>CALNVZ010002974.1:9447163-9536028 GCA_940671915.1 Paracentrotus lividus
TGGACAATTTCTGTTTAAAAAGGGACACTTTTAACACTACAGAGGGCTCTTTCATATGTTTTTTAAAACCCCAAATTTTCGGCTCGCGCTTCGCGCTCGCGGATCCTAAAAAGGGTCCATAATGCACAATAAACTACAATTTTGAGCTCAAATTTTTCTACTCGCGCTTCGCGCTTGAGGATATTATTGGGGTCTAACAGAGGCGGTGGAACCGGGGGGGGGGCAGGGGACACAGTGCCCCCACTTTTTCATGCACTATAAAAATGCCCTTTTATACTGAAAAAAAGCCTTTCATACTCTTTATAAGTCCCATGGACAATTTCTTAAACATGTTAAAAAGTGTCACTTACAATACTAAAAAGTGCCCCTTTCTTCACGTCATATGTCTTTTAAAACCCCTAATTTTCCTGCTCGGTCGCTATGGCCCGAATTCACAAAGGAAGATTCTGCAAAACCCAAGGATCCGTGGATCCGTGGGTTTTTTAATCGACGGCTCCACGGATCCACCAGTTTATGATTCACCAAAAGTTAACCCAAATTATGATGTATTATGACACCGTGGATCTGTGGATTCAGTCGAGTCCACCTTTGTGAATACCAAATTGAAAATCCTTGGTCCAACCCTGGGTTAAACCCAGGGTTGAAACCATGGATTTTGCAGAATCCACCTTTGTGAATTCGGGCCTATGAGTCCTCGCACTGTAAAACTAACAGACAATAATTATAAAAAAGGGTTGGACCCAGTGCCCTCTGCTGGAGACAAACCTTGTCAAAAGAGTTGGTGTAATTGTGTTTGGGCTAGATTGGGGATGGGCTAGGGGCCTGCAGCCCACGAAATATTCATAGCAAAGATTATAATGAGCCAAGATTATTATATTATCTTCAACATAGATCCTAAAAAATGTTTAGCTCAAAACTTTCAGCTCGCGGATACTAAATAGGCTTTATAGGCCTATTGCACAATTAACTCAAATTTTGATCTCAAAATTTTGGGCTCGCGCTTCGCGCTCGCATTCCTTTCTATTCATTACTAAATGAACAATAAAAAATAAAAGCCATTAAGATTCCTAAAATTTTCAGCTCGCGCTTCGCGCTCGCGGATACTATAAGTAGGGTCTATAATGCACAATTAACCCCAGTTTTGAGCTTCGTGCTCGCGGATACTAAATGGAGTCTATAATCATGATAATGCATAGTTTACTCCAAGTTTAACTCAAAATTTTCGGCTCGCGCTTCGCGCTCGAAAAAGAAAATCCTTGAAAAAGGTCCACTTTTTCCGATTTCGAACCCCCCCGTAAAAATCCTAGTTACGGGCCTGTAGTACCAACGGCATAATGTTATAAAAATCGTTGTGATGCTTTTGTAAACATGACCGTGTCATGATTTTGAAGAATAGCTTAACACTGAACACAAAAGTGGCCTGCATTTATCTTCGTCATGAATGATTTTGTCTTTTCTTTGATAAGGCTTTTAAGATTTATTTTATTGTTATAGATTTTTACTCTTCTTAAGGGTTGTTTTACGATCAGGGTACACCGTTAAAAAATGACCTTCTGTGCACCATAAAAAGAAATAGAGGTATGGTAATATTAAATCTACGATGGCAAGCTATTGCGCAATGTTAGAGCAACCTACAAGAGAAAAATAAATTATTGAAATACACATTTACTTCTAAAAATTGACCATTATATGGCATTTTAGGGCAAAATTACTGTCTCATTTTACTTTTTCTGATTTTGAGCCTGCTTATCTTGATTATTAGCAATCATTCGGCTTGCTTTTCCAATCAGAATTGACTACTGAAATGTGATTGTTTAAAAACTGAAAACCCCAGAAGCTAGAGTTAATTGGATTTTTTGTGACCATTAACCGAAAATGAGGTGCCAATTCTGTCAAAAAATGTCCTCCCCGAAATCGGTGGTTTTACGCATAGTTAGACATTACTTTCTTGATGAACAATGTTTTTGTCTGTAAGAACACTTGTATATATATGCCACAAACTTATAATATTTAATTCAGCCACATCCATTTATTTTTCAGACAGTTCACGTTACAATGTTGACAAATCACGTTCTGTCAAAAACGTCCTCTCCAAAAAACGAAGCAATTGACTTTACGTGTAATAAAAAACTTTAACCCCTATAGAAAAATAAGTTGGTGACCTCATGCCTCCAAATTTAAAAGCAATATTATTTTACTTGTCCAGAATACATGCACAAAAATTGAGGGAAAACAAAACAACTTTTTTTTTTGGTCCAGTGAGACAAAATGGTGTAGGCCTACCCTGATCGTAAAACAACCCTTAATTGCTCACTTCGATCTTTTACAATTTTTCTTTGTCTGGTTTGGGATTAGAATATTAAATTTTAATATGCTAAAATCTCGACTAGAAGACTGAATAGTAAAGTAGGCCTATTTATTATAAAAATTTCCTAGTCATATTCAGAAGTTCATCATACGTGTCTATTTGGAATTTGAGAACCGGGTAATTCAGATAAGGCCCATTGGGCTCTCGATGGAATATCCGGAGTTCAAATTAATTTTTCCAGCAACCAAAATAATGTGTGTTTGGGTCTTTCTAAGTCTGAAAAAGTGCACTACATTATAATTATGTTCATAAAACGGTTATTCAAGTTAGCAGAGATAATATGTATGCGCAATCCCACCTTGAGCAGCATGAAAATTCATTCCGGGTATTAGATTTACACGAATTCAAAATAATAAAGACACACTGTAAAAAAATGTTTGTATTTTTACAGCAAATCTGCTGTCAGCAGAGTCGCCATAAAAAATGTAATTAAAAAAACAGTTTTATTGTAAATTTCTCCTGCTAATAATTACGTGAGAAATACAAAATATACATCAGGAGTAACACATTCTTCCCGTTTTAACCAAATATGTAAGCTATAGAACTCTAATGATTTTTTTTTCTTCTCTTTCATTAATTATTAGAGGAGAAATTTACAGCAAAACTGTTATTTCAAATTACATTTTCGTATGGCGACTCTGCTGACATCACTTTGCTGTATTATTTTTTTACAGTGTACACTATAAAAAAATATATGTATTTTTACAGGAAATCTGCTGTCAGCAGAGTCGCCATAGAAAATGTAATTCAAAAAACAGTTTTGTTGTAAGTTTCTCCTGCAAATAATTACGTGAGAAATAAAAAATATACATCAGGAGTAACACATTTTGTTCCGTTTTAACCAAATACGTATGCTATAAAACTCTAATGATATTTTTCCTTCTCAACATTATTCCTAAGGGAGAAATTTACAGCAAAACTGTTATTTCAAATTACATTTTCGTATGGCGACTCTGCTGACATCACTTTGCTGTATTATTTTTTTACAGTGTACACTATAAAAAAAATATATGTATTTTTACAGGATATCTGCTGTCAGCAGAGTCTCCATAAAAAATGTAATTCAAAAAACAGTTTTGTTGTAAGTTTCTCCTGCAAATAGTTACGTGAGAAATAAAAAATATACATCAGGAGTAACACATTTTGTTCCGTTTTAACCAAATACGTATGCTATAAAACTCTAATGATATTTTTCCTTCTCAACATTATTCTTAAGGGAGAAATTTACAGCAAAACTGTATTTTAAATTACATTTTAGTATGGCGACTCTGCTGACATCACTTTGCTGTATTTTGTCCGTATTTTTTTTTTTTACAGTGCATTACTACGACATCATAACTGCAGGAAATTATAATACAGACTGTATGAAAAAAAAGTGCAGTCTGGGGAAAAAATAATTTAGGTATGAAATCTTTTCAAATGAAATGTGTATGTGGTGTTAAATTAAAACCATGTTTTCTACTTCTACCGTTTTATTTATATTTTCATTTCTCGTTTGTAAATTGCTCTCAGTAGGCTAATGACTGCGCATGCAGGCGCGGATCCAAGAAAGTCGAAATGCATTCAATTCGATTTTCTTCGATCGGCGCCTGGCATGATATGCATTATAGTTGTGTTATGATATGTGTGCTTTTACTTTTTGTTGTTTATACGTTGAGCAATGTATTTCTTTAATATGGCGGACGCAGACCGGAGTCACACAATGAACTTACCGGGCCCATGCGTAAATATAATGGAACCGCTTTTGTCCCCAGACAATTGGGCCCCCGAAATGCATTCAATTCGATCTTCTTGGATCCGCGCCTGGGCATATTACATAATTTTCATTGAGGGGTGCTTACAATTCGCGCAATGACATTTTTACCATCTATTTCTTGGAATCTTGAATTTTTGAATGTTTGAGTGCACTGTAAAAAAATGTTTGTATTTTTACAGCAAATTTGCTGTCAGCAGAGTCGCCATAAAAAATATAATTTAAAAAACAGTTTTGTTGTAAATTTCTCGTCTAAGAATTTATGAAAGAGAAGGGGAAAAAATCATTAGAGTTCTATTGCGTACATACTTGGTTAAAACGGAACAAATGTGTTACTCCTGGGCCCCGTAACACAAAGGTTGGCAATCAATCGCTAAATGGCAATAGCCAATCAAGATCTTTGTTACACGCGTATTTTGTTCAACAGACAGACAAGCAACCAATCAGAATAGCTCTTTCAAATTTGCAATTGATCGCAAACCTCTGTGGTACGGGGCCCTGATGTATGTTTTGTATTTCTCATGTAATTATTTGCTGGAGAAATTTACAACAAAACTGTTTTTTAAATTACATTTTTTATGGTGACTCTCCTGACAACAAATTTGCTGTAAAAATACAAATATTTTTTACAGTGTGGGTGTGCCGATCCCAGTTGGAAACTACATAGACTGTAAGTTAAAATGTTATTCTAAACGCATAACTTTGAAGTAATCGGATCTTAACAACAGCAAGAAATGTTATTTAAAACGTTTGATTCTAAAGTAATCAAAGCTCAACAAAAAATAAATAAATACAAAAAAAATAAACGTTTCTTGATCCTCTGACAAGCTACATTGTGTTTAGCTAAATTGCTTCAATCGTTCTGCCACTTTTTACTTAATTTTGTTTTTATATTTTTATTGTGGTTGTTTTTCAATCTTTTTGAAGTTTGTAAATATTGTAATTTGTTTTTGATTATATGATAAATACATAAATATAAAAGAATAAATAAATGAAATAATAATCGTTTCTTAAATCATTTCATTCTATAAAACGTTGTTTTAGACATTCGATTATTAATTATCAAATTTTCAAAAACGTTCTTTTAAAATGTTTAAATCTAAAGTAAACAGAGTTCAAAAGTATTTAACGGTTTATGCTAATTTGAATGCGCATGACGTGTATTCTAATTTGAATATCTGTCTTGAGTCTACAGCTAAAATAATGATTGCAGGCTTATATCAACCTTCAAAAAATAAATTTCAATTTTCTATTTTTATGTAATTGTAATCTAATGTTTTCTTGTTATATTTTCCCCTTTTCGTTAATAATTTGATTGAAAGTTGATTATAATCAGTGTTGTTATTTTGTATAACTTTGTTCAATTGTTGATTTATATGCAGGCCCTTTTTTAAAACAGTTCTCTTATCACTCACTAAGCCACCCTGGATAGATAAAATAGATAATAAATAAATAAACAAATAAACAAACAAATAAATAAATGAATAAACAATGAAATAAATAATAAATAATGAAATAATGACATAAATGCTGCTGTCACATTTAGGCAGATAAGAAAATGTACAAGAAATGAATTGTTTATCCATTATGGGCGATTCTTTGAAAAGTGAACCTTTTTGGGAAAAAATAAAGTTTTTCCCTTTTGTTTTTAAGCTGCATATTCATATAGAGCATTGTCTGAAGTTTCATGAAATGCATTTTTTATCTTAATTTTACAAATTTTTCATGCTCATTTGCATAAATTAACATGTAAAAAATTTGAATAAAAAAATGGTACGTAAAATATCATTTGTTTGACCCTGACTTGATTGTATATAGGGTACATGCAGGTAATATGGGCCCCCTAAGCTCATTTGCCTAATTTGCATAAAATTACGAAATGACACACAGTCTAATCTTTGTTTATATGAATCAATAACTACTGCTCTAACTTTTATTGTGAAGAAAAACAATTATCACCAAACCCTCTGTCTGCAATATTCAAATGTTGACGTCTTTACCAAAGTGCCCATATTACCTGCATGTGCAGGTAATATGGGCACATGTATTTAAAAACTACAATGACTCTACCATGTCTGGAATTTGCTTAAAATGTTGAAAATCATTAACTTTAAGATATAATTTGAAATTATAAGACCCTTCAGTAAATCCTTCGACTATATATTTCATTGTTATGTATTTTGTATATTATTTCTTTTTTAGATATTATTTAAATATTATTTTCATTATTAAGTCAATATACGCCTACAATAAGTTATTTATATTAATAATATACTGTGAATATACCCATAAAAATCGTAGCAAAGAGGTTGATGCCTCATCCCAATACTAAGTACCAGAATCATTTCCGCCATTTTGGATGTCCCACAGTATTACCTGCACTAATGTTGCTGTGTCAGGCAAGCATTCAATGCCACATTGCACCCCTTCACTAAAACAGATTGACCTGTACACGCTAGTATGATCAAAATGAAACTATAACAGGGCCGGCGGAGCGTTTTCAAAAGTGAGGGGGCACAAGTTTTAGAAAAATTCATGCGAACATATTAGGCCCGAATAATAAGGATTTTTACGGGGGGGGGGGGGGGGGGGGTTCGAAATGTGAAAAAGTGCACCTTTGCTTTGTGAATGAGCAAATCATATCAAGCACGAAGTCAGGGGTCAGTATAATGAACTTTTTAGAGAAATTTCCGAGCGCATACTAGTGCGAGACGAAAATTTTGGCTTATATTTACCCGTGAAGGTAGTGTATTCTGTACACATTTTGATAATTGTCATCCCATCTGAGACACATTTGCGAGCGCGTAGCGCGAGCCTAAAATTTTGGCTAATAATTACCTGAAGGTAGTGTATTACACATTTTGATAATTGTCATCCCATCTGAGACACATTTGCGAGCGCGAAGCGCGAGCCGAAAATTTTGGCTTATAATTATCTGAAGGTAGTGTATTCTATACACATTTTGATAATTGTCATCCCATCTGAGACATATTTGCGAGCGCGTAGCGCGAGCCGAAAATTTTGGCTTATAATTACCTGAAGGTAGTGAATTCTGTACACATTTTGATAATTGTCATCACATCTGAGACACATTTGCGAGCGCGAAGCGCGAGGTGAAAATTTTGGCTTACAATGATGCAAAGGCCGTATATTTTACGCACATTACCCCCTCTACTCTTATGTCTTTTGTTTGAATTCTTTTACTAGATAACGGTCACCTTCATTTTAATAAAAATAAATTGCAAACGCGAGCAGAAAAATTTATCGTTACTTGTTTGGGACGCCAGGGATCACTCAATGTAGCCTTTTGTCTAAAAAAATTTGAGAGCGCGAAGCGCGAGCCGAAAATGTTGGCTTAACGGACCGAAGGTATAGTTTATTCTAGACATAATTTGAAAATTTACATCCCATCACTTCACTTTACAATGTCAGGAGTCAGTCTTTCTGAGAGAAATTTGAGCAGATTATATTCGAGCGCGAAGTGAGGGGTCAGCCTAGTATAATAAACTTTTGTAAAAAAATTTGCAAGCGCTAAGCGCGCCGAGCCGAAAATTTTGGCTTATAATGACCTGAAGGTAGTGTGTTCTCGACACCAATTGTCATCCCGTCTAAGAGAAATTTGCGAGCGCGAGCCGAAAATTTTGACTTATAATTAACTGACGGTAGTGTATTGTAGATTTTTAAAATTTTGAAAATTGACATCCATCACTTCATTTTGCGACGTCAAGAATTAGTCTTTTTGAGAGGAATTTGCGAGAGCGAAGCGCGAGCTGAAAATTTTGGCTTTATAATGACACAAATAAGGCCGTATATTTTATGCACATTTCCCCCTCTACTCTTATGTATTTTTGTTTGAATTCTGTTACTAGCTAGGTAACGATCACCTTTATTTTAACAAAAATAAATTGCGAGCGCGAAACGCGAGCAGAAAAGTTTACATAACATTACTTATTTGGGACGCCAGGGATCAGTCAATGAGCTTTTTAAAGAAAAGTTTGCGAGCGCGAAGCGCGAGCCGAAAAATTTTGACTTATAATTAACTGAAGTTAATGTATTCTAGATTTTGAAATTTGATTGACATCCATCACTTCACTTTGCGACGTCAGGAATCAGTTTTTCAGAGAGGAATTTGCTGGCGCGAAGCGCGAGCTGAAAATTTTGGCTTATGACACTGTATATTTAACGTACATTTTCGATCTTATTTCTTTTTGTTTGAATTCTTCTATGGGTCAAGATAACCTCAATTTTAACAAAAATAAATTGCGAGGGCCAAGTGCGAGTAGAAAAATTTACATAACTTTACTAATATGGGACATAAGGGATCAGTCAATGTGCCTTATTGAGAGAACCTTGCGAGCGCGATGCGCGAGCAGAAAAAAAATTGGCTTCTAATGAACCCGAAGGTAATGTATTTTAAACACATTTTGCCTCTCCATCCCGTTCTTCTTTTTCTTTCTTTTCCCTTTTTTTCCCTTAGAAAATATTTAAATTTCTGGCAAAAAAGTGGGGGGCCGGGCCCGGCCCCCCCAGGCCCCCCCGTCTCCGCCGGCCCTGTATAAGCTTACTAAATATACAAAACAACTGAGTTTACCCCCTCAAACACACTTTCACCATCACATTCTGTGAAATATCAAATTTTACATCAGGGTAAAAAAATGCCGTCAATTTTACCTACCTTGTTGGTTTTCAGCAATTTTCTCAGAGAAATTTCGGCATCAGATGCTCTCACGACGATATATTTTCGTATACAGTTCATATGAACAACATTATGGTGCTCACACCGGTCACCGGTCACCGGTCGACGGTCACGACATGATTTGCTTCAGGTGGCCCATATTACCTGCTGGCCCATATTACCTGCATGTACCCTACTGGTCTTCTTACTTTGATTATTGTCATTATATCCTTTTTTAACTTCATTCCTTTAAATTTAACTGAAAAATAATGGTGTTGAATTGATTGTTTTAAGATAATTAACTAAAGAAATTTATTACCATCAAATGTCACACACGTGACCCCAAAACACGAAAAGTTAACGCCCCCCGAAAACCATAGTTCTACTATTAATACAATTTTTTCTCCAAAGCTAGATATAATGTGCCTTGCATCTCACCAAATATGAAGCCATGATAGCTTTTAATTTAGTTATTAATTGACTTTGAAATTGGTCACACACGTGACCCACGGGTCACGTGTGTGATCAACTATGGTGATGCCTGAAAAAAGAGACTATGTTATTGGGCCATTCTTTGAAAAGTGAACCTTTTGGGGACAAAATAAATTTTTGCTTTTTTATTTTAAGCTGCATATTCAAATAGAGCAATGTCTGAAGTTTCATGAACTGATGTTTTGTCGTGAGTTTTGCAATTGTACATGCTCATTTGCATAAATTAACAAACATGATAATTAAATGGAAAAACGTTACATAAAATATCATTTTTTTTAAAACCCTGACTGGAATGGATATGCTGACTTCCTTAATTGGATTACTGTCGTTATATTATTATTTACCTCTATTCCTTTTAATGTAACCCAAAGAACAACGTTGTTAAATTGATTATATTAAGATAATCAGCCCTGGAAATTAATTGCCCTCAAATGCCACACAAGTGACCAGAAAACACAAATAGTTTATGCCCCGTCTTAACCATGGCTCTGGTATTATTATTATTATTATTTCTCCAAAGCTAGATTCAATGTACCTTGCATCTCACTAAATATGAATCAATGACAAGTTTTAATTTGATTATTAATTAGCATACAAATTGGTCACACACGTGACCCACTAAGTGGGGGCGGTCATAAAGGTCTGATTATTTTCACTTGGCTGAAATTAATTTATTTTAGCATTACTATGCTCCAAAATGGTTCTGCAATAATTTTAGAGAAAAAAACAAAACAACGAAAAAACAAAACAAAACAAAACAAACGAAACAGAAGGTCGAAAAAACAAAGAAATACATAAGAAATTCATAAAACAATGAAATATACAAGGAATTTATTTCGATACCAAATTTTTTTCCAAGTTCAGTTGTTCGGAATCTTATAAAGATTATGCAAACACAAAATTAGCATTCCAGAAGCTTTAGTTTGTCAATTAGAACAAAAATTATGACTTTATGCAATGCGTAAATTAGCATAATTAATTCATATAAAATAAATTATTATCATTATGGAAAAATTAACAGTGCTTTCTTGTAGTTTACATCACACACTACCATCGTGCAAATTTTCGGCACGCTCGCTCGATCAACAGCCGAGATCTTATAGGGGCATCATGACCCCCCCCCCCCCTCCCTCCCGCCCATCCCCCGTCTTGACAGCTACCAAAACACCCCAGTGACTGACTAGGGTTGAGTTCATAAAAGTTTTACCACAGCGGATATAATTGCTCAAAATATACATTTACTGCATATACATATATAATATATTCATTTTTCTGTACAGTTTGCTATAGGTCACACACGTGACCCACTAAAATGTCACACACGTGACCCGACATAACGATATAAAATAATAGATAAAAAAGGAAATTTCAGAGATGACTCCTATCCAGTGGTATTTTATGGTTAGCAGGTCCATAATGCATATCTCACAGCAATAAGAACATTTTCATCATTTTAAAACTCACAGGAATTTCAAAATGAAATTGAACTTTCAAAATCATGCCGTTCTGTGAAGTCACACACGTGACCCACTTCTTTTGACCTCTGACCTTCTACATGCATATTGTAAATATCAAAAAATACTTCCAAATGATAGCCAACAAAATATATTAGTATATATTGAAAATATATTGGTATAAACATTAAATCAGTATATCTTTAAAATTGTTAGAGTTATAGCCAATTAAAGTCAAGATTTTGCATAATATCGGTCACACACGTGACCAAGAATGGTCCTTATGTGGCTCTCTTACTTGCATCATTCAATCTCTCTCTCTCTCAGGCGTTCTGCCCAAGGGCAGGTCCACACATCAGAGCCTTCTTTAGTGAGTCCACTCCGGTCCACTCTTCTCTGTCTTGGGACTTCCTCTTCCAGTTTCTTCATCACGTGATAATATTATTCTTCGCACTTCATTTCAGACACCTCTTCCTCTATTTCTTTCTCCACCCCCCCCCTTTGAAGACAAATACCGAAATAAGGTGTCGAATATGGTTCAAACCTGTGAAAGGGTGTAATTTTATTGATACACTGTAAAAAAAAAAAAAATGACAAAATACAAACAAAATACAAACAAAATACAGAAAAGTGATGTCAGCAGAGTCGCCATAAAAAAGTGTAATTTAAAATAACAGTTTTGTTGTAAATTTCTACTCTAATAATTAAAGAAAGAGAAAAAAAAAATCATTATAGCTTACGTATTTGGTTAAAACGGAACAAATGTGTTACTTACTGATGTATATTTTGTATTTCTCACGTAATTATTTGCGAGAGAAATTTACAACAAAATTGTTTTTTAAAATTATATATATATATATATATATATATATATTTTTTTTTTTGTTTTTTTTTTGGCGACTCTGATGACAGTAGATTTGCTGTAAAAATACAAATATTTTTTTTACAGTGTACTCCTCCAAAAGCCTGTAATAGGGGGGTAATTTTGGTGCAACTTCCCTTCCAAATGCCTGTAATACAGTGGCGTATCTAGGGGGGCAAGGGGGGCACGTGCCCCGGGCGGAGCTTCAGGGGGCGCAAAAAAGGAAAAGGAAAAAAAAAAAAAAAAAGGAAAAAAGAAAATGAAGGAGAAGAAGAAAAAGAGATCGGTGTTCCACAGAGGAAATTGGGGACATGTTTCCTCCCATTTTAATTTTGCCCACCCCACCCCCTACATAGCACCACTAAGTTTAACTTTTTGGCGCCCCAAAGTTTCTAGTCAATTTCTAGGTTTAGTACCTTCTTGGTTTCGGGTCAATTTTGTGCCCCCTGTATAGGCCTATATTGAAGATCAAATCGGCGCCCTTAACTTCAATTTAGCATCCCTCTATAAATGTTAAGATAATTTGTGTGCCCTATTAATTGAATTTTAAGACCGATTTGACATCCCCTGAGTTTCAATTTAATTTTGGAGGCCGCCCTTTAAATAATTTAAGATCAAATTGGCGCCTCAAATCAATTTGCCCCCCCCCCCCACCCCTCCTCTTCAGATAAACATCAAGGCTCCTCTGAGTAAAATGATTTTTTTTTTCTTCCACTGTCCGTGCTTTTTCTCGCTGCCTTTCCTCCCTTTTATAGTCCTTAGCCCTCTTCATTGTCAATTGTGTTTGTTTCCATATTTTAATGACCATTTGGTATTAAGACCTGCATGTTCCTTGCAATTAAGCTTAGAGCTCTAGAATTTTCGCTCGCGCTTCGCGCTCGCATTATATTATAGGTTTCAAAATCATTTGAGGAGGACCAAAAAAAAAGTTTAAAATTATTATTTTCCTACTAAAAAGAATCCGATGCATTCAACTCCCAAAACACTTTGTGCAATAGCCAATAGGCCTTTTGACACCCCGAAAGTTCGTTGATAACGAAATCTGTATTCATGATTCTTAAATGCAATATTCGAGTGGTGCAAGAACTCAAATTTTCCGCTCGCGCTTCGCGCTCGCATTAAATTAAAATATTTGTACTTTGTACAGGAAATGAAAATTGATAAGCTTAGTGTATGTATGGACAGCACATCATCCCCAGATCTGGGGAAATGTATATGACACTGGTACAATACGCTAAGAACAATCGTTGAGCAGAACTGGAGTAGACCGGGAGAGGGGCGCAAAGTCAACATTTGCCCCGGGCGCACTTGACCCTAGATACGCCACTGCTGTAATAGGGGGTAATTTTTACCCGGTTTTCCCGACTGATAGGGGTATCTTTAAGAATTTGAAACGAGCATACGTGTATGGTTGACCCCCTGAGTGGGGGGGGGGGGGGCTTCCCTTCTAACATAATTGGCATTGGATGATGGTCTGTCTATTCAAATCGAAAACTGTGTGCATGCACACAATTTTCCCGTCGTTTTGATATACAACACCTGACCATGAATAATAATGATAATGAAAAATTTAAATTAAAAAAAAAAGAAGAAGAAGAAGAAGAAGAAGAAGAAGAAGAAGTCTGAGAAGAAAACCGGTGACTTTTTTTTCGGTGCGTGACAATAGATAGACTTGATCATCTCAGAAGAAATTGCCTAAAATCGGTATTTTGGGGTCCCCCCCCCCCATGCCCCCCTTTCGGCAAAAAAAAAAAAGTAACCAAAATTTTAGTGGGTGTAGAAAAACTATAAAATCCAGGATGCCCACTGCTTGAGGATCCTTTTTTTTTGTCATTATGTGATTTAAAAAAAAATTTATTATTATTATTATTTAAATCTTATATATTCTATTTACCCTCCCCCTTTTTTTATCACCCGTACGTTGTCGCCCACAAAAGAACAAAAAGCCCCCTTTCCGGGCCCCCTTTTTCTCTTTCTATTTTTTTTCTTTCTCGTGCGATCGTTATATCGATTACAGAGTCGCGATCTACAAAATATCGCAATCGCACTCTGCCAAACGTTAACCAAGTTCTCTCGTAGTTTTTTTTTGTGAAGATTTAATTTTATAAAGTGAGGAACTCCAAGCTGCATTGCTCCAGTTGATTAACAGGTAAGAAGATGTACACCTTTATTTATTTTTTTTATGTGAGTTGTGGTGCATATAGTGTATGATTTATCAAGTTTTTACGATTATCTGACTGGCTTTCCCTTCGCCTATTGCCGCCTGCCGGTGCGTTGATGATAATCGGGCCCGCCATCTCGGCCGAGCTGCACGCCAGCGACCGGTGAAGATCGCCTGTACTGTAGCTGGCCTGTTCCCACGTAGAATTCTGGATCTACGCATATGGGACTAAGGCTGAACTAATGAAGCCAAATAATTGCATGACTCGTCATGTCTTAGAGTTACAAGAATCTTCAAACCTGAATGTGGCAGATGTAACGTTAAACTCACACATTACTACGAAGTACGAGGTCGTTACGTAGTATCGACCTCGTTAACCAAGTCCTTCGAGAAAAGTATAATTTTTTTTGATCACTTTTCTCTTTATTTTGCTATACCTATGATGAAAAACAACTAGACTACACCAAACTATACTACACACTTTTTTTTGTACGTAATGCAAGTTTAAACGAATTTTTACTTAAATAAACATAGAAAAAAAAGGAGAAAACTCACCGCATTAACTGCCTTGACCTGTCCGTCATGTCCGTAGTCGACGCCTATTGCAAATGGCGCTACAGCACACAGCAATACTATATTGTTAAAAAAGTCGGCCCAAATCAACCCAATCAACTCGGCCTATTCCAAAACTCGGTATCGCCATAGAGCAGGCTCAAATTACATTCCTCGGTACCGGTATACTATACCCGTTGTGATTCCTCAGATCATCGTACCTCAGCGAATGAAAAAAAATATAGGTAGAGTTGACTAGAAGCTTCATGTAATGCTGATCTTGTCGAAAGATAAAGTGAATCTCCATTGAAGTCAGCCTAGTATCGATAACTCTTGTTTGGATTGTCAGCCTTTAATTTGAAAACAGCTTGTTAGTCTTCAAATTATTTACTGTATAAGTAGGGATGTCAGGTGCTCGTGCTGAGCCCCTGAAATCGAGCCCGAAATGTGTGCGTGGGCCAACATGATCGTGATTGAAAAAAAAAAAAAACATGCACTAAAAAAAAAAACATTAAAAATAATCACGGGCATGAAAGAGCTGATTGACTAAAAATTACCGGTAGTTTAGAGTTATATTCCAATATTAGGATCACTTTCTTCTCAAAGTAGAATCGGAAAATTCATCAAATAGAGCAGTAAGATGAGCTGCAAATACGGTCACTAGGGCACTGTACGTGTTTGATCCGCATCGAGACGGCCATGGCGACCGCTAAAATGCGCCTCTCGGAATAACATCACATTTTGACAACAAACCTCGACCTGATCCTGATGTCAGAAAATGCCAAATTTGGATATGCCATTCATAAATATAGAAGCAGTATCCATGCGGCAGTTGCTAGTCCATAACCCCCGAAGTCATGTAGACATGAGCGTCAAAAAATAGTTGCCAATTCTAGCGATCTTTTTCGTATGAAAATTAACTTTTTCGCAAAAGCAACTATATCATATCATATCATTGATATTTAAACTATAGTTTGGTAAAAAATCGCGGTGGAATACGTGAGGGGATCAGATTGGAGGCGATCGCAAATATACGATGGACCCATGTCATGACATCAAACCATCGAGGTCTGCCAGCACCGGTCTAACTCGGAGTACGAGCGTGGCAATGCGCCCTTGCGAAATGCATGGGCACAATCCGAAGTTTTACAGCTAAACTAAACTTTCCGCAATCAAACTGTCTATTTTTGTCTACTACAAATGTTCAGAGTAAAGTTTTTTTCATGATTAAGGATTTCATTATTCAATTCATAACTCGTTATTTATCATAAAAAAAAGAAGTTGATTTGTTGATTGTGTGGAAACTCAAAATTACGGGGGCAAAGTACAAAGACGGAAGAGGGCATGATGTGCATCGTCTTGCCTACTTCCACGTGCTTGCGAGTGAAAATTTCCATTTGTAACTTCCGGGAAACGGGCTGTTACTTTCAGCGTACGCAACTGCCTTATATTTGGCAAAATGAATGCCACGATGAAAAATGCATTGAAATAATATGTTTCAAGGGAAATGACATGAAAATAAATAGCCTCACTGTGATGTACAATGTCGTAGTTATTGTGTATTTAATAGCAAATAAAATAATATACAAATGTTATTTTGCCGATAATGAATCGTGAAATTCGACAGAATTTCATGGACAGTCTACCAATATTTTTCGTTTGTTGGAAAGGTAAACAAGTGAATAACATTTTTCCATTTAGGAAAGTGCTTGGGGTTTTATGGTAATTTGTTTGTCATGCCAAAGTTCCATTTTGGGTTGGCCATGGCAACTAAGTCTCTTTTCATTTTTCAGGATTTCTCAGATTGTTATATGCATTTTCTGTTGTTTCCTTTCTCCTGTAAGGGCAAAACTGACAGAAATTACATTTTCCCAAATTTTCTTATTTTCTTTGTTTTTTTAACTGACGAGAATCACATTTTTCCAAATTTTCTTATTATTTTCTTTGTTTTGTCACCATGGCAACCATTTATCGTCACTTCATTTTAAATATTCTGTTTTCAATTTGCTATAATATATGCATTTTATGATGTTTCCCATCTTACAGTAAGGTTTTCTGGGCGAGAATTACATTTTTCTGAATTTTCTTATTATTTTCTTTGTTTTGTTACCATGGTAACGCCTTTTGATCATATGTATTTTTAATGTTTTGTATTGTTTTCAATGATCTTTAGCTTGTATGTATGAAAACACATACAAATTATTTGCACTTTGCATCGAAGATCCTTTGAGATATGACTGATTATATATAATTTAACATTAAAAACAAATAATACATTACTTTCACTGGTAGACCCAGGCGGTGCCGTGGCTACACAGTATAAGTCATTGGGAAATCTTCAGGAATATCCCCAAAATAAAATATTCAAAAAATCGTAACTCAAACATGGTTTAATATTTTTTCCTTTTTTTTCCTGTAGTTTTGATAAATATGCATCTTTTCAGCTACATCATTTTGGTTTAGATACAAGACATTTCAATTTTTGGTCCAACATCCCTAGTATAAGCCAATATTTTCGCGTCCAGATATTTTCGCGATTTTGGACTAGTTGGGGAAATTCGCGGAGAGCAAAATTTCGCGATTTTGGTGATGATTTCACTACTATAAATAGCCTTGTATTGAAGTGGAAATTTTCGCGAAGACCAACTCGCGAAATTCGCGAAAATAAGTCACCGCGAAAATAACCACTTATACAGTACCTAGACGTGTGTGAAGTACCTTCACATTTGAAAGATAAAATGAATTTTGATTGATGTCAGCCTAGCAAGTACATTGCTAAACTTCTTCTTGCGTTGATATTATGGCAAGCATTTGGATACAACTATTTTTGCCACTGCTTTTTCTTATTTATATATTTTTTATTTTGGCTTTTTCTATTTGCAAAATTAATTATTTTAGGCCTAATTATTTGTTTCTTGTCCTTTGTCCCCCCCCCCCCCCCATTTCTCCTCTTCTTCTTCTTTTTTAATTTTATATGTTTTTTTTCTCTCTCTTACTTCTTTTTCTTCTCTCTCTCTCTCTCTTTCTTTTTTTTTCTCCTCACTTTTCTTCTTTTTCTTCTCTTTTTTTGTTTATATCTCTCCCTTCTTTTTCTCCATCATACTTTTCTTCTTTCTTTTTTCCCTCTCTCTCTGTATTTTTTAATAATAATAATAATAATACATATTTCTAAAGCGCACTTTTCTGGTACAATACCACTCAAGGCGCAAAGAAGAAAAGCTTTTAAAGCTTTTTTTTTTCTGGTCTCCATTCCTTTTTTTTCTCTCTCTCTCTCTCTAGCTCTCCTTTTCTCTCTCTCTCTTCCTTTTTCCTCAATGCTTTTCTTCTTTTTTTTTTCTCTCTCTCTCTCTCTCTTTCAGTCTCTTCCTTTTTTTCTCTCTCCTCTTTTCTATCTCCTTTCCTTTTTTCTCGATCGTTTTTTTTTCTCTCGTTTTTTTTTCTCTCTCTTTTTCTGTCTCTTCGGTTTTCCTCCATGCCTTTCTTCTTTCTCTCTCTCTCTCTCTCTCTCTTTCCTTCCCTTTTCCCCATTTTTTTTCTCTGTTTTCTTTTCTTTTCTTTTTCTTTCTTTCTGGTTTATTGTTTTTATTGTTTATTTTTTCTTCTTCTTCTTCTTTTTTTAAATATTTAATTAGATCTATTTGCTTTGACCTCAGTTGATATATCGGTCAGCGATATAATCAGAATGGAATGCAAAAGTACTCTCGCAGTCTCGGAAGTAGTACCTTTACCCTAAATACTACCGCAAGGCGTTATTTGTGTTTTCGCCCTCTACGTTCTTTTGAAAACAGCATGTGAGTTTACCTAGACGTGTGTGTCGTATCTTCAAATTCAAGATTTCAAGTATAAATTTACTCATTTTGGAAGGAAAAACAGATGACTCAACACAGATGTAAGTGTATCTATATTGTCAACAACCAAGTCATCTAGAAAACGGTACGTATAAGTCTTTATTTTCAAATTTGTAAAGGAATTCATAAAACGCAAGCGCGATTCTGTAGTGTAGGTCGTGGGCTCAGAATGTTCGGGTGCATACGTGGTTAAACTGAAGTCTTGTGAAGAAGAAGATGAAAGAAGATCTAGAGTCTGACTGTAGTCTAGACGAGTCGTGTGAATAAGATTAAAGTTAAAACGGGGCATTGATTATGATAATGATAGATTAAAAAAGTGGAATATCGCAGAGTAATCTAGTACTAGGCCTAACGTTAAATAGATTCTAGACCCTACCTGCAGATTCCAGAGAGACACAAAATTATTGATTTTTAGCAAAAATAATCCTACGTCATGATAGGGTCTAACGTTACATGCAAGATTCCAGCATAACATTAACAATTTGTAGAAAATCCATCCCAATTTGGGTGATGTGCTAGAGCTATTGCAAAAAGAGCCTCCGGAACTTTAGACCGAGGCTGCTCTTCATCGTAATCCCCTCTGATGAAGACAGAGAGCTAACATTGCGTGAGCTGTTCAAACTGCAGTGTACACAGCCGAGTGTGTTTTTCGGTGATCATATTTGATCCAAGATTTGTTATAACATGAAAGTTATTCCGCTTACCGCATTTGGAAGTAGATTTTCTCTAGATCTGGGGGGGGGGGTATCTGTTTCTTGTCCTTGATGCCCAGCTATCTTGTTGAATTTGTTTTTTAGGGGGTTTCCGTAAGTTTTCCCAATGAAATTTGGGTAAATTTAACAGAGAAGCACGGCACTGCAGTTTGAACAGCTCACGCAATGGTAGCTTTCTGTCTTCAGAGGGGTAAGTCCTACAATGAAGATAGAGCAGCCTCGATCTAACGGAACTTGAGATTTAAAAAAAATGTTTTAAAGTTTGTGGATCAGGGGCCGTATTATGAAATTATAAAAATCTTTTCTTTTATCTTGTATCTTATCTCTGGAAGAATAGCTTGTTAATATTACCTTAAATATGTTTTCCGAAAATTGTGTTATCTCTCTTAGGACAACCCCTAGAGACTAGAGTCTATATTACGTATCTCTTTCTCGTCAACAAATCATTAAATAAATCATAAAAGGGTCATTTCAGCTATGAGTTTTTTTGTTGCAGATCCAAGAAGCATCCGACATCGAGTGCAAATTGTCCAACCAATATAAGTGATGGTTTAATGCAAGCACAGAGACAACCCAAACTATGTCGCGTCAAGTGATAATCAGCCGAAACTTCTCCGGTTTGACCAAGTGCGCCCCACCCCCAAGCACTCTCCTAAGTGGGGAACTCACCAGCAGTATTCTAAAACATGCCCAGAACATAGGTGCCAGTCTGACTCGGAGCTGTGCCAACCATGCCCGGACCTTCTCCCTCCTCGCTGGGGGCAAGTCGCTGTTAAGTAGCGATCCTTGCAGTTGGGAGGGGACACATCGAGATGGATTGAAAGCTCCGAAGGCACATCCTAATCAGAAAGGTTATATGTTGCAGTACCAAAGATGGAAGAGCGATTTCTTCAAGATCACCATGCCCAATGACTGGCATTCTATGTACGCTTCAAACCTGACCCATGATCTTCGCAGATTCCTAGAAGAGGTAAGTTTCTCAAGTTTATTTGCCCTTAAAATAAATTCATAAATCTCTAGAGGCTTATTAACAATATATTGTAGGTAATGGTTTTGTTTATGTTTTCCATATTTCAAAATGTGAAATCAGTGTGAACTATCATTTTGTTGTCCTGTGCAGTATTCACAAAACTGTCATTTAAATATGTACATAAAATTTTACTGACATCTTTCTAGAACATGGACTTACCATGCATTTCAATGGTTTGTCAAGGACCTTGCACTTGCATACATGTACTACAGGTCAATGAAACATGGTCCAAAAGTTCCTAGACATTACAAGAAAATGTATCAGTCTAAGATATGGTTATTAACTACCCTCCCCTTTTTGGGAACTCTATCCTTCCTTCACTAATTGCTCAAAAGGCCAAAGACTCCCTCAACCCAAGGAGCTATATGCGCCTGGCAGGGATTTCTTTGTAACAAATTATTTGTTGTGTAAATTATAACAATAGTTATTTAAAATAATTGATCATATCATAAGGGCAAAATAACCAGTAAATGAATACCCACAAAATGATGATGATAAAACAAAAAGATTATGAGTTGTTTCATAAATATCCAGGTTTTACTAGCCACTTCTGGATAAAGCAGCTCTGGTTCATAAATGCTACTAAAATATCTCAGTTATAAATCAGATCAGAATATCCATTTCATGCACTCTGTCTTTGGTTACAATCTTAAATGCTAGCTGTGCAATTAGTAAAATTGCCCACTGGACCAGTAAATCACATGGATTTATGAACCTGAACGTTCATGACTACAGATAGATGATTCAGCAAAATACATCGCTTTGATGCATTATTAGAATTCTTGCTAAATATTCTGTCTTGAATTGGAGATTAAAGGACTCCTCTGGGCTGGAGATTTGCATTATTAGAAAAATAAAATAAATTCTAAAAAGCACAACACCGAAAATTTCATCAAAATCGGATCACAAATAGCAAAGTTATGAATTTTCTTAGGTTTTGAATTTTTTTAGGAAACAGTTTTTGCCATCTTCAAATTGGCAAACTGAGGAAGTCTCAGTCCCCCTACTTTCTTTGTATTTTATTGTATGAAATACCAATTATCAAGATTTTCTCCCCCAAGGACATAAAAACAGGGATTAATCCTTGTGGAATGTTCAAGGTCACTAGTGCTTTTACCTATTTCAGTATGTGGGATAGATTTTCTGTATATGCAATATATGAAAAAATGAGAAAAATAGGATTTCATATAATGAAATACACAAGAAGTACAATGTAGGGGGACTGTGACATCATCATTTTGCTCATTTGAATATTCAAATATTCAAATGAGACGATGAGACAATGCCAAGAACTGTTTTGCGAAAAAAAATTCATTACCTAAAAAAATGCATAACTTTGTTATTTTTCATCCAATTTTGATGAAATTATCTGTGTTGTACTTGTTAAATTTTACTTTACTTTACAAAACTTTTTAATTTCAGCCTGGAGTCCTCCTTTAAGAACAAGGAATAAGGAATTTTTAAAAGACCAAATTAAATAAAAGAACTTTTTACATATTAATAACTTAAAAATATTACCCTAGATTTAGCAGAATTTCAACAACAAAAAAAGAAAAAAAGGTGTATTCCAGAATGGTGCAGTTGCAATGACTATGTATTGCAATAGTGGTAATGAATACACACATGGAGTGTTATAATACAATTTTACTGTATTTGCTACTTCACATCTTGAATACAGTTACTGAAAGTCACTCTATGTTAGACTCTGGAACAAGCTTTTAACCAAATTTAAAGAAATCTCTTGTGATTATCTGGTTCTGTTTTTGCTGCATATATTTTATGCATTTTGTTGTAATCTGAGACCTCTGTACAATTTAAAATCAGCTACTCTGTATTCTAATGCAATTACAGAGTCACTTTCTGCACTTGAAATAAGTGCAATGGGGCTCTGCATATTTGAAAATTTATGAAAACATGATGCTCCTCGGGGCTGTAGGGCTACATTATTCTTTGATTAATTCTTGATTCTGGTGTCGCTTGATAGTGTGTAAACACGGCTTGACATAGCAAGAAGGGCAGTTGTCAGTTTATTGATACATGTCTTTCAAAGAACATAATTACTTACAATGCTCACTGAGCCCATCATCATACCTCAGACACACTTCGGTGAGATGGACCTAAAGATTGCATTACAGTGAATGGCATGTTCAAATTCAGCATCTGGTTAGTCGATTCTTTGTGACCAAGGTGTGTGCAACATTACATGTAGACCCTCCCTGCATTGCTAAAAGCCAGTAAAGATATATTGGGTAAGCCAGTAAAGATATATTGGGTAAGCCAGGTGTAAAGAGGTATGAAAATAGTGCCTATGTAGCTCGGGAGAAACTTGATTCCTTGGAGCTTGGTTCAACTCGGGGTTCAACTTTGGTGGCCAGGGCAATGTTTCACAAATCATACATCCTAAAATAAATCCAATTGAAACGGATGTCAATTCTAAACACGTTATTGGATTTGATTTTGTCAAATACTTAAAACAGTGTTGTGAAAATCTCCCCTGCCTATCAGATAATGTATGGAATTTAAAATTGAGGGGAAAATTAAAAGCAAGTATTGAATCTATTTTGGTGCATCAACTCTTTGGAAAGAGTTATAAGATGCATATTTGGACCTTGTGAATGGCACGATCAACACTCTTTAATGCAAGGATTTAAATATTAGGGATCACTTTGTAATCCAGTCTATCCGTTAAAATTAATGGAAATCCAGCCCAAATAAAGTGACAAGTTAAACTCTTTTACATTAATCGTGAGCCGACTGGAAATTTATCTATAAACACTGCCATGCACAATTAATACATGCAGTACACATCTTCAATAACAGAGAAAACAAATTTTGCATTTGATGGAAAATGACATAGATCATATAAATGTACATGTATGCCATGCCTTGAAATAGTAAGAAGTTTCATCAATTGAACTAATAAACTAAAGCCACAGACAGAAAAAGTAATCTTAAATGGAAAATATTGGAAAAGTTTTGTATGGGAGCAATCAGAGCATGAAATAGGAAATTACACTAAAGTGCCTGTATGCCAGACTCTCGAATGCTTCCAGGCAGGCATGTGTTTTATTAACGCCATGCTCAGGCATTAGGCCAATTTGTTGCTCCATTTTGGCTGTTTAGGGGTTGGATTTGAGAGGAGAAACATTTTCCGGAGGCATTTTATATCTTGATTGAAATGCAAAATATCTACCAGTAACCCAATTGTAAGCATATGTGGAAGTACTATGTAGACATGTTGTACAATTTACCAGATAGTATAAAGGCGGGCTCACACGATGCGACTTGCTGCGGTGCGATTTTTCAAACAAATGGTACTTTGCATTATAATACGACATTTGATAACAGCAAGTTATCTTATGAGAGGTAAAAATTGAAAAGGAACAATGTAATCGAAATTTTATTCCAATGCGAGCCTTTAATTAGGAGTAAAGGTCAAATTACCTTAAAATCGCAAGACCGCAGTGACGTCACTGCGATTTGGAAACAATTTGATTTTATTACAGAGAAGGGGGTTCGCAATACGCCTTGGGGCAATTCCACAGAAATCCGGACAAGGGTGCCGGAAATTCAAAATGATATTTGGTTAAAATTATTTTGATTTTCAAAAAATACATGAGTTGAAGTTTTGAGAATCAAATAAATTTTTCCCGATGCGGGCCATTTTCACTTTCTAATCATACGCTGAAGTATTCCAATTTTTTTTGGTACAGAAAAGTATAATTAACAAGAAACTCATTCATTTTCTCAACTAAACCGTTTCTGTTCCCGATAATCTTTCACATGGATAAAGTTGTTAGAGAGACATTTATTCAAATAATATTTAAAAAAATTGGTTCAATTGTGACTTTGGTCAAAAACTTAGATTTAATCAACCCTCATTTCCAGTTGTAACGTCAGTTACCGAAAACATGAACTTGTTAATTTTTCTCCACAACGGAGACAGTATCAACTATGCCAATTAAGGTTTCTAATGTATGACTGCATCTCAATATTATCAATAGCTAAGCTTCAGATATTCAACATACAATCAAGTCAAAATTGACAACCAATGGTGTAACGTCAGTTACCATGACCTACATGTAGTGTAACGTCAGTTACCATGATGCCATTATCTTTTCATAGAAAAATTTGGACTTCTGTATGCATCTGAACTAATTACCACTGCACTGAAAAGATAACTTTGTCAATTGACCAATATAAATTTTCATTAATGTGTTTAATTTAACAAATTAATAAATTTGTCATGCCAAAGATTTGTCATTATAGATTTGTCATGCACCATAACATGACGAATTTTAATTTGTTCATGAAAAGTGGTCTAATTTGACAAACCTTTTCAAAGTTTGTCATTTCAACATTTTAATTCCTCATTCTCATTTTTCAATTTTGTTTTTTCATTCACCAATTTGTACTGCATTTGACGTTAATTTGTCATGTAACAGTCAGAAAAACACACCTGTAATAAACACAACAATACAGATAGTTAATATTTTTGTCAGTTTTAATAGAACCTCGAAATTCCTGAGGAAACAAATTCAAATTTTATTTTTAGTATAAAAGTTTACCTTTTTCGATCTACTCAAGCCTTGCTCGCAGCTAAATCACGGCGACCGGCGAGTGATTCGAAGACGCTGATTATGTGCGGGGTTTCCCAAACTGTCTTCAGGAGCTAAATTTGTCATGCATTTTGCGTCAACAAATTGATTTGTTTTCCAGCAAAAATTTGTATTATAATTCGTTATGGCCGACTTTAAATCGTCATTTCTACATTGACTGCGAAGAGGATTTGTCAATTACGGTTGCGAAGAGTCGTCACGCAAATAAATCAGTCATGCGCAAGTTTGTTTTTGTCAACACCAGTTGAAACTTTGTAATAGTGCTCGATCAATTTGTTATGTATACTACCATGAGTTTGTCATTCACAGTTATATCGCAAAACAAATTATTTTACCCCGATTGACGAATTAATCTGGCCTTGTGACAAAGTTATCTTTTCAGTGTGCTTAAACTAACCATCTATCAATAAAAAAAGACTGCCAGTGCCAATGGTAACTTCTTCATTTAATGATTTAAGAGTTTGAAAACCATTGCAGTGTACATTTAAGCCCCTCCAAATCTAATTTAGATTTTCAGTTGATTATCTATTGGTGTGATCAAGGTTCCATTGCTATATATTCTGAATTTGGAATATGAGCCTATAATTTTAAATGTTATGATAAATCTAAATAAAGTTATTAGTTGTATTTAAAAACTTCTCTCTGTAAATAAATGAAGAAAGAAAGAAAGAAAGTATGATCATAGCTCCAATGTCTGGGCATCTGCTTAGATGTACATGTAAGCATAATTTATGTTAGAACAAAGCACAGAACAAACACTTTACTTTAACAGGATTTCATTTTGATGCCAAGATGAACAGTAATTTTCATTAAATTTTATTACCTACACATGTAGCTTTGAACTTCCGCATTTTATGACTGCGGATCACAACTGTACAAAATGAGTTAAACAGAAATTACTGTTGCAGTTATAAGTTTGAATTGAGGAAGAAACCGTTTAAAAGAGATTTTAAAAATCAATTCACCTAAGAACTGTTGTGTGCTGTGAGGATTTAAAATCGACAAATTGTAATTCTTCCAAGATTCACATGCACTACACACAAAAATACATGTGTGGGACATCCTACTTGTATTAATCGATCCGAATACTATTTTAGAGTTTCTAATGTCTTAATACTAAAATATTCCGTTGTTTATAATATATGTGATGGAATTTAGTTCTTAAAAGTAATAAGAAATAAAATTTTCAAAATATTCTGTACAAACCCTATAGGAAATATATGTGTAAAACTGTCATGGTCACAGTATTGTTTTAACTGAATAAGAGGAAAATGATTACATCACTCCTTATTTTGCCAATCTGTTGCCTAGAACATAGGTATGATATCATATCAAACACATAATCCTCAGAAGCCTGAAACACAAAATATTTTGATCCAATTCAAAATTGGGATTTTACATGTGTAAAGTCTATAGAAGATGTAAGGGTAACGTCAGTTACGTAACGTCAGTTACCAACATGTCTTCACAAAAGTTTCCCCAGCGTAAACAAAAATTATGAAAATCTCTCCTTAGTTTGCAAATCTGTTCATAAGGACCTAGGTATGATGTCATGTAAGACTTATCATTATGACATGTCATGGACATGAGATATTGAGATTTGATCAAACACCATGATTTTGCATGTCCGTTTTCTGTAACGTCAGTTACCGACACGTTTTTGCTTAGCGTTTCAATGGAAATAATGTTTAAGTGGAATTTTTAGACAAAACTTCTTCCTTTACACTTACTTATTTAGGTATATTAATTTGAAGACCCACATATTCTTATTTATGTAACTGCAGTACAAACAATGTAGAAAATTCTGGTCGTGTGTAACGTCAGTTACCGTGGAATTGCCCCTTGAAATTCAATTTTGATATTCATAAAAATACCTACAACTTTGGACATTATGAATTTCCTTGTTTGAAGGTTTGTATCAAATATTATTAAAGTTTTCCTGAAAAATCGCACCGCAGCAAGTCGCATCGTGTGAGCCCGCCTTAATACGTGTAACTCCATTGGTCGTTAGTCTAGACTGCAGTTGGGGTTTAAATCTTACTCTCCAGCCGTGGAGGTCATGTACATTAAGCACTTAATTTCTTTGAAACACAATCAATTCTTTCTTTCCGGAATATTGAGCAGCAGTGCCTAATGGTGATCTTGTGTTTCAGAGTAAATGATAAATGATGTCCATGCCTGGAAACTAAGAGTGTGTTCAATGTCCAGTTTCAAATTTATACGCCAACATGAATCATGATACAAAACGCAATCACAAAACTCAAACACAAACGCGATCAACGGTGCACCGTTCAGTGTCCAAAATTTTAACGTGTTTATACGTCGATCGTCTTTAAATTCCCCACTCTCAAAAAACAAATATCTTCTCCTTTTTTCAATTGCACCGGAAGCTTCCATTGCGAGAGCACATTTAAACACGTTTGAAAACTCAATCCTGTTCAATGTCGCATTTCGTTGCAATCGCGATGCTCAAGGTCGTAAAATTGAAGCTGATTGTGTTTGTTAACGCATCTTTTTCGGCGTATATAAAATTTAAATTGAGATTTGAAACACGTTTATTTTTACGACCGGGGATGGGGGACAATGAACACCTCTTTGTTTTTCTTTATATCAGCATTTTGTAATTGCGTTTTGTATCATGATTCATGTTGGCGTATAAATTTGAAATTGGACATTGAACACACTCTAATATGTTTAAACCCGAACTTGTGTCTTGAGTCTTGATTGCAGTACAGAATATCATTCAATCATGAGTTTGTAAAGAGTGATATATGCAAACAGAAAGAGGCGAAGATGTTTACAAACAGTCGTACATTGTACATGTAGAAATGGATAGAAATAAAGAGAGGTGATCAAATATAATGTTATTATGAAATAGAATTGTGTTTGTTTTTTTTATCAAAAAAATATTTATTTTCCTTCTTCCCACTCTCTCATGGTGAAATTGAGCAGACAAGAACATACATGTAAGCCTGCATGAGACTCAAGAAGACATAATAGATGAATTGAAAAGGAGTCTGCATCCATTCTCAATATAGGACAGTAAAGGTCACAGACATTGATGTATGCTTCCTATCCAGCTGTACAATGATGATAAATGACAAGAATTCATGTCTAGCCATGTTAGTTATCAATTTAACCTTTCTGGTTTGTAATATAAGGGTGTGTTCAATGTCCAGTTTCAAATTTATACGCCAACATGAAGGATGATACAAAACGCAATTACACAACACAAACAAAAACGCAATCAGCGGTGCACCGTTCAGTGTCAAAAATTTAAAGCTGATTATATTTTCATCGTCTTTAGATTCCCCGCTCTCAAAAAACAGACATCTTCTCCTCTTTTCACTTGCACTGGAATCTTCCATTGCGAGAGCACATTTAAAGATGTTTGAAAACTCAATCCTGTTCAGTGTCGCATTTCGTTGCAATCGCGATGCTCAAGGTCGTAAAATTGAAGCAGATTGTGTTTCAAAACGCATCTTTTTTGGCGTTTAAATTTTCCTTTGAATCGAGATTTGAAACACGTTTACTTTTACGACCGGGGATGGGGACAATGAACACCCACATTGTTTCTCTTTATATCAGCGTTTTGTAATTGCGTTTTGTATCGTGATTCATGTTGGCGTATAAATTTGAAACTGGACATTGAACACACTCTATCACATCTGAGTTTTTTTCCTTGGAAATCTTTAACAATATGTACCAGGACTTAGCCTTCCAAAGTGTCACTGAATATAGAGTAAATATTGATTACTGCACTTTGTCATTTTAATTAACGAGATGAGATTAGATTGTAACCAACCTTTGTGATAATGAGGTAAAAAATTAAGTCAGTCTGGTGTCAGAACAGGTGAAGGAGGTGTTTGACACTGGCTTCTTGTCTCTTTTACCCTTTTCATAATAATATTTAGAGTGGGTTAAAAATTGGTTATATATATGGACTGACCCACTTTCAGATGTAATAATAAGTGAAAGGGCACTTGAACCATGGAAAGAGAATCCATGCATTGTGAATTACTCTGTATGATTGTCAGAACATGATCATTGTTTAGTATGAAAGCATAGTTTAAATTGATTAGAAATGCACAAGTCGATCTGGGCTTAATCCACTGTGGTTGTATATCAAGTAGAAATGTGGTACATGAATCCACCAGAACATAATATATGGCCACTTTTTTTTGTACACTCTCTTCACGTCAGATCGGGATCTGAGAGAGCTTTTCATTTACCGTATTAGGGTTCTTTCATGAATATTCCTCGTTTTAGAGATAGTGGGTTGTACAATCAACTCCATTGATGATAAAGTAACTGTAGGCAATGGGAAGGATGGATGTGATCTAGAGGGGATCATTTGCAAATTGAGCTGTTTTGAAAGAAAATAGATGGTTTTGTTGATGAGCTTAGAAGAGCATAAAGATAAAAAAGGAGGTAAGGAGTTTTGATAGGATAACTTATCTACATGTATATGAGAATTATTCATACCTCCATTGTTATTTTGATTGATTATCACCTAAAAATCAGAACCCATATTTTAAACCAACAAATTACATGCAAATCTGAGATGGAAATGGAAGAAAGAAAGAGAATATAATTGATGAACAGGAATTGGAACTTGAAGACCTTAAGTCAGCTTCCTAATATTTTTTCATTAAAACAGCATCAAGGAAAAAAAAAAAAAAAAAAAAAAAAAAAAAAAAAAAAAAAAAAAAAAAAAAAAAAAAAAACTATATTTATCATAATTTACAATTTCATGTACATACCCTTATCACTTAATCTGATTTTCCTGAAACTTGTTGCTTCTTCTTTCTATTTATTTGCTATTACTGAATCCAAGAAGTGAATATTTGTTGTAAGCAATCAGGGAGTATTTTAAAATCATATACTTGTAGGGGCTATGACTAGATATTGAAGATTAGTACCAAAAGGACACAATAATTAGCTCTGAAGTGGTCTTGAACCCCAGCCCTTCTAATGAGACCACTGGTTTTCCACTGGGCTAGATACATGTAGCCCACTAACAAATTTTCAAAGTAGTCATGATAATTAATTTAAAATTCTAGTTCTCAAGGATTTGAAAAACAGTAAAAATTATATACTGCATTTCTTTGTGGAATAAGTTCATATATAATTTTCAAAAATTTGATGAAAAGTCAGCTTTTCATGCTACAAATGAATGTGGCGTGCAAAAGATTAAAGAAGTTAAAATAAAAAAGAAAAGCATCTACAGTAGATAACTGCAGTATATTTGCCTGTGGTATATGATCTGCCTGTTCATTAGACCGATTCAACCTGGAAACCATCTCGGTAATGAAGCACTCTAACTCTGTATCCATCCTTTATACAGTGTAGCAGAGAGTCTGGCATGATGCCAAGTGATACCTCGCTGGCTGTCATTAGTGATTGTGTCTTCTATCTCTTCTTCATCTCTTTCACTTACAAAATTAAAGAAAAAAAAACTTAAATGATCTAGTTCATCTAGGTGACTGTTGTTAGAAAGTACCTGTACCTTCTAAAAGAAAACTAAAGTAAAGAGATAATTGGATTGATACTATTTGTTTGTCTGTCCAGGTCAGAGTATAAATGTCTTTGAATCTATTCTTTGCTGGTTTCATCCCGCAAATGCACCAATTATGTGCAGAGATTTGCAATTCTGTTAAAAGTACTCTTGCCTCAAAGGTCCTAGTTACCTGTCCTGTCTCATCTTTTAAAAACTCAATCTTATTTCAAGGACCTCAAATTTGGAATTCAATTACTATAAATATCAAGCAATCAGTCTCATTAAATGTTTTTAAGTCAAAATCTAGGAAATTCATTTTAAATAAATATTCATCAAGTGTGTTTATTTAAATTTTTAGGCATTATAGGCATACCCCCTCCCTTTACGTTGTAGTTAAGTTTATTTGTTGTTGTTGTTATTGTTGTTATGAAATCTGTATAATTATGTTATAGGGTCAGCTATTACAAGGCTCGTTCCTTTCTTGCTGTCCCTCTCATATTTAATTCAATGTATTTTGTGTTTTGTTTTTCATTTGTGAATTTGACTGTTTGTATTTATTGTATATCTTATGGATTTTTTATGAGAAAATAAATTGAAATTGAATTGAATTGATTTAGGCCCCGTTCCCACTTTTGGACGTTTACATGTACCTCCTCTCAATATGCCTCCAAGCGGAAGGAGTTTTTAGGTATTAAAATGGCGCGGTTAACCGCATAGCATGTAGGGCAATTGAGACAAGATGTGCAATACAAGAATACATGATAGTACAGGAATGGGATGACTATGCAAACTTTTTAATCGAGGAGGATTTTTTTAGGCGATGAACTTCCACAAGTGTTAAACAGGGCTTTAGCAGTGGTCAATTTGATGATGCATCTGCGACACAAGATCTGTTGTTTGGCTTCAGCCCCTGAGGAAATCAACTTGACGGTGTCTGATGGTGTTATCTCAATTAGATGTAGAAGTAGTGCAGAGGTTTGTCATTTGGCTCCTTAGAAAACAAATGGCTGCATACTAGTAGGAATGAATTTAAAGAAACAAAAAAAAAAAGAAAAGAAAAGAAAACAAGTGCAGAGAATAGGCCTAAATACATGTAGGGGAGACCTGGGACAATTGTAACAGTTTTTTCCAAATTTGACCTATCAGCTTTATTAAAGCTAAATACTTGCTTGAAACTAAATAAAATGAAATATGCATATCTTAGCTTGACATATAGGTTTGGGTTAAGTAAAACAAGTCATTTTGAAGCCATTACCATTTCAAAACAAAAGGTCGAGTGTTACAATTGCCCCGTGACCAGGGGCAATTGTAACAGACGTGCGGGGCAATTGTAACACATGAACTTGTAACATTTTCTTTTTATTTATCAAAGCTATGCACATGACAAATTAAACATCATTAACCACATAAACTAATTATAATGAAACATGACAATGCTTGACTCATTTATATTACATTTTCCACTTGTTATATGCATGAAATGGGGTAAAAGTTATGATAGTTTTTTTTTTTTTTTTTTCATGATTATTTTTTAGTTAGTTGTGGCTTCACCCTTTAACTGTAGAATTATAGAACCTTCATTAATTCATATTTTGGTTCTTTATCTACTTTGTACCTACACAATATATCTTTTAACTGACAACTGTTGTATAACATTTTATGTTAGGCTTTATACGCCTTTTGACTTTAACGCATTCTTTCAAAATAAAGTGATACATTTCTGAGAAGAAGTAAAAATGACCAGTCTTTTTTTTTTTTTTTTCTTTTTTTTTTGTAAAATCAATCTTCAAATTTACGCCACTTTTTTTTCTTCTGGCAAAATCAATATGTCTTTGCCCTTTTAACAAAACGTATTGACATACATGTATATTCAGGTATCATATTGAAAATATATTTTAATTTTTATGGGGCTGCCATCCTCCTCTCTCTCCTCTGTCTTTCTTTCTTTCTATCTTTTCTTTTTCTTCATTCACTCCCTCTTTACTTTTTACTTCCTATCTGCCTTCCCCCCCCTCCTCTTCTCTCTCTCTCCGCTCTCCCTTCTCTCCTTCCCTTTCTTCTTTTCTCTCTTTTAATATGTGCGTTTTTTAATAAGAAAAAACAAGTCAGGGGGGGGTCCCTATTCTCTTCTCATTTTATAGGACCCCATTGTAAATAAGCCTTTTCGGTTTCATGGCTATCCTGTCAGTGTTTCTTTAGATGTGATACCTTGAACACTCGACGAATAAATAAAATAAAATGAAATAAAATCATATGTTCACAGTTATTATTCCTCATGTTTGAGCTCATAGATAAGGTTACCTTTTGTCGTTGTAAAAAAGAGAACTATAATTGATTATACATTCAAGTTATGAAGTTCTGAAGTTCTCTAGTAAGTGATATAAATTATAAAAAAACCAAGAATAACAAACTTGAGGCTCTGATTACAATGAAACAAAGATAAACAAACTAAAGGCACTTTTTTCGGAAAATATCAATATTATTGCAATTATCTAACAAAACGTATGAGAGAGATATGTTCAAGTTATTGAATTTTTATGTCTGAGATTATAGATATGGTACCTTTTGTTTTTGTAAGCATAGTAATCGACAATACATTCAAGTTATAAAGTTCTGATACTTGAGCTTATCAACAGGCTTCTTTGCTATTTTTTCTTTATATCCAAGTCTACTCCTATTTACAATCTTGCATTAAAAGAACTAATGGTCACTCTCTTCATATTTTTACTTTTTCTTTTCCAGTAAAGTGATATAAATCATTAAAAAAAAAACCAACAACAACAACAAGAATAAAAACTTGAGGCTCTGGTACTCACTTTGCGGAGACGTCTCCGCGATAGAATAGAAAATTGTTTTCGCGACGGACAGAATGTATTTAAAACGTCTCCAATATCGCGGAGACGTCTCCGAGACGTCTCCGCCACAATTTATGAAAAAAATCCGTCTCCGAGACGTCTCGGATACGTCTCTAATATTTATTTATCCGTCGCGGAGACGAAATTTCTATTCTGTCGCGGAGACGTCTCCGCGAAGTGAGATACCACCCTAATTTTCATGTCTGAGGTTATAGATGTTACTTGTTTTGTAAAGCATTATAATTGAAAATACATTCAAAGTTCTGAAGTTATGATGTTGAGCTAAGGTGCTATCTCACTTCGCGGAGACGTCTCCGTGACAGAATAAAAATCTTGTCTCCGCGACGATAAATAGTATTAGAGACGTCTCCGAGACGTCTCCTGAATTTCGGAGACGGATTTTTTTCATAAATTGTCGCGGAGACGTCTCTAATACTATTTATCCGTCGCGGAGGACGAAATTCTTTTATGTCGCGGAGACGTCGCGAAGTGAGAAACACCCTTATCGACGAGCCTATACTCTTTGCTGTTTTCTTTATTTCCAAGTCTACTCCTATTTACAATTTTGGCATTAAAGGAACTAATGTTCACTCTCTTCATATATATTTTGTAGCATAATGCCCTGAAAAATGTGTCTATCAGGCTAGCTCCATGGTTCAGAGGTTCTGATTATGTTTTAATTATGTTTACAGGAGCAACAAATTCCGGGACAATTAATGTTTCTATGTAATGAGGGCCACGGAGCCTGGAGGGCTTCGTCAGCGAACGTGTACAAAACGGAAAAATGACCATACATTTGTGATTTTTTTAGTCTGTTCAGCCCCCCCCCTCCCCCCTCCCCCCCCCCACTCCCCTCCACTTGCCGCTCAGCCCCTCCACTTCCAAAAACGCTCCCCGGCCCTGATTGGTTATTTAATAGCTGTGTGTTGATTCAGCGGAAATCTGCTTTACGAGTTCCTACGGGATACTTTAACAGAAACAGGGGCAATTGTAACAGCTTGTTACAATGCCCCTGGCAGAGGTGACCATATTTGGAGAGATTTTTTCTATCTTAGCTTCCGTATTTGTCGTTAAAACTTGAGCAAAATAGGCCTAAGAACATAATCTAAATATACAAAAATGACAGCCGTAGCTCATCCACATATTTGTCCAGAAGAAAAAACAATGGGTAATATGAAATATTACTTTTATGCTCAAAAAACGGTTTTTCCGCTGTAGAAAGTTCCACGAAACCGTTAAATCTGCTAACACTCATACAGCATGTGGAGCGAATAAATGCGCATGTTCTCTACAAATTTTAAGTTTATAGCGTGTTTCTGCTAGGAATGGGAGCCTCTGTTACAATTGCCCCATGTTACATTTGTCCCCGGTCTCCCCTACTTAGGAATAAAGGGTAATAGATATAAAGATATTGGAATGGCAATAGGATCTTTTGAACACAAATGGAGAACATATACATTGTAGCAATGAATAAACAACAATAAAATATGAGATGAAGAGAATGATGAACATTGCATATAAAGTGAAGGATGATGGGATCCTTGGAATGTTTGCAGAGTTGGAACATGTTACATACATACAATGAACAATGAGAAAGTGAAAGAGATGAATGATAAAGGAATAGAGATGGCAATTGACAGAAAGAAAGTGATTAAAGAGAGAGGAGAGATACATAGGAGGGAAAAGACCATGAGAGTCAGAGAGGGCTGGGGGGGGGGGGGAGGGAAAGTGATAACAGCAGGGTGGATGAAAAATTATCAAGAGAAATACATGTAGAAATCAGTTCGACAGGATCATCTCGGGTAGATATGAAATTCCTGAAGAGAACAACTTCAAACAAGTTATTCACTGAAAGGCAGATATAAAATTGAGATAGATCTTTAATCCATGTATTTACTTTTACCCTTTCATCAAAACCACAACAAAACTTCTCTACATATAAATATATACACCTGCATGTCCATGTACATATACCCTTTACATTAATATACCCCCCCCCCCCTCCTTGGAATAATCGAGCATGTAAATGACGCTCCCATATATACACCAAGTATTTGTTTTTGCAGGATGCTCTCAGCATTCCTGAGCTTATTATGCAAGCCACCATACGGTATCTGCAGTCTTGAGACAGTAATATAGATCGGCTTTCCAATGCTCTCTCTCCTCCTGTAGGGTGCACTGCACATGTATGCCACTGTGTCCATACAGAAAAAAATGTTGTTTATGTACATGTTGTATAACTATCTTGAAACAGTATACATGTACATGTACATGAATGGAATTTTGTGTATGAATGCTTACTTGAAGATTTTGTTAGACTAAAACCATATTCACCTGGCAGGGTTTAACCTGAGCGTGTGCTGAATTACCAGCTTAGACTGAGGTTATCTTTCATAATAATATGTACGCAAAGGGAAATGCTATTATGAGATGACAATAATAGGTGGCCTGTCCTGAATTCTTTATCAAGTGACTGGTTAACTGTTGTTTTTTGAAAGATTTTTTTTGTTGGTATTTATCAACTATTTTGTGTGTGAACATGCTCATAGTCATAGTCCAGGAAAGCTGGAAGGTGTCCCTATTCTCACAATGATACACACATGTACTCATCAGGATTATACTCTAAATTCCTTTAGTAGTGAAGAGAGACAATCCGAAATTAGATTTAAAATATTAATCTAATAAATTTAGAAAATTACTGTAATCTTATTGATTATAATTTCTCAATCTAATTTTGAATTTGTCCCTCCCTTTCTATTTCTAGTCTTTAAAAAAATTTAAAGCAGCAATACAGAAGGGACCCTTTCTCACCATTGCTATCGCATAATTTTTATTTACTTATTTTTTTGGGGGCAACTATTTTGCTTTAATTTCATATTTAAGGGACCCAAGAATGAAATATGAATATCTTGTCAGATGCGAAACAAATTAATGAGCATCCTGGGGGGTGTTTCACAAAGAGTTAAGTAGACTTAAAGTCGCACTTAACTTCTACGCGCATCTTGTTTTATTACGCGCAATCTAATTGATAGATTTAACAATGGCGCGCATCCCCTGAGCCTGGACAATCCAATGAGGTAATGCGTATTATAAAGCATGCAACTAGGGATTTAAGTGCGATTTTTAAGTCTACTTAACTCTTTGTGAAACACCCCCCAGGTCGAAAAAAACAAAAAAACATGCATAGTTCATTGCATACATGTAATATTGATAAAGCTGTACTCTGAATAACTTTTTATTATCTGAACAAGATAATATTCAATTCATCTCCCAAATACCAGGTAAGACTTTTCTTCCTCTTGCTGAGGTACATGTACATGTACAATGTACATTTTCCAAAGATTTGAATGAATAAGTTTTCCTGGAATCGAGAACCCGAAACTATTGACTGACTTAATTCGGTCAACTTCGTCATGTTCGTACTGTCTGAATGTTACAGTAGTCCGACCCATGCGTAAACCTCACTGTCGATTGTGTACAAGTCAATGGAGCTCAGGAAAAACGTGGTGCATTCCCCACGATATCCGAGTTTCAAGGCCCCTTAAACATCAGGGGGGCGTCTCACGAAAGGACTTGTTGGACTTTTTATCCGACAAACTGTCATAAGCTACTGAAATGCTTGCATCTGATTGGCTGAGAGCAAATTTGTCAGATGAAATGTCCGACAAGTCCTTTGATGAAATGCCCCCCAGGCCAAGTATCATCCTAGACTCCCAATGACATGTAACATGTAGATCTGTAAATAATGAAGATGACCTGGATCCATGGTCATTATGTGATGTATCCGAGGCTCATATATCATGCTGCATTCTAAGAATTAGTTACACTTGCAGCTGCTCTATTACATCTCAATGTTTGTATACACTTGTATACATATATACAAGTCATTGTGAATGATGTATGTTCTAATGCATGACAGTATACATGTACATGAAGTTCTGTATAAGTGGTTATTTTCGCGGTGACTTTATTTTCGTGAATTTCGCGAGTCATTTATCGCAAAAATTTCCACTTCAATACAAGGCTATTTATAGTAATGAAATCATCACCAAAATCGCGAAATTTTGCTCTCGCGAATTTCCCCAAGTAGTCCAAAATCGCGAAAATATCTGGACGCGAAAATATTGGCTTATACAGTATAGTAAATGGAACAAATTTTACTTGCACAAGACGTCATTGTGTAAATAGATTTTCATTTTTAGGCCTTCAAAAGGGACCCATTGTCTTAAAAAAAAAAAAAAAGGAGGTAACTTTGGGATATGGTGGCATCCAACCATGCAATATAAAATTTACAATGAGATCTTTAAAAAGAAAGAGAAAGAATAACTTTCACTGCATGCTCTTTGAATTATTTAATGAATTGTCGCAGTGAAAATTTCATTTTCCCCTTAAGTGGTTTTGTAAGAGTGTGTTCAATGTCCAATTTCAAATTTATACGCCAACATGAATCATGATACAAAATGCAATTACAAAACGCTGATATAAAGAAAAACAAAGAGGGTGTTCATTGTCCCCCATCCCCGGTCGTAAAAATAAACGTGTTTAAAATCTCAATTTAAATTTACACGCCGAAAATTTAAACGCAGAAAATTTAAACGCCGAAAAAGATGCGTTTACAAACACAATCAGCTTCAATTTTACGACCTTGAGCATCGCGATTGCAACGAAATGCGACATTGAACAGGATTGAGTTTTCAAACGTGTTTAAATGTGCTCTCGCAATGGAAGCTTCCGGTGCAATTGAAAAAAAGGAGAAGATATTTGTTTTTTGAGAGTGGGGAATTTAAAGACGATCGACGTATAAGCACGTTTAAATTTTGGACACTGAACGGTGCACCGCTGATCGCGTTTGTGTTTGTTCATGTTGGTGTATAAATTTGAAACTTGACATTGAACACACTCTAAGTAGACAATGTCAATATCAACCATTACTCAAACAGTTGAAGATGCAAGTACTAGATGTTCCTATGTTACATCAAATCAGTTTTGAGAAACAGAGGGTTAAAAGTTTTGAATATGTCCACAAATCATGTTACATATCATATAGATGTCGAACTTTCAGGTTGACATTGTGTCATGTATAGGAAAGTTTTGATGCATAATCCAGGAATATAATACTTATTGATTTTCTATAATCAATAATCAATTAAATGCACATAGGAACTTTTAGCTCTATAACAGTGCACATAGGAACTTCTAGTACTGAAAAGTCAACATCATAATGAAAACAACATTATATTTAGATATTTATGGTAAAATGGTAGTTTTATTAACTTCACATTGAAAAAAATATCATCAGTGGACTGGCAGTTCATCATCACCATCTTGATCATGATGCATTTTTGGTCATCGTGTGCCTTATAGTCATATAAGCCATGATTTTGGTAATGATTTTTCAGATTTAAAGGTCTACATGTACATTAAGTAAAAAAAAAGATGACACGTATTTCATCATTGTGCTGGTCATCACAGTCATAAATATGTATATGTGCTATTAAAGACATAAAAATGACTACATTATATACGCTTGTTTGATACACATACTAAAAGTTATGACACATTATTTTCACTGATAGAAGGCATAATGTTCATGATCATGTTGAGTTTTTCCTAACATGATGGTGATGGTTTTGCATTTTTTGCGTTTTGTTTCCAATCTTCTGGATTTCTTCTTTTTCGTTTACCCGCTACTTTTGGCAAATTTTCAAAAGACTTATTTGGCTCCAAAATATCTTCTGCACCCTCCATGTTGTTCAAAAAGCATCTAATTTTGCTGTCTCTGGGCACTGCACACTGCGTATGCATGTCTGTGTGCATTGAACAGATCAAGTGACTTGCTATGCATGTATTGAGTGGCTGGTCATGTCACATAGGTACTTCTAGTTCTAGATGACTGCACATAGGAACATCTAGTACTAAAGAGTTGCTTTGTGTGAAAACAGTGCCAATTTGACCCTTTGTAATTAAAATATTGATTTTTAAATACTTACAAGTTAAAGTACACATACTGTTGAAAAAAACAAATAACTCAATTTGGCCAAAATGTAACATACGAACATCTAGTACTAGCATCTTCAGTTCTTATCTTCTGTAAACTAATCAATCATTAGAATATTTACATTGTCAAATTTTATTGAGACTCAATTTAGGGGTTACTAAGTATTATGCACTGTGGAGTATACATGTACAAATAACTCTATGTATGAACTGCAATTACCTTTTCTTTAAAACTTTTAAATGCTGCAATTCTTCTTTATTGGCTAATTTCATAGGACCATGTGCATACTTTGTCACATTTTTATTGAGGCTGGATGAGGAGTGTTTGATTATACTATAGAAACTATTCTTTCTGTGTAAACTAATCGTAATTATATCTTTCAATACAAACTTATGCTGCCATTGTCCTTCGTGTGGTAGTGTGAATAAACCCAGCGAGCTGACTAATTATGAAAACCTTTCAGTAGAAAGCTACATGTATCAGGCAGTCGTTGGATACTGCACGTAGCCCAAGTAGACAGAGTAGGAAATGAGGGATTTTAAAGGGGCTCTGCTCCTTTTCAAATTTTTTATACATTGAACATGAACTTTAGGGGGAACTTAGTTTTGATGTTGTGTTTAGTCTTACATTGTCTGCATAAAAAGATTTGTGAAATGTTATTCCTTTCTTAAGTTTTTTTTTAAATGCATTGTTGGTATAAATGTTTTAAACTTGAAAACAATGTAACGTCAACAGGCTCCCGACATTAAGTTGATGGGGTTCAAGGAATTGAATTATTATTGGAAAAACAGGTGGAATTATAAACCTTTGGAATAAAGAACCTTTGGATTATTGCATCAAATGTTCAGATTTCACACAAACCCTTACATGTATTTCACTTTAACATCAACAATCCTCCAAATATAGGAAATTCATGATTTTAGAATAATTCACAACACACATCTCATCATTACACTGTATAATAACCAGTGAATTAATGAATGAAATCTTACAAAATAAAAACCATGACCATTCAACCTGGACTAATCCCTCAGATTTGATTGGACGTATGAGCAAATATTATTGGGTAAAGAGCAATTTAATTATCTTGATGCTGCATGCTCTTTACCCAGTAATTGAATTGTGTATTAATGTAGAACTAATAAGCCAATATAATTGTGTGCCAATTTAATATGAACAGAGATTGAATTGGGTTTGAAAGAAATATAATTGAAATTGATTTGTTTATAAATTCGCTATTTTTCCTAAATGTATGTACATGTACATGTACTTGTAAACTGAACATTTGCATAATTTTGCATAGTAAAGTACTTTGGAAATAATGTTCCTTACCACCTTTCTTCTCCCTCTTTAATTTAATAAAATCTTAAATTCTTATTTATCTGCGGTGTTTTCAAATAAAATAAGTTTTCAAAATGCAACAGTAACTAACCAATCAGCTTCTCTGTTTTGTTCTTATCAGGTGGGCACAGATCCTAAGGAAGCACGCTATTGGCTGAAACAGTTCCAGCGTTTAGGAGGTAGCCATTCCAAGCCCTTTGCTGTAGTACAAGTCCATCAGGAAATCTTTCAAAAGCCTGATCTGGTAGGTTCAACATCTCGTGTCATTCTACAGTCTGTGTCAAATAAAATGGTACAAGTGGAAAACATTTTTTTATAGTATGAAGTTTGATCACAGCCGGCTATTGTTTGGTATTTTTATAAAGCAGGAAGATCAGACTTTCACCTGCAATTTTTTTCATCATTTGGTGTTGTAATTTTTGAAATATGACTAGTTTTCTACAATCAAGAAAAATCCATTTTTTGCACGCCGTCCCATGCCTTTGTGTATAGGTTTCGCATAATGGCCATGAAGTGCTCAATTTCGATTTGTTCCTCGTCGCACAAAATTTAGCATAACTTTCGTTTTACGAAAGCAAATTATACAGAACAAAGCGCATCAGCAAGGAAAATCTTCTGGCTTTATTTTGATACCACATACACACATTATCTGAAAATATTTCACACCTAAATATTTTTTTTTCTGACTGTACCATTTTTTTTTACACAGACTGTAGTTCAGGGCCATAACTAGCTGCATGGTTCCCAGTGTGCCTACAAATTAAAACCATAACCCCCCCCCCCCCTCAACAAAAACAAAAACAAACGCATTTTGGAATTAAAACTGGCCGTAAGCATACTAAAACTTTACAGTATGATCTGGAACCCGCATGAAAAATGCAAATTATATGTTTTTGAAACTTATTGTAGAGCACTGCTAAAAAGATTACCGGTATCATTCAGTTACATGGTATAAACACCCTATGAAGATACATGTAAGGGCATGAAGATTACATGTACCGTACAGTGTACATTCAGAGAGGGAAAGAAAAAAAATATATACCATGTATACTTAATGAGGATTACAGATCTATACACAAATTTAGCTGAAAATACATGTACATAAAGTTTTCTAATTGTGAACCCTGCTAATAATTAGCTACAAGGCGTGAGCGAAAATATATTGTACATCATTTATTTTTATCCATGAATAATAAAGGTACAGGTACCTGTACTTGAAATAAAGCAAGTGCAAGTATTTTTTTAATTCAGTGTTCATTCTAGCATATAACAGTAATTCTAATTTGTCCTTTAGATTCTTAGATTTCCTTCAATCAAATCCCATGCAGCTTTTAAGTTTCATACAAAACCTGGAAAAACAAAGGAAATTTGTTTTTATTACTAAAATAAGAACTCTGATAATCATTGGTTGATTTCACATCTAGAGTTTTCTCCTCCATTTTTCTCCTAAAAATATCTTTCCCTTGGAAAATTTGAATACCCTGGGAAAGTGATTTGCTGTGTATATAAGGTGTGAAAAAATGTTTTTCTTACTAAAAAAAAAGAAAACCTATCAGTTGAATTCATATTCCAAAAGAAGAGTTTTTTTTCCTTCACTTCTCCATAAGAAAATTTGAAAAAAATTAGTATAAAGTTTCTTTGATGGGCGAATAATTCTGAACAAGTGATATCATGCAAATTAGTTTTGCAATGTATTTATCTTCTTTCAATGTATTTATATTGCGGAGGATCATAAGTTCTGGTTGGATGCTTCTGAATAACTGAGTTCAAGCAAATCATTTGTGTGAGGGTATATTTTCTGGAGGTACATATATGTGTATATAAAAAAGGTTTTAATAGGATAATTCTGAATAACTGAGTTGATACAAATTTGAGTGAGGCCTGTTCATTTACTGGATGTTCTAGTTGAATAATTATGCACAATGCAAATTGTTCGTGTGAGGGCCATTTATTTTCTAAAGGTACATATTTATATGAAGGTTCTATACCATTTGGAGAACTCTTAATACTAATTGATTAAAAAAATAAATAATAAAAAAGTACTTAAAGTTACTTGAGAGTAGATATAGAGATTGAATGCTAGTAATTTTATTATTAAAAAAATGCATGGTACTCTCATATTTGATTTCGTGTATAAGAATGGTAAAGATTAATTTGTGCTTTATAGAAGCTATGAGACTTATTTATTTGTAACTTATATGTTTTCTGTAGCTGTACAGGTACATGTAAGCCGCTCAAAAACTTAAGGTTTAATTGTTTAATATCATGTATAAGAATGAAACTTTTTGTTTATTCTCCATCTACATGTACAGTACCGTCCAAATATCACTCATTGCAAAAAGTTCAAAGTCACTTTATTACATGTAAATGTATTCATTGCAACAAAACAACTTTTTTTTTTATAATTAATGAAAAATGATGTTATACTTGACTTGCTGTAGATGAGGTTACCCAGTACAGGCTGAACTGATGTTTTCTTGCATGGGTAACCTTCTTGAGGGCTAGCCTATTGAAGCCGTTTTGAAGTCATTGATAGGTTTATTGAATATACACAATAGAATGAATGAAACTCTGTTGGGAATACTGTTGGTAGAAGATCAATAAATGTTGTGAAACAAGTTCAGGCAACCTTCACAGGGGACACTCATGACTTGTTCAGGATGAAATCAATATAAATTTAAACATTTTACATTTATTACTTTTTATGTCACCCTTGTACTTGAAAAGGAAAAAAAAACAAAATAAACAAATCAAAAGGATGGTTAAACATTTATCATTTACATAATTAAATGGCTGGCTCTTCCCAAATTGATGTCAAATGATCAAATCATGAGATGATTCAAGACATTGGGTCATGTTTCCTCAAAGTTGTGCGTATTGCAGGCAGATATTTACACTCTGTGCTTGTACATTTTTGTATACTGTGCAGTGTGTCCCAGAAAGAGCAGAATCCATACGGTCAGTCAGTTTTCGAGCCCAATAATGATAATTCATGAAAAATATAGTGAGAGTCCATAAAGGTTGTTTGTCTTTTTTCTTTTGACACCCAATACAATACAATACAAATGCCCTCATAGTCATAGTCAAGTTGCTGATTGTTTAGGCCCATGCTTATTTATTTGTACAGTCCATGTGACTCTCTGCAGAAGTGAGTTATTTCTTATCATTTTGATGATTTCAAAACCTCACAGGACACAAACATACATGTAGGTAAAATTGTAATTAACTTTCTCAAATAACTTTTGGACTGTTTCCTCTTCAAATTAATCTCACAACCACTCTTTAAACAAAAATTGTTAAACAAATATTGATGATGATATTATAGTCCTAACCATATTTTCATATATATTTTCTTTTGAAGTGAATTGTCTTTTGTTGCTCATTCCCATTTGTTGTTTCCATACATATATGTCTGATTAGCTGACTATCAATGTTTTTGTCCCCGCCGAACGAGTTCGAAACGGGCTCCGTACGTATGTGTGTTGTGTGTGTGTGTTGTGTGTCCGTCCGCCGTCCGTCCGTCCGTCGTCCCGTGCGTCCGTATGTGAGTTCAATTTGCTACTCCTTCGCCATTTTTCATCCGATTTCGATTCCGTTTGCTTTATATGATAGCACTAGGTGATGGCTACCAAACTTCTTCACAGAATTTTGACCTTTGACCTTTGACCCTGATTTTACCTTATATTGTTTAATTGGCTACAAAATGCTACTCCTTCGCCATTTTTCATCCGATTTCGATTCTGTTTGCTTTATATGATAGCACTAGGTGAGGGCTACCAAACTTCTTCACAGAATTTTGACTTTTGACCCCTTTGACCTTTGACCTTCATTTTTGACCTATATTGTTAATTGGCTACAAAATGCTACTCCTTCGCCATTTTTCATCCGATTTCGAATCCGTTTGCTTTATATGATAGCACTAGGTGAGGGCTACAAAACTTCTTCACGGAATTTTGACTTTGGACCCCTTTGACCTTTGACCTTGATTTATACTTATATTGTACATTGGCTACAAATGCTACTCCTTCACCATTTTTTTCCTGATTTCGATTCCGTTTGCTTTATTGTGATAGCACTAGTTGATGGCTACAAAATTTCTTCACCGAATTTTTACCTTTGACCTTTGACCTTCATTTTTACCTATATTGTTAATTGGCTACAAAATGCTACTCCTTCGCCATTTTCATCCGATTTCGAATCCGTTTGATTATATGATAGCACTAGGTGAGGGCTACAAAACTTCTTCACGGAATTTTGACTTTTGACCCTTTGACCTTTGACCTTGATTATACTTATATTGTACATTGGCTACAAAATGCTACTCCTTCACCATTTTTTTCCGATTTCGATTCCGTTTGCTTTATGTGATAGCACCAGTTGATGGCTACAAATTTCTTCCACGAATTTTGACCTTTGACCTTTGACCTTTATTTTTGACCTATATTGTTAATTGGCTACAAAATGCTACTCCTTCGCCATTTTTCATCCGATTTCGATTCCATTTGCTTTATATGATAGCCACTAGGTGATGGCTACCAAACTTCTTCACAGAATTTTGACCTTTGACCTTTGACCCTGATTTTTGACCTATATTGTTAATTGGCTACAAAATGCTACTCCTTCGCCATTTTTCATCCGATTTCGATTCTGTTTGCTTATATGAGCACTAGGTGAGGCTACAAAACTTCTTCAAGAATTTTGATCTTGACCCCTTTGAACTTTGACCTTCATTTTTGACCTATATTGTTAATTCTACAAAATGCTACTCCTTCGCCATTTTTTCATCTGATTTCGAATCCGTTTGCTTTATATGATAGCACTAGGTGAGGGCTGCAAAACTTCTTCACGGAATTGACTTTTGACCCCTTTGACCTTTGACCTTGATTTATGCTTATATTGTACATTGGCTACAAAATGCTACTCCTTCACCATTTTTCTTCCAATTTCGATACCGTTTGCTTTATGTGATAGCACTAGGTGATGGCTACAAAATTTCTTCACCGAATTTGGACCTTTGACCTTTGACCTTTATTTTTTACCTATATTGTTAATTGGCTACAAAATGCTACTTCTTCGCCATTTTTTACCCGATTTCGATTCTGTTTGCCTTATGTGATAGCACTGATCGTGATATAATGGGAATTTTACATTATCGGCGGGGACATATATTACGCATCGCGTAATTTACTAATCCACTTGTTCTTCCTTCCTTCTCTTGATTGTAGCTGGAAGCATTGAGCTGTAACCTAGCATTCCTTCACCGTAACGACATGAAGTTACTGGTTGTTCATGGGGCTTCCCTTCCAGATGGTACTAGCATGACTGATCAAGAACTTCAGGTAGGCCAGTGTCTGTGACCCTAAAAAATTTAGTTATCATTTTAGCAAGAAAAGAAAAGAAGATAGTGTCGTTCGGGAAAATGGTTGTGCTTGTGTTTGCTACAATGTAGCATTCACTGTACACACATATGCAGCGTTTTTCATAAAAGACCACATTTTAGCCTTTCAGAGTAAATAGGAAAACCCTTTCATCAATATTTTTTGCTTGCTTTTGCATCAATATGTATTTTCCTGCATATAAAACTGACATTTGATATTTTTTTATTGCTTTGTTCTCACTGAATCACGCAGTTACAATGTATGCATGTTTGCAGACATAGGCACTCTTACCATACCAAGTTTTGACACAGGAGAGCAAAAAGGGTATTTACTCATGCACCTCGAGATGATATTTATTGTGGTTGACTGAGAAAACTGATTGATTATCAACAAAATCTTGGGTATCTTGGACAATGTACTTGCATACCCCGTCTATTCCTATGACAGGAATGATTCAATGGCTTATTTGATTAGCTGCTCCTCTGCAAATTGGTAACTGTGGTGTTTTTCTTTTTTTTTTTCTACATTTGTCTTAAATTGTTAAAATTAATTTCCTTCTTTTTATACCCGACACAAAATTCCAAGCGATACATGTCATACTGCAAAAAATCATCAGAAACTTTTGCTTTTTCACCTGATGATTTTGATAGTTGTATGCTTCTCTAGACTCCGAATCAGTTATCGAGTCAAAGCACAAAACATTGGCATGTGACGCGACTGGACAACATGGTGCTGTGGTAGGACATACTAACATTTCACTGTTTTATCTTAACCTACAGGCGAGTCGTAGCCGTGTGACCACTGATACAATGACCATGGTGAACTTCCTTCAGGCTAGCGGTGCTCCAGCCCATCCTCTGTTCTCAGGGAGTAACGTCTTACAGGCTGAGCAGGTAGCGGAAGGAGGTTCTAAAGGAAGAGTGGTCCATGTCAACACGGAACCATTAGAATGGTGTATAGGGTAACGCTGAAATCACACCTTAAGCCCAGCGCACACTATGCGATGCGATTGCACTAAGATCCGATTGCAACAAATTGCCAATCGCATCGCAGGCCAGCGCACACATTGCAACAGGCGCTGCATATCACCATGGTACCCCTCTTTTATGTGCATGCGCGCAGTAATACAACCTCCATCTCTAGCAATTCTGATTGGCTGAAATTATCAAAATCGCAGGAAGATTTGACATGTCAAATGTCTGAAATTTGGTCTGCAATTTTTTCTGCAACACATGGCATCACAGTTGCAGCGTGTTGCAGGTTGGCGCACACACCGCAATTTTTTTGCAATCGGATCTTAGTGCAATCGCATCGCATAGTGTGCGCTGGGCTTTAGTCAATAGAGCAGTGTTCTCATAACAGGAGATTACCGGTCCCTGTTTTGAAACCAATCCTGTGCACTAGTGCCCTTTGGTACAGCATATTCCTAATGACTGAGTCACTTGGATAAGAATTCAAGATGTGCATGGAGGTCCCTTCATTGTTGGTGAGCATGTAAAAATTGTTTTCTTTGCAGTAAGGTGGTAAAAGGGGAATGGCATTACATATAAGCTTGCTCAATGTTTTTGAAGATTGGACTCAAAGAAAGAAGGCTGTTCAAAATCCATGAATTGAAGAGAGAATTCACCCTTCATGGAGGAAAATATAAATTATTAAAAAGGAACAGAATTTGTTTGAAATATGTCTATGCATAAAGCAAGCTTTTAAACTTTCAAACAATCAAAAATGTAAAGTTACATTTGTATATTTCGGACAAATATTTCACCACTGATGTAGCTCATTAAGCATGTTTTTAAAAGGACAAAATGAATTTTCTCATCAAAACTTTCCTGTTTTAGATCTGGGCATATACCAGTAGTGTCATCTATAGGAGAGACATCAAGCTCCCAGCTAGTTAGTATAGATGCTTCCCATGCCACAGCAGAGATTGCTAAGGCTGTACAACCTATCAAGGTGCTACTACTCAACAGGAAAGGAGGTCTTCTAGATGGCAAAGGAGAGGTACGTAAGGACCACAGAACTCAAAACATATCTTAGGATTCCTGTGGTAAAGACAAATGTTTCATTCTCACGAATGCCATGGAAGTGCGATATTTCAGTCGAGCGAGCAATGGTCTTGTTACAGGGTAATACCTGGGGGGTGTTTCACAAAGAGTGAAGTAGTTCTGTGGTAAAGACAAATGTTTCATTCTCATGAATGCCATGGAAGTGTGATATTTCAGTCGGGCGAGCAATGGTCTTGTTACAGGGTTATACCTGGGGGGTGTTTCACAAAGAGTTAAGTAGACTTCGAGTCGCATTTAAATTCCTAGTTGCAGGCGATATATTTTGCATCATCCCATTAGTTAGATCATGCTCACAGGATGTGCGCCATGGAGAAGTCTGTCAATAATAATGCATGTTAAATGCGCTTAGAGTTTAAGTGTGACTCTAAGTCTACTTAAGCTCTTTGTGAAACACCCCCAGGTTCAAAACCAAGGAAATACACTACTGCCTAACACCAATTACTTGATAGGACGTAAAGCTGTAGGACTCGATAATTGCTGACTATGTACTTTGATAATTTTCTTAGCAGTCAGTAAATTAAAAATTATTCATCTATGGGTAACTATTGAAAGAAAGTTATAAGAAGGAAAGTTAAAAAAGGAAAAAAATGTTTTAGATAATTGGAACATTGCTACATAATTGGGTGCAGTGTAGTCTTGGCTTCCTACATGTATTCATGATTAGAAGTGATATTCATATTATAGAAGAATATAGTCCCTCTTAATGTTGAATAATACTTGTTATCATTCTGTGATTCTTTGACGATATAATTAGTTAGAAAAGATGGTATGAATTTGCAGAGTATTGTCCTTCATGTATGCTATTACAAGGATAAGATTTGTAATAGAGACTAAATTTGTGGAGCATTTAATATAGTATTTTTGATTGGAAAGAGTTATTCATAGTATCAGCATTCTAGTGTTGCATCTAATATTCATTATTTATTTTGATTAACGTAGCCCTCTTAATATCTTCCACCTCAGGTCATCCCTCAAGTCCATGTCCCTGCCGACGTTGAGACCCTGGTTGATGAGCCATGGTGCACAGACACTTGCCAGAACCGTATTCAGGATATATCCACCATGCTCAAAGAGCTTCCATCCATGTCTAGTGTAGTCATAACCTCTCCTGAAAGCATACTGGCTGAACTCTTCACACATCATGGTAAGTCAAGATAAACCATACCCTAAGAAGTTGTCCAAATCCCAACAGTTTCTTTTAGGGTCTCATGTAGTTGTTACTGCTACTGAAAGCATACTGGCTGAACACTTTGCACATCATGGTAAGGTCAAGATGGACTATACTCTAAGAATTTGTCCAAATCCCAAGAGTTTCTCAGAGAGTCTAAGCGTGCGTTGTGTACTTTCGTGAAAGCATACTGGCTGAACTCTTCACATGTCATGGTAAGTAAAGATGGACCATACCTAAGAATTTGTCCAAATCCCAAGAGTTTCTTTAAGGGTCTAGTCTAGTTGTTACTTCTTCTGAAAACAAACTGCCTTAACTCTTTGCACATCATCGTAAGTCAAGATGGACCGTACCCTAAGAAGTTGTCCAAATCCCAACACTTTCTTTTAGGGTCTCATGTAGTTTTTTACTACTACTGAAAGCATACTGGCAGAACTCTTTGCACATATCGGTAAAGTCAAGATGGACTATACTCTAAGAATTTGTCCAATCCCAAGAATTTGTCCCAAATCCAAGAGTTTCTCAGAGAGTCTAGCGTGGTTGTTACTTCTCGTGAAAGATACTGGCTGAACTCTTCACATGTCATGGTAAGTAAAGATGGACCATACCCTAAGATTTGTCCAAATCCCAAGAGTTTCTTTAAGGGTCTAGTCCTAGTTGTTACTTCTTCTGAAAACAAACTGCCGTTAACTTTGCACATCATCGTAAGTCAAGATGGACCGTACCCTAGAATTGTCCAAACCAACACTTTCTTTTAGGGTCTCATGTAGTTTTTACTTGTTCTGAAAGCCTACTGCGAACTTCTTTTGCACATCATGGTAAGGTCATGAATGTTGACTATACTCTAAGAATTTGTCCAAATCCCAAGAGTTTCTCAGAGAGTCTAGCGTGGTTGTTACTTCTCGTGAAAGCATACTGGCTGAACGACTGTTGAAGTCACATGTCATGGTAAGTAAAGATGGGCCATAACCTAAGTTTGTCCAAATCCCACTAATGTCTTTTAGGGTCTAGTGTAGTCGTTACTTCTGGATGCATACTAATACTGCCTAAACTTTTCTTTTCCTGAAAGCATTCTGGCTTAACTTTCACCCATCATAAGCAAGTCAGCATGGACCTTACCCCTAGAAATTGTCCAAATCTCAACAGTTCCCTGTTGGGTCTAGTGTAGTTGATAGTTCTCCCAAAAGCCTACTGTATGATCTTTTATCACATCATTGTAAGTCAAAACCAACCTAACCATTGGAAGTTGACATATTCCCAACTACTCTCTTTAGGCCTGGAATAGTTATTGGTTTAATGAATCATTCTGGCTGCGCTTTTGAGCACGGCTGTTGAAGTTATAACATCTCCTGAAGGAATTACTTATGATATGTTCTTACTTCTATCATTGATCATTTTTACTTGTTTCAGGGTCTGGTACATTGTTCAAGAATACAGAGAGGATATGGAAGTACTATGATCTGGAGCATGTAGATAAAGATAGACTTATACAACTTATTACTAGGTAAGTTATACCTGTGATATGGTACAGTAGTGTTTGACTTACATGTGTAGGAAACCTGACTAAGGTGTTATTGAAAAAATTAAAGTCTTTTAGATGATATTCCTTTTCTTGCATGTTCTGCATGTAAGCAATTTTTTTGTATCAAAACACACTGTACACTATATTCCATTTTTCCTGGATGTATTATTGCCTCAAAGCACATACATGTATTTCTGTAAAAGAATGGGAATTGCTTAAGGCATTTGATAAATGAAAACTGTGTCAATTTAAAAATGTCAGACCCAGGTGTTATCTCAGGTAAAAATATAAAAATAGGTGAGACGTACTCTGTAGATGTTCACTCGTGCAGCAAATTCATGATTTATGCATCAGAACAACGCACTTGGTTTTATCTCTTTCTTCTTTGCATTTTTGCTAGGGATTTACCCATTAGGCTGAAAGTAATCCATGAATGATGCAATATTATGGAGCTATGGTTTCTTGTAATTGCCAAGTTACCATGGAAACATTGCATACATTGTTGTATGATTGTGATTCAGTGCTTAGATACCTGGAGTACACATTTATATATTTATGTTTTCCTCTCCCACTCAAAGCTCCATTTTTGCACATATTTTTTTCTGTATCTTTCCTCATCTCCTCTTTTAACCACATCTCTTGAGCTATCATCTTTCCCCCCCCCCTATTTTTTATATCCCCCTTAAATCAATTGTTAACTTCATTCAGTATCTTAAAAATAAATTACTCTTCCAGCTAATGCCGTAATCATAATCGCAAACCTTTAGGTCACACAGGAATCTTCTGAAAATTTTAAGCCAATCAGTCGTTTAATTGCCTAAATATTGATGAGTGAATATCACCATTTCATAAGCGTACCATGTGTCTCTAAATATAGCTCTGTTGTCTATGGACGAAAATTTATCTGGTATTTCCGGTCACTTGCATTTTTTTTCTTATTATGAAACATGTAATGAAGCTATGAATATGAAATGTTCAGGGTTTCATCCTGGTGCGTTATGCCATGCACTGACAGCATGTAGGGCCCCATAGCTCAAAAGTTACACATTCCCTTTAACTCTTAACGTGTCATATTAGTTTGTAGCCAAAAAAGTAGTCTTTCTTTTAAAATCTTTTAAAGTGGTATGAAATAGTTTTGCTTGGTGTACATGACTGGAAATTGATCCACAGACACAATACAATCAACTGTGCCATTTGCAAAGCTTATACTGCAAGCAATCTAGAGAAAATGAATTATTACGATTGTATAAATAATAAGTACAATTGCACGAAAACGTGTCCGTGGCACGCTAAGAGTTAAAGAAGTGTATTATGGTGCAACTTCCGATTTTACTCCTTACTATTGTACCATGATTAATGCTGTATCCCAAATGTTAAATCACGAATGTTATCGATAATGAATAAATCAAATCTAATCAAACTATCTGTCTGCTCTCTGCTTGTAAAGTAGTAGCTCGTTTAATCAAGTTTTAAAGATTTATGTAATATAGCTTCCTTTTTTTTTTGTATAGATCATTTGGTAGAGTATTAAAGAAGAATTATATGACAGAGCTCCCCAGACGACTCCATACTATTTATCTCTCGGAGGGATATAACGCGGTAGCTATCATCACCAAGGAGAATGATGTACATAATGTGCCTTACCTTGACAAATTCTCCATTAGTCTTCAGACACAGGTTAGTATATCAAAGTCTTGATACAGAATATTGGTGTAAATATATTAAATTACTTGTACATAAGCAAAGATTTCCGTTTACAATAGATAAAACAAATAAAAACTATGTCATAACATTAGCAAAAAGTACCTTTACACTCCATAGTTAGGCATGAATAACCATGTAACACTACATCAACAAAGCATATCATCAACTGTATCAGAAAAAGTTCATTAGGAAAAGATAATCATTACACTTCATAATTGGGAAAAGATAACCAATGCACTATAAACAAAGCATGCCGCCCAATGCATCAGCAAGTCTTCCATTACAATATAAGCAAAGTTTGTAAGAAAATGATGGATTGTGGAGAAATTTCAATTAATAGTTTCTGTGTGGGATCTTAACGCTTCATTTCAATAGGCCTATTCACGACATGTTAGTGGGGACATAACTGGGGACTTAATAACGAGGTATTGAATTAACAAAGGAACTAAAATTAAGTTTGCATAAATTACTTGTTGGTATGGTTGGCAATCCTCTGGCCAGCTTTTAGAATTTCAAAAACAGCCTTTGTGTACAGATTCAGAGAAGATGATACGATTCATGAATTAATTTGGGCCCTGTAAAACAAAAGTTTTTGTTTATTTTGCATATTTGAAAGAACAATACCGAAATAGTAATTGGTCAGGTTTTTTAAAAACAAAACGAGCATGCAGCAACAATCTTGATCGCAGTTGATTCCAAACCTTTATTTTACGGAGCGCTGGAGGGTGATCTCTTTGCATGTATGATTCAGTGTTTGGACATTTCTCCCTTAGGGCGAAGGAACGAGTGATATGCTTTGGGACTACTTACGGAGAGACTTTGGCATGCTGTTCTGGAGGTCAAGAAGTAATAACCAAATTAACCCATGGTGAGTTTCAGGAAGATGTTTCATGGCTGTTCGGGGGGGGGGGGGGGGAGAGATAAACAGAAGGCAGTGACAAATTTCTGCAAAGTGGGAGAGGACATAGAGAATGAAGCTAAAAGAGGAACAGATGGATCAGTTAAAGGGTACAATGTACTGATGGATGGAAGAAACACAGGGACCAAATATTCCAGAAGTAGAGAATAATGAACCACAAACATGACAAGGAAAGAGTAGCAGATGATAGAGAATGTAGAAGAAGAGAAACAGATGGACGAAGGAAGAAGAAAAAAGCATACCATGGCCCTGTAACATAAAGAGTAACGATCGATTGCAGTTTGATACTAGCCAATCAGGATCCTTGTTGCACAGACTTCTTGCATGAAAGTCTCACCCTGAACCAATCAGAATTGTTGTTTCAAATTTGCTATTGATCGTAACTCTTTATGTTACAGGGCCCAGGACAACTACCTTCCTGGAAAATTACCTCCAGGACAATTACCCCCCCCCCCTACATAGGGCTAGGGTTAAGTGTAGAGTTAGGGGGTAGAGTTTAAGCGGGGCTTATTGTCCAGGGGGTAGTTGTCCGAAAACCATAAAAAAGGGTAAGGCCAGAAGACAAGGAATCAGGGGGAAAAACGAGAAAAAGAAGAAGAAAAAAAAAAAAGAGAGAACACAATGAAGATGATGACAACATAAAATGAAGGGGGTAATTAAATCAACATCACCATCTGAGAATGACTAATTACAGGGTTCCCACAGTCATGGAAAATCCTGGAAAAATTTGTGGTCATGGAAAGTCAGGGAAAAGTCAGGGAATTTGGAAAATTCGTGAAAAGTCATGGAAAAGTCATGGAATTCTGTTTTCAAATTTCTGTGGGAACCCTGGGATGGCTGTGAGGGGAGGTGGAGGCCATCATAACGTGTGTGATTTTGGAAACCGTGCCAGAAAGGAAGTCATGGAAAGCAGCAATTTAGTCATGGAAATGTCATAGAAAATTCATGGAATTCTGTTTTCAAATTTCTGTGGGAACCCTGTAATTACCACTGTAACCTTCTCCCTCTTCTCTTCGTAGGTATTTCAAGCGATGCGAAGGAAGCTGGAGCAATAGTAAATGGACAGTATTCTGGTATGGTATGGCTGACCCAAAGCTTTCCTATGCCCTCGTTGAGATGGCTGCAAAGAGGCCTGCATCTTTCATCGAACCGGACAGCTACGAAGACGACAAGATGAGGGATATCCCATGAGCATGTATAACACCAACAAGAGTCTATTTTTTATCATCATGTAACTATTTGCTCCTGTTGCAGAGTATTTTTCAATCCCTTGACTTTATACAGTACCAAAAAGATTACTATTTTGTGTCAAACAATATACATGGTATCTTATAATCGTTTTTCCTATTCAGTCCACTCCCGTTATAACAAGCACATATACAGTGAGTCCCAGAAAAAAGTAAACTCAACTTTGAGAGCCTCATGTTAAAATTTTATAGTTTATGTAAACTTGAAATATATATCATATTGGGAGTAACTCATTTTCTATTCAATGATACCAAACTGATACCCGTGTTGCAATTGATGGCTGAGCACTTGGGCTTGAAAAAACAAGCATCAAAATACAAATGTTCCAAGTTTGAGGAGAAGCAGCCCTTGAATTTCAATAGACCAAGAAATCCATTGTCCCTTATATATGGGCTTAGGAAGGCTGACCGCACACAAAGAATGAATGATCAGAAAGTCAGGATTGCTTCTGATAAAACTTGGAACAATTTGTTTTTGATCAGATTTTTTAAGAACTCGAGTGGTCAGTCATCCTTGACAGTACTGGTATGATTTTGGTATCACTGAATAGAATATGAGCTACTCTTTGATATGATATAAAAGATAATGACATTTACGTCATACAACTTTAATACGAGGCTCTCAAAATTGGGTTTACTTTTATCTGGGAAGCACTGTATAACAAGATTTTGTTACAAATAGACAATTTTCCAGGATTCAATTTCAATCATCTTTAACCCTCTCATTATCAGACACTTTTTTCAAAAAAACTGGATTCTCTCACTTCATTTCAAATTTTCAAAAAGATAACTCGGGCAATACCCCTAGTGTTTGCAACCATGCGAAAACTACCGTTTCCAGCTTTCCAACGGTACATAGCTCAACAAGAGAGGGTGCTTTCTTGAAAAAGGGCAGTCAAATCAGTTTCCCTTGTCACAAGTGGTCTATGGTGCCAAAGGGCGACTATGGTAATGAGAGGGTTAAACCAGTGTGTTCAATATCATTTTAAAGATTTCGTTATAGCAAGGAAATTGGCTTGGTTCCAAGATAGGAGTGGACTGCACAAACTGCTCCAGACACATCTAATATTTAAGTACAAGTAACAGTATAAGTGATCAATATTTGCTTTAGAACCTTTAGTTTTTTTTTAGAGAGAGTGCTAGAGAACAATAAGATGTTACTGTGTAGTAGGTATTGTTGCACATATTTAACTTTTTTTCTACACCTAACAATTCTTTAAACAAAGATTTATCCAAATGCTCTTAATTCCAACATAATATCAAGTGTAATTGTTTGATTCTATTCCAGTATCCATATGCAAATATTATTTCAAATTCGAATTCAAGTTCGAATTTAATGATATTGATTAGCAGTTAATTAAGCTTGCAGATTGTATTCAAGATATTTATAGTTGTTTTATTCGAAATGAACAACAAAAAACATCAATGGATATTCAAAATCTTGTTTATTGATCATTTAATTTGCCATTTGATTTGTAACAACCTTCATACTGAAATAGTTATAGCAGATAGAGTTAAATGTATTATTAATGATGTTTGAAAAACAAAATAACTGTTACTTGTTTTTCCAAATTATTATTTTTTTTAAATAAGAAAAATGAATGTAATCAATTTCAATTTAGTTTTCTGTATAAATATGACAATTTTACGAGGAATTTCTACAGGTAGAAATAAATCTGCAAAATTTAGCTAAAATGGATTTAGTAACTTAAGGGACTGAAATTAGTAAAATCCTATTGCCCTGACTGAAAGTGTCAGAGCAAATGGTCATCTACTATCATAAGAGTGAAAACAAATAAGGCTTGGCATACCGCCATGCAAGTTCAAATTTACCATCACTCGGTTGCGAGCCTCAGTGGGCAAGACGACAACACGGTACGCACATTGACTTCATAAAACTGAATATGCTGTATGTTCTGTGCTGCGGTGGAAGGCATGCGATATGAAAAGCTTAATGGTAACGGTTTTCAAAATTTGAATTAGATTGATAGTAAAGCAAGCAGTTAGCTTCTAACTTTCAAGGATTTCCTGACTGACCTATATGTTTACAATCATGTTGGCAAAATGAGGTAAATTACAAAATTTGAATCTCAAAAAACGTTACAGGGTCCCATTAACGTGATATCACATTGACATAACGGCTTGCATTACAGAATTAAAATTGCTGATATGCTGCCTTTGCTACACATTCAAATCTGTGCAAATAGGATGTCCAAGTAACAGAGCTTTTTCCAGGTGAATACCCAGTAATCATAATGTTATCACACAGTATTTTAATTCTCAGCTCTTTCACTCATCATGAATATTCCATTTCTTAAAACATCATTTTTATATTAATAAACAAATTAATAAGTTCAAGACATACGAGAATAAAGTCACCTCATAAAATTACATCACCTTGATAACAAATTGCATCATTATTTATATCTTATTGATATTTAGTTGGCCATTTAGTACAATGTAGTAGACAAAAGCAATGGTTTTTGTATTATCCAGAGATTTGCTTCGGCTCCTTAGCGTTTTCATTGAACACTCTTCACATGTCAACTTTCTTATTCTTGTAAGATTTCTTTTCAAATTTTTATAATTCTGTTCTTATATTTCTTCTTTTAATACAATCTAACGTGATGTTGAAATTTCCAATCAACACATATTTCTACTTAATGTCATGCATGTAAAGGAAAAACATATGCAAAATATGATATATGTCTCACTCTTGCTTTATATCTAGAGGATATTTTGGTTATATTTTGCTGAAATGAAATTGGAGTACAATAATAGATCTAATTTTATTGTAAATATATTGTGTGTTGTAAATATTAAAGACGATTTAATGCAACATTTTATATTTGTGAAATGGCAGGTGTGCAGTGCTGTGCTACAATGTATATGCTCTGAGATCATTCCTTTGCTATAAGTTGATGTGGAAAAAACACATTGCTATTTCATGTTTATACAAAGTATTATTTTTGCATGTTGTAAATATATATAATATACATGTGTACATCCTTGATTTAACAGTGTATCAGACAAATGTATACAGAGTGAGTCAGAAAAAAAACTAGACATCTAGAAAAATGTCAATAAAAACGAAAACCAATTTATGAATCCCAAATTATTATACATATTCTGAAAGAGTAACTCCTCCCGCATCTTCTGGTACCCTTTTTGTGTGGTATGTCTTTACGCTTGGATGAACACGACGCATTGTTTGCGAACATGTACATTTCCAATTGTGCCAGAGTGTGGATAAAATTGAAACGACAAATGCTAACAAAAAATCAACTCCATCCTGAATAAAATAGTAGAACTTTTTTTATAAAATGTTTTGAGCCAAATAACTTGACGAGGGTGTTGTTACTGATATCAACTAGATTTTGTGTAAAAATGAGAATGATTCATAAGGTCATCCATGAATAAACACACTCACAAAAGTAAATTGTCACTGACAGACCTAAAAAGGCCATAATCCTTTGGAAAAGTGTTTATTTTGCCTTTGACGTGTGCTCTCTCATGCTTGACTCAACATATCTATCTCATTTTCACACAGGTTGTAGTTAATATGTGTAACAACACCCCTGCCAAGTTATTTAGCACAAAATACTTTCGTTTAAAAGTTATGCTATTTTAATCAGGATTGAGTTGCTTTTTGGATAGAATTTATTGTTTTGATTCCACCCTCCACTTTGGCACAATTGGAAATTTACATGTTTGCAAACAATGCGCCGTATTCATTCAAGCGTAAAAACATACCACACAATATTGGTACCAGAAAATGCGGGAGGAGTTACTCTTTCAGAATATGTATAGTAGTTTGGGGTTTGAAAATTGGTTTTCTTTTTAGTGACAATTTTCTAGGTGTCTATTTTTTTCTGACTCACTCGGTGTGTACATGTCATGGGCATAGCAGTGGTATTGCCCAAATGTTTCAGAATGTACAATGTAGGCTTTATTATTAAAATTTAATATTTTAAAATAAATGTTATCTTTGATTACGAAGTTTGTCGTGGAATAAATGTAAGGTTTTAATTTAATCTACAAAAATAATTGACTTACCATTATGACCAGAACTACAGTTACACAGACAGATACATAATCGGTAGATTATTAATCGTTATTAATATTTTGGAAAAAAATACTATCTTTTATGTATATATGGTCAATTCCAGTGTAACAGACATATCATTTAGAAAGAATTTTTCTTGTGCAAAACATTTTGAAACAAAATATTCCATTTCACACCATATATTCATGTGTGACTTTTGATGACACCAAGAGCAAATTTCACAATGATTTGGCAACTAAGAAAATTTCATTTTTGTCATGTTTGTTGCATGTCAATTTAATTTTCATCCAGTTAGCAAAACATCATGCAATCTTCTTTGGTTCATGTATGTCTCATAAACAAATTAAAATATGTTATAAAAGGGTACATCCTAAATGTCATGCCCATTGGAATTGACCATGTGCCAAATGTAATTAACGGATCAATGGTAAAAGTATACATGTAGATTTTGTATATTATCCAAATGTATTTTTTTAAGTATCGGTTTAAGCCTTGGCAACAAAATACATTATTAACTGTTGAAGATGCTCCGCAAACGATTTTCATACCATTTTGTAAGAACTTTGTAAGAACTTCTTGAGCCACGTAAGTAGGCTGTATGAAACTACTGTTTGCTGACTGTTTGTAAGATCGAAGATCATTTAAAGATAATCTAGAGTCAGTAGTCATGATGAAAAAAAATCAAACCGTTCTTGTTCATACCAGAATCTCAAGCATAGGAAATAAATACTACATACCAAAGGAATTTACCAAAAATTACGATTTTGCTGAGAAAAGAGCAAAATAAGCATAATATCTGTATGTGGATGGCCCGTCCAAGCACATGCGTGATTAACACGGCCAAGTGGAAAATCTACGGGTATATCATGTGCACGCGATTTGCACCGGATCTGTGTGTGTCTGTTGTGCCGTGACTTGTGGCGATATAGCGGTCTACTCCAAGTCTCAGTTTGACGGACTGTTTCGATATTTTTTCAATATTTCTTCTGAAATCAATATCGAAACCTGAATATAATCTTGTGTAGGCATATGTATATGTTAATGGAACAATGTGAGGACATATCTTACAGAATTATCTCAAATTATTTTGGCTATAAGAACTCTAGCTTGGCTTTAATTGTCTTGTCTAAGATTGTATTCAACCTTTGTGTGAATCCCCCTGTCGTAAGACAATCATACGAACGTTGTGAAAACTTTGTAAGAAAGCATAAGAAAGTAAGCTTTATCTATGAATTTTTACAAACACCTGATTTCTGGGCAGCCTATGATTTTTTTCATAGCTGTCTGGTTCCAATATTTATCACACAGCAGTTGCGTGTGTTTCTACCAATTTGCATGGTTTCTACCGTTGGAGACAAATGAATAAAATTAATTGTCTAAACGCATTGTTTGTTCGAACATTTGTGACAATAGCTTTAACATAAACCAAAGAAAGGTTGTAGTATTGCATACCAGTATTTGACTTGTTCATCATTCTTAATAATGGAGAAACTGGAAGGTATATTTTAAGGATAAATTTATATAGCTAAGTTGCGATATACATTCATTTCGAAGCTCAGATACAAAGAATAATTATTGGTGTGTATATGTATACTCATGCAAAAATGTATGAAACGCAAGTTGTATTTAATCTTAAAATATCAGCTTTCAAATATTCTTATATTATATGATGGCTGTGCGAGGCTTAATGTCAAGTTTAGCATTGCATCAAGGACATTACAAATATGTGCAATATTTATATTCTATTTCATGGCTACCTGATACAAGATTTATTGCTTCATACAGAATTAGATGTGTGGAAGAGCTTATACAGTCCACTCCAACTATAATGAGCATTTCAACAACTAAATTTTGTTATTACGAGGCAATACTCCGTGTTCCAATCTCAAACATGTGCAAACTTTTCTGTTCAGTTTTACAGGTTTTATTATGGCAAGGTATTTGTCTTGGTCCCAAACACCTCACAGTGGGAGTGGACTCAGTGTGACAAGCCACAAAGTACACAGTCATGTAGAATAGACAATATTATATTCCACATACTAAGAATGTTGCAACAGGATTGGTTAAAAGTCAATCATGTGATCAATTTTAATTTTCCCATCATCAATCATCACTCGCAGTGATAGTACTTTGGAGTTTCACTGATCACTTCAGCGCCCCATAGAGCATGTAGAGCCATAACGCGTGATCAATTATTTTTAGGATGAGCGAAAAAAAGTGAGTTGTCACTCAGTTTTTTTGTACTATCATTTTACCATCACATGCAGCGACAAATAAATTCCTCTGTGACGTAACAATTCCTTTTTTAATTTCTTTGTTTACGTAACAATCGCTTCTGCCTTCAGCCCATTTGAGCTAGGCCTACGCGTTTAATAAATTGCATGCACTTTATTTGGACGTGTTTATGTTACAATTACAAGTGCAGGCATCGATGACTTGAGTGGATTTTTTTAAGGATCAAGGAAACCTTGAATTTTTACCAAAATATTGGGTTTCCCCTTACTCTTAAATGTTTCCGATGTGGAATATAAAGCAAATAATCACCTCTTGATTTCAAGTGACAGGCAAACTATCACTTCCCCGGCAAGCTAGATGTACACGCTATCTCTCCTCAGCTTTGTTTCGGAGGAGATAGCTATCCAGCTTGCCCGGAAAGTGATAGTTTGCCTATCATTTGAATCAACGGTGATTATTTGCTTACTGTATGAATTCAAATCTAATATTGCAGATATCTTTAGGACATAGCAGGATGCTGACAAGCCATTGTTGATAAATTCAATCTTTATTGGTGCATGTTTTAAAATATTGCAATATGTAAGAATTGAATTAAATTGGTTGTATTCATGGGTAACCAACATGTGCTCCAGGTAATGGATTTCGGTTTGGGTTGTAATTTTTTGTTTGTTTTTAAGTTAGTTTTAAGGTACAGGTTTGGGTATGGTGTTGAAAGTTAGGAAATTGATTAGTTTTATGTGAAGCAAATGTCGTGGGAGCATACAATTGTATTCATTTATGCTATACAGTGCGTCCCAGAATTAAAAAAGTAAGCCCAAATTTGAGAACCTCGTATTAAAAATGTATATGTGTTGTGACATTAATTTTTATTTCACGTTAAAGAGTAATTCATATTCTGTGCAATAGCACCAAATTTACACCTATGGTGTCATGGATGATTGAGCACCGGGACTTTAAAATGATGCGTCAAAATGTCCTTTTTCCAAGTTTGGGCAGTAGCATCCCACACATTTCAATAGTCCAAGTTATCTTTTGTCACCTGTGAATGGACTCAGGAAGGCTTACCTCAAACAATTAATGAATGATCGGGAAGTCATGGGTTGCTTTTGCCAAAACTTGGTACAAGGATGTTTTGACACAGACTTTTCAGAGCCTAATTGCTCAGTATCTATGACAGGTATAAGTTTGGTATCACTTGCCAGAACACGAGTTACTCTTTAACTGCAATAAAAATTAATGTCACATCAGTTATAAAATTTTGATGTGAGGCTCTCAAAGTTGGGTTAACTTGTTTCTGGGATTCACTGTATATGCATATGCTGCACATATATGTATATATTATTCACAAGATTCAAGTGCGATCTTTGTCAATTTATCTTGTACGAGTGCTGCACTATACGTTCACAGTATATAATAAATATTTGTATTTATTTATCTAGAGTATTTTTAATAATGACATTTTATTGAGGCAAACACTATTTCTTTTTTAAAAAAGAGTAAATTTTGATGGGCGACAGGCACATACTAGTGCAAGTGACGATTTATGTGCTTGCATGTAGGTATTTTGAGGATTGGTTACAAATAGATCTTTATATACATGTCAGTGATTCCTTTAAAATTGTCCCTTCAAAATATGAATCAATATAGGGTTTGAGAGGAGTGGTTATCCAAAGATATGATGATTTCTATACATGTACATGTACGTGTAACTGAGAGGGCTTATTTGAGGCCAATTTGACAGTTTTATTTTTATTTTTTTTCCTCATCACCTACCACTGTTTACAAGCAAGGTTTGCCTTGTTTAAGATATCTATTTTCCTCATTGTGCATCAACAATTTATAATTTATTCATTTTTATAATATCTGTGAAGATATCCGAGTTCTCTTGGTTGACATCTTCTCATGTATGAGACTATTTTAGTATTATGTCATGTGCTAAAAAAAAAACAGGTTGATATAATGTAATTTAGGTTTGTGTGTGTTATTTTTATGATTATGTTTTTTTTTTTTTTTTTTTTTTTTTTCATTTAAAAAGGTGTATTTATTTTCAAGAATCTTTACATCATTACCCTTATGCCAAATGGCCGTACTGTTATTATATGGCAAGTCAAAGCTATTTGGCAACTTTGTCCCATTTTTTACAGACGAATAATATACCACAAATCAATAATGAAAAAATATTTGAAATTAATAATTTCATAATTGATTCATGGCAAATCATTTGTAGGTCATTACATGAGACAAAGTTGCAAAAATTGCTTTGGATTTTCCCTATTGTGTATAATATAAATAAGCCTTTAAACATAGTAAGGTCTTTCTGGCCTGAGGGTAATGATGTGATGTATATGGTGGAAAGAGTGATGTATATATCTTTCTATTTTCTTATTTTTTATTACGTGTAGTATTTGATTTTTTTTTTTAATTGCTGGTATTTCACATCATCGCAGTCTTTTATAGCTGTTAAGGTATATTTCCTTTTTTGTGTTTATTTTTCATCAGAATTATGTCATTGATGAACCAATGTGACTAGTAACAATTTATACTGGGTTAAAGTGAAATCTAGATTCTGATAGCCTGTATAACAGGAAGGCTGCTCAAATGGTTTGAAGGAATAATTAATACAGATATGTATGGGTCGTTTATGTTATTTCCAGTATATTTGAGGGAAATTTTAATACTCTCCTGTTCAAAGTTCCATTAAAAAATATATAAAAATATCCCCTGAAATATTTGACTGCTGAATTATTTATTGCCAGGTTTGGCAATTTTATTATTTATTTAAAGTTCTTTGAGAAGTGTATAATGTCACATATTTTAATTTCATTATTTCAGATTGAATAGGGCATTGATTTTCATTCTTGATGACTGTGATTTTGTTTCAAGCATTTATTTTGATAAGCACCACCTTCATTACCATCATAGTTTTTAAGGTTGATTTTGTTTTATGTTCTCACAAGTCCTTCATTCAAGTTAAATGCACTGTGATTTCCTAATGTCTGTCATCAACTACAAAAGCATACAAAATGATTTCAATTTGCAAATAAATTTCCAAATCCAAGACGAATTCTATGAATTGTTTGTGTTTTCTTTCTTTCCTTTCCCTTGCATAAAATACTACTAAATAAAGACTATCATTGCGAAATTGGTAAAATATACATGTAAATCATACAGAATAAATTATTAAAAAAAATATGAATAAATCAAACTATACCTTTACAAATAAGATGTTTACTTTATTATAATATGTTGTGATTTTGCCTTTAAAAACATAATTATTTTCTTAATGTTTCTGCGATAATCGGCAAAAACAGATACATGTATACATGTATAACCCATTTTACATGAAAGTTCTTAAACTTCTTACATCACAGAATATGTAAAAAAATAACACATATAAAAACTTAACAAAGACAAGATTTTTAAAATCATACATGTATATATTTTTAATGTTGTCTTTAATAATCTGCAACACAAAAGTTTTCATTCATTACAAAAAAATTGCTACGTTCTTCAAATATGTACTTTTAAAATCAGCTGCATGTCAAATAAATAGACCTCTGGATTCATATTGGTACAATGCATATTGTAAGAGGTACATTTCTATATTTCGATTTCAGTGGTGTTATATATTAAGACAAATATCCACTAAAGTTTTGACTTGCTATAATGTTCATATTTCATTATTATCCTAATCTAGCATTTTCCCCTTTCCAACATGAAGTAAGTTTGATAGTAAACATAAGAAATGCAACATCTCCAGTACTAGATTTACTATAATTGCTGAGTTAATTTAAGAATTGTTATAATCCTTACAGTACCTGACAGTATTGCACTTTTAAAACTGTTTTGCTGTCAGACAAGTTTCTTACGTGCAGCTTCATGAAATTCAAAAGGATTCAATGAAAACAAATACAATTCAAACATAATGTAGATGATGCATTACAGGGTTATAGCCATGGACGCTACTGCCCGATTAGAACGAGATTGACGATGGGACGTCTGTTTGGTTTTTTTATAATTTGATGACTACTTTGAGATCGGTGGAAAGATGGAAGCGATGGGAGGTAGGCTAGGTTGTCGGTTGTTCTTTGGAGCGTTGATGTTGCGAGGATCGTCTCCCTTTCCAAGTCTCAGTAAAACACTTGAGAAAAGAAGATGAGGAATGAATAAAGGGGGTGAATTGAGGAGTGATAATTATAACATCCATCATTTTCATATACAATGTTTTATTAACTCCATTTACTTTGTAATCAATCAATAGATCATATCAATATCATTAAGAACTAGATGAATCCTCGACCACACACGGTTGAAATTTATGCTCTGCCATTGCCAGATCAGAAATATATGACACATTCATCTATTCACTTTCATTTATACACAGAGACCTTTGACCTTGACCTTTGACCTTGTAACCACAAAATCTAATCAGATCATTGTCACCCCAGTATGCACACATGTACCAAGTATGCAGATGATCTGTCAAATGGTTGTTGAGTTATCATGAGAACAAGCTTTTTAAAACATATTTGACCTCTATGACCTTTGACCTTGTGAACCCAAAATCTTTTTTGATCATTGCCACCCCAGTATGCAGACATGTACTAAATAATAAGATAATTGTTAAAATGGTTCTTGAGTTATTGACCTCTGTGACCTTTGAACTTTGACCTCGTGACCCTTAAATCTAATCAGATCTTTGTCACCTCAGTATGCACACATGAACAAATAATGAAGATGATCCGTCAAACGGTTCTTGAGTTCTCATGAGAACAAGCTATTTTCACCTATTTATTGACCTCTGTGACCTTCGACCTTTGACCTTGTGACCCCAAAATCTGATCAGATCATTGTCATCCCTGTATGCACACATGTACCAAGTATCAACATCATTAGTGAAACGGTTCTTGAGTTATTGTGAGAATGAGCTATTTTTCCTATTTATTGACCTCTGTGACCTTTGACCCCACAATCTTATCAGATCATTGTCACCCCAGTATGCACACATACATATATATAAGTATGAAGACTTCGTCACGGACGCATAATAAAGCTAGATGAATCCTCGACCGCGCACGGTCGAAATTTATGCCTCCGCCATTGCCAGATCAGAAATATATGACACATTCATCTATTCACTTTCATTTATACACAGACACCTTTGACCTTGACCTTTGACCTTGTAACCAAACAAGCCATTTTCACATGTACAATGACATCTGTGACCTTTGACATTTGACCTCATAACCTCAAAATCTACTCATTTCATTATCCCTCCCATATGCACACATGACCAAAGTTTGAAGTTGATCTGTCAAACGGTTCATAAGTTATGGCAAGAACAAGCCATTTTCATGCATACAATGGCCTCTGTGACCTTTGACCTCATGATCCCCACATTTAATCAGTTCATTGCTCCTCCCATATGCACATATTACCCAAGTTTGAAGATGATCCGTTACACAGTTCTTAAGTTATCACGAGAACAAACTATTTTTATGTATACAATGACCTCTGTGACCTTTGACCTTTGACCCCAAAATCTAATCAGTTCATTGCCCCTCCCATATGCACACATTACTCAAGTTTGAAGTTGACCCGTCACACAGTTCTTAAGTTATTGCGAGAACGAACCATTTTCATGTATACAATGACATCTGTGACCTTTGACCTTTGACCTCATGACCCTAAAATCTAATCAGTTCATTGCCCCTCCCATAGGCACACATTACCCAAGTTTGAAGTTGACCCGTCAAACGGTTTTTAAGTTATGGCGAGAACGAGCCATTTTCATGCATACAATGACCTCTGTGACCTTTGACCTTTGACCTAATGACCCCAAAGTCTAATCAGATCATTGTCCCTACCATATGCATACATGATAGAAGTTTGAAAGTGATCTGTCAAACGGTTCTTAAGTTATCGCGAGAACGAAAACGGGACGGACGTACGGACGGACGTACGGACGGACGGACGGACGGACGGACGGACAAACCGAAAACATAATGCCTCCGGCACCACCTTCGGTGGCGGAGGCATAAAAATCCTATGATTTAACATTACTATACAGATTTATATTCAGACAATCATATGACACATTGGCCCGAATTCACAAACGTGGTTTAGTTAGTCCATGGTCTAAATCAATTGTTTAAACCACGGATTTAGACCATGGTCTAAATTTTGGTATTCACAAACCACCTGATTTAGACCATGGACTAACTAAACCACGTTTGTGAATTCGGGCCATTGTGTTGGTAGTGTTGTTAAACATCAATCGATCAATCAATATATCCAATGTAGCATCCTTTCTGACAAAAAGCACTAAATACAAATAAATGTGTGTACAGATGAAGATAAACAATTACTCTATCGGGTGAACTGAACACAAGCTTGTCTACTCCTTGGGAATTTCGCCTCCTTTGATCTTTGAATTTGGAAATAAATGTTTATTTGAATTGAATTGAACTAAAATTGAATTACCAAAAACACGTAAGCAACAATTCAAATTGAATTGAATTAAATTATCAAACACAGATGACAAACTAACACTAATCCTAGTTCAATAATCCACCACTGGCGGAACAATCATGTTTAAAGATGTTTTTTTGAAGAAATTGGGTGGATTGTTCAAATTCTAGAATAAAAGTAATAACTCGAACACAGGAGGAGGAGGATGATGATGAACATCATTTGTATAGTGCCATTCATCTCCCAGAACTTTCAAAGGTGCCACTTCTTTGCTGGTTCCCCAATGACAGACACTAGGGAGCTTTCGCAAATCAATCGCGGACTCACTCCAGGACGAAAAACGGTAAGATTTGAACGTAGTTGAACTCGTCCGCGGTCCTCCTAATTTCCTGTTTCGAACATTCAAGAACGAACGGTTTCATTGTCAAACTGATATGACGTCACAATGAAAGGGGGGCGCAGGTCTTAAAGCTTACCGTGTAACTTATGCACAAACGCGTATAGCATGTCAGTGACAGGTAACAAGGATTCAGGCTTGCCCACAAACCATGCATACACATTCTGTACTCCCTATGGAGCGTTCCTGTCTTGCACCGTCTAACAATGCTGATCAAACCACTTTCCAATCCAACTGGGCACCCATTTAGCACCTGGGGTTGAGAGTGGCGATTGAGGATTACTGTCTTGCTATTCAGAATAATACTATCGTGAGACTGGGTTCACATAGAAGTATACGGCTGGGGTATAAGGGCAGACGAATAGTTTAAATTGAACCAGCCACATTCCCTGGTCAAATAATAGCAATTCAAATTACCTGTTTACATACATGTAGGAGGGCACTATACAAAAAATGCGTATAGCTGCATTTCGTATAGTCAACGGGAATCAGGTCGCTTTTTTTTTCTTCAGCTGCAATTTGTGTGTCCAAATGTTCTGAATTTCTGCTATCACGATAAATATAGATTTATATATATATATATATATATGTATATATACGTATTAACTTTTTTTTTCTCACATGAGCCTCCTCAGACTTGGGTAGCAAGAGGAAAGCCAAGTTTTCTTTTGCCCAATGTGTGCATGTCATCGGCCCTAAAAGACTGAATAGATCACTGTGCCTGTTTAGCGTATACCAAATACAGAACACTTGTATGTGAACCCAGCCTAATGGAGATACTTACTCCTGTGCCGTCTTGCGTCTCGTATTGATATCCATATCAAGCATCCTAGGGACCGTCACAAGGGCTGTGGTGGCTTCCCAGTTAGCAGGCATCTGAGAAGAAAAGATACAAATGTAAGTGGTCATATTCAGACTAAGTGGGACACTAGGATCTGACCCTTATGCCTCTCCAATAGAGCGTTGTACTTTTCTTCCTTTGAGCAGTAATAAACAGGTCGCACATTAATGAGGAAGCCAGTTATAAAACAATTTTAAAAAATAGAAAGACAAGGAAATATTAGTCTCTTACAAACGGCATGAGTCTATAAATAAATCAAGTATCATAACCATGCAGATAAGCAATGGAAAGTGATATTGTAATGAATACCAATGATCATATTCAAACTAAGTGGGACATTTAGCTGAAATTTTAATGTGGCGCTGTGCATTTGAAAATGCAAATTAGGATCTGAAATCAACACAAAGGCTTATTTACAATACAAACAATTATTTAAGTTCAAACATTATGTGATCCGATTTTCTTCCGCTGAATAATTGAGCAAACAGGAATTTGCACGTATGTCTCTATGGTGCTTTAAATGCCTCTTATTCTTATTACCAATCACTTTTGTCAGATTTTTTTTGCTTAAAGTAATTTTCATGGTCTACTCTAACATGGCATATAAATACAGGTAATTTGGATTTAGTTTTTTACTTGAATGTTGAATTTAAGGCACTGGTCGTGTCACTCACATTTTGGATGTCGTGTTACTCACGACACATAGAGGTGGACCATTTTCCACAGAGAGGGAAGATTGATAAACACAATAAATGTCAGAGAGGTACACTATTCATATACATATACCAGCACTTATGGTACCCCTAGAGATCTACTTGGGCACAAATCCAACCATAACCAATGACGGTCAGAAACTCATGTCTTGTTTCTGTCGTGTCACTCACGCACTGTTTTTTAATCATAATTTCCAGGACCAATTGTAAAATTCAAATCCAACTGGTAATGACACATTCCACTCCTACATTATACATAATATGGTAGTCATGATCCATTCATAACCTACAAGTGCAAAGATATGCGCCCTTCTATCAGTCCAAATGTCGTGTCACTCACGTTTGAATATGACCAAAGGTATTTCAAGTTCTGCTACAGGTAACTGTTCAGTGGAATCTCTTGGGACCATAGAAATCTGTTTGACTTATGAGAGGTGATTATTCAAGAGTATGCAGAGTTGAATGTAGGCCTACTCCAAACATCTGGGCCCGTATTCCATAAAAGCATGACATTTAAGCATTTTTGCTTACCAGTATCTTTAAAATGCGTATTCCATAAATACGCCTTACTAAGAATTCTGTCTGAGCCTATTTTTGGCAGTGAAGCATAAATTCTTAGATTTTAGTCTTAAATGGAATTGCGCCTTCAAATCGCGCATTAAAAAATTCGAATTTTATCCTAACTTTAGGCCTTCTACCTAGTGGCCTAACTTTAATGTTGATTATATGGCAAGCTCATTTGATACCACAAAAATTAAAAATGACGATAATAATAAAATTCAGACTTTTGCTTGATGCTTTCTGACCTCAGACAAAGTGCTTAACATGTTTGGTATAAAGGCTAAGAATTTTTTTCCCAGACAAAATCTTCGAAAAATACTTAGACTTACGACAAATTGCTTAAGTATAGTTTATGGAATACGGGCCCTGAGAAACTAACTTTAAAGAATTATGTGTGTTTTTTTTTTCAGTTTGAAGGCATTAGTTTCATTTGTCAAATCAGGCCTAAAATATATTCCTAGAGAACAAACTTCATGATACATTTACAGATTTCTTAGTTACAAAAAAAAAAAATAGGGTTTTTGTAAAAGTCCAAACATACAGTACATCTCTAGACACAATCTCTCTACATCATCTCTTTAGACAATCTCTAAAGGCCATTCACATCTAAGGCAGCTTATAATTTACCCAGAGTAACCATTTCAGTTTTTAATGAACTGTTCTTGAAGCGAGCCATGCATAATATTATAATGTTATTATTACCCCTTCTCCATTCTAAAATGCCGGGCACCTGGCTAGAAGGCAGAGTGTCCGGTTTTTAAAGTCATTGGTATGACTCGGCCAGGGATCGAACTCACGGGGTCCCGTTCATGAGGCAGGCTCTCCGCTGAGCCAACATGCCCAGTCTGAGGCTTACCAAATGGTAGTGCTCTCGGGACTGCTTTGCGGGATTATATAATAGATGTACTAATACCCCCTCCTATTAAGCCAATGGGGGAAAAAAAGGAGTGGTATTGGAATATCCGGTACACAATCCCGCAACACCTAAAGCATGACCTTTTAGTTTTCTGACAAAATCCATTCCTCTAGACCATCCAATTGCACCATTCCATTAGACTATCTGTCTAGACCCTCCCAAAAGACTATCACTTGAGACCAACCCTAACTTACCCTCCAGAATGGACCAGGCTCTCCCAGTAGGGCCATGCTGGTCCCAATAACAGACTCCTTGGCCATACTTGTAGGTACCTCTATATGAACAGCGCTGGTCGGGATCTTGTGGCGACGTCGTCTACTGGGTGGTTTGTAAGGCCTGAAGGTTGCTGTCGTAGGGCGGATCATACTGATTCCTGCTTCTTGTGTTACCGCATCAAAGCTATGGAGTCAATACATTTAGTATTTCTTTTCTCATTATAATTTATTCTAGATGTAAAGCCAACAAAATTTCAATATGTATTCATATATTGATGCAGAACAGCTGCAAAACTAACAAATGAAATAAAATGTCAATCAGCCTTTTGTGATTTAAACAAATAAAGTTGAACAGCTCTGTATCTGCATTTAGCGAATGCATTAATGCATGTAATTCTCCAATGGAATCTAAAACTTCTCAATAGAAAAAGTCTAAAAACAATAATGCATATATAGTTTGTCATACCAAGACAAACACAGTTATAGCCTAAGCCAACATATATACAGGATGACAAAATAGAGAATATCCTTTTTGTTGTTATATGAATAAAAAGACCTTGAATAATATGAATCATTTAGACATGGATATAATTGATGTCTGTTTTGTCTTTAATGAAAATTATTTGTGTTAAACATGCTTCATAACTACATTACACTGTGTGTATCATAAAGGGATTAAGCCTATTGCGGCGGTCACAACTCGCCGTAGCCTACGGGGCACATGCATGCAACGTAGCCTGCGTTGCATGCACAATGCATGCAAAGGTCCTGGGTCAACTTCTGCGATTCCTGCGTTTCTGTAGTAAGGGTATTGTAAAAACTTTATGTACGTCGTACGCCTGCATGGTAAATCCGTCGTAGGGAATTGCACGTCAAAGGTACGGCGAGTTGTGACCGCAGCATAACATATATGTACAATGTATTGTTTCTTCAAACTTGTATTATCTTTGGAAAAAAAAAACTATCTTACATGGCTATCATCTGTTCATAGAGCTGCGTTCTCTGACGTTTTAAATCTTCTCGCTTGTCTCTCCACTTGTTTATACTCTGTGACGAAAAAAAAACAACTGTTATGTGTGGATGTTTTCCTGTATTATTTGGGAATATATCGCTTTATGAAATAAAGTAACAAAATGAAACAATGTCATCTTCCTGGAAGAGAGGCTATTCTGATACATTATTAGATTATTGCAAGGTCAGAAAGAATACTTAAAAGGATTGTTTAACTCCATCCAGAATCTAAACTAAAATTATTCTTCCAGCTAATGCTATTATCTTAATCGCAAACCTTTAGGTCATACAGGAATAGCCAGGATTTTGAAACCAATTGGTTTTTTAATTGCTGAGATATTGAAGACTGAATGTCATCATTTTTAAACCTCGTTCCTGTCATAAGTTTGAACACACTTCAAAAGCAGATATATGCCTTCAAATCTTGGCAAAACATAATGGTGCCAAAAAAACGTTTGGAACTCAAAATAGTCATAAATATTCAATTTTAGGCATCAGCATGTAACATCCAATATGCATATACATGTGTATCTTGATAACAGATTTGATGTTAAATACCCCTATTGGGGTAGCATATGCTCATACTTTTCTAAGATCTTAATATCATTGAGCATTTATGCAATACAATTATGCATTTTGTCTTCCCACATGTTTTTATTTCCTTATTGTGTAATACGCAAAATAGATGAACAACATCATAAGAATAATGTACCAAATTAGATGAACCCATTTAGTTCAATGTTTTCCTTTCACTCACTCACAATTGTCTAGTTCTCGATCTTAATATTATTGAACATTAATGCAATACAATTATGCATTTTGTGTTCGCCTTATTGTGTAAAACAAACAACAGATGAACAATTTCATTAGAATAATTTACTAAATGAGATGAACCCATTTAGTTCAATGTTTTTCATTCACTCACAAGTGACATTCTCTTATCCATCCTCTCCAAGAAGCTTGCCAGTCGATGATCTTTCTCTTTATCTTCACTCTTCCCATCTTTGATTTTCTCAAACATCTCCGCTGTAAAGAAACATTGACACTTTTGTTACTCAAATTTGTGCAGTTAATCTGTACCTTTAGAATTCTTATGTTGCAAGGCACGAAGGAACAGAATTCTAATACTGTATTTGCTGTTATTTTCGCGCGATTAATTTTTCGCGCTGAACGGCCTCAAAACATGTTCACAGGTTCTTAGATTCGCACTGCATGTTTGTAAGCTCACAATTGAACCCATTCAATACATGCATAGGAAATCATGCCTTTATATTCGCAGGTTAATTTTTTAATTCGCGCCTGCCGCTCTTTGTGCGAAATTCGCGAAAATTAATGTACCGCAAATATTTCAACGAATACAGTAAATGATACCGATAAATGTCTGCAATGGTTTATTTCCACTTGGTCTAACAGCAATTGGTCCAAATCCAATTACCTACTACTACATGTAAACCCATTTAGTCTACAACAATTTTGTATAATTTCCCCTTGGTCTAATACATACTGGGTCTAAATCTCACTTGGTCTAATGACCACTTGGTCTAATTGCCAATTCATGTCATAGCCAAATGGTCGAATTGCATTTACTTGTTTTGGTAGTTAATTGGCTACTTTTGTCGTTGATTGTCTCTTAATATTATGCTAATATAAAATAAAATAATGGCTACTTATATTTTAAATGCTAAAAACCACTTTTTGCAACAAAGACAGAAAACCCCCATTTTTGAGCCTGCACTAGAACACATGTATGCAATCTTTTACGATTAAGACTTCACCTTTTTGTTCCTGAAGTCTCCTGTGTGCTATATATCTCTCAAACAAGCTTCTTATCCTAATCTCGGGCACCTCCATGGTTTGGTTGATAATATTCACAGTAATCTACAGAAGAAAAAAAAAACATGGGCTCCTAAATCATTTTCCTACAGAAACCTGGCACCATTTTCTTCTTTCACTGTAACATAAAATAAAGTTAATATTCAATAAACCTGCATAAATGAGGATTATACGATGAATTTTCCCAAAAATTGTTCATTACAACTGTTATTACATGATTCTCATTTGCGATGCTAATTTAGATATTGAACTATTTTGTTTTTCAATATTCACATTAAGCCAGGTTGATACACAGCTCTTTGGAAGCCTACAGAGATGTTATATATGCATCATTATATAATGTGTACGATGCAAAAATTGGAATATCATTATAGCTATATTCATAAAATCCTAAAAAGTCGAAGGTTCAAGTCCTAGTTTGATTCAATAAAACACCCTTCAGAACTTTGTTGAATATATTCCCTAGTCTTATAATATCATTTATTTTACTGGTCAATATTTACAGTGTTTCGGTTTTGTTTTCATTTCTCGTTGTATGTGGCTTTCATTTCATTACTTCGCCATGTATCTCTGAAGGTCCAAAATTGATTATGTCATGATTTCTTAAATGATTTTTGTTATTTTGTATATTCATATCTTGTAACTTTTTACATATTATATTTTTTGTCTCGGAATAGCATGTGAGGGTACACATGCCCCCGGGCAACAGTGAAGAATTTCTCTTTTGTGTACCCTGATCCACATGCTATTCCACCTTATCTTACCTTTGTATTTCCTGTTTCACTATGTATTTTACTCTGTATGCTATGTTTTCTTGATCAAATAAATAATAATAATAATAAAAAGAGAAATTTTTACCGTGTGTAGTTCCTGTGAGATTTTGTTCTCTTTGAAGGCTTCCTCCAGCGTGGTCAGATTCTTGAGTTGATCGCTCACTTTCATTCTCATCTGCTCAACATTTGGTCTCTTCAGGGCTGCAGGTCGGGGCTGTCATAAATACACGGAAGAAGAAGGAAAATACAAGCATTTATAGTTCTTTCATTGCATGATGGAACAGAAATCTAGTCAATCTGCTGTTTGTGACGATCACCACTGTGCGATAATAACACAATTTCAAATTTTTGATTTTCACCAATGTCCTACAATTTATTCATGAATCCTTTTTTATCACAGATATATACTTATATATAAATTGTACGAAAATTTTCTTATGTTAAACTGATCCACCAAACGAATATGGGAAAAAGTGAATTTCTCATAGCATTTACAATATGATCGCACGCAATTATGAGCTGATTGGACTAAAATTCTGTCCTACATGTATGTATTGCAATGTAAGAAACATAAGGGCACGTACATGTATTATGTACGGGCGAATAGTGTTTTCAAGAAAAGAATCTTAAAGGAAACACTTTTTACTTTTATGTGGACATGTCTCTATAAAAATATTCAGATCCTTATAGGTATGATGAATTGTGAAAACCATGAAGAAATTGCATATTTCTGCAACATACCGCCTGATATCAATATCACAGTTGATTGCAATGGATTGAGTGCAGTTGTACACAAAGTGAATGGAGATGATGTCATTTGATTGCAATCAACTGTGACGTTGATCTCAGGCAGTACTGTACAAGGAATGGATCAATCGTTTGCAATTGCACATTATAAAAAAAAAAAAACAATAAAAATATGAAAAACAATATGAGACAAAATTTTGAGAAGAAGATCAATTCATTACCCGTCTTTGAGCGTGCCATTGACGATGATCAGAGTAAGTTTATGATTACATATTACCTGTTCTTCGACGCTGTTGAGTCTAGAAACCAGGACTTGTTGATTACGTTCTTGCTGCGCCTGACTGACTCTCATGTTCCTTAGTTTAGCATCTCTCTTCTTAATCTCTTCCCGGAATGCAACTTCCCTGTGGGAGTAAATGAAAACAAGGCAAGACAAGATTGAACCTAGTCGCATCGATGATGTTGAGCTAGAATAACCCAGAGGATGTACAATACAGTCTGAGTAAAAAAAAATGGTACAGTCGGAAAAAAATTATTTAGGTGTGAAATATTTTTAAATAATGTGTATATGTGGTACCAAATAAAGCCAAAAGATTTTCCTTACTGATGCGCTTTGTTCTGTATAATTTGCTTTCGTAAAACAAAAGTAATGCTAAATTTTGTGCGACGAGGAGCAAATCGAAATTGAGCACTTCATGGCCATTATGCGAAACCTATACACAAAGGCATGGGACGGCGTGCGAAAAATGGATTTTTCTTGATTGTAGAAAACTAGTCATATTTCAAAAACTACAACGCCAAATGTGATGAAAAAAATTGCAGGAGAAAGTCTTATCTTCCTGCTTTATGCAAATACCAAAAAATTGCAGGTTGTGATTAATCTTCATACTATAAAAAAAATGTTTTCCACTTGTACCATTTTATTTGACACAGACTGTAGATTTAGTTTGGTGCGGTAATCTAGGTACTTTTCTTTGGTGACACAACATTGGCTCCTGCGATATTTATTCCGGGCTTTATTTTGTCTAAAATATAGAGTTAGAGTAAGGGTTGCGAAAGGGATTTTATGATAGGCTTAGGGTTAGGTTTAGGGGAAGGTATAATGTTAAGTCCAGGGGGGTGTTTCACAAAGAGTTAAGTAGACTTAAAGTCACACTTAACTTCTATGCGCATCTTGTTTTAAAACGTGTGATTTAATTGATAGATTTCACAATGGCGCGCATTCCCTGGGCATGCTCTGACCAATGAGGTGATGCATAATATAACGCACAAAAATAACGAGTTAAGTGCGATTTTTAAGTCTACTTAACTCTTTGTGAAACACCCCCCAGGGTTGAAGTTAGTCATTTGATAAGGGCATGGAATTTATAGCAGAGCACTTGTGAGCAAACGTCACGGAATCTTTCGTTCACATGTCATTGACAACAAAGCATCTCTCCTAGCAACCAATGAAAACAACTTCGTATAACCATGGAGTTCCTCGCATGATCAAGAACTATTGGTTTGCTCAACCAAAACATTAAACAAGCACCATGCTATCAGAGGCTCGAGGCCAGCCTGATATTGGTAGATTGTTTCTATTGTTGTCAACCCGCCCCCACTAATATAAAATATACTGTTTGACACTATGATAGATAATATATTTAAGTAAATCGACTACATTATGGAATTTATATTACAAGACAAGAATGTTTAAAAATAATACCCAATTAGTACAATGTACTTCCTAAAACTCATTTGTATGGTATGTTGTAAAGGATAGTGGGCAATTACTAAAGCATTGATAGTTCTGATCATAAGTGGTTGTAACTCTTCTATAGCGGAACTCTAAACTTACACTGATCGTAGCTCCCTCTGTAGGTTGCTTGCATGTAGGATCTGACCCTTATGTCTCTCCAATAGAGCATTGTACTTCTCTTCCTTCAGTCATCAACAAATAGGTTGCACATAAATGAGAAAGCCAGTTATAAAACAATTAGGAAAACTAGATGAATCTTCGACCGCGCACGGTCGGAAGGCATGCCTCCGTATTGCCACATCGGAAAAAAAAGGCATGCGCATGTTTTACATCCATTTATACCATGACATCTTTGAGATATTGACCCCAAATCTATTAAAGTTGTATCATCAGAATTATTTCCAAACTTCAGGGAAGGATGGCTACTGAGTATAAAAGGATAAACATGTTTGGGTTGATCTGTCAAGGTCCTCCAGAATTGCACAACGAGTCATGTACATAAATAACCAGTGACGCTTTGAGGTCCTGACTCAAAATCTATCATATTATCTGTCTTCACTGAAAGTTGATATGCATACACGGTCAGAAGTTAAGCAAGAACGTGCCATTTTCATGTATACATATGATGTCTGTGACCCTTGACCTTTGACTCATGACCTCGAAAATATAATAAATTCATTGTCCCACCATATGCACACTGACCCAAGTGTGATGTTCATCCATAAACTGTTCTTAGTTTCTTGCAAGAACAAACATTTTCAACGTACACATGTCTTCTCGTGGCTTGAACTTTGACCTCATGTTACTCTAATTCTATCAGTTTATTGTCGCGTACCCAATGCACATATGACCAAGTTGTTAGTGTCCGTCAACTTTTAAGTTTATTGCGAGAACAAGCCATTTTTCATTTTATACACAAGACCTCTGTGACCTTGACCTCATGACCCCAAATCTGATAAGTCATTGTCCCTCCCATATGTAATATTGATCCAAGTTTGAAGTGTACTTCAAACGGTTCTTAAGTTTCCAAGAACGAGAAGCCATTTCCGTACACAATGACTCTGTGATCTTTGACTCATGACCCCAAAACTAATAAGTTATTGACCCTCATATTCACATATGACCTAAGTTTCAGAGTTTATCCCCACAACGTTCTTAAGTTATTCTAAGAACGCAGCCATTTTTAATGGTATTCCAATGACCTCGTGACTTTGACCTCATGACCCCAAATTCTAATTCATGTTATTGTCCTCTCATTTGCACATATACCAATGAGTATCCGTTACACAGTTCTTAATTTCACGAGCAAACAAACTATCTTATGTATACAATGACCCCTCTGGACCTTTGACCTTTGACCAAATCTAATCAGTTCCATTGCCTCCATTAATCACATTACTTAAGCTTTTGAAGTTGACCGTCACACAGTTCTTAATTATTGCTGAGACACGAACCATTTTCAATGGTATACAATGAGCATCTGACCTTTGACCTCATGACCCAAAATCAATCATTCATTGCCTCCTCCCATAGGCACACAACCCAAGTTTTGAAGTTGACCCCAGAACGGTTTTTAAGTTATATGGCAGAACGAAGCCATTCATGCATACAGGACCTCTGTGACCATTGAACCTTTGACTAATGACCCCAAAGTCTAATCAGATATTGCCCTACCATATGCATACATGAATCCAAGTTTGAAAGTGATCCGTCAAACGTTCTTAGTATCGCGAGAACGAAAACGGGACGGACGGACGGACGGACGGACGGACAACCCGAAAACATAATGCCTCCGGCACCACCTTCGGTGGCGGAGGCATAAAAAAAAGAAAGAGGAAATATCTTTTACAAATCGTACAAGTCTAGAAAATAATCAATTATAAGTATGCAGCTAAGCAATGGAAACTAATATAATTGTTCTGAGTAGCAATATGTTAATGAACACTTATAGTACTAATTCATCAACTACACCACTTATCAGAAATATTTATATAAATGTAACATAGCTATGAATAAATGATAAAGTTTCAGATAAACAGGAAGTCAGTTTGATTTCCACTATGAACCAAATATTTGAAGCAATGCAATCATATGACAAACAACAAGCAATCATATGAATGTGTCAACGAACATTCCAAGTTGTACTTACATTGATTCTTTTCATTTCCTCAAAACTGACTTGAGCTGCATTCATCTGGTCTTGATACTATTATAGCAACAGAAAAAATGAAAAGATGATTAAATTATCCAAGAGAGGAAGAGACAAAGAGAGAGAGAGAGAGAAAGAGAAAGAGGAAAAGATGAGCTAGAGTGCGTGCAAGAGGAAGAGAGAGAGAGAGAGAGAAAGAGTGCGTGCAAGAGAAAGAGAGAGAGAGAGAGAGAGAGTCAGAAAGTAAATGGGAAAGTAGATAATTATAATGAGCTGGTAAGCTTTGGTTTTAAAAAAATTTAAAGAAATAAGAAACTTTAACAAATTTTTGAGTTTTTTTTCTTTCATAACTTAACACTAAAGTTAATACCAATATGATTACTAGTAAGTATTCGGATTACACAATAAATACCATTACATAACGTACAACGCTATCGTTTTTCTTTTAACAAGATGGATAGCAAAACTACCCCAGGACAAATACATGATTGCGTTATAATCAATCAATCAATACATATTTCCGTTTCCAACAATTACAAATCAACTTTTGAATTTATTTTATTTGAATTTATTGTATTTGCATTCACTTTGTACAGAAATATCAGACAGTAAATATTTTCGCGTTCAATAAGTCATGAAATTCGCGAAAATAAAGTCACCGCGAAATATTCAGCATATACAGTAATGAAATGACCTTTCTATAGAAGTGCAAGGCCACTGAATGCAGGTTTATACCTTGAAAATTCTCTCCTGCAACTGCTGGTTCTCCTGAGCGAGTTTATCAACGTCCACATTGTAGTCTATTGTAGAGGGCGGTGTGGCAGGTGTCTTTGTTTTGGCCGTAAGTGCTTCCTTCAGTTCTATACGCTGCAAATATAATTTATAAAATTTTAACAGTGAATGCAGTTTTATAAAATATTTGATTGTCTTAGCAGTTACCCGATGTCATTTGAGAAAGCCTTCAAATATCTACATAAGGTATCTTGTTTAATGAATTATTATACCACTTATATTTACTTTAAAAAAATAAAACATTCATAAATCCAAAGAATAAATTATGATATTATAGTAGATAGTACCATAAACTGTTATTAATATCATAGCAAATTAAAAACTGAATGAACTGATGCTAATGATTGCCTATCCAAGTTAAACTCTTCCTTACTGATGTAATTTTTAGAAGAAAAAAAAAAGGTTCAACAATAAGACTGAAATTACCATACTAACCACAGGTACCTTTGTGGTCGAGTGGTATAAGATGTTAAAGCTGGTGTATAGTTTCGGGAGAAAGAAAAATTAATTTGGATTCACATTTAGATGAATTATGAAAGATTGAATCCAATAACTAATAAAGCAAATTATAGTACTTGAAATCTCGTTTTAGTGTCTTTATTTCATAATATAAGTAAATAAAAAAGATAAGACGGGGACCCGACTCAAGTTAGTGCTCACGTGGAAAACCAAGAGGGATTCTTTTGTGTGGGTGATACACACAGATCGTTCGCACTAATTCACGCCGTAATCTCCGGCCTGCGAATCTGTCAGCAGAGGTCTAAACGGCAGTTAAATAACGCTTCATTCAAACATTTTCAATGAAATTCATCGGAAATAATGAAAGGAATGTCACAAGATCTCTCACACATATCTTTTAGAGCAATGTGGACAACATGTAACTACATTTGATCGGTTTTGTGCCAATTCCTTTTTTGTTACCAAAACTATAATATACCCGGTTTAAGCCCGGGTTTGAATACTGACAGAGGACTTTTTTTAAAACCTAAGACTTATTACAAAATGGTGTCAGCAAGGAAGATCTTTGATAGGCAATCACATTGTGGATGATAAAGAGCACGCTTAGTTTCCTTTCCATTCCTTTTCCCTCAGCGCCACTGAATAGTTTTAACTACATTGATGGTGCATTCAAAATACTGTATTTCATTATTATTATCATATTAGTAACAACCCTCACCTTATTCATCAGTGCTTGTGCAATCTTCATTTCAAGCGACACTAATACTGCATGATTAATGAAGATAAGGTGCATGAGGGAAAACAATACATGCATTTAGACAGGTGGGTCCATGCAAATGATAGAAATAATAAACATGCACAAAAGGAAGAAAGGATCATGAAAAGAAAGCAGAGTGCAAAAGAAGAGAGATTAATGGGTTATAAAATAAGCTCCTGAAATATACGTCTAAACTATTAAAGATGATTAGAACTTTTCATTTGAGAAAGAGAGAAGAGAATACAAAAATACACGTGGTAAAATACAACCGTGGAATGTAGAATGTAGAATGTAGGTAGGGAATAATTTAGAGAGAGAGAGAGAAAGAGAATTAGGTGGAGAGTTACTAGAGTAATACTGAAAAATGAAAATTGTCATGGGGTAGTCGTCCTGATATGATACGGATTCTAAGGACCTGGCGGAACTAGCAAAGTCATGTAAAAGGGTCAAAAGAACCACTTACATTTCAAAAATACATAAAAGCATGAAATACACGTGGTAAAATATAACTGTGGCAAGAATGTAGGTAGGGAATAATTTAGAGAGAGAGAGAAAGAGAATTAGGTGGAGAGTTACGAGAGTAATACTGAAAAATGAAAAGGGGAAAGAGAAATGTAATCGTCGAAAGAAAATTGGCTAGCAGGAACATGAATGAAATGTGATAAGGGAAACACACTTATCAAATTGCGGTTTAGTCATGAAGAAAATGATCATGTGCATTAAGGGTTATTTTACGATCAGGGTACACCGTCAAAAAATGGCCTTCTGTGCACCATAAAAAGAAATAGAGGTAATGTAATATCAAATCTACGATGGCAAGCTCTTGGGCATTGTTAGAGCAACCTATCAGAGAAAAATAAATTATTGAAATACACATTTACTTCTAAAAAATGACCATTATATGGTATTTTAGGGCAAAATTACTGTCTCATTTTATTTTTCCTGATTTTGAGCCTGCGCATCTTGATTATTAGCAATCATTAGGCTGGTTTTTCCGATCAGAATTGACTAGTGAAATGCGATTGTTTAAAAACTAAAAACCCCAGAAGCTACAGTTAATTTGATTTTTTTGTGACCATTAACCAAAAATGGGGTGCCAATTCTGTCAGAAAATGTCCTCTCCGAATTCGGTGGTTTTACGCATAGTTAGACATCACATGATGAACAATGTCTTTGTCTGTAAAAACATTTGTATATATGCCACAAACTTATAATGTTATTTCACCCACATCCACTTATTTTTCAGACAGTTCACGTTCCGTCAAAAACGTCGTCTCCGAAAAATGAAGCAATTGACTTTACGTGTAATAAAAAATTTCAACCCCTATAGAAAAATAAGTTGGTGACCTCTTGCCTCCAAATTTTAAAGCAATATCACTTTACTCGTCTAGAACACATAACCAAAAATTGAGCGAAAACAAAACAACTATTTTTTTTTGTCCAGTGAGACAAAATGGTGTACCCTGATCGCAAACCAACCCGTAACACAATTTATACATATCTGATCATAATTCAGGTGAAAAATATGTTAGTATTTGTTTACGGTCAACAGCAATAGAATGAGAGTAAAAACATCATTAAAATATGAAACTGCACATGCATATTTATATACTGTAAGCAGATCAAGGCATTGAAAAGCGCTGCACAGACAAAAGATTGGAGGGGCAAGCGATTGTGTGTTAACAATAGCTTGCCCCTCCAATTATTGTCTCCTCAGAGCCTTTCGACGCCTCTGACAGTAGATTATTAGTTTTAAACACACACTACATATCTGACGAATTCACATATAAAAGGGTTGAAAAGATGAATAAAATGGTATTAATGATAAAGAAAACAATGTCTAAATGGCAACCATGATGATGATAATAAAAACAAAACTTCTCCAAAATTGTTTGCTTACGTTCCATAGCACTCCCTGCCATTTGGTTCATTGATCTTCTGATATCTGTTTGAACTTTCTGCATCACAAAAAGAGAAAAAAGTTATATACCTATTAAATTTTGGTGACTAGGTACAGGTATATACATTGTACATATATATATCTCTCTACAATTTGTAACAAACCATTCACCACAAGCAACCTATTTAAGTATCTAAACATCTGTTCCTTGACCTCGGTCCGAACAGAGATCACCCAAGGTCACAGCAGGGGGCCACACGCGGTGGCAATATTGTTTACATTTAACGATCTAGATGTGTGTATAGATACATTCTTTCTTTTTTTTTTAATTCTTGTACTTTCCTTATTCCGAGGTCGATTTTCTTCGTTTGAAATTGAAAACAAATTAACATTGGATTTCTAAATATAATATGCCTTTGAAAACTTGAAAAATATCAAATACAATCATTTCATTCCAAGGGCCAACTGCAGGCAGAGCTGCTCTTACATAATATTACAGCTGTTGTTTATCATTTAACCCTGGCTCAACGTTCAGGCTAGCCTGCAGAGTTGAAAAGTTAGATAACAGGAATTACCTGACTGTGCAGGGTCGATAGTGCTTGGAAATGAAATATCTTAGATCTTTAAAAAAGAATTTTTGATAGGGGGATCTAATACAGCAGCTAAGCTCCCGAACTTCTGTCGGCTGGCAAACGAGGGGTTGACGTAATGCAATACATCACAAACTAGATGAATCTTCGACCGCGCACGGTCGGAAGGCATGCCTTCGTATTGCCACATCGGAAAAAAAAGGCATGCGCATGTTGAGTATTTTATACATCCATTTATACCATGACATCTTTGAGATATTGACCCCAAATCTATTAAAGTTGTATCATCAGAATTATTTCCAACTCAGGAAGGATGGCTACTGATGTAATAAAAAGGATAAACATGTTTAAGTTGATCTGTCAAAGGTCCTTCAGAAATTGCACAAACGAGTCATTTACATAACTAACCAGTGACCTTTGATGTCCTGACCTCAAAAATCTAATCAGTTCATCTTTCCTCCCACATGACCCAAGTTTGAAGTTGATCCATAAAACGGTTCAGAAGTTACAGCAAGAACGTGCCATTTTCATGTATACAATGACGTCTGTGACCCTTGACCTTTGACTTCATGACCTCAAAATATAATAAATTCATTGTCCCTACCATATGCACACATGACCCAAGTTTGATGTTCATCCATCAAACTGTTCTTAAGTTATCGCAAGAACAAGCCATTTTCACGTACACAATGTCCTCTGTGGCCTTTGAACTTTGACCTCATGACTCTAAATTCTAATCAGTTTATTGTCCGTCCCATATGCACATATGACCCAAGTTTGAAATTGATCCGTCAAACGGTTTTTAAGTTTATTGCGAGAACAAGCCATTTTCATGTACACAATGACCTCTGTGACCTTTGACCTTATGACCCCAAAATCTAATAAGTTTATTGACCCTCATATATGCACATATGACCCAAGTTTCAAGTTGACCCGTCAAACGGTTTTTAAGTTATGGCGAGAACGAGCCATTTTCATGCATACAATGACCTCTATGACCTTTGACCTTTGACCTAATGACCCCAAAGTCTAATCAGATCATTGTCCCTACCATATGCATACATAATCCAAGTTTGAAAGTGATCCGTCAAACGGTTCTTAAGTTATCGCAAGAACGAAAACGGGACGGACGTACGGACGGACGGACGGACGGACAACCCGAAAACATAATGCCTCGGGCACCACCTTCGGTGGCGGAGGCATAAAAATATGATTTGATATCATGAACTAAGCATTATATTAAAAAAAAAAGTAAAACAGATCATACCTCTTCAATGAGTAGATTATCCATCTGTCTTATTTCATGGGCGGTATCAAGAAGACCTGAAATACACAACGTCAAAACAGTCATAAACAATATTCAGGTAGATTGGATAATACAGCAGTTGAGATTTAGTGCATAATGGTAAGTCGCTAAATACATACATGTACATTGCTAAATACGTACATCACGAGTCCCTACAAGCCGCTACACTAACATTCGCAGGCACAACATTAATCTACACTTGTGACACTCCACCCAGAAGTAGTACTAGTAATTGTGTACCCAGTAGGATTTTTCTTCCTTAGAGTGAAACTATTGTTCTGGTCATGACACTGAAATGTGGAAGACACTATCTAAAAGTGATTTGGTGAGGTTGATAAAATTTCACCTAAGCATCATTTTGAGCTTTGAGGTTTTGGAATCGCCAAAATGAGAAGAACTTAACCCAATTCAGATTTGAGTCACATGCACTTACCCAGAAATGCATGTATGGGGCAACAGAAAATGTTCGGGACCCAAACATGTCAGCTGTGTGGTATAATATGGATTATATTATGACTATTAGGGCATTTCAAGAACAATCTTTTCTTGTGGAGCTTTTTATTATGTTATTCTTCCTAAATATCATAAAAATACATTTTGTAACAGGAAAGCTCACAATATTTTTCTTTATCTTTCCCACACCTTCCCATTACACTAGATTCCCTTTAAAGTCAATGCCATAAATGCAAAGCTCCTTGGAACACAAGTAATGAGATACAAGAACAAAATATCTTTTCATTTAGATTTAAAAATATGCTACATGTATCCTTCTTTATTCCATCAGCGTTTTCATGACGTGTACCAAGAATCCAAGAGGCTTGTAAAGTAGGGATGTCAAAATTTTCATTAAATCTATTCTGTATGATTGTGATAAGACTATTGATTAAATAAACATCTACTCCACTCAAATTTTTGCCATTGAATTCTTGCAATAGAAGAAAATCACACAATATAAAATAGATACCATCACAGGCATGTCCTTTTCCTCCATGTAAATAGCCAATGAAGAAAAAGGTATATAAAAAAATATGTTACTATCAGTTGCAAAAATTGCTCTCATGCCACCGCATGAAAACAATGATTTGTATATGTTATGTAGGTTATTCACATGTGCAGGATACTAATAATCAAACTTACTCTCTTTCTCTAAAATGACAGCAATACTTTCTTTGAATCTGTTGATAGCTCGCATCAGATGAACACTTTCTTTGTGGATGTTCCCCAGCTGATTCTTCATGTCTTGCTCTTGTCTTCGCTTCTCAGCAAGAGCCCTGCACAGAGAAGATAGAAATAATAGGGGGTTTCAAATGAATAGCTTGATATGAAGAGCTTGCACGCAAAAGGAACTAAATCTACGTTTGATGAAAATTGAATTATTGATATCAGGCCATTGTTCAGGTACGTACCCATCTTTGAACAGAAGGACTTTCTTAATTGTTGATTGCAACTGTAAGAAAATGCATTTTGTAATTTCCCTTTTCCATAGACGTGTGTACACGTGGTAAACAAATGCCATTTCCTCTGAAAGTTATAAAAGTGAATTTAGTCCCTTTTGCTTGTAATGTTGCAAGATAGAGCGTTCACTATTTATTGTAGTGAATAGACCCTCTAAAGTTGATGTTAGATTAGCCCCGATCGCCCCGGGATGCTGCCCGCGTGTATTTTCTTGGCATGCGCCGCAGTAGGCTAAATGTTAGAGCGATTCACTTCCCTCAAACTCAACGGGTTCCTTAAGTTACATGAAGCCAGAGCGGACGGATAACTGCTCGCGAGCGCTCGCATGCCTATCCCTGTTTCATCCATCCTTCTCAGCTGATCGTACTCTAGATTTAACCGGCAATACAAAGCAAATTACGACAGGGGCCTTCATCAGGCAAGGGTATCCAACGCTTTACAGTTCAGGTATTATAACAATGTTAGTTAGGACGATATTTCATGGTGCGTCAAACTTACCCTTTATTTGTTAATTTCCAATGCAAACTGCTTTATATCACTCCAAAATCTAGAGAACGATCAGCTAAGAATGAGGGACGAACCATGCAGTCATAGGCATGCGATCGCTTCGCGAGCAGCTTGCTACCAGTCCACTCTGGCTTAGTGCAACATAAGGAACCCGTTGAGTTCGAGGAAAATGAATCGTCCAATTTATTTCAAGAATACGATCACAAAATATTCAAAGAGAACTGCAGGATATTGTTAGTTTTTGAAGAATTATCATCGTCTTGTTACAGATCCCAGTGAAACAAATGGATGGTTATTATATCCATTTTCAGAAAATTTCGCAAATTTCACTCCAGGTTGCGTCGATCCATCAATCAATCTTCACGGGTATCGATATTATCAATATTGTCCCCATTCATTTAACACAGGCTTACCCTCCAAAAATTGAAAGTTATATTGTACATACATATATGTACAATATAACAAATGGAAGGGAGGTCACGTGGTACCAATCTAGCCAATCACAGCTCGCATTTTCCTACCACTTTTTACTATAAGTGTACACAGGGGGTGTGATTCAGTGGAAGTAATGAAACAATCACAAGGTCAGGGGGTTCAAATCTTTACTTCATTTAATATTTTATTGGATTCTATGGGTTCTAGGACAACTACCCCCTGGACAATTACATGTACATGTACCACCCGGACAACGACCCCCTGCCAAAAATGTACCCCCTAACTCTACACCTAACCCTAACCCTATTTCTCGGAGGGTAATTGTCATGGGGTAGTTGTCCTGATACAGATTCTAAGGACCTGGCGGAACTAGCAAAGTCATGTGAAAGGGTTAAGAGAACCACTTACATTTCAAAAACACATAAAAGCATGAAATAATACATAGTTACAAATAAAAAATTAGGTGGTGAAATTATCATCAAGTAAAATTATCATCATGATTGATTAAGAATGTCAAACTGGGATAGACATGACTCGAGAGACCTCATCCATTACATAACGTAAATACTCAAAAGGCAACCAATGACCTTTAATCACTATTGACATAACCTTTAACCTTCCCGACCCTTATCTGTTCTTCTCTTCATCCAGAAAGTCTTTCACCTTGTTAATCTCTTCTTAATAATTTTCCTTATGCAACACATGACCTTTAATTACTGTTGAACTCTAACCTTTACCCTGAACCTTATTACCTGTTTTTCTCCTTATCCAGAAAGTCTTTCAGCTTGTTAATCTTTTCTTAATAATTTTCCTTATGCAACACATGACCTTTAATCACTGTTGACCTCTAACCTTTGACCTTTCTGACCCTTACCTGTCCTCCTTTTCCAGAAAGTCTTTCAGCTTCTTAATCTCCACTTTTTATCACTTTTAATCACTGTTGACATCTAACCTTTGACCTTTCTGACCCTTACCTGTTCTTCTCCTTTTCCAGAAAGTCTTTCAGCTTGTTAATCTCTACTTCATAGTCTCCCTTGATACTGGTGATGCGTTGCCTGAACTTTGCTGATGTGTCATTGCTTGGCATTGTGATCTCCTTGACTTTTATAGGTGCCTTCTGGAATTCCTTGACTTGTCTTGCAAGTTCAGCCATCTTTTGCTCCTGTTAAAGGGTAGTCATTAATGAAGCATGACATGATTTTACTATTTGGGTCCAGGAAAATGTAACCTGCCAGCTCAAATCCTGCATTAATTTTTGGGTTTATTTTCCGAAACTCCATATTCCAAACTTTCCAATGCTACCAAATACTTGCTTTGTTTAGCATCATTTTAAAGTCATGAGGCAAAAAAAAAAAAAAAAAACTTACGCAAAAAGTATTGTATTGAATGTAATGAATTTCTTTTCAAAAGTGTTTGCATAGTTGTTTTGATTTGAAAATTATCATACATAAATCAAGGTGCTTCAACAAATTAAAAACAATTTTTCTCCCGAGTAGATTTTGAGCATTGTAATTCAGGAAAAAAATATGACGATGTACCTGTTTATCGATTGTTGCTTCTTTGGAGTCCAGTTCAGCTTTCTGGGTCGAGATCTCTCGGTGAAGGTCATCTATCTGCAATTCAAATAACACAAATCAAAAGTTGTATACTCAAACTTAAAGCAAGCCTAACCTACAGCAGCAGGGTTGGGATAACCAAATGTCAACAAATGGACACAATGATTCAAATAATGGGCATTTTTAAGATTTGCCTTTAAAAAAAAAAAAAAAAAAA
>CALNVZ010002974.1:9536053-9619875 GCA_940671915.1 Paracentrotus lividus
TAGGGGAGTGCGCTAGTCGCGTAATAAACAGTAAAATGGTGGCGCACAAAAGTTTTTACAACAATGGATACGCGGAGCAAACAATATACGTAACAATTGCCTTAAAGGAAAATGAAAACTCTAAGAGCTACACCCCATGGTAACAATCTTTCATATTATGACATCTAGCCAATCATTGTTGGACCAATCCACCTCCATTAATGTGGTTACTGGGTGCTCGTGCGCACTGGGTGCTGTTGGGCTGGAGCAAAACTATACGTCACTATGGACAGCTATGTCTTGTACACATCATACATAATCACACTGTTTATTTCCAGGAATTACAATATATAAGTTATAATTATAAAGAGACATGGGTTGAATAATTGATATTATGGTACATTGTTAGCATTATAAATTATTATTGTTCTATTCAAACTTATAAAATACACCTAAAAATTTACGAATCATTTCAATTCAAGCAATAACTCGACGCCTATGCAGTGCGCTATTTTCAGAAAGCTACCAGCTGCTTTCACCGTAGCTACCGAACCCTGTGTACCTCGCCGCTGTGGCAGCCGGCCGACAGACTGGTATAGCATTAGGGAAGCATGATCCTGCTGGTCCCGGTTCGCCTAAACTGTTGCTGGCTGACAGACGCGTAACGTGCCGTTCCATATGCTAATTCATCAACGCGAGTACACACCGCACATAGAAACATTCAACTTTAATCAATCTATATGTGTCCCCCTTTTGCTTCATTTATGTAAAATTGCAGCAACTACTTTGCTATTATTTCTATTTCTCAGTATCTCAGCGACCTCATTATTGTGGTCGGAAACCGAAAAAAAACCTATATTTTGCGCCTTTTATCGAACCGATTCCGACGCCAAATGCTTGACCAGTAACACCACCTTGCGAGCCGACTGCACGTAAACAAACACAACAAAACGCGCGCTGGATAGGCCTGGGCGATCAGCTGAGCTTGTTCGTGCGATTTCGTGCGAGTTGTTCGTCAGTGACGTCAAATATCGCAGAGGACCATGGGAAGAAATAGCAAATATCGCCAAAGAATGGCATCTTTCCGCGGTAATTCTCAAAATCAAGTTTGAGTTGGAAAAAAAAAAGTTTTTTTGAAGCTTTTGGGCAATATCTACGGATATAGTCAACAGGATTTCTTCATTTAAGTTTTATTTAGTAAAGTGGAGTATGGCCTCGACTTATTGAGGGGTTGCTCTAGCCTTTCATTTTCCTTTAATTAAGCACCAAAAGTTTGGCAAAGATAAACCAGATTAGGCAAGGTCAAAGATCTAGGGGTCTATTTACTATGATAAAAGTGCATGCTCTATTAATAGCAAATTACTAACTATGTGAACTCAAATACTAAATTATCCCTCGTGCACATCTATTTTCAACCTCGGCCTACGCCTCGGGGAAATAAATGTGCCCTCAGGGATAATTTAGTATTTGTTCGTTCACATAATCTAGTATGTGCAATGGAAAGCATGCACCTATTATATATAATAGTGGCTGCGCAATATAAATACTCTTTTATTATTATTATTTTATTATTATTCATTTAACTTCTAGAAAGCAATCAGTAACAGAGGATGTTAATGAAAGGAAAGAGAAAAGAGATGATTGAAATGAACAGGATTGCAGGTAAAGAATTCTAGGGGTGGGGAGGGGGGGGGGGGGTTTTGGGGTGCATGAATTAAATGCATCCCATGGTTTTAAAAAAAGGAGGAAATGAAAATGATTTAAAAATATTCAATTGATGTTAAGAGTGTGTTTGTCTTAACATTGATACATGTAATCTGTATTCAAAAAAGATTATTATCATGTGTGGGTTTAAAATTCATAAATTGTCTTGAATGAGGTAGAGAGAAAAATATATATTCAATACGACATGATTGCAGGTAATAATATAATATTAAGCATTTATAATAATGCGCCGTCTAAATCTAGTAAATATCAGAGGGCGCAGCTTAAATATTATACCCTGGCTATAGCCAAATAAGCTGCCCTAATAAAGGGGCGATTTTAAGCATTTGAGGAATTTTCTTCCTACCGGTACCCATTTTACTTCTTGGGTCAATCTTGGCAATGTAGTTAATATCTTGCCAAAGCGACTTAGTGGAATGACGGGATTCGAACCGCGTACCTTGTGATCGTCAGTCCGCCAGACTTATCCATCCGACCAACCCCTCTAGGTAAAAAGTTTGATGACTATAAAAAGCATGCTTTTGTCTCCAATATATTATCCTTATTATATTGTATTATATTTGTTATATTTATTTATATTATGAACTATGTTGTACTTTTAATTGGAATATATTGTGAATTATCATTACTTCATTTGCTAAACTTACAGTCAGTTTGGGACAGAATGGAAGAAGTACGGGAAAGACACTCAGACAACTGAAGCGACTGGAAAGGAAATCTTTGAACTGCTAAACGACATATAAAAGAGCAAAAGTCAGAGTAAGTTCAGTTAAAGGATGCAAGTAACATTGAATGATATTCAAATCAATATTTATAAACCAAAACCCCGGATTGGTTTATGAAACCATGTGCTTTTTCCGACATAGCACAACATAACACACCCATTTCCTGTTGTGTAGTCCCGTCCCTAAAGTGGCCTGCTGAGCAGCAGCAAGAGGTACTGGTGTTCGCTGTATGCTTGGCATTGTTTTTACGAACTGTTTAAGGTAGTAAATGACTTCCATTTGTTCTGAAACTTTCCAGTAGTTTGTTTTTACTGTTGGAACAGTATAATTTTATAAGCTTGATCAATTGCTCTTGTTTTTGAAAGTTAACTCGACCTTAAACCATAAGAGGACCCAGTGGGTTCCTTACACTTTTCAGCTTTTTCATTATCCTAAATGCTAGCAATTACAAATGTAATAGGTTAGAAAGAGAAAAAATGTACTGAAAAAAAGTATATCATTCCCGTACAGTATGTGGTCCGTTCTTGAATAAAAGCCGTGTAAAGTTGGGTAACATTAACACATTTAATTAACAACGCGATGAAAACAACCAAAAATCACTGTTTAAAATGGCAATGGCAAACTTTCAATAAATATGTAATATATTCATATATGCATAATTGAGACTCATGTTACCAAAATCCAAGGAAGAGAAATCAATCGTATAAAACGAGAGGACAAATTTCACATTCCTTAAACTTTGTCCTGTTAATATTTTGTAAAACCAATAATTACATTTCCCAATAATAAGGAATACCAGGGGGTGTTTTCGTAGATAGATATAAGATATTCGAAGTAGTAGTCATGATGAAATAAATCAAAACATTCTTGTTCATACCCAGAATCTCAGCATAGAAAATGAATACTACACACCAAAGGAATTTACAGAAAATCGAATTGCTGAGAAAGAGCAAGATCAAGCATAATTTCTGTAGCTTGACGGCCGTCCAAACACATGTGTGATTAAACACGGCCACGTTTGAATAGTCTACGGTTTATCATGTGCACGGATCCACACCAGATCTGTGTGTGTATAGTTGTGCTGTGACTTGTGGCGATATAGCGTCTAACTCAAAGTCTTAATTTGACGGACTGTTTCCGATATTTTTTCAACATTTGTCTGAATCATTATCGAAACGTGATATAATCTGTGTAGGCATATGTATATGTTAATGGAACACTGTGAAGACATACCATACCCAGATTTATCTCAAATTATTTTGGTGTTAAGACTCAAGCTTGGCTTAGTAGAACCCTGAAAATCGCACTTAATTCCTAGTTGCGTGCAGTACTATTTATGCATCAAACCTATTGGTCAGATCGTGGTCAAGGGAAGCCCGTTATGGGAGAAGACTTTAATGAGAATTGCAGGTTATACATACAGAAATGCGCTTAGATATTAAGTGTGATTTAAGTGTACTTAACTTCTTTGTGAAACACTCCTGATCTACCAATAAAATGGTTCCATGATATTGCGCCGCTGCAAAATTTCATACACTAATCGAGAAGACCAACTTGAAAAAGTAGGCCTTAACACTATATCCTATCCTATTACCTAACATAAAGCCCTACACCCCTACATAGACAAAAATTAAGCCTGAAGCAATTGTCGCTGGAGCAAATGTCGGTCAAGAATAGAATCAGTTGATAAAATATACAATTTAAGTGAAAATACATGTACACGTTATTCATATATGAGTTCATAACATCTTGTCAATTACTCATTGCGAATGGAATGGATTTATACGCAATCTGACTGGTCCCAGGGCTTACACTCCCCTATAATTAATAATTATTGTTGTAATGATTTTTTTTTTCTTGTTCAAGAGGAGATGAGATGAGAGTGTAGCGAGTAGTCATCATGTCAGTCAGCCTATCGACAAGCTTGCTCTTCTTAAACACTAAAGTCAAACAAACCAAGTACCATCCTCTCAAGGTAATCTACACCATCTTCTTTATCTTCTTTTATTCTCCTCTCCCCCCCCCCACCCCACCTCTCTCTCTCTTTTTCCCTTCCTGTCTATCTGTCTCTTCGTTTGTCTTTCCCCTTTCTCTCTTTCTATCTGTCTCTCTGTATTCTCTCTACGTGCTGTTAAAATCTTTAACAGCTCTTCTGGCGCTAATCTTTGATCATATTTGACCACACAACAAATTTAAAATACAGTGATTTCAGGTTGGCATTTTTGGTTACAGAGGTGGAGGAGAAAATGGAGAAAATGGAGCTAGGGCATCACTGAAAAGGGAGAAATGCAGCTTGGATGTTGTAATTCAAACTAATATCATATATTTCTGATCAATTTTCCTGTTTGTTCATATTATATGAAAAGGCTGCATCACTCCCTGTGACCCTCGCTTCTTAATTCCGTTGTTGGGTTTATCCTTCGAGTTTTGTCAGTTCTACCAGCTTTGGATCAAGCGAGCATTGAAAGATAACGGGGTTCTCTGGATGGACACAGACATAATGGTGTGCCATAGGCTCAGTCGGTAGAGCACATGTCTGCAATCAAGAAAGTCTCAAATGTTTGAATTCCTTGCTCATATTTCATATTATATATTCTCGTCAGTTCACTCTTTGTTCAAATTCAAATTCCATTAACGGGGAGAGCAGGAGATTTTTCAAAACTTGCCTTTCGGCTTGAGAATCGCCACAGATATGGAGTCTCTGCTGGTCTTTCTGTTCACTTTTTCTGTGTCCACAGGCAAGGGCTTGACTGTAGTGCTTTCCTACTTCTGTTCTCCTCTATACATCCTGTGTAAAAAAAAAAAAAATGGTACAGTCTGGAAAAAATCATTTAGGGATGAAATATTCTCACATGATGTGGTTATAATGTGGTACCCACCTTAAAGCCAAAAGATTCTTCTTGCTGAATTCACTTTGTTTTGTATATTTTGCTTTTTGTGAAACAAAAGTTATCTAAATTTTTTGTTGGCGGCGATAAGCTTATAGAAATTACACACATTCATAGTTTTGTTTTGCGCTGAAATTCATGGTCTATTATTGCGAAACCCATAAGAAAAAGCATTTGCTAATTACATTTTTTTTTCCTGAATTATAAGAACTGTCTATCTCATGATCTAACAGCACAAAATGGGATGAAAAAATGCAGAAGAAAGCCTGATTTCCTACTTTTATGGAAATATCAAAAACACTTTTAGAATGTGATTATTTTCATACTTAAAAAAAAATTTTTGTTTTCCACTGTACCGAATTTTATTAAACACAGACTGTATAAAGGTCTTGTGACGTCATCTTGTCCACCATCCTTAATTCTGTTCATTGTTTTTCTGTTTTCAGATGAGCGACACGAAGGAGGTGGAGAATGGAAGAGCGCAGCTAAAAGATTAGAGGGTTTCGGTGGAGTTGCAATGCAGAATGGCTCGACAAACAACGATCGCACAGGTATGAATGATTAACCCTTTATGCCACATACATATTTGTACATTTAAAACTATAACAAACTTTTGAAATGGAAACGAATGAAAAATACATGGTTCTTTGGGAAAAAGGTTTATAGATGTAGAAAAGATTATATTCTCACTATCATTATGAACACCAAAGGTCCAAAAGATAATGCATGCTTGAGTGAGCAATGCTTACTTTTGTAACAGACACAAAAATGAGGCTAACGCAGGAATTCACTTGATTTATCATCTGTTTATGGGCGGCCACTTAATTGAACAAATCAGCTCAATAGTAAAAATAAACCAAAGCAGAAATAACATCAATATTGCAAAATGAGTGGTTAACCTAGGAGAGTAAAACCATCTCTCTGATATGTTTTAGTGACATACCACAGAAATAAAGAGATTATATACCTCATTTTCAGAATCGTTAAAAATCCTGTCTTCGATTGTTGAAGGTGCATCATGTTTTGACCTATGGCCGCTATAGTCATCTTCCCGTTTTACTTACCATGACATAGTGCATTTCTTATATAACTTTTCCATTCCTAGCACGATCCCTGTTTGTACGTGCTAAAAGTGGCTCTGATTTGCAGTGCGATTAGTCGATAAGTTTAGACAGCTTACACTATCCGTTTGTTTACGTGCAAAAAGTTGCTTCTGAATTTGCAGCGCTATTTATCGATAACGTTAGAACAGCTTGCACATGTGCAATTACTAATAGATAGATCCCTGATTTTCAGACGAGTGTTTAGTTTAGCCCGATGAATGTTCGTTAAAAACCCTATTTAAAGCAAGACTTCAGGTTAATCTTTCTATTTGGACAGCAAGAACAGCAAATCTGCACTTACTGTAGTAGAATACCGATATTTGCGGCGGCAACAACTGACTGTTTGTGTGCATGTTTGCAGGGTCCGTCCCAGGTGGGGGCTGCATGTTGGCTTGCTACATTATGTTAAGTCTAAGTTAGGCCTAACTTAGTTAGTGTAAATTAGACATGAAATTAGACCATGAGATTATTTTAGATCTCCTTCTTTTTTTCATATAAAAGATATATTGACTGCTTTTAATATTAAGTCATAGTGTTTATAAGCTCCGGGGGACTCCCAACCTGCTATGACCCTCGGCTCACGCCTCGGGTCATAGCAGGTTGGGATGTCCCCTGAGCCTATAAAACCAGCTATTCCTCTCATAGCATCAAATATATCTATATGTTAATGTCATCCCCGAGGTACATGTAATATAAATGTTTACACACATACCTGTAATGTAAGCATTAATATACTAAATTAGCGATATCTTTCTATTACCCAGGATAACCACTTCAGTTCGTTGCAATCTTCTACCTAACATAATATGTAACATGATATTATTATATTAATTTTTTATTATTATTATTCATTTGGCGTCACTGTCCATGAAGGGCGAAAGCGAACTGAATCACTGTACCGCAGGTCTCTCCTCCCAATATAACTGATTGGGGTATCAGGCGGACCACTGCACCGGGGTTTCCCCTACTCTTATACGAAGAGTGCAGTGGGTTCTTTTAACGTGCAAGGGTTGTGACTCTCTTTACACGGGACCTCATTTAACGTCCTATCGAGGGACGATATGTATATTTCCTAAAAAAGTGCTTTGCTAGGAGGCAGCTATGGGTACCATCTTTGTATGTTACATCGAATTCTGTGTATGATTTCAAATTTAGTTAAAAAGCCTTTAATATGTTTGAAGAAAAGAAATAACATGAAAGATAAAAGATACAAGTAATCAAATTGATCTCCATCACTTTATTCTTTGCAGCGATGAGAAATGCTATGAAGAAGTTTATCTTCTTGATGTTAGCCATGGAGCGGAGAAACAGAAAATGCCATCTTGATCAGCAGATCATAGAATGTGAGGTAACGATGGAATGCCATTTGGTCTACCACCATTCTTCCTGCTTGTTTGATCTCATCCCACTTGGTCTAATGCTTGGTCTACAACCAGGTTATGACTAACATTTGGTCTAATTGCCTCTAACCCATTACCATTTTTTTTTTTTTATCTATAGCTGTGCTCATTTCATCAAATTCCACTTGGTCTAACCCACTTAGTCCTATATGTTTTGAGATTGGAATAGACCCAATTTTCACTTGACAAATGACAAAAATTAAGAAGACAGAGGGGCAATTGCACCATCTGTACATTAGCTACAGCTTTTAGCCCCAGTGAGTATAGACCAGTAATAATTTGGAAGTCCGATAATATGGAAAATGCATTTTTATTTGCTTTAGTGACTTATTTCCTTCTTTATGAAATTTAAATATAGTCACACATTCACCCAAGATGTATCGTCAGGAGGATTAATAGAGATAATGTGATTTTTTTTTTTTAGTGAATGTTATACATGGACTATACATTATTTTATTTCATTTCCGTATCAAGTTATGTCATTTTCATTGCTGTTAGTAAAGTATGTACTCTTTTTCCCTTTTAGAAATCAGACTATGTCAATTTCATGCTTTATTGAAAATATGTTATTACAAGTTTTATTTCCATCTTTATGTAAATTTGTTACGTTACTTGTGCTAAATTATGGGATCAATGAGCAGGAATTAATGAAATTATGTTTGTGTTTTCTTTGTTCTTAAATAATTTAATCAAACAAGGTGAAGATTAACCATGTATGAGAATGAATGAAAACTGGAAGTTGAATCGAAGAAGAAGGCCAACGACTGGAACAAATTGAAAATGCATCAGAAAAAACAATGAAAAGCAGGTAGTCTATAAGTTTTAGAGTATCACTTTTCCCTAAAATATCACATAATGCTAAATGTTGAATCATCTATAGTTTTGTTTTCTGTTTTTACTTAATTGTCATCACTCATATCCAGATGTATATTATTAAAATAATATTTTGATAAGTTTCTTTTTACTTTTTAGGTTGAACTGCAGACAATTGAAGGATCTAGGGTTGAGATATCTGGTCTCAAGCCAAGCTTGATCACAGTCAATGAAGACTCTCCTAAATATGCGCCCAGTTCACCGCGCTGGAGAGAGAAAATGTAGGCATTTTTATATCATTTATTTATTTTGTTCCCCTGATGATCTAAAAAAACACAAAGAGTTCTAGTAGCAGATGTAATTGCTATAATAATATATAAATAATAATATAATGTCTTTCTTGCAACTCAAAGCAAATTACAAATTTTTTTACTAGTATACATAAATGAAAAACTATATAGTTAACATTATCACGATAGCAGAATTTGATTGTTTTTTTAGTTTTTTGTTGTTCATAATGTTTACTAATAGATAGCTAATCAAGTTACTGTACTAAGAGATTAAAAACATTTATTATTAGGCCAAATGCACTTAGATAACATGGAGGAGAGAGAGAGGGGAGGAAGAACAGAGTAAGAGTAAAAGTGAAAGGATAAACAAGAGGAGGATAGAGAGAGAGAGAGAGAGAGACCAGGATAGAGGAGAATGAAAATCGATACAATTTATACAAAATTAACAACATATTATGTACAGCGCAAATGTGAAAATATGGGTTTCAATGAAAATAATACACATAAAGCCATCAGATATACCTTCCTATCATGGTTTTACCATTTCATGCATTGATTTAAGGTATTTTATGGAAATTTAACATTATCTAATTTAGTATCTTTAAAATAATGATCACATTTTAAGAAGTGAGATGATTATTGACTTTTTCATCGAGAAAGTGTGTAAGTACAATATTCTATCTGAAAACAATTTGAAAAAGTGTATATTTTCTTTCTTTATTCCAACTGAAAAATCGATGAAACCAATAATAAGAACATTTTATTCCTGTCCCTGTAACATAACAAGTTACAATCATCTGCAAATTGAAGGAGTCAATCAGAGAGCATTTCATGAAAGGACTTGTCAGACTTTTATCTGACAAACTGTTAAAGCTACTGAATGCTTGCATCTGATTGGCTGAGAGCAAATTTGTTGGTAAAAGTCGACAATCCTTTGATAAAATGCCTCCAGGATCCTTGTTGCATGACTTTGTGCAAAAAATCTCATTTGAAGCGAATCAGATGGTTGTATCAATTGCTATGATTGAACTCTTTGGCCCGCTATTCTCAAAAGCCTCCTAACTTTAAGCCTAGCTTAAATCTGTGGTTTAATATGGCTGCTAAAAGGAACTCAATCACGAAAAGAAGATGTTCAAATCATCATAATTTTGGTAGTGAAACTATTAAAAAAATGTTGGATCAATAAGTTACAAAGTTCCTTACAATGACACACAGTCCCAGAAGAATTCAGTGAAGGTGATAGGAACATGCACATAGACAGATTGATTCCTTTTAGCTAGCCATAGTTAACCACAGATTTAAAGATAATCTAGAGTAGTAGTCATAATGAAAATAAATCAACTCCTTGTTCTACAGAATCTCAGCATAGGAATAATACTACACACCAAAGAATTTACAGAAAATGCGATTTGCTGAGAAAGAGCAAAATAAGCATATTTCTGTAGCTAGACGGCCCGTCAGCACATGCGTGATTAACACGGCACGTGGAAAGTCACAGATACAGGCTCTGTGTGTGTATGTTGGCCGTGATGTGGTCGATATAGCGGTCTACTCCAAGTTCATTTGACGGATGTTTCGATAATTTTCAACTTCTTCTGAAATCATATCGAACGTAATATAATCTTGCGTATGCAACATGTGTATTATTTGTTAATGGAACATGTGAGGACATATTACAGATTTATCTCAAATTATTTTGGCTGTAAGAACTCAAGCTTGGCTTTAACTAGGCCTAAAGTTAGCGACTTTTGAGAATACAGGCCGTTAGTCACTAAGCACTTGGAAAATAATTCCCTTGAGGTAAATATTAGTTGGGCAAATAAAAATGTATTATTTAAAGGGAAGAAACCCTAGGAATTCTATAAATTGTACAAAACAGAAAAATCAAAGAAGCTGATTAATGAAATTTGAGAAAAAATGAATGAATATACAAAGTTATGAGCATTTGAATGTTGTAATACTACGCTTGGGGATCTCACATGGCAACGGGCCCAATTGTGTGATGTCATACATGAACAACTTCCCCATTACTTTGTACATATTTCACTGAAATAATCCTTTTTTTTTATTCCATTAAAGATTGAGATTCTTTTCATGAGGACATGTAAACAGGTTCACAAAATATAATCTGGTGAAGAGTCTGTACTACATTACAAGAGGAAAAGAAGTATTTGGGTTTTTTTGGTATGAGTTGTTCATGTGTGACATCACACATCTGGCCTGTTGCCAGTGTGAGGATCTCCATAGGTTAGTGAACACATCATTCAAATGCACATATCTTTCTTATTATTCATTCATTGTTCTCAACTTTCTTTAATCTGCTTTTTAATTTTTCTGTTTCATATAATTCAACTAATCCTAGGTTTCATTCTCCTTTAAACTCTAGACATTCAATATCTATATAATATCAACTCTGACACACAATCTAAGACGTACATGTGCTTGATAGTCTATTTAATCTCGCTTTGCATATGCATTTTTAGAAAATTACTGCATTTTTTATGTTTATGTGTAGTGATGAAGTTTTATGTAAGTTTTTTTTCATGAGAATGTGGAAAACACTTTGATTTTTATTCTGCTTGTTATATCATCTTTTAGTGGCTGCAAATGAGAAGACTAAGAACTGGAAGAAACTCTGCAAATGGAAGTACAGCACAAGCAAGTGCTGGGAAACTGGAATCAAGTATAAATGAAGCGGTAAGAAGGATGGATCACTTATGGAAGGATAGATGAATTGATGAAAGATGGATGCAGTATAGAGAGAAGATTAAGAAATTAAGAGGAGGTAGTAATGTCTGAATAATTGATTTGATAACTACTGGAATAACTTGAATTGAGCGGTAAGAAGGACAAAAGATGGATTTACTGATAGAAGGATAGATGAATTGATGGTAAGATGGATGCAGCGATGTAAGAGGAAGATTAAGTGAAGAACTTGGGAGGAGGGAGGGATTCAGAATAATTTCTTTGTAAAAAATGTGATTTAAGTCGAAAAATGAAGTAGTAAACAGGAAGAAAATGGATTGATCACTTGATGGAAGATAGATGATGGATGGAAGATGGATCAGTGATGGAGAGAAGATTGGATGGGAGGAGTTTCAGAGTATTTCATGTGATAAATACGAAAAACTGGAATTAAGTCGAAATTGAAGCAATAAAAGGGAACAATTTTTTGGATGAATTGATGTAAGATGGATGCAGTGATGTAAGAGGAAGATTAAGTGAAGAACTGGGAGGGGGAGGGTTCAGAATATTTCTTTGGTAAATGCAGAAAAAAATAGGATTTAAGTTGAAAATGAAGTAGTAAAAGGAAGAAAAGGATGATCACTTAATGGTAAGATAGATGAATGGATGGAAAGATGATGTCAAGATGTTAGAGGAAGATTTACGTGGAGAAATTGGAGGAGGGGGGGAGGGTTCAGAATAATTGGTTTGATAGATGCTAGAAGAACTGGCATTAAGTCGAAAAATGTTAAATGGAAAGGATGGGCAGTTGATGGAAGAATAGATGAATTGATGGAAAGATGGATGTAGTGATGTAGAGGAATATTTAAGTGAAGAAATTGGGAGAGGGAGGGGGTCAGAATAATTGGTTTGATAATGCTAGAAGAACTGGCATTAAGTCGAAAGATGAAATGTTAATATGGAAAACAGATGGGCTACTTGATGGAAGAATAAATATGACTGGGTGAACCACCCCCCCCCCACCGTCTATTTTATGGTGGCAGTTATAAGGATAGATTTATCAAGGGTAGGATTTAATTATAGATAGACAGATGGATTAATAATTCTATGGGAAGACTAAACTTGTTGTCTCTATATTCATTTCTCTTGATTCTTTTGGTAAAGGACACAGTAATGAAGTTGGAGAGAGTTGTTGACAATCTAGAGTCGGAACTGCGAGAGACTTTGCGTAAGTAGCAATTTTTAAAATCAACTCTAGTGAGAATTTGATACATGTGCATGTATTTGATGTATTATTTTGTTTTGTGAACTTTTTTTTTTAATATGCATTAGGGCATAAATAATAGTAGATGCTTTATATCATGTACATCCTCACTGGGCCGTATTCAATGAATATTGGACTTAAGCAATAAACTTAAGCATTAAAAAAAATCTTTTGCTAAAGTTAATTTTTGTTTAAATTTAATAATTTTTTTTCTAAGCTTATTTTTGACATTTAAGCCTTAATTCTTAGATTTGGTCTGAGTCAAAAGTCTTAAATGGAGTGCGCCTACAAATATGCACATAGAAAAAGATCATTTTATTCTATCTTTAAGCCACTACCTAGTGGCTTAACTTGGATGTTGATATATGGCAAGCTCATCGAGACCACAAGTCAAACATGACAATACTAATAAAAATTAAGACTCTAGCTTGATGCTTTCCAAGCTCAGACAAAGTGCTTAACATGTTTGGAATAAAGACTAAGATAATTTTTTATTCCATGCTCAGACAAAGTGCTTAACATGTTTGAATAAGACTAAGATAATTTTTATTTCATGCTCAGACAAGTGCTTAACATGTTGGAATAAAGACTAAGATAATTTTTATTTCCATGCTCAGACAAGTGCTTAACATGTTTGGAATAAAGACTAAGATAATTTTTTATTTCCATGCTCAGACAAAGTGCTTAAACTGTTTGGAATAAAGACTAAGATTTTTTTCCTGGACAAAACTTAGAAAAATACTTAGACTTAAGACAAGTTGCTTAAATATAGTCTATGGAATACGGGCCAAGTTGTAACAAGGTGCAAGGCCAGGCCTATCTTTTGTTATATTAGTGGATCCAGCCTCAGCTAATTCAAAAGATTGTATCGGCCTATGCCCAAACATAGTAGAGCCGCTTATTTTCTAGACATTCGGTGGATTCACAATATGTTACGCCACCTATCGATTGCAGTGGACAAGCCGAAATTCGCAATGCCCCATGGGAAAAAGTCGACATCAAAATAATCTCTGGTTGTTCGCGCTGCGCTTCATATTTGCATAATAAAATAATGATAAAATTCCACTTCAGTCCGCCACTTTAAATGGTCACATAGTCACACTAGCATATGTGCTGGCGGCTGCGATGTCGACCCGAAGTAAGAAATTGTCGTGTCCGCTGCAACCGATAGGTGCGCACCGTATTGTGAATCCACCGAATTTGGCCTGCACAATCTTTTGTCAGAAGAATGCTGGATCCACGCTGTTGTTATAACGCAATCAGGTTATGCTGAAGACACCGATGAAGAAGGATAACATACAGTCTGTGTCAAAAGAATGTACAGTCGTGGAAAAATAAATTAGGTATGAATCTTTTAAAATGTCATGGATGTATGGTATCAGATTAAAGGCAATATATTTTTCTTGCTGATACAATTTATTTCAATAATTTGCTTTGGAGAACAAAAGTTATGCCAATGTGTAAGATAAGAGATTTAACTTTGCACAAACCTATTGTTCTTTTACGCCGATTTCGCGGCTTGTGTTCGAAACCTACACAAAGGCATGGCAAGGCGTGCGCAAATGGATTTTTAATGATTGCAGAAAACTAATCATATCTCAGATCTACAACACCAAATTAGATGAAAAAAATTGCGAAGAAAGCTCATTTTCCCTGCTTTATGAAAATACCAGCATTACAAAGTAGTGACTAATCTTCATACAATCAAAAATGTTTCCCAACTGTACCATTTTATTTGACAACAGACTGTATCTGGTTTCAATAAGGACTAGAGAATTTTGTTGTTCTGAAATCTTGTTCTGTGCTTGCTTTAACGGGAACAGACTGTATCCAGAGCTAGCAACCAGTAGGATTTTATCCTATTTTTGCAGGATTTTTGCATGAGAATAGGACAATTAATAGGATTATCTCAACAAAATAGGATTTTTCTGAATTCTGACTACCGGTATGTGTGTTACATGTGCTGTATTATACATATATTATACACTGTGTTTTAGTAGACACAATCTCTCATATATCACAGACCATCTAACTGAAACTGTAATCATAATCATATTTGTGTCATATTTCCCGATAGCAAAATAGCAAGGAATTTGAAATCAATTGATCATGGACACTTGGAAAAGAAGCTAAAACCGATAATGCAATGAATGTAAACTGTAAAATTAGTGGTTATTTTTAACACTGTGTTCTAAATTCCATGCTAAAATTTTACTAGTGACGTACGTGTGGCAAAAATAGGATTTTTGTGTTGAAAATAGGATGTTTAGAGAAAGTAGTAGGATTTTTGTTCCTATTAGGTTGGCAGCTCGTGTATCAGAAAAATCAAATTTCTGGTGACACTGGGGTGGTTTTGAGGGGACGAGGCATATGTGTTGTCAGTTTCCTCCTCTGTTTGATTTAAAGGATTGGGTAACTTTCAAAAACAAAGACAATTAAATCAAGATTAATAAAATTATATTGTTCCAACAGTAAAAACAAACTACTGAAAGTTTCAGATCAAATGGAAGTCATTTACTACCTTAAAACAGTGTAGCAAACAATGCAAAGCATACAGCCGAACACCAGTACCCTTTATTGCTGGCTGAACAGCGCTAGGGACGGGACTATACAACAGGAAATGGGTGTATGTTGTGCTATGTGGAAAAGCACATGTTTTATAAACCATCTGGATGGAGTTGGTTTATAAATTTGAGTATGAAATTATTGATATCTCGAAGGTAAAGCAAGCAATTAGCTTGCAATTTTGAAGAGATACCAGACTGACCATTTTTTCAGAAGAAGTGTTTGATTATGTTTGCAAAATAGCTAAATCGAATAAAATGTGATTGAATATTCATTCAATGTTACTGCATCCCTTTAATACAGAGACCCAAGAGGAATATGCCCACCAGTTAGATCTGGCTGAATACCAGAAGATGAATGGTAAAAACCGGCAGACTCACTCAGGGAACAGTATAAGACACAGATCAAGGACCTCAAGAAAGATGTAAGGATTACTCCTACTGTCATTAGGTCCAGGGGGTGTTTCAACAAAGAGTTAAGTAGACTTAAAAATCGCACTTAACTCGTTATTTTTGTGCGTTATATTTGCATCACCTCATTGTTCAGAGCATGCCCAGGGGATGCACGCCATTGTGAAATCTATCAATTAAATTGCGCGTTATAAAACAAGATGCGCGTAGAAGTTAAGTGCGACTTTAAGTCTACTGAACTCTTTGTGAAACACCCCCCGAGGAGCTAACTTATTTTGAAAAAGGATCGGATCACGCCTTTTGATAGTATCCATGGATAGGCCCCCTTGTAGAGCCAGTGCTGTGGCCCATATTCTGAACTGAAGACTGAATTTGTATGAGTGGCTAACTCATGAAGATATTGTGTGATCCTTTTGTCTTTGTCATCAGTCAACATCAGACAAAAAGATCGCACAATAGCTTTGCACGAACTTGCAAATCATACAAATCCACGTATCAGTTCAGAATATGGGGCCGCAAAGCTATTGTGCGATCTTTTTGTCTGATGTTGACTGATGCAAAAGACAAAAGGATCACACAATAGCTTTGCATGAGTTAGCCGACTCATACAAATTCAGTCTTCAGTTCAGAATATGGGCCACAGCACTGGCTCTACAAGGGGGCCTATCCATGGATACTATCAAAAAGGCGTGATCCGATCCCTTTTTCAAAATAAGTTAGCTCCTCGGGGTGTTTCACAAAGAGTTCAGTAGACTTAAAGTCGCACTTAACTTCTACGCGCATCTTGTTTTATAACGCGCAATTTAATTGATAGATTTCACAATGGCGTGCATCCCTGGGCATGCTCTGAACAATGAGGTGTGCATAATATAACGCACAAAAATAACGAGTTAAGTGCGATTTTTAAGTCTACTTAACTCTTTGTGAAACACCCCCCTGGCTTAATGACAGTAGGAGTAATCTCTTACATCTTTCTTGAGGTCCTGATCTGTGTCTTATACTGTTCCCTGAGTGAGTCTGCCTGGTTTTTACCATCCACTTCTGGTATTCAGCCAGATCTAACTGGTGGGCATATTCCCTTGGGTCTCTGTATTAAGGATGCAGTAACATTGAATGATATTCAATTCACATTTTATTCGATTTAGCTTATTTTGCAAACATAATCATAAACACTCTTCTGAAAATGCCGTCAGCTGGTATCTCTTCAAAATTGCAAGCTAATTGCTTGCTTTACCTTCGAGATATCAATAATTTCATACTCAAATTTTATAAACCAACTCCATCCAGATGGTTTATAAAACCATGTGCTTTTCCACATAGCACAACATACACCCATTTCCTGTTGTATAGTCCCCGTCCCTAGCGGCCTGTTCAGCCAGCAATAAAGGGTACTGGTGTTCGGCTGTATGCTTTGCATTGTTTGCTACACTGTTTTAAGGTAGTAAATGACTTCCATTTGATCTGAAACTTTCAGTAGTTTGTTTTTACTGTTGGAACAATATAATTTTATTAATCTTGATTTAATTGGTCTTGTTTTTGAAAGTTACCCAATCCCTTTAAATCAAACAGAGGAGGAAAGACATGACAACACATATGCCTCGTCCCCTCAAAACCACCCCAGTGTCACCAGAAATTTGATTTTTCTGATACACAGAGCTGCCAACCTAATAGGAACAAAAATCCTACTACTTTCTCTAAACATCCTATTTTCAACACAAAAATCCTATTTTTGCCACACGTACGTCACTAGTAAAATTTTAGCATGGAATTTAGAACACCAGTGTTAAAAATAACCACTAATTTTACAGTTTACATTCATGTGCATTATCGGTTTTAGCTTCTTTTCCAAGTGTCCATGATCAATTGATTCAAATTCCTTTGCTATTTTGCTATCGGGAAATATGACACAAATATGATTATGATTACAGTTTCAGTTAGATGGTCTGCTGATATATGAGAGATTGTGTCTACTAAAAAACACAGTGTATAATATATGTATAATACAGCACATGTAACACACATACCGGTAGTCAGAATTCAGAAAAATCCTATTTTGTTGAGATAAATCCTATTAATTGTCCTATTCTCATGCAAAAATCCTGCAAAATAAGGATAAAATCCTACTGGTTGCTAGCTCTGGATACAGTCTGTTCCCGTTAAAGCAAGCACAGAAACAAGATTTCAGAACAACAAAATTCTCCTAGTCCTTATTGAAACCAGATACAGTCTGTGTCAAATAAAATGGTACAGTTGGGAAACATTTTTGATTGTATGAAGATTAGTCACTACTTTGTAATGCTTGGTATTTTCATAAAGCAGGGAAAATGAGCTTTCTTCGGCAATTTTTTTCATCTAATTTGGTGTTGTAGATCTTGAGATATGATTAGTTTTCTGCAATCATTAAAAATCCATTTTGCGCACGCCTTGCCATGCCTTTGTGTAGGTTTCGAACACAAGCCAGCGAAATCGGCGTAAAAGAACAATAGGTTTGTGCAAAGTTAAATCTCTTATCTTCACACATTGGCATAACTTTTGTTCTCCAAAAGCAAATTATTTGAAATAAATTGTATCAGCAAGAAAAATATATTGCCTTTAATCTGATACCATACATCCATGACATTTTAAAAGATTTCATACCTAATTTATTTTTTCCACGACTGTACCATTCTTTTTGACACAGACTGTATGTCTATCCTTCTTCATCGGTGTCTTCAGCATAACCTGATTGCGTTATAACAACAGGCGTGGATCCAGCATTCCTTCTGACAAAAGATTGTGCAGGCCAAATTCGGTGGATTCACAATACGGTGCGCCACCTATCGGTTGCAGCGGACACGACAATTTCTTACTTCGGGGTCGACATCGCAGCCGCAGCACATATGCTAGTGTGACTATGTGACCATTTAAAAGTGGCGGACTGAAGTGGAATTTTATCATTATTTTATTATGCAAATATGAAGCGCAGCGCGAACAACACAGAGATTAATTTTGATGTCGACTTTTTCCCATGGGGCATTGCGAATTTCGGCTTGTCCACTGCAATCGATAGGTGGCGTAACATATTGTGAATCCACCGAATTGTCTAGGAAAAATAGCGGCTCTACTATGTTTGGGCATAGGCCGATACAATCTTTTGAATTAGCTGAGGCTGGATCCACTAATATAACAAAGTAATAGGCCTGGGCCTTGCACCTTGTTACAACTTGGCCCGTATTCCATAGACTATATTTAAGCAACTTGTCTTAAGTCTAAGTATTTTTTCTAAGGTTTTGTCCAGGAAAAAATTATCTTAGTCTTTATTCCAAACATGTTAAGCACTTTGTCTGAGCATGGAAATAAAAAATTATCTTAGTCTTTATTCCAAACATGTTAAGCACTTTGTCTGAGCATGGAAATAAAAAATTATCTTAGTCTTTATTCCAAACATGTTAAGCACTTTGTCTGAGCATGGAAATAAAAAATTATCTTAGTCTTTATTCCAAACATGTTAAGCACTTTGTCTGAGCATGGAAATAAAAAATTATCTTAGTCTTTATTCCAAACATGTTAAGCACTTTGTCTGAGCTTGGAAAGCATCAAGCTAGAGTCTTAATTTTTATTAGTATTGTCATGTTTGACTTGTGGTCTCGAATGAGCTTGCCATATTATCAACATCCAAGTTAAGCCACTAGGTAGTAGGCTTAAAGATAGAATAAAATGATCTTTTTTCTATGTGCATATTTGTAGGCGCAACTCCATTTAAGACTTTTGACTCAGACCAAATCTAAGAATTAAGGCTTAAATGTCAAAAATAAGCTTAGAAAAAAAATTATTAAATTTAAACAAAAAATTAACTTTAGCAAAAAGATTTTTTTTAATGCTTAAGTTTCATGCTTAAGTCCAATATTCATTGAATACGGGCCCAGGAGTGGACTGTACATGATATAAAGCATCTACTATTATTATGCTCCTAATGCATATTAAAAAAAAAAGTTCACAAAACAAAATAATACATCAAATACATGCACATGTATCAAATTCTCACTAGAGTTTGATTTTAAAAATTGCTACTTACGCAAAGTCTCTCGCAGTTCCGACTCTAGATTGTCAACAACTCTCTCCAACTTCATTACTGTGTCCTTTACCAAAAAGAATCAAGAGAAATGAATATAGAGACAACAAGTTTAGTCTTCCCATAGATTTATTAATCCATCTGTCTATCTATAATTAAATCCTACCCTTGATAAATCTATCCTTATAACTGCCACCATAATAATAGACGGTGGGGGGGGGGGGGTGGTTTCACCCAGTCATTATTTATTCTTCCATCAAGTAGCCCATCCTGTTTTCCATATTAACATTTCATCTTTCGACTTTAATGCCAGTTCTTCTAGCATTTATCAAACCAATTATTCTGACCCCCTCCCTCCTCCCAATTTCTTCACTTAAATATTCCTCTAACATCACTACATCCATCTTTCCATCAATTCATCTATTCTTCCATCAACTAGCCCATCCTGTTTTCCATATTAACATTTTTCGACTTTAATGCCAGTTCTTCTAGCATCTATCAAACCAATTATTCTGAACCCTCCCCCCCCCTCCTCCAAATTTCTCCACGTAAATCTTCCTCTAACATCTTGACATCCATCTTTCCATCCATTCATCTATCCTTCCATTAAGTGATCCATCCATTTTCTTCCTTTTTACTACTTCATTTTTCAACTTAAATCCTATTTTTTTTCTGCATTTACCAAAGAAAATATTCTGAACCCCTCCCTCCTCCCAAGTTCTTCACTTAATCTTCCTCTTACATCACTGCATCCATCTTACATCAATTCATCCAAAAAATGTTTCCCCTTTTATTGCTTCAATTTTCGACTTAAATTCCAGTTTTTCCGGTATTTATCACATGAAATACTCTGAAACTCCTCCCTCATCCCAATCCTTCTCTCCATCACTGCATCCATCTTTCCATCCATTCATCTATCCTTCCATCAAGTGATCAATCCATTTTTCTTCCTGTTTACTACTTCATTTTTCGACTTAAATCACATTTTTTACCAAAGAAATTATTCTGAATCCCTCCCTCCTCCCAAGTTCTTCACTTAATCTTCCTCTTACATCGCTGCATCCATCTTACCATCAATTCATCTATCCTTCTATCAGTAAATCCATCTTTTTGTCCTTCTTACCGCTCAATTCAAGTTATTCCAGTAGTTATCAAATCAATTATTCAGACATTACTACCTCCTCTTAATTTCTTAATCTTTCTCTCTATCACTGCATCCATCTTTCCATCAATTCATCTATCCTTCCATCAAGTGATCCATCCTTCTTACCGCTTCATTTTTATACTTGAATTCCAGTTCCTCCAGCATCTGCTTGTGCTGTACTTCCATTTTTGTCAGAGTTTCTTCCAGTTTCTTAGTCTTCTCATTTGCAGCCACTAAAAGATGACATAACAAGCAGAATAAAAATTCAAAGTGTTTTTCCACATTCTCATGAAAAAAAACTTACATAAAACTTCATCACATACACAGTAAAACATAGAAAAACTGCAGTAATTTTTCTAAAAATGCATATGCAAAGCGAGATTAAATTAGACTATCAAGCTACATTGTACGTCTAGATTGTGTGTCAGAGTGAATATTATATAGATATTGAATGTCTAGAGGTTTAAAGGAGAATGAAACCCTAGGATTTAGTTGAATTATATGAAACAGAAAAAATTAAAGAAGCAGATTAAAGAAAGTTTGAGAACAATTGAATGAATAATAAGAAAGATATGTGCATTTGAATGATGTGTTCACTAACGCTATGGAGATCCTCACACTGGCAACAGGCCCAAGATGTGTGATGTCACACATGAACAACTCATACCAAAAAAAACCCCCAAAATACTTCTTTTTCCTCATTGTAATGGTAGTACAGACTCTTCACCCATGATTATATTTTGTGAACCTGTATTACATGTCCTCCCATGAAAAGAATCTCAGATCTTATAATGGAATAAAAAAAAAGGATTATTTCAGTGAAATATGTACAAAAGTAATGGGGAAGTTGTTCATGTATGACATCACACAACTTGGGCCCGTTGCCAATGTGAGGATCCCCATAGCGGTAGTGATTACAACATTCAAATGCTCATAACTTTGTTATTATTCATTCATTTTTTTCTCAAATTTTCATTAATCAGCTTCTTTGATTTTTCTGTTTTGTACAATTTAATGAATTCCTAGGGTTTCCTTCCCCTTTAATATATAACATTTTTATTTGCCCAACTAAGTTATATTTACCTCAAGGGAATATATTTTCCAAGTGCTTAGTGACATAACGGCCTGTATTCTCAAAAGTCGCCTAACTTTAGGCCTAGCTTAAAGCCAAGCTTGAGTTCTTACAGCCAAAATAATTTGAGATAAATCTGTAAGATATGTCCTCACATTGTTCCATTAACATAATTACATACACAATGTATGCATACGCAAGATTATATTACGTTTCGATAATGATTTCAGAAGAAATGTTGAAAAATTATCGAAACAGTCCGTCAAATTGAGACTTGGAGTAGACCGCTATATCGCCACAAGTCACGGCACAACATACACACACAGAGCCTGTATCTGTAGACTTTCCACGTGGCCGTGTTAATCACGCATGTGCTTGGACGGGCCGTCTAGCTACAGAAATTATGCTTATTTTGCTCTTTTCTCAGCAAATTCGCAATTTTCTGTAAATTTCTTTGGTGTGTAGTATTTATTTCCTATGCTTGAGATTCTGGTATGAACAAGGATGTTTTGATTTATTTCATTATGACTACTACTCTAGATTATCTTTAAATCTGTGGTTTAACTATGGCTAGCTAAAAGGGAATCAATCTGTCTATGTTGCATGTTCCTATCACCTTCACTGAATTCTTCTGGGACTGTGTGTCAATTGTAAGGGAAACTTTTGTACTTATGATTCCCAAGCATTTTTTTTAATAGTTTCACTACCAAAAATTATGATGATTTGAACATCTTCTTTTCGTGATTGAGTCCCTTTTAGCAAGCCATAGTTAAACCACAGATTTAAGCTAGGCTTAAAGTTAGGAGGCTTTTGAGAATACGGGCCAAAGAGTTTCAATCAGTAGCAAATTTGATACAACCATTCTGATTCGTTCAAATGAGACTTTTTTGCACAAAGTCTATGCAACAAGGATCCTGGAGGGCATTTTATCAAAGGACTTGTCGGACATTTTATCCAACAAATTTGCTCTCAGCCAATCAGATGCAAGCATTTCAGTAGCTTATAACAGTTTGTCAGATAAAACGTCTGACAAGTCCTTTCATGAAATGCTCTCCTGATTGACTCCTTTCAATTTGCAGATGATTGTAACTTGTTATGTTACAGGGCACAGGAATAAAATGTTCTTATTATTGGTTTCATTCGATTTTTCAGTTGGAATAAAGAAAGAAAAATATACACTTTTTCATAATTGTTTTCAGAATGAAATATGTACTTACACACTTTCTCGATGAAAAAGTCAATAATCATCTCACTTCTTAAAATGTGATCATTATTTTAAAGATACTAAATTAGATTAATGTTAAATTTCCATAAATTACCTTAAATCAAATGCATGAAATGGTAAAACCATGATAGGAAGGTATATCTGATGGCTTTATGTTGTACTTATTTCATTGAAACCCATATTTTCACATTTGCATGTACATAATATGTTTGTAATTTTGTATTAAATTGTATTCGACTTTTCCATTCTCCTCTATCCTGGTCTCTCTCTCTCTCTCTCTCTCTATCCCTCCCTCTTGTTATCCTTTCACTTTTACTCTTACTCTGTGTCTTCCTCCCTCTCTCTCTCTTCCTCCCATGTTATCTAAGTGCATTTGCCTAATAATAAATGTTTTAATCTCTTAGTACAGTAACTTGATAGGCTATCTATTATGTAAACATTATGACAACAATTCAAAATTTCTGCTATCGTGATAATGTTAACTATTATATGTTTTATCATTTATGTTATACTATGTAAAAATGAAATTTTGTAATTTTGCATTTTGAGTTGACAAGAAAGACCATTATTATTATTATTTATATTATTATTATAAGCAATTACATCTGCTACTAGAACTCTTGTGTGTTTTTTTAGATCATCAGGGGAACAAATAAATAAATTGATATAAAAATGCTCACATTTTTCTCTCTCCAGCGCGGTGAACTGGGCGGCATATTTAGGAGAGTCTTCATTGATCTGTGATTCAAGCTTGGCTTTGAGACCAGATATCTCAACCCTAGATTCCTTCAATTTGTTCTGCAGTTCAACCTAAAAAGGGTAAAAAGAAACTTATCAAAATATTATTTTTAATAAATATACATCTTTGGACAGAGTGATTGACAATTTAAGTAAAAACAGAAAACAAACTATAGATGATTCCAACATTTAGCATTATGTGATATTTTAGGAAAAGTGAAATACTCTAAAAAACTTATAGACTTACCTGCTTTTCATTGTTTTTCTTGATGGCATTTTCAATTTGTTCCAGTCGTTGGGCCTTCTTCTTCGATTCAACTTCCAGTTTTTCATTCATTCTCGATACATGGTTAATCTTCACCTTGTTTGATTAAAATTTATTTAAAGAACAAAGAAAACACAAACATAATTTTCATTAATCCTGCTCAATTGATCCCATCAATTTAGCACAAGTACACTGTAACAAAATTTACATAAAAGATGGAAATAAAACTTGTAATAACATATTTTCAATAAAGCAATGAAATTGACATAGTCTTGATTTCTAAAAAGGGAATAAAGTAGTACATACTTTTACTAAAGCAATGAAAATGACATAACTTTGATAACGGAAATGAAATAAAGTATATGTATAGTCCATGTACTAACATTCACTAAAAAAAAAAAATCACATTATCTCTATTAATCCTCCTTGACTGATACATCATTTGGGTGAGTGACTATATTAAAATTTCATAAAGAAGGAAATAAGTCACTAAAGCAAATAAAAATGCATTTTCCATATTTATCGGACTTCCAAATTATTACTTGGTCTATACTCACTGGGGCTAAAAGCTGTTTAGGCTAATGTACAGATGGTGCAATTGCCCCTCTGTCTTCTTAATTTTTGTCATTTTGTCAAGTGAAAATTTGGGTCATTACCAATTTATCTATCAAAACATATAGACTAAGTGGGGTTAGACCAAGTGGATATTTGATGAAATGAGCACAGCTTATAGATAAAAAAAAAAAATGGTAAATGGGTTAAGAGGCAATTAGACCAAAATGGTTAGTCGATAACCTGGTTGTAGACCAAGCATTAGACCAAGTGGGATGAGATCAAACAAGCAGGAAAGAAATTGGTGGTAGACCAAATGGCATTCCATCGTTACCTCACATTCTATGATCTGCTGATCAAGATGGCTATTTTCTTGGTTTCTCCGCTCCATGGCTAACATCAAGAAGTTAAACTTCTTCATAGCATTTCTCATCGCTGCAAAGAATAAAGTGATGGAGATCAATTTGATTACTTGTATCTTTTATCTTTCATGTTATTTCTTTTCTTCAAAGCATATTAAAAGGCTTTTTTAACTAATAATTTGAAATCATACACAGGAAATTTCGATGTAACATACAAAAGATGGTACCCATAGCTGCCTCCTAGCAAAGGCACCTTTTTTTAGGGAAATAATAACATATCGTCCCTCGGATAGGACGTTAAATGGAGGTCCCGTGTAAAGGAGAGTCACAACCCTTGCACGTTAAAGAACCCACTGCACTCTTCGTATAAGAGTAGGGGGAAACCCCGGTGCAGTGGTCCGCCTGCATACCCCCAATCAGTTATATTGGGAGGAGAGACCTGCGGGTTACAGTGATTCAGTTCGCTTTTCGCCTTCCATGGCACAGGTGACGCCAAAATGAATAATAATAATAATAATAATAATAATATCATGTTAATCATATTATGTTAGGTAGAAGAGTTGCAACGAACTGAAGTGGTTATCCTGGGTAAATAGAAAGATATCGCTAATATTAGTATTATTAATGCTTACATGTACAGGTATGTGTGTAAACATTATATTACATGTACCTCTGGGGATGACATTTAACAATATAGATATATTGATTGCTATGAGAGGAATAGTGGTTTTATAGGCTCAAGGGGACATCCCAACCTGCTATGACCCGAGGCGTGAGCCGAGGGGTCATAGCAGGTTGGGAGGTCCCCGAGAGCTTATAAAACCACTATGACTTGAATATTAAAAGCAGTCAATATATCTTTTATATGAAAAAAAGAAGGAGATCTAAAAATAATCTACATGGTCTAATTTACATGGTCTAATTTACACCTAACTAAGTTAGGCCTAACTTAGATCTAACATAAATGTAGCAAGCCAACATGCAGGCCCCCCACCTGGGACGGGACCCTGCAACAACATGCCACACAAACAGTCAGTTGTTGCTCGCCGCAAATATCGGTATTCTACTTACAGTTAAGTGCAGATTTGCTGTTCTTGCTGTCCAAATAGAAGAAGATTAACCCTGACGTCTTGCTTTAAATAGGGTTTTTAACGAACATGGCTCATCGGGCTAAACTAAACACTCGTCTGAAAATCAGGGATCTATTCTATTAGTTAATTGCACATGTGCAAGCTGTCTAACGTTATCGACTAAATAGCGCTGCAAATTCAGAGCAACTTTTTGCACGTAAACAAACGGGGATAGTGTAAGCTGTCTAAACTTATCGACTAAATCGCACTGCAAATTCAGAGCCACTTTTAGCACGTAACAAACAGGGATCGTGCTAGGAATGGAAAAAGTACTATAAGAAATGCACTATGTCATGGTACATGTAAAACCGGGAAGAATGACTATAGCGGCCATAGGTCAAAACATGACTGCACCTTCAACCAATCAGAAGACAGGATTTTTAACGATTCTGAAAATGAGGTATATAAATCTCTTTATTTCTCGTGTATGTCACTAAAACATATCAGAAGAGATGGTTTTACTCTCCATAGGTTAACCACTCCATTTTTGCAATATTGATGCTTATTTCTGACTTTTGGTTTATTTTTTACTTATTGAGCTGATTTTGTTCAATTAAGTGGCCGCCCATAAACAGATGATAAATCAATAGTGAATTCCTGCGTAGCCTCATTTTTGTGTCTGTTACAAAAGTAAGCATTGCTCACTCAAGCATGCATTATCTTTGGACCTTTTGGTGTCATAATGATAGTTGAGAATATAATCTTTTTCTACATCATATAAACCTTTTCCCAAAGAACCATGTATTTTTCATTCGGTTTCCATTTCAAAAGTGTATAGTTTTTAATGTACAAATATGTATGTGGCATATAAAGGGTTAATCATCATACCTGTGCGATCGTTGTTTGTCCGAGCCATTCTGCATGCAAACTCCAGCGAACCCTCTACATCTTTAGCTGCGCTCTTCCAGTTCTCCACCTCCTTCAGTGTCTGCTCATCTGAAACAGAAAACAATGAACAGAAATTAAGGATGGGTGGACAAGATGACGTCACAAGACCCTTATACAGTCTGTGTTAAATAAAATGGTACAAGTGGAAAACATTTTTTTTTAAGTATGAAAATTAATCACATTCTAAAAGTGTTTGATATTTCCATAAAGTAGGAAAATCAGGCTTTCTTCTGCATTTTTTTCATCCCATTTTGTGCTGTAGATCATGAGATATGAACAGTTCTTATAATCAAGAAAAAAAATGTAATTAGCAAATGCTTTTCTATGGGTTTCGCACATAATAGCCATGAATTCAGCGCAACAAAACTATGGATGTGTGTAATTTCTATAAGCTTATCGCCGCACAAAAATTTAGCATAACTTTTGTTTCACAAAAGCAAATTATACAAAACAAAGTGAATCAGCAAGAAGAATCTTTTGGCTTTAAGTTGGTACCACATATACACATCATGTGAGAATATTTCATACCTAAATGATTTTTTCCAGACTGTACCATTTTTTTTTTTTTTACACAGACTGTATAGAGGAGAACCAGAAGTAGGAAAGCACTACAGTCAAGCCTGCCTGTTGGACACAGAAAAAGTGACCACAGAAGACCAGCAGAGACTCCATATCTGTGGGCGATCTCAAGCCGAAAGGCAAGTTTTGAAAAATCTCCTGCTCTCCCGCTTAAGTTGGAATTTGAATTTGAACAAAGAGTGAAACTGACGAGAAATATATAATATGAAATATGAGCAAAGAATTCAAAACATGAGACTTTCTGATTGCAAGACATGTGCTCTACCGACTGAGCTATGGCACACCATTATGTCTGTGTCCATCCCAGAGAACCCCTTATCTTTCAATGCTCGCTTGATCAAAGGCTGTAGAACCTGACATAAACTCGAAGGATATAACCCAACTAACGGATAAGAGCGAAGGGTCACAGGGAAGTGATGCAGCCTTTTTTCATATAAATATGAACAAACAGTGAAAATTGATCAGAAATATATGATATTAGTTTGAATTACAAGCATCCAAGCTGCATTTCTCCCTTTTCAGTGATGCCCTAGCTCCATTTTTCCTCCATTTTCTCCTCCACCTCTGTAACAAAAATGCACCTGAATCACTGTATTTTAAATTGTTGGTTGTCAAAATGATCAAAGATAGCGCCAGAGAGCTGTTAAAGATCTTTAACAGCACGTAGAGATATACAGAGAGACAGATAGAAAGAGAGAAAGGGGGAAAGACAAACAGAAAGAGACAGATAGACAGAAGGAAAAAGAGAGAGAGAGGTGGGGGGGGGGGGGGGGGGGGGGGGGGGGGGAGAGGGAGATAAAAGAAGATAAAGAAGATGGTGTAGATTACCTGAGAGGAGGTACTTGGTTTGTTTGACTTTAGGTTTAAGAAGAGCAAGCTTGTCGATAGGCTGACTGACATGATGACTACTCGCTACACTCTCATCATCATCTCCTCTGACAAGAAAAAAAAAATCATTACAAAATATATTATTAATTATAGGAGTGTAAGACCCTGGGAACCAGTCAGATGGTATAAATCCTTCCATTCGCAATGTGACCAAGATGTATGAACTCATATATGAAAAACGTGTACATGTATTTCACTTAAATTGTATATTTTATCAACTGAATTCTATTGTTGACACGACATTTGCTCCAGCGACAATTGCTCCAGGCTTAATTTTGTCTATGTAGGGTGTAGGGCTTTATGTTAGGTATAGGATAGGATATAGTGTTAAGCCTACTTTTCAAGTTGGTCTTTCGATTAGTGTATGAAATTTGCAGCGGCGCAATAGTCATGGAACCATTTTATTGGTAGATCAGGAGTGTTTCACAAAGAGTTAAGTACACTTAAAATCACACTTAATATCTAAGCGCATTCTGTATTATAACCTGCAATCTCATTAAAGTCTTCTCCATAACGGGCTTTCCCTGACCACGATCTGACCAATAAGGTGATGCATAATATACTGCACGCAACTAGGAATTTAAGTGCGATTTTCAGGTCTACTTAAAGCCAAGCTTGAGTTCTTACAGCCAAAATAATTTGAGATAAATCTGTATGGTATGTCTTCACAGTGTTCCATTAACATATACATATGCCTACACAAGATTATATTCACGTTTCGATAATGATTTCAGACAAAATGTTGAAAAAATATCGAAACAGTCCGTCAAATTAAGACTTTGAGTAGACCGCTATATCGCCACAAGTCACAGCACAACATACACACACAGATCTGGTGTGGATCGCGTGCACATGATAAACCCGTAGACTTTCAACGTGGCCGTGTTAATCACACATGTGTTTGGACGGGCCGTCCAGCTACAGAAATTATGCTTATCTTGCTCTTTTCTCAGCAAATTCGCAATTTTCTGTAAATTCCTTTGGTGTGTAGTATTCATTTTCTATGCTTGAGATTCTGGTATGAACAAGAATGTTTTGATTTATTTCATCATGACTACTACTCTAGAATATCTTTATCTATCTACGAAACACCCCCTGGTATTCTTATTATTGGAGAACATGTAATATTGGTTTTACAAAATATAACCATGGACAAAGTTTAGAATGTGAAATTTGCTCCTCTCGTTTTATACGATTGATTCTCTCCTTGGATTTTGGTAACATGAGTCTCAATTATGATATATGATATATTACATATTTATTGAAAAGTTGCCAATTTGCATTTTTAAACAGTGATTTGGTTGTTTTCATCGCGTTGTTAATTTAAAGTGTGTAATGATTACCTCAACTTACACGGCTTTTATTCAAGAACGGCACCACATACTGTACCGGGAATGATATTACTTTTTTCAGTACATTTTTCTCTTTCTAACCATATTACATTTGTAATTGCTAGCATTTAGGATAATGAAAAGCTGAAAAAGTGTAAGGAGACACTGGTCCTCTATGGTTTAAAGGGATCGAGTAACTTTCAAAAACAAGAGCAATTAGATCAAGCTTAATAAAATTATACTGTTCCAACAGTAAAAACAAACTACTGAAAGTTTCAGATCAAATGGAAGTCATTTACTACCTTAAAACAGTGTAACAAACAATGCCAAGCATACAGCCGAACACCAGTACCCTCTGCTGCTGGCTCAGCAGGCCACTAGGGACGGGGACTACACAACAGGAAATGGGTGTATGTTGTGCTATGTCGAAAAAGCACATGGTTTCATAAACCATCCGGGGTTGGTTTATATAATATGATTTGAATATCATTCAATGTTACTGCATCCCTTTAAACTTGAACTTACTCCTGACTTTGCTCTTTTAATATGTCGTTTAGCAGTTCAAAGATTTCCTTTCCAAGTCGCTTCAGTTTGTCTGAGTGTCTTTTCCCGTACTTCTTCCCATCTGCCCAAACCTGACTGTAAGTTTAGCAAATGAAAGTAATGATATTACAATATATTTCCAATAAAAGTACAACATAGTTCATAATATAAATAAATATAACAAATATAATACAATATAATAAAGGATAATATATTGGAGACAAAGCATGCTTTATATAGTCATGCAAACTTTTTACCTAGAGGTGGTGTGGTCGAGTGGATAAGTCGGCGGACTGACGATCACAAGGTACGCGGTTCGAATCCCGTCCATTCCACTAATGTCCTTTGGCAAGATATTAATCTACAATTTGCCAGACTTGACCCAAGTAAGGTAAATGGGTACCGGTAGGAAGAAATTCCTCAAATGCTTAAAGCGCCCTTTATTAGGGCAGCTATGGCTATAGCCAGGTAATAATATTAGCTGCGCCTCTGAATAGTTTACTAGATAGACGGCGCATTATTATAAATGCTTAATATTATTATTATTACCTGCAATCATGTTCGTTTGAATAATATATTTTTCTCTCTACCTCATTCAAGACAATTTTATTGAATTTTAAACCCACACATTGATAATAATCTTTTTGAATACAAGATTACATGTAATCAATGTTAAGACAAACACAGCTCTTAACATCAATGAATATTTTTAAATCATTTTCATCCTCCTTTTTTTTAAAACCATGGATGCATTAATTCATGCACCCCAACCCCCCCCCCCCCTCCCCACCCCCTAGAATTCTTTTACCTGCAATCCTGGTTCATTTCAATCATCTCTTTTTCTCTTTCCTTCATTACATCCTCTGTTACTAGATTGCTTTCCTAGAAGTTAAATGAATAATAATAATAATAATAATAATAAAAGAGTATTTATATTGCGCAGCCACTATTATATAAATAGTGCATGCTTTACCATGCAACATACTAGATTATGTGAACGACAAATACTAAATTATCCCGAGGGCACATTTATTTCACCGAGGCCGTAGGCCGAGGTGAAATAGATGTGCACGAGGGATAATTTAGTATTTGGAGTTCACATAGTTAGTAATGTTGCATTAATAGAGCATGCACTATTTATCATAGTAAATAGACCCCTAGATCTTTGACCTTGCCTAATCTGGTTTTATCTTTGCCAAACTTTTGGTGCTAATTAAAGGAAAATGAAAGGCTAGAGCAAAAACCCCTCAATAAGTCGAGCCATACTCCACTTTACTAAATAAAACTTAAATGAAGAAAATCCGTTGACTATATCCGTAGATATTGCCAGCTCAAACTTCAACTCAACTTGATTTTGAGATTACCGCGGAAGATGCCATCTTGCCGATATTTGCATATTTCTCCCATGGTCCTCTGCGATATTTGACGTCACTGACGAACAACTCGCACGATCGACGAACAAGCTCAGCTGATCGCCCAGCCTAGCCAGCGCGCGTTTTGTGTGTTTGTTTACGTGCAGTCGGCTCCGCAAGGTGGTGTACTGTCAAGCATTTGGCTGTCGGAATCGGTCCGATAAAGGCGCAAAATATAGGTTTTTTTTCGGTTTCCCGACCCACAAAAGAGGCCTGAGATATCTGAGAAATAGAAATAATAAGCAAAGTAGTCTGCTGCAATTTTACAATAAAAGAAGCAAAAGGACACAATCAGATTGATAAAGTTGAATGTTTCGATGTGCGGTGTACTCGGCGTTTGATGAAAGCAATGGCGCACGTACGCGTCCGTCGAGCCAGCCAGTGTTAGCGACCGGACCAGAGACAGGATCGCTCCCGATACCAGCTCGGCCGGCTGCCACAGCGGGCGGTAGCGACGGTGAAAAGCAGCTTTGGCTAGCTTTCTGAAAATGCGCACGCATACGCGTCCAGTTATTGTTGAATTGATGATCGTAAATTTAGAGTTGTATTTTATAAGTTTGAATAGAAACAAAATAATTATAATGTAAAACATGATACTATAATATTCAATTATTCAATATGTCTCTTTATAATTTATAACTTATATATTGTAATTCGGAAAATTAAATCAGGATTAGTGTATGATAGTGTGTACAAAACATAGCTGAGTGGGGTTGTTCGCAAGTGACGTCACAGTTTTGCTCCAGCCCAGCCAACATGGCGACCTCCGCTTAGCGATGTCTAACCCAAGGTAACCCAAATTTGGAGGGATGGTTCTCCTTCCTTGGAGATCAGATTTTGGTGGTTGATGGCTTATTTTGACTGTCATATATGAAAGATTGTTACCATGGGGTTGTAGCTCTAGAGTTTCATTTTCCTTTAAGCAATTGTGACGTATATTGTTGCTCCGCGTATCCATTGTTGTTAACTTTTGTGCGCACCATTTTACTGTTATTACGCGCTAGCGCAACAAAGCAATCGATTTTACCATTCATTTTAACACAGGATTAAAACCATGCAACATAACAAAAAAGCGTGCAACATACCAGAATGTTGCACGACACGTGACATCCTTTTAACCAATCACAGCTCGTAACATACTACCACTATTTACTATAATAATATAGTAAATAGTGGTCGCATTTTACGAGCTGTGATTGGTTGAAAGGGTGTCACGTGTCGTTCAACATTCTGGTATGCTGAACGCTTTTTTGTTATGTTGAACGCTTTTTTGTTATGTTGAACGGTTTTTACCTGTGTTAAAATGAATGGTGAAATCGACTGCTTTCTTGCGCTAGCGCGTAATAACAGTAAAATGGTGCGCACAACAATAGATATGCGGAGCAACAATATACGTCACAATAGCTTAATTAGCACCCAAAAAAAATGGCAAACATTGGCAAAGATAAAACCAGATTAGGCAAGGTCAAAGATCTAGGGGTCTATTTACTATAATAAATAGTGCATGCTCGTATGTGAACTCCAAATACTATTATCCCTCGTACACATCTGTTTCAACTCGGCCTACGGCCTCGGTGAAATAAATGTGCCCTCGGGATAATTTAGTATTTGTCGTGCACATAATCTAGTATGTTGCATGGTAGAGCATGCACTATTTATATAATATTCTACTGCGCAGAACAAAATAAATTTTGAATAATGAAGGAAACTGACCAGAAATATATAATATGAAAAAAAATAAATCATACATTTTAGAGAGTATTACTGACACGATAAATCTTAAGTTGAGTTTTGAACATATTAACTGTGGGTGATTCCCTAATAAAGAGTGGGAGTGAGTTCCATAATTTGGGAGCCGCATATTTCAATAATGTGTTATCTTTTGAACTACGGAGGCTGTAATACGATTGTGCTGATGACCTCAATTTCAAGAGATCATGAATGTAGGGTGGTGCTTTAATGTGAAGAGCTTTATACACTATCAACATTGTCTTTAAAAAGAATTCTGTGCTTCACAGGCAACCAAATAAGCCTTTTTACCACCTGTCAGTAAATGAGAATAAAAAAATTTTGTACAGCATGACATCCAATCTTGAGTAGTAGACATGATGTATTTTGGAATTAAAAGATGAAAGCTTCATTACTGTTTCCTGAAAAAGTGCTTCGCCATTGCGTCACACATGTGTAAATCCAACAGAAATTCTTTTTTTTGCCCAATTGATTGTAGGCAAGGCAGCCACTGAGAAGTGCCAGGAATTTTATTGTGTGATAAACACAATGAAGCACTGTGAGGTTCACGTGGGGAACTGTTGGCATGTAGGGCTAAGTTCTTTCCAGACATTTACACTAAAATTCACCTGAAATTATGATTGGAATATCACACGCCCACATATATTTTCATGCAAAACATACAATGTGAAACTATACATATTTTGATTCCTTTCATACCAATTATCTTTTTGCTACTAAAGCTTTACCCCATGTTTAGAATAAAACCAGAGAGAAATACCTAACAGGATTAAGATTAGGATTAACTTACCAGAGTGATTTGGACACCAAACAGCCAATCATTCACTTCCTCCATGTTCTAGAATAGAAAAAAATAAAGGTATATCATATCGTAAAACAGACAATATGTCGGCATTCATTTGAACCGTCGTACTGATAGGACAGTGCGAAATGTATTTCAAGAAAATTGAGTTTAAACTTTACCCTAAATTGCCACTGTTTGTCCAAAGCTATCTAAGATTTTCATAGTGAGAAAAATGCACGAGAGTGATGACAACGAACTGCTCTGGAAAATATGAATAGGCACAATCAAAAATAGGTTGTCATTCAAGCAAGCAAGATAGTCAGGTTAAATATTAAACAAGTAGCAGCAGTTCAAATCAAAATTATCAGAGCATTAAGTCAATTTTGTTATTAATTACAGTCAAGCTGCTTTTTTAAATCCTGAAATTACATTGTTAGAGCAGAAATATACAATAAAAGAGTAGTTTAATTTGAAACATTCACAACTTATAAAAACATAAGCTACATTAAATGTCTATTTACATTACATAAGTTTTATATCTATGTCTCCCCTCTATTTGATTGGAGTAAAATTACTCTTTCCAATAGAAGGGACTATAAGCAGTCAACAGAGGGTCTGAATCATATATTTAGGGGTTTCTGTGCACATATGGCCATTTTTAAAGGGATTGTTCAACTTTGTTCAGCATCTAAAAATCAAATTACTTTTTCAGCTAATGCTGTAATCATAATTGTAAACCTTTACGTCAGACAGGAATAGCCTCATATTTTGAAGCTAATCAGTCATTTAATTTCCAAGACACTGATGACTGAATACCACCATAGTTATAAGCGTACCTGGGTATGCTTAAGATTTTTTTCCCCTTTTATCCTCTGTCTGTTTCTGTTTCTGTTAAAGTAACTCCTATAGCCAGGAACTCAGAAAGCAGCTTTCAAAGCTGATACATATAAACAATTACATAGGAACCATTTTACGTCTAAGTTAATCAGTCATAGTGGCTGACCTTATAGACGACAGAAATTACTCTTGGGCCTTTTTTTAAATTAAAGTGGAATTTGAAATTATAAGTCCAATACTCTAACCACTAGGCCACACGACCAGTTGTCGAGGTATTTATTTACATAAAACATAATAATATAAAATAAATAATCAACCCTTCACACAAAATATCAACAAATAACTAAACTTAACATATTCATCGTTGCAAAGAAGAAAGAATAACACATAGATTTATAATCTGCCTCATAACACAAAGTCAGAGTTTGAAGACTCGGGCACAAGCCGCGAGCACGCATTCTCCACCGGGAGGCAGAGAAAAGGGTATGATTAAGATGACACTGCAGCCTATGGAGGGAAAATAATCACTCTTTTACTTAATGTGAAGGATGTAATGATGCTAAGGAAATGATTTTTTCAGCGTAAAATCCTCTTGACACAGACTTTCGCAAGCCTCCACAAAGTTACTTACGGTAATCCTTAAAATGTTTGCAATTTTGGTGCGTCAAGAGCTCAAATCTGAGAGCAAATGAGTACCTGTGTTGGAGGCGAAAACGTCCGGCCAGGCAAATCCGTCCTTCATGCATACTTTACGTGTAGATATATTCCAGAGCTAGCTCCATGCTTGGAATTGGATTAGCGAGATACTTTCAGCTTTGAGAAAGAAGTCCAAGCATAAATCGATGATCTAAATGTTGCATACAGTCTCAGGGAATATGATTGATAAAAATCTGTCTCAATTAATCCTATAATGATCAGACAGGGAGCCAGAAAAGGGTTGGGGTTGAAGGGTGCTTGGTTGGGCGGATTCTCCTGGCCGGACGTTTTCGCCTGCGACACCGGAACCCTGCTAGTTCCAAGACCGATCTATGGATGTTCTTACCCTTTCACATGACAAGCAGGTTTGTCCAAACTCATGGATAGTATCCAAGATCATCTGTTTATTCAGCTTCTACAAAGACACAATTTAAACATGATAAATATTAGCAATATCTTTTTAGCTACAGTCCATTCCTATTATAATAAGGTGCTCAGGACTAAGATAATTACTTCATGATATTAAATCTCGTTATTAAAAACAAATAAGTACATAGACTATTGTACATTAATGTTGAAATTGCATGGTTAAAAAAAAAATCTGGCTGTAGTTGTGTGGACAGTATTTGCTAGAATTCAGTGACTAACAGAAATTCAACAGTTACCAGAGTTGATTGTACTAGTTGTCACAGGTGCAATATCAAGTATTATTACCCTTATAAGACATCTGAACCGGGCTATTGCAAATTCATACCGACCGCAGTTTTGATATGATATCGATATATGAAGCGATCATGGGGTATATTGGCCATATTGACCGGAATAAAAAAATCCCATTGAAAAAACACGCATTGACGTAAGGCTGCCTTTTTACAATGTTGACCGGCTGGTCGGGGGTCCTACGCGTAATTTTAATGATGCGCGTTTACAAAGAGTAGTAAGACAATGGATACGCACAGAAGCATTATTGCGTCACAATGGTTCAACTCAGAATGCTGAAGAAACAAAGAAAAGAAAAAAAATCCCACGAAAAATGCCCAGTTTAAATCAGTTTTTCGGTTTTTGGTAACGTTATATCCTGAGAAAGCAAACTTTTATGACTCGTTGAATGACACATTCTGCAAATTATACCGAGGCATGATGTTTCGAGGGGAATTGATTCCTTGATATTTTAATATTGATGAAGACAGTGGAACATTTTGGATTCAAACATACATGACTGTACTGTAGCAGTTGTACCAGACCAGCTAGGATATGTGGTAAGTAGACTACACTGTGTGTTTTCAATGTCCTATGTTGGAGATAGGTAGTTGAAGGATAATAATAAAAATATTGACTGTTTTTTTCGGGCAATATGGCATATAGTGCCCTTACTAGCACCATATTGCCCTCGTCTTCGACTCGGGGCAATATTATGCTAGTTCAGGCACTATATGCCATATTGCCCTCAAGGGCAGTCAATATTATTTAATTATTACACGTTTAGGTCTCTTTTTCGATACATTAAAATAATAATACCCATTATTTATAATGCGCTTTTCCCATATTGGCTCAAAGCGCTTCACAGTATATTATTACCCCGATCACTGGATTAATTTCCATATTTTGTAGTCAGCCATTTATAGGCGCCTTATATGGAATTATCCTCCCGGGTACCCATTTGCACCTGGGTGGAGTGGACGTAAGTGCCGGTGCGGGAATCGAACCCACGACCTTTGCATTCCCAGTCGAGTGATACGACCACTAGACTACGGCACTTACGCCATGTATTGATACTCTACCACATGTTTGCTTGTCGGCGTTCAATATTGTTAGCATAATGTATGTCCTACATGTATGTATTCTACATTACCCGTATCAATGGAGAAAAGGAGGGCATTATTGTTACAATATTGCACTCCGCAATGCCAGTAAAATGCTGCGCGCAACAGCTTATAATAACAATGGATACGCGGAGCAACAACTTACGTCATAATAGATTGATCTTTGAATTTTGTGAGATTCTCGGATCAGGCAGATTTGATACAGGTGAGTAAACCTCTTTCTTGTTTAAACTGGTAGCGTTGCTGTTGCCATGGAAAATGGTTTGTAAGTATAATAATAATAATATTGGATTTCTTTCGTGCAATATGAGATATATTCCATTCATCAGTATGAATATTGCACTCGTCTTCGACTCTTGCAATATTCGTACTGATGAATGGAATATGTCTCATATTGCACTCAAGTGTATCCAATATTATATAATTATTACCTGTATGAGGCGTTTTGGAGACAAGATATAAGCGCGTATTTTGTCTGCCTAAATGATTTGGTTAAAAAAAATTACGTCACAATGGCTCAGTTGTACGACAACGGGCCATAATATTCATACACCCCTCCTCCACGATTCCCTATTGGGTTTGTGTACAAAATTGCCGGTCCGTAATATCCATATTTTGTCTGCTCGTGGGTCCTAGATCTACGCGTAATTGTAAGAAGATGATGCGCGTTAAGATAAAGAGTAAGACAATGGATACGCACAGACACATTATTGCGTCACAATGATTTAGCATCATGCAAAAAAATACGCGCCTGAATAACTACGTCACAATGGTTCAACTCAGAATGCTGAAGAAACAAAGAAAAGGAAAAAAATCCCACGACAAATACCCAGTTTAAATCAAGCAAACATATCTTATTCTCTTTAAAATGTGGCTAATTGAGGTCAACAGGTAATAATGATAATATTGACTGGCTTCACCTTCGGGAGACACCTCCTATATTTCCCTCACAAAACCCATATTGCCCTCGTCTTCGACTCGAGGCAATATGAGACTTGTTTGGGAAATATCTGCGGTATCTCCCTCAAGGCCAGTCAATATTACATAATTATCCTTTTATTCAGTCAGGATTTCTCCATCTCTTTTTCTGGAGAAATGATCTTACTTCTTGTTTCATTTTGGATGTCAGGAATCCAGGTGGTCTTCTTCTTCTCAACTCTTCCTCATGTTTCTGAAACAAAGAAAAAATAAAAACAAATAAACTGATGAAATATTCTTGATTGTCACAGTACACTCTACCTCCAATCTAAAAGCTCAGGATGTTTTGGAGATAATTTTGTTTCTATATTCATTCATAATAAAACGTGAATAAAAACATGTATCAAAATTGTTTCAGGAGTTATACAGCAAATATAATTTCTGCTTGAAAATACTTTTATATAAATAAATTCTAAACTACCAAGAAATTCGGCAGATTATTTGCAAAAATCAACTCTTTAAAATATCAATGGCAAAATAAAATTAAAATAAGCTGCGTGCTAACATTCAAGGATCGATTACTTTCTACGCATAATAACAAGAATCAGACATTATTCTGTAACTAATTGCATCTGTTCTCTGATCTCAGCTAAATCAGACTGGTAGTTCAGTGCAGTAGCGGATACAGGATTTCAGGATTAGGGGGGGGGGGGGGGCGCTGCCAAAATTTTCCAATTTTAACAACATGTAAAGTCAATGAGTGGTTTTAAAATTATGGGGGGGGGGCACGCGTCCCCTGCGCCCCCGCTTGGATCCGCCACTGGTTCAGTGTGATGTATGATGTGATGGATGACTACGACTGGTTAATCAAATTTATGAACGGATTTCAAAACTTACTTCTTCCTCTGTCAGCTCAAGATCTCCACTTACTCCAAAGTGCTTCAAAGCCTATAAAATACAATATCAAAATGAATGAATTACAATAAAAGAATATAACCCCCAAAATGACATGTTTTGCTGTAAAAATATAAAGAATAGAAAAGAAAGGTGTAAAGTTTCCAGCATTGAACATAGTCCAAATTGTTCTAGCATTCATCATATTCAGGGGGAAAAATTCATATGACCCTATCGCTTGAAACCAATTAAGTCACAAAAAGAACAAGAAATGGATTTTTCTACCTTGGATATCATTATTCAACATGATTTTATATCATTGGAAAGCTTAAAATCTACATTTTGCAAAATGGATAAAACCAGGAAAGTTATCTCTGGCGACTGTCTGGTAGTTTGATCACATATATGCAGTAATATTTCCTTTTGTAATCCTAAACATTAACAAAAAATGTTTGGCTGTAAATGGCCGATGCCAAACAGCCAAAATTTTGAGTGTGCTCTCTATACTTTTTATGCTTAGTAACATATTTCTAGCAAAACTGGGCAGATCGCATGGTTCATCTCTTCTTGTAATCATATGACAGGTGGAAACAAGCCCTCTCAATTAACCTCATGACGAACAAGGTTTTAGCACTTAAATGCATATCAAAGAAACAAAACAAAAAAAGAAATTCTAGACAATGAAAGGTCACATAATGTGTTTATATCATCAAAAAATTAAGATTAGAGTATTTGATTCAAGAGTCAGGAAATGCATACTGGTTGGTTCTGAAAAAAAGGAAATCCAACTTTGATCAACAATAATTTCAAAAATATTCCAATGGTGATTATGAAATTTATATCACTGTAAAGTGCAACTCATTACCATTCTAATGATACCTCTCTTACCTCACCCATAATCATGCTTCGCTGAACCCCATTGTTCTGAAAAAGTCTTGTAAAATCGTGCGTGGTTCACTTTCGTGCACCTTGAGATGGTTTGTTTGAATGTGCCTGGAACGGAAACCCAACCTTCAGTTCTCCGTGGATAATGTAAGAAGCATGACAGTGCATCAATCACAATTTTGCAAGATATTTTCAGAACACAGAACAATGGGGTTCAGTGATGCGTGACATTGGTGAGCTGAAAGAGATATCAATAAAGTGATAATGAGTGGCACTTTCCAGTGATATAAACATCATAATCACCACTGACATCTTTTTTAAATGATTGATGATGAAAGTTGGGTTCCCTTTTTAGGCAAATTGCAACAACCAATCTCAATGAATGTGAAAGTGAACCACTCACAATTTTGCAAGACATTTTCGAAACAATGGGGTTCAGTGATACATGACATTGGTGAACTGAGCGAGGTATCATTAAAATGGTAATGAGTTGCACTTTCCAGTGATATAAATTTTATAATCACCATGGTAATATTTATGAAATTATTGATGATCAAACTTGGGTTTCCTTTTTTCTGGTACACCCAGTAAAGTCAAGTGGATACTTTTATATCCATTGCAATCTGGTTGACTTACACAATGTAACGCTTGGACTCTACTACATGTATGTATAGCTTTGTAAAATATACCTTTTACATTTTTCTTTGGAGCCAATTTACATTTGAAGACCGCAAGTCAGCAAGTATGACAGAAATGCACGATAGCACCAAGATCAACCTGAACCAGAAAGTTATATTCCTTATTTGTTATTTCAGAGATAGTATTGACCTCATGTTATTAGTGCAGTAAATCTTTCCTATTATTACGTCTTTTGTATTTTTGTTTGCGACTACAAGTGTATAGATGTTAGTAATGTTTTAAAGATGAACATGCGTAAAATCAAGTGGAGACTTAGAGTGTGTTCAATGTCCATTTTCAAATTTATACACCAACATGAATCATGATACAGAACGCAATTACAAAACACAGAACACAAATGCCATCAGCAGCACACCGTTCAGTTTCGAAAATTTAAAGCTGATTATACGTCTATATCTTTAAATTCTCTGCTCTCAAAAACAAACATCTGCGCCCTTTTTCACTTGCAACGGAAGCTTTCACTGCGAGAGCACATTTGAAAACTCAATTGCTCAAGGTTGTAAAATCAAAGCTGATCGTGATTCAAAACGCATATTTTTTTCGGCGTTTAAATTTTCCTCCGAATGGAGATCTGAAACACGTTTACTTTTACCACCTGGTATGGGGACAATGAACACCCACTTTGTTTCTCTTTATATCAGCATTTTGTAATTGCGTTTTGTATCATGATTCATGCTGGCGTTTAAAATGGACATGGAACACACCCTTATAAATCTCCATGTTTGACTTACTGCTTGGACTCGGCTATAAATAGCTTTGAGCTGGATGATAATCTCCTTCTTGACTCGGAATTGCTTGCTGAATTCCAGGAATTCAAAGACCTCATCCACCTTCTCAGCGCTCTCTACGCAACCATCAGATGATGTCACCGGAAGGATTTCCATCTTACCCCAACTCTTCGACATCTTGGCAATATTTTCCTTCTGTAAAAAAAAAATTAGGAAAGGTAAAATAATACATGCAGTAGATCTACACAGAACATTTTAAAACTAGAGCTTGATGTTACTTGAATTTTATACTGTATTGATATGCAAGGTAAACAATTAAAAATGAATATGAATTCACTTAATTAAGTGAAATAGTAGTTTAGTACTATTTGCCTGCATTTGGATCGGTAAAAACATTTAAAAACAATGCAAGCATCTACATGTATACAAAAGAGAGCAATTTAAAAACAGGCTATCTAATTAGACTTTTATGAACTATTTTCTAACCTGTATTTACCTCTATAGTTTAATCTTTATTTGTTTATGTTCAGATTATGTTATTGTTCATACAAAGATGTGACAAAAAGACATATAAAAACAAGCAGATTATAGATCTAGACAAGATCTAACATTTAATTCATCAATTGCACTCATCCAGCAATTGAAAAATTTCTCAACCCTTCATTAATATTTTCACTTAATTTTAGAGAATCAAAACATGAGCTTTTTTTAATTCGGTTGTTTTCTTTTATAAAAAAAATTCTAAGAAATATAATAGTGGAGCTCCCGTTTAATACTTACAAAGTAGTAAATGTGAATACAGAGCATTAATTTTACAATTCCTGATGCACGACCATACTCCAAATAGACCTAGTCCGAGAATCTACTTCCAAAATAACCTCGAGCTTGACTGACACTTTGTCAGCACCCGATGACTGCCACATTCGTCAGGCCAGCCGATCCGGGTATCCAGTCCCAGACCGGCCCAGTCAGCACCGTCTGAGCGGAGTCTTCCAGCACCCGGCCTCGGGGTCCGTCTGGGAAACGAATTTAGGTGTTTACGCTTTACTTTTTGACAGGTTCATTCACGACTCTCTCTAAATTTCGGTCGGTGATACTGCTACATTGTAACATGAAAATGTCAATAAAAATACTGCACAGGATTTACATGTTTACCCGTCTGTTTGATGATGTAAACAAACCGCATAGCATTAGCACGTGTACTTCGGTTTCCTAGCCAAGATTGTGCACGCGCGCACGAGCTGTAAGCGTAAATAGTAGGTACCATTATTTAAGGGGGTAATGACAAAATACTATATGTATTGCAAGCTTTTAAAATCTTTTAATACTTCAAGAAAATATGTGAAATATATATTTCTAATGCTATTCTTTTATTAAATTAAATTCAAGGCTGTTATTATACTAAGTGAATCCATAAAGATTAATTGATACAAAATATGTACCCTAAATAAATAGTGGTATCTACTTTAGATGACGGTACCCTTTTCTATTTACTATTTTAGCCTTTGTGCAGGGAAAAGGTATATTTCTTTGAGAAATTCATCAACACTCGTCACTCGATGTCGTGAAAGTATAGTGGTAGTGACAATTAAGATAGAGTCAAAGTGGCAATATTTTATGATACTATTATTGACAATACAAAAAAAGTGGTATAAAAATGGTAACATTGTTTAGTGATAGTAGTAGGCCTAATGGTATTCAGGCGCAGATCCGGGGGTTGGCCTTGGGGGGGGGGGGGGGGGGGGGGGATAAGAAGAGGAAAAAATGGATGACGGGCCGATTTAACATCTGAACCTTACCCCTAAGGCCGATACTCGATGACCTTTATGATGGGCTGAAGGCCGGAAAAAAATGTAACACCTGCCCACCTAACCCCCCCCCCCTCCCCCGCTTATCGCACGGCCATTGTGACGTGTACAAATTTTGATGTACCTTTTTGCTCGCCCAGTGTGACGGGAAAAAGTTTTGGTGTACCAAAATCTGAAATTCCATTTATGGGCCCCATTCTCATGAAATCCTGGATCCGCCACTGGTATTGACAGTCATGATAATAGTATAAAATCGGGTCTTCAACTTTTTTTTATTAACTTGCCATACTAATCAGTATATTGATTGTGGACATACACGGAAAGACAAGACAAGACAAGTAGCATTTATGGTAATAGGCCTAGAAGGGTTTTAAAAAAAAATTTAATTATTTACGTTTCTAAACTTGCTTGATAATAAAAAGAGGATTTACTCACTTATATTTCGACTTCGAGTATAATATTCATTTGTAAAAGGAGGAGGAAAAGATGAAGAAAACAAACAAAAGATTTAATATTATACAGTAGGCCATATGTTATATAGGTAGGAAAATTTTAGCACGGTGTGATAATATGGCACAATCATTTCTGGCTATTTAAATATTGTCGTATTATATATAAATACATCAATATACCCATAAATTATACCTTTTTAACAATACAAAGGAATACATGTTCGTATTAAACATTGAACATTAATTTTCATACAAGTGATTTATAGCTGAATTTATGATATTCAAGTATGAAACAAAAAGCCTACATGTTGAAGAATTTATTATTTCTGACTTAGAAAGTTAAGAATCAATTGTGTATTTAAGTTTAAAGTTTTTACAAGCTTTACTGTCATTCACATGAAGTTTATTCATTTATTTACCAATAGAGTAGCAACATACTTAAAGGTATAACATAGTTAAGGGAATTTTCAACTTATGTATGTCCAAGTTTTTGACAATTTTCAACTCATGTATTAAATGATTTTTAAAATTTGATGTTTTATTAAAAAAAAACCTATGTATATATTATATATATGTCACTTACCCCCCCCCCCCCCCCCCAAAAAAAAAAAAAAAAAAAAAAAAGTTTTATGTATACCATTTCTGTTTTCATGATATTGTATTTTGAATTTTATCCGTGCCATGAATAAAAAAACCAAAACTGTGTTATCTTTAAAGTAAAAGAAAAAAAATCATAGTTAGTTTCATCAAAAGAGAAGAGAAAATGAAAATGAATGTACACTGTAGAGATGGATCCAGGTATTCAAAAAAGGGGGAGGGCATAGGGCCCAGGGTGCAAGTTTCTGATTTTAACAGTCAATTGTGGTTTTCAAAATCATCGGGGCCATCCATGCATCTCATCCGCCACTGCATGCTCACGTTCTTACTATGATAAGTAAAGTAGATTTTCAGAAATAAATTACATAATTCTGTTTGAATGGAGGGGTCCATTAAAAACATTTCACCTGCATGGGACTCTTAAGTTTTCTTCTCTTTTTTTTTGGTATCACATGGTACATAATTTATTTGTTTATTTCTTTGAATTGACGACATCAAATGAAAATTGCATATGATTTTGTTTTATTGGTCACCCATTTGTATTTCATTGTGAGAGAGTAAAGTATTTGCCTTAATTGTTAGGCCTAGGCCTGTATTTATGGTTTTTATTTTTTATTTTCCTTATAATTACTACCGGGTGTGACCCTTTCCCAGGCAAGGGTCGGGGGGGGGGGGGGGGGGAGTCCAGGACTCCTTCGATAACAGTGTAAGGAGAGAAATTCGTAAAATGAAAGTGGCAAGTCCCTCATAACCTGGATCCGACACTACCTCCTTCTGGCCCGGCCCCGCCTGTCCCGGGCCCTGTGACCATCATCAACAACCACAACAGCAAACTACATGACAATTATGACATTGATGAGCCAGGCATCTCAACTCAAACCTGTCAACATTGTCACTTTGAACTTGCAGCATGGCATAATAATACAGTACGTGTTGCTAATAAAGATTGGATATGATTTTCATTTAACATTCATGTTTGGCTGAGCTTCTATACAATACATGATTTTTGAGAAGTCAGACATTTCTATTTATGAACAAAATCAAAGTTGAACCCAAATAAAAAAAAAAAAACTTTGACCGGCCTCCCCTAGAACTGGAAGACCAAAGCCTGAAACCCTTGAACCTAGATTTAAATTAAAGAACCATAACAACTCTACATCTCAGAAATGTTTCCTGGGGGTATGACTGAGGGGGGCCTTGGTCGGCCTTGTTTATCTGACGCCGGTAACATAAAGGGGCCCCAAACGCAAAAAAAAAAAAAAAAAAAAAAAAAAAAAAAAAAAAAAAAAAAAAAAAAAAAAAAAATATATGGGCACAGTGGGGGTGACATGAACGTCTAAGCAAGGACATAATTGTCTAAGATAAAACAAGGGTCTCGAAAAGTGATGTTACTCGGGAGCCAAAAAACATATATCCTATGTGAGCAACAAATGAATGTAATAAAGTTAAACTATGTATATTTCTATACTCGTGGGAGCTGGAGGCAATATAGTTTTTAAATATAATTTGGGTTATAGCTACAGGGTGGTCACTAACGCAGGCGCTGCTAGATCTATATAAAATTATCCTCTCCTTCCTCATAATATAGTCAAACATAATTATGGTTTTGATTTTCTCTATCAAAATAATTTCGCCTACTCCGATTCTGAAATTCATAATAAAGTCTTATTTAAGGCTACAAATTATGTTTGTTTATAAATAACATAACAGGAAGATGCTAATTTATGCACACAGCGAATATGCAGAGACGTCGTGCAAAAAACAGTCTCATACACTTCTCACACACATACATTTTCATTCAATCAATTGGACTTGCACTGTACGTACATGGCCGAAATGTACGTGCATATTATATATCGCATGCTAGCGCTACGTGCAAAATCGTGAACAAATGAATGGATACGGGTGTGGAGAATCTCCAGACGTCTATTGACTATTGTTCCCTTTAAATCTTTTGTTAAATTTATGACAAAGCAGCACGGGAAGAATTCAGCCATCGGGAGACACTCTTCTGGAATATTATTCCGTGATTTATTCTTTGATGTTTTGGTAAGTATTTCCATTATCTGCCTTTTTAATTGATGCGCCCGAGTCAGTCAGTCTCAGTCAGTGTGCTTGTGCGGGTGAGTGTGTGAAGACACCAAAATTAACCGAAGGAGACATTATCATGATTATTTGTAACTATGACATTGTAAGTTAGACTGTTGTCCATATGTGAAAGTGCAAGTAGGCTATGCTGATCAGCACAATAATATCCGACTCCATAAATATGCAAGAACATGTTCGTTCGAGCAGACATTCCTCCTAACATGCCTAACTTTAATAGTAATTGTGAAAACGAACAAGCTCCATTTGCAATTCAAATTCAAATCTTATTTTTTGGTAAGTCATACATAAGTTGACCCCAGGTAGGTACTCCCAGATAAAAAGCAAAAATGCTCTGACAGTCACAAATCATACATTAAAAAATAGTTCAATGTTTCATTTAGCATGTACATGACTTAAAACTCACTTTTAAATCTCGGAAAGCGCAAAAAACCAGCTAAAACAGCTCACTTGCCGTGTTGAAAATTTCAATGAGAAAGCTGTCTCTGCATGAGCTATCGATAGTCAAACGATCATCATGTGCGCACGCAACATAGTGAGCTCTGTTACGATCGGGCTTCTGTACAGCAGGCACGGGACGCGCCCCCGCACGCGCGGAAAACGAAAGAAATTACCGGAAAAATCAAAGGAGGACCGTTTGACTGTTACTTTGACAAAATATTTCTATACCTCTAAAATCTAATTGTTTGTTCATTGTGTGACGATATATCAAGGACATACGGATAGACACATAACTAAACAGCCATAAAATGCCAAAGACTCTGATGTAAAGACACTTTTCACCACTCAAAATATAGGGGACAAAACAAGGTAAGTTTCGATAACAATGCCTCAAAATGAGTACTAGAACTTCGTAACATTTTCAGGGGAAAATTTCTGGGTTTAGAAGGTTGATAATGACTTTTTTCCGTTCGTTACACTCGTAAACATGACTATACATTATCAATAATTCTGAAGTAATTACAAAATCTAAAAAAAATCACCAAAACCTTGGCGCTGCATTTGCATTTCCCAGGCGATATCGGAAGTGTCTTTTGTTCTCGAGTTACCGATTTTTGTGTACCGATTTGCATGTGTGTGCGAGAGCGCCAGCTAGCGTTTGTGGGGGTACCTACCCCAGGGGGGTCACTCACCACATGATGTGCTACTCAAGCGTGTCCCCAAAAAGCGTCGAAAAATGTCTGTTTTCAGCCATTCGGCGGCGTCGACGCTTTCCTTAAAATAGGGGTGTTTTTTCATTTCAATCGCCATTTTCATAAAAATAGGGGTGTTTTCAGCGGAAATTGCTGTTTTTAGGGCAAAATTTCACGGTGTTTATGCCATTTAGGGTATGTTTTTCCCAGTCAGACGTCGAAAAGGGGTGCAAATTTGACTAGATCTACATGCAATGAGACGTTTAGGGTCCATTTTCAGGATGCGGGGACACGCATGGGTAGCACTTTTTTCTTTGAGTGACCCCCCCGGGAAGTCGACCCTCATTAAACTTTGAAGGTTTCACTGGTGGAAGAACGATTAGCAGGTGAAGGTTTCATGGTGCACCAAGTATTCTTTCTTGAGCCGTGAGTGGTCCTGAAAAGGACCTAGAATCTCACTTACACTATAGGCCTAGGCCTATGCATGGTCAATTCATTATTGACCTTGCACTGGGGAGTACCTTACTGCAGCAGTTATCTTCCAATGGAAAGTCAATGCAGAAAAGTGTCTTGAGCAGCTCAAGCAAACTCAAGGTGGCATATCCAAAAAAGGGTCTAAAAATTATACTAAACAAAATTAAAAATATCTAGGGAATCTAATGGAAGTATTGGGCAAAATAAATTAAGATAATCTAGATCTATAGTCTCATTTATATTGCAATGAGACTATAGAATCGATCTAAATTATTTTAATTTATTTTGAGGTAGGTTTAAGGCTGGTTTTGCTAATTATTATTGAGAAGTTTCCTCAGCAACCAAGAGGGCGACAGACAGCCATTTGTCAGTACTGACTGATGTTGGTTTGCAGCTATATGTGCTAGAATCTACCAAATTTCGCTTGGCGTTTTGGTGAGCATGTTCTCACACATTCTCCTGAAGACGGTGAGAACATGCTCACCGAAACGTCGAGATTGATTTTCAGGACCACTCACAACCTCAAGAAAGAATACTTCACCTTCACCTGCTAATCGGCCCTCATTTTCTCTGGTTTGTGAATGAATGAATTACACTATTTGATCCGTTGAAGTTCATATCGCTATCCTGTAGTAATGAAATGTGATGTAACAAGCATATTTAATTTATACAAGATTTATAAGAACAATGAATTTTTCCATGTTCTCGGGATCCTAATTTGTAAAACCTATGGCCATGGGTTCACAGCTAAGTACTAAAGTAGTACATTCATACCCTATTCTCACGTACCAAAATTTCCTTAGCCCCGTACTATACATGTAGGTAGTACTAACTTGCCATTTAGCCCCATCTATAGTACAGGATTCTCTGGCACTGCAAAATAGCAGGGTTAGCCGGGCAATTGCGGTGTTTAGAGTGAAAAGCCGGGATTACAAACTCTCGTCGGAACAGAAACCCGGCTAAGCCAACAGCTGTGCACATAATGCCGTACTAGCGAGCGCCAAGCCACAACGGAGGCTAACGATATTACGGGGTTACCGATTTCTGTGTGAAAACAGCGTGCATTTTCTTAGCCGGGGTTAGGCAGATATTTTGGCTCGTCGGAAAAGGAAAATAAATAGTACTGGGTTAAGGAAAGTATGGGGTTAACGATAGTACGGGGTTAAGAAAAGGGCCATGAGAAAAGGGTATCAGCAAGATTTGCCAAACACAATCATAGTCTTGCCAAAGGGGATCCTGTGACCATTGGACCGTGTCCGCATCCCGCTGCACCCGATTGTGGTGGTCTGCAAAAAGTGTGAATCGCTGCAAAGAAGTCAGTGAAGTCGTTATCGGCAAAATAGTTAATTTTTAATAATCAAATTTGTATAAATTTGCATGAAACTTCCCTACTTTTATTGCAGCTAGCTATTCCCTACAAAACTCTGGATGTTTCTCCCTCTGGTTCTAGAATGATATGATATAAAGCTCTTTTGAGGACATTTCCCACTTCGGTTAGAACAACCGAACGCCTGGCACACTTGAAAGCATGAGATTGAAAGCAATCGCACAACTTACGGTGCGGGCGATCGAGTCATCCATAAATATGTCACAATTCAGGGTTTGTGTCACATGATCACACAAACAACCCAATCACATGACCATGCAAACAACCCCATCACATGACCATGCAAACACGCAAGCAGACAACATCGAAAATGTCTATTTCATCTGACCATTTGCCAGTTTCGGGAGGGCTATTTAGTTGGCCGATTTTGGTTCAATATCTTTTAAGATAAAAAGATAAAAATCTGAAGCTATTGGTGTCCTCAATAAGATAGAACACATGTAGATGAATTTCTGTTCTTTCAGTCTCCTAACTAACTAGAGTTCTAGGGTTAGGCACAATTGAAAACAAAATGATTTTTTAACAATAACAATCTCAGTTGACAATAACTTTAATTTACAAACTTACACTTTCAATCAATTAATGGTAATTTCAATTGACATAATTTTAATAAACAATACGAATTAGAATTAACATAAAACTTCATTTAGCGTAGAAATAATTTGAATTCAGCATATGATTCATGAGTACTGGCATTTAAAATTGGGAATCTGAAATTATATTATTCTTGTTGAACAGTTGCATACATTGTTGATGCTGGGCTGTACTCGTGTACCCTCAGCAGGTCCAATATTAAAACTAAGTATTGGGGGGCCCTGCAGCTTGCTACATGACTAGGCCAAAATGGATCGATTATAAATAATTACAGATTTTTAAAAATTTATTGGTCTGAAGTGTTTTTGTATCCTTTAAAAAAAAAACTCTCCTCATGAGGGATAACGGAGCTATGTAGACATAAAAATGCAGTCTTGATGGAATATATCTCTGAAGAAGATAGACTGCTTGTTCGGTCTTAGACTAAATATGGTTCATACTTTCTAGGAGTACATGAAGCTCATCTTTTTAAGAATATAATATTATCCTCTTCTCACTACACGTATGGAAAGAGGCAGCCCTTCATACCAGTGCAGTGTTCAAGTTAAAAAGATTTTTTTGGCTCAATTTCTAGGGTTGCAGGTATTATGACACAAGCAAACATTTCGATTCTTATTATTTTTGACACTATATTACCATTTGGTGAATCATTAGTTGTTTGTATTATAAGTATTTGTTATTCAGCCACTGATTTGGGATGAAATGATAATCAGTTCAATTTAAACATAGTACCAGGCTGTGTTTGTAGACTGCAGTGTGTCTGGAAGCTATTTAGTTCATGTTCATGTCATACTGTCCACCAACATCTAAATTGGCCCTTCCTGGCAAAGGAGACACTGCTATTTTTGGAAGCAAGGGGAATGGATTTGAGTTGCAAACCTGTAACATGATTTGTTGACCAGTTGTGGTTTAATGAGAATGTGGGTTGTAACTAAATCTACGTAGGCTAGGGCTACATGTAACTGTTCTGCAAGGCTGCAACATAAATCCAATTTACACTGTATAATGTACAATGCGCGTGTATGCCTCCAGGCTACATTTTTGTATGACCAAACTTCATGTACATTTTCATTGACAATTATAATATTTCATTTAAAAAAAAATACATGTGCCAATTATTTACCATACACAATGGAGGCATAGGCCCTTTAATATCCTAGGCCCTACATTTCTACATGGTACTTGCATCCATTGACAACCAGATTAAAAAAATATCCTACTTTCATTGCCAAATGTGACTCTATTACTTGTACATTGTAGATTCATAATACCACACATATTCCAGACAGGTAACTTTTTTTTTTTTTTTTTTGCTAAGAATAATATGGACAAATAAACTTCCCCTAAAGGAAAAATCCAACCTGGAGTTCATTTTTTTTTTTTTTTTTTTTTTTTTTTTGAAAAGCAGAAAAGTGAAAGAAAATAATATCAGTGAAGGTTTGAAGAGAATCCATCAGAGGATGAAAAAGTTATGAATAATTAAACTTTCAATTTTGTGAAGTCATGTTGCAAGCGGTGCTTCTCGAGATAACAATGTGAATTCCATTATAAATTGGCATTGTAAACAAGATGAATAGTTTTATTTCACTTGTGCATTTGATGTTTAATCAAATCCATGTATAGGCCTATATGGGGAATGGAATTTACAGCACACAACATAATGTGAGAGCAGCTCACCAGTGACATCACAATATCCAAACCATAATACAGTCCTTGGATGGATTTTTGAAACGTTTCAATCATATGATGCATCATATCAAAATGAGACACAAGTCACCAAGCAAACAGTCAAGGAAATCTGCATAATAGTCTATATTTAAATACTTTACCATTATCATTCCCCCCCCCCTTTTTTTTTTTACAGAGCACACATGAAACTTTGAAGATTCAGAAAATTAAAAGTACATGTATTTTCCCCCAAAAAATATGAAATTTTTCATTACTTTGCCAATTTCTTTGGCTTTCCTTTTTTTTACACTTTTGATGGCGACTTGTCTCATTTTAATCCCGTATTGCTTTCATTTTCTGACTTTTTAAAACCAAATAAATTCCAGACTACCCCTTTAACTATGTAGGCTACATTTCATCTGCGAGACTGAACATATTCCAGTGTAAATGAACAGATCGTAATCAAGTTAATTAGGTAAAATCATTCAAAGGAATAGAAGAATAATATTTCTAGATAGATGACAAGGATGATTACTGTGTCAGCAGTAGTCTGTAGTATTGTACAGGGATGGAGCTATGTTTGGCTGCACATGTAGAGTAAAGAAAGGCAAGATGGTTACTCAATGCTCTCTCTATTGTTAGACCCTTATTTTCAATTCCCTATACCCCTGGGGGCAGCGAGCCATGTCATCCGTTGCCATAGAAATCAAGATATTGTGTGATGGGTGACTGCATTTGTCTCCTAGCAACCCAGTTCCAACCACTTTGCTTTACATTATTCCTGCCTCCAGATCAGTTGAAGTCTGGCTTTGGCAAACAGAATCCATCCACTGCCCTTTTTTCTCCATCTCACTTTAATATCCCTTTCTCTCTTTTCTAGCAATTGCGATCTCATTTTGTGTAATTTCTATGGTCTATCTACCTGCTTCTTACACACACTCTGTTTCTGTTTCTCGCTTTATCAGGTTTGCCCATAAAAATGAAAGAAGTACTAGTAGTAATATATATAATGTATACTATGATCTTTAAAATGTTATCGGGTATAATTACTAATCAAACAGAAGAATAGAAAAAAAGGACTCGAGAAGAAGAAGGTATCATAAATGTGAAATGTTAATTTTATTTTCTTCTTTTTATGCCTCCGCCACCGAAGGTGGTGCCGGAGGCATCATGTTTACGGGTTGTCCGTCCGTCCGTCCGTACGTCCGTACGTCCCGCTTGCTCGTTATCGCGATATCTCAAGAACCACTTGAGATATCAACTTCAAACTTGGGGATAGTATGTACCCCCATAGGAAGATGGTCTGATTAGATTTTGGTGAATGTAGGTCAAAGGTCAAGGTCACGGAGGTCAAAAATAGTGAAATTCTATGTATTGAGTTCGTTATCGCGATATCTCGAGAACCATTTGAGATATGAGCTTCAAACTTAGTTGTAGTTTTTACCACCATAGGAAGATGAACTGATTAGATTATGGAGTATGTAGGTCAAAGGTCAAGGTCACGGAGGTCAAATAGTGAAATTCTATGTATTGAGTTCATTATCGCGATATCCTAAGAACCATTTGAGATATGAGCTTCAAACTTAGTTGTAGTATTTACCACCATAGGAAGATGATCTGATTAGATTATGGATTTTATAGGTCAAAGGTCGAGGGTCACAGAGGTCAAGATGTGAAAAATCCATGTATTGAGTTTGTCATCGCGATATCTCGGGAACCAATTAAGATGTAAACTTCAAATTTAAGGGTAGTATCTATCACCAGAGGAATATGGTCTGATTAGGTTTAGGGTCACAAGGTCAAAGGTCAAGGTCAAAAAGTCATGCTATATAAAAGCAAAATGAATAGATGAAAGTGCGTTATTTTTCTGATCTGGCAATGGCGGAGGCATATATTTCGACCGCGCGCGGTCGAGGATTCATCTTGTTTTTGTTGGTTTGTTTGAATAAAATTTTATAAAAAGTATAAATGCAAGGAATTATTTTGCTTGGTTTTATTTCATGTTAGGTAAATGCCTTCAACATTTAGGCTACTTATTATGCCTCTGCCACCGAAAGAGGTCCTGGATGTACATATCTTCTTTTCGGGTTGTCTGTTCATCCATTTTGTTTGTTTGTTATTGAGATATCTCAAGAACCCATTGAGATATAAACTTCAACTTGGGTATAGTATGTTCTACCATAGGAAGACAATTTGATTAGATTTTTTTTTAACAGTAGGTTCAAGTTCACAAAGGTCAACTTAAAAAAATCTGATTTGGTTTAAGGGCAAAGGCATTGTAGGAGATACAGTTGTATTTGTCTAGTTAAAATTTATTTTAATGTATGCATTCCAAAATTAAAAATCTGATCTGTCCATGTTAATTGACAAAAAAATATAAGTACTTTATTATGTCAAATAGGTTGATAAATCAATGCATTTCAGTTTTTAAGCTGGCAGAACCATGTCTCCTTTTAGTGACGCTTAAATTGCATTATCTTTGAAACTAGAATGCCATGGAATATAAATTACATATCAACAGAAAGAGCAAAAATCACAGACATAAAGAGATTTTTTTCTGCCACTGTGCATCGAACAGTTCTTGAATTAGAACACTTTAAATGAAAATAATCATTGAAATCTCTAAATTGGCAACGCGAAGAAATATGAATAATCGCTATTTTCAAGCGCAAATTGGTAATTTTTTTTATGCATTTTGTCATTTTCATTGGTAAAGTGTTATTCATTATTAATTTTATTTTTTTAAAGGTTGCAGGAGTGAAATAAAGTTATAAAATTAGCCAATTTGAGGATCAAAAAGGGATTCATTTTGACCATTGGGAAATCTCTGTCATCTAGATGGGAGAAGCAGAAATGTTTGTACATTTGTATTACTAGCACATGGCGCATACTCATCTTTCAGTACTCTCCACTAAAGAAACATTGTTAGCATTCCTCTCTGGGGATGGGGGTCATCTAGGATTGACCTCTCTAACTTTCACCCAGCATTGAAATTGATGGCTTGTTGTGAATGTACAATGTAGACTCTACTTCAATCTCAATGTCAAAACCTTTCCAGTAATCACAGATACTGCTACTGACATTATATTTTTTCGAATTTTGTTTTTGTAGTTTAGGCTATATCTGAAATGGGACCCAGTTTTGTGTTTATTTAATTTGTGAAACCTTGCAGTGTTGTTCAAAATGTTTTAAAGCCGAGTGTACATGTAAGACAATATTAACAGTGTTTTTTTCCCCGTCTGAAGTACGTAGATTTGCAGCTACATGTACTGTACATGTACATGTACATGTAGGCATATACATGTATGTTGCCAAAGTTCAATCAGCAGAGCTGTGAGTAAGAAAATGGAGATAATCTTACTTTTTTTTACCATGGTACGAGCAAACCTATTTAATGTGAAAATCTGAAGCGAGGAAGAGGGAAAATGCGGAAAATGAGGAATTCCTCGAGCCTTTGGTGACGAAATCAACACTCGCCCACGGTTTTGTAAAGGTCACGGAATAATCATGAGCCATTCTTTATCCTCTGTCAGAGCCTGAAGAATGTGTACTCATGTAGTGTAGGCTAAAGGCAGGGTTTGTATACTCCCATGATACAGCATGACTGTGAAGTTGCCCCTCATAGGGCCTACTGTATGGGGTAATGATGTTGAAAAAGTGTACTTTTTAGCGATGAAAATAAAAAAATATGACTTGGGAGTTTTTATCTTGTGGGGTGCTTTGTATCTGGAAATAGTTTTGAGTTGATGATACTGGTAAAGTTCAAGGACAGGCGTGATGGATAGCTTCAATCAGCGTATTGTCTGCTAAAAATGGTCATGAGTAATAACAATGATAGTGTCTATTTGGTATTTAATCATGTCTGTTCATATCCCCTTTGGTCACAATTACAAATGAATATATCCTAGTATTAATATGATTCGCTCAGCCACTTCCTAAATTGTGTATCATGGTCATTAAACGTTTTATAATTTACTAACCTAAAATGTACATTATTACTCTAATAATTCTAAATATATATTCTATATAATATTCTAAAAAGTAAGCATTAAAAAAAAATGAGTAAAATGTTTTCCCAAAGTGTACCGGGTAAGGCATGCTGCTCGATATACTTTTCATGTTTTGTTGTCTCTTTACATGTAGGCCTAATTGTGTCCTTCACTCACATTTACAGGGATGGACACAACTCGTACCAAACACAACATAACAAAATACTATACATGTTGTACAGTGCGTCCCAGAAAAAAAGTAAACCCAACTTTGAGAGCATCATATTAAAATATTATAGCTTGTGTGACCTTTAAATTTATTTAATAATAAAGAGCAACTCATATTCTATTCGATGATACCAAATTTATACCTGTGCTATGGCGGATGACTAAGCAGTGAGTTGGGTTTTAAAAAATAAGCGTAAAAAGTACCCCGTACCAAGTTTGAGCACAAGCAGCTCTTGCATTTCAATAGTCCAAGCAAGGAGCTCCTTTTTATGGGCTCAGGAAGGCTTACCTCAAACAAACAATGAATGAGCAGAAAACCAGTGCTGCTTCTGAGAAAATGTGGTACAAATGTGTTCTGACCAAAGTTTTCAAAAACCGGAGTGCTCAGTCACTCATGATAATATGAAAATTAATGACACATTTTATAAGCTATACAATTTTGATACGAAGCTCTCAAAGTTTGGTTTACTTTTATCTGGGACGCATTGTATAGATCTAGACTGAATAGTGTCCCATCATTACCCACGTGTTGTTCGCATACATTTTCTACCTGTAGGCTGTACATGTATACATGGAGGCCAGATTAGTCATTAGTTAGGGTCTGCGGCAGGAGACTACACATAATTGCACCAGACATCCAAATATTTTCATCTCTCTTGTTCACTCATTCATAGCTGACCTACTTTGACAGCATGTACTTAGAGTGCACACCATCACTACAGTGTGTTTCAAATAAAGGTAATCCATTTTTGGAGGGGCCATATTCCCAGCTAATCCATTTTGGATATTTATTTCTATCGTATAATTAAAGACGAACTCTTCACCTTTACAATGATACCTTTCTTGAATCATAAATCTAACGCATAATTGAATAACTTGCAAATGAGCTTGGTATGTAGATACAGAGTCCATTTTTTCCAAGTTTCAAGAAAATGAAAGAAGACTGAGTGCTGTTCGTGCTGTCCCAGAGAATTGAATATGATTGCGTGCAATGATAATAACATAATAATAATAACATATATAGCGCCCTTCCAAATAAATTGCTCAAGGCGCTTCACATAAAAAACCAAAGTAAGAAAGGTGACTTGCTCTCCAAGTTGATATAAACAGGTGTGTGACTCCTTTGAAAGCATCCACTCAGTCTTTTGTTTTTTGACAAAAACATGGAAAAATTGGATTTTGTACCGGACATCTTCATTTGCAATTTATTCAATTAGGCCCTATGCATTAGCTTTATGATTAAAAAAATGTATCATTGTAAAGGTGAAGAGTTTGTCTTTAATTATATGATAGAAATAAATATCCAAAATGGATTAGCTGGGAATATGGCCCCTCCAAAAATAGATTACCTTTTATTTGAAACACACTGTATAAGCCTCAATGTAAATGAATTTGTCTCTTGACTGGCCCTGTTGTAGGGGTTTTACTCTATTTGAATAATTCAAGATTAACTTCTGATTAATGGAAAAAGATAGGCCAAGGTTGAATATGTGCTTCTTATCGATTTACTGGTACAATGTATGATCCAATATTCGTGAAAGAGGATTTGGAATTCCCAAAGGTGCATGAAAAGGTTTAATGTTGGGGGGGGGGGTCTACAGAGCTACAATATACATTCCACAGACAAATTGTACAACATAGGGCCTGCATGAAGCTAGCTGGGAGAGGTGTGCCTGTAAATGGCATTATGGCGATAACGGATAATTATTTATTTTCACCATTTTGGCTATATTATTAATTTATTCATTTCATTTCTTACTATTTCACAATTCATTGAAAAGGAAATCACTAAAAAAAGATTTGTAGGCCTAGATTACTTGCAGGAAATGAATTTGGGGGAATAAGTCAGACTGCGTTGTATTGGAGTTGAAGGTTAGGTCTACAAAATACCCCAAAAAGAGAAACACACAATAAATGTGTGCAGGCTATATTGAAAAATGTAGGACTCGCGTCCAGAAATCATCTACAAAGATGCCAAGTTAAAAAAAAGAAATTTGCATGAGATCATTCAGTGATTCACATCACATCATGTTTGAAAGCAGTGCGCGTGACCACATGTGTGCGCGCGCGCAGTATTAATATGTACACAAAGGAGACGCGTGCACGCTACACATGTTTTACGTAGTAGGTCTAAGCTATCTTGCATGTAAGATCGCCTGCATGAAAATATTGCAGGGAATGATCATGCGTGACAAAACTGTTGGTATTTAGGGTTTGAGGCTCCAAAATGGTAAAAAAAATCTATAATAATGTTACTTTTTCTCATTTTGCATGAGAAATGGTGTATTCTGCGTGAGATTGTGAGACGGACCCGAAATGCGTGATTCTCACGCAAGATGCGTGAGACTTGGTAACTTTGCATCTACAACAGTGTACATGAAGGCCTAGGGCATCAGTATTGCCAGCATTCAGCCATGCAGCTAAATCACTTTCATAAACATAATATGAAGTACTTACATGTAGGCCTACATTGTAAGAACAAAATATACCTACATATGGGTCACTTGTAACACAAATTTCCATCCCGTCCCCCCCAAAAAAAAAAAAGAAAGAAAGAAAACAAAACAAAATAAAGAGAAGACTTCAACAACTTCTTCCTCTAAATTTCTGTTCTACCTTTTTATATAAAAAAAAATCAATTAAAGCATTTCTTGGCCTTGATGTACATGTAGATGATAGGGAACTGTTCATGATGTTTGATTCTGTATACCCATTCAGGCGATGACAGTTATTTGGTTGAAGCTGGAGCATGCAGCTCACTGGCGCTCATGCTAATGATATTACTAGCACGATGGTGCATTTCCAGGCGAGAATCCTCAAACAATTAACGGGAGCCCCAAGAGAGACGGGGATCGTGAGTAGGCGGCCGAGATGCACACAATGCTGTGCAGAGCGCCAATTCTTCTCAATACACTGATGCATAGGATGTTCCTTGCACTGCCTGTGTATATCACAAAGCGTGTGATATCAACCAAGCTGTACTTTCATTTGAGAAGCAGATCTACATGTACATGTACATGTATGCATGGATTTATAAGAAATCCAATCTGCAATATATTATTTACAGTTTTATGCAATTTCCCATGAATAATATATTTTTTTTGTTTTTTGTTTTGTTGGGGCTATACTGTATACATGTTTGCATTTTATATGATTGAACATCCATGAATACTTGAAAATGAATTTTTATTATATATGTACATGTAGGCCTACCTGTATTGTCAGTTTCAATGGCAAACATAATAAACCATGAATGTTAAGATAACTTTTAAATGTACCATACATGTAGGCTTACATCCTAATGGGCTCATTAAAAATGTGGAAGTACATGTACATGTATGTATGTACATGTACATGTAGGCCTATAGGACTTTGTTTTCATTGCTACCGAATTACACTGTAGGCCCAACAAAATTGACAAAAACGTGGCTTTTACATAAAAACTGTTACATTTTTATTCTTTCTCCAGTTTTTTGTACCTGTAATAAGGTTTCTTTCAGTTGACACCTACACTTTTATTACATGTTTGCATATGAAATATGCTTCCCGTGATAACAAGCATTTCTGAGAAGGCATCCATAACAAGACCGCACACATCCTAACTTACCCCGCATCCCAACCTCCCCTATTACCGAATAATCATGTTTGCATAAGACAGCAATCGCTAGTAAAGGGGGAGATACCGTCTAACCTGTCTCATACAAATCAGGTGGTCTCCATGGCAATGACTATCGTCAGAGCACATTCCATGATGTCAGCTGCCAAATGAAATCTCAGTCAAACAGGTACACACACACCAACCACTCATAAGCAGTGGGCCAGCTCATGAGGGAGAAAAAATGCTACTATAACCAGTCATAAGCTTTGGAGAGAAAAAAAAGTCACACTACATATTATATGTATTACATTATGGATTTTGCAACAGAACCGATGTGCATTGTGAATTACGCAAGGCAACTTTATCACAAACATTTAGAGAATGTACGGTACATATTGTGCATATTTTGGATAATATTGTGGGGACCATGATCTCCATTTCACTGGAAATATTAAATTTTTTAAATTGCAATTTATCATGAAAGTGTTTTCCTCATCTTCAAAATGCAAATCATACATTTTTTTTTTTACACACATATATTTAAAATAGCTCAAAGTTATTTCTATTTTAATTGTTCATCTTATCAATTTTGGACTCCGATTTTTCTGTAGCCTATTTCAAAACATTAATTAAAAAGATCTAAGCAACTTGGCCTACATGTACATCAACATGTATATTTTGCTTATTTTATAGTCACAAGCTCGTCTTTTATAATACTGAGACACAGCTGTTTTAACTTATCATGGAGACCAACGCTAACAATGTGATGGATGGCATGTGCCATAATCTCCCTAGTATTAGATCTGTTTTGACAGAGAGTGAACATTTACATGTACTGCAGCACAGTTTTAACATAGAAGTAGTATGCAGTAGTAGGCGTACATGTATGAAAAGTTATTTTCATTCAGAATTTTGAAATATTGTAGTTTGAAAAGAACAGAGAATGGAAAGAGATTACGTTTATACCAAGAGAGCATTACAAATTTTAAAATAATATTAAAAAAGAAGAATGGTTTGTTTCTTGCCCACATGTGTAGTGCACAATGATGTGTATTATAGTATCTTATTCCCCAAACATACATGTACTCTGAGGTCATTTGTAAGTTCCTATTTACTTTTCAATTCTATCTTACAGATTCCATAATGTAGTCCTCAAAGCAACAAGGTCCCAAACAACTCATTGAGACAACTCCCAGTAACATTCCAGTAACAACTCAGCTGGGCCTACTTTTGTCCAATCTTATGCTGCCACAACTCAAACTGACCAATCACCATCCACCAACCTCATCATGAACCAATCAGGGCAAGAGAATGTAGAAGAAGCCTCATCATCATCATCATCATCATGCACATCAGCTCCTCCTCTGTTACCTTCGACACCGACGTCGACTCCAATGACGACAGCTGCAACGACTTCGACGACGATAGGGATGGAGAACGTGCAACCAGAGAGGGCCAAGAAGGTTGTCTCTGTCTTGAAACGCAAACGACCAGCCACCCCTGAAACAACCAAAGACGGAGACGCAGAAGACGGATCAGCATCTAAGAAGTCGAGACTGGATGATGGTAAGAAATGCAGCATATACTTTCAAATGTATGTCAGTACTGTTTTATTTTCAGTTGCTGGGGTTGTTGCAAGAACTAGAGAGAAGGAAAAAAAGACAAAGATATGGGCAAACAATTGCCTCCTCCCCCCCCCCCCCCCCCCCCCCCCCCCTCCCGACCGAATTAAGAAAAAAGGAGAGAGAGAAAGGAATGCATAAAACTGAAGAATGATACCCTCTTCTCTAAAGCCCACATTTTAACTGTACATTTACGTAGAAAATGTGTTGCATGTACATGTACCATGCAATTGAAGGCCTCCTACAATTTAAAGGTTTTTATATGTATCCTGTTGGACATGTGAATGGATTCTAGAGTCTGAGGAGTTTGTTAAGAAAGGAGTTGTTTCTTTTTTCCATTATGTCTGTCTGCCTTCAACCACACCCTTCCCTCTCCTAAATGCAGTTTCCTCATTCTTTTCATTGGTAATTATGTCAATCATCCCAACATACGGGACAGCTTGTGTTGTTGTAGAATAGACCGTTTATTATAGTGCCTTACAATGCTCAATGTCTCATTGCATGAACTTGAATGGACTTTTAAGAAGCACTAATTGATTTATTGATCCCCCTCCCCGGCCTAAAATAACGTTTTTGGTACAACATGTAATATTCATGTTAAAATTGGGATGCTTTTCATTATGCTTATTGTATCTCTTTTGTTTTGTTGCACTCACAAAATAGAAACTGTGATTGAATTTTTGCTTTTAGGATTTTTTTAATATTACATGTAACCACACTGTTATCTTATGAAGATATTTATAATGTGAAATGGATGCTTAATAATAAATGCAGCCTACAAATTCTGCCTGTAGAGTACCTAAACATAATATTTACCAGACAAGGTATGAGTATGTTCTACTGGGGGTACGAGTTTGTCATTTTTTGCTTTTATCCAAAAAAAGTAAACAGTGATGACTCATACAGTGCACATCTGTATCAAGTACATGTGAAGTGCATTATCTCATTTCCTTCCTGTACTACAGACACAACAGTCTAAAAGATAATCACCAAAATGATAAACAAACAAGAACACACATGTTACACTGAAGAGATAGTAGGCAAGCATGTATACGTGTAGTATCTCTAATAGTTCCACACACACATGTTGTGTAGATGCACACACTGGTATACATTGTATGAATGCATGTGTGGACATTTTGATTCTGTAATGCTTGTGCTTTGTGAATATTCACATGTATGGAACCTACACGGTATATAGGAAAGTGACAATTTGCCATCCATAGTTTCTTGTTACATTGGTGGGGGGAGGGGGGGGGGGGGTCTATTTTATATTGTAGATTTTATTCAATTCATGAATCTATGAAATCACAATTTGTAGGATCAACTGTTGGCGCGGCATGCATGCTATTTTCTCATCTTTAGTAGTAGTAATGTATTAGCTTATATTGATGAATCACATATGATCTGAACATACCATTGTGAAGGACTTTACTAATTTCCGGAGTACTTTCTTTCACATTGATTGAATCAAGCTGTGACTTCATGAATGTGTCTCTTCATGTTCAAATTATTAATATTATTATTTGAGGGGTGAATTAGGGCAAGAAGTGGAAGTCAGCCAGAGGAATTTCTAATTTGAAAAGAAAAATATATTATGCTTACCAAGGACACTGATCACACAAAGATATTGTGTCATGTTTACAGCATATGATGTAAATGTAAATGTTATTTTCATCTTATTGTGGCCCTAAAACTCACAATTATATTTTTGTTCATTGGAATTTCCATTTTCTTCAATACATATTTGTTGGGCACCATGAATTTACATTCTGGGAAGGGTCTTCCAAATTAAATGATAATTAATTTTCATTTTAATCAATTTACCCAAAATTGTTAAAACTTGATTAAAAATATGATACAGTACTGTTTTCCACACAACCATTTGCTTTTTAATCCAAATTTCTGGGGTCTAATTCAGGAATTGGTTGCAACATATAACCATATTTATTCTTTTTCAGAGTTTGTGAGCACGGAGAGAATCATTTCAGAGACTAAACTGAGCATGTTGTTCTTTTCTATTCTGTTTAGAATCTTGTGCATTGGGAGAAGTGAGTTGTTTGGAGAAAGCCAAGATGAAGAAGAAGAAGAGGAGAGTAGTGTTTGACGGAGTCACTGTATTTTTCTTCCGGAGAACTCAAGGCTTTACGTCCGTCCCTAGTCAAGGTGGATCGACTCTCGGTAGGTGCCCTTAAAGTTTTATCTTCTATTTTAAATAACAGCACAAAATACTGACAGGAGAGAGACAGTAGGCGGTGCTACATTAGCTCGAGGTAAAAAAAACTGTATTCGTGGAAATATTCGTGGTACATTAATTTTCGTGGATTTCGCGCAAAGAGCGACAGGCGCGAATTTAAAAACCCGCGAATATATAGGCATGATTTCCTATGCATGTATTGAATTGATTTTTAAGAAATTGTGAACATGTTTTGAGGCCGCTCAGCGCGAAAAATTAATTGCGTGAAAATAACAGCGTATACAGTAGTGCGTTATTTCTGATCCGATCAGAGCATATCAGGCCTTTTCTTTCAAATAACACGCTAATTTGGGCGACATCATCTTGGGCTTTTTATTTCTAAACTGAAACCCAATCCAAATCCCATCACTAACTTTATCTCGAGATTCAGCTCTAGCTAGGGGGAGGGTCCACGAGGCCAAGGGCCCACGAGTCCGATGGTCCACGAGTATTTTCCCACGAGGCCGAGGGTCCACGAGTCTGATTATTTTTCCCACGAGGCCGATTTTTCTCATATTGTATTTTGCAATATACTGCTCAGCCTCGTGAGAAAAATACTCGGCCTCGTGGGAAAATGATAGGACTCGCGGACCCTCGAACTTGTGGGAAGATCCCTTAGCTAGTGCAGCATCAACTTTGCGCTTGACTGATCTTGTGTTTTTTCCCTCTGACCCACCTCATAGTGTGCTATTTTATTAGCTCGAGCTAGTGCAGAACTGCCCACTGTACATATTGTATTTCTCTCCCGGAGAGCTCAAGACTTTTACGTCTGTTCTTATTCAAGGGGAAACTACTGAAGGTGCAAAAGAATTTAAGTGTCCTGTAAACTATAATACAAGATACTTGTACTTGGTCATTTGGTAAAATTTATCCTTTAGCACTGTGTGTAACAGGGCAGCTTACTCCTTTCGCGCCAAATTTAGTTGTCACAATAAAGCAAATTAACTATTTTCACAAAGATGTACTACAGTCTACAGTGTGCTGGTAAACCGACAGGCAGTTACGAATGGAAGGAGAAAGCTGAAAGGCTTGTACGGGCGGTTTAAGGACTAATGGGTTGAAAACTTTTTCTTTTTTTTGTTGGTGAAATTGAGAGACGACATGTTATGTTGACAAGATCGGTCATATAAGCCTATTTCAATCAATTTTTTTTCCCCAAACATGTCTTTTAATTACATTCCGTCTCTTTTGATGGATGGACGAAAAAAGCCAACGTAAGTTTAGTTAAAGGGCCCAAATTTAATATTCAATCTTCACAAAGAGCAAGCTAAAGAGATTAAAGTAGCTCTAGGCTTTTTTTTTTCATAGTTATACAGATCCTAGAGCATACTCCCTTCTTTACCTAGAAAGCCATGTGAATCATGATACGTACCTGGTTTCATTTTGGAGGACCCTCGATACTGGCCTAAAATAGCTATCCTATCCTGTAAAAAAAAAACCCATTACTATCCTGTTGCACTTTTTTCCTACTTGACTATCTCACTCTCCATCCCTTAACCCCCACCCCCAACTATCTTACTCTCTCTATTTTATTATCTATCCCTTGTTCGCTCGCTGTTCCTATTTTTATCCTTCTCACTTGTCACTTCATTTCCTCCTGCCCTTCCATGATGTGTTTGGTGTTTTCATTTGTTGCCATGGTAACGGATGTAGTTGACATACGAATAAACCTCCAAGCGAGCAAAGGGTTTGAGTTACATTCTCCCCATTTCCTAAATCCCAGTCGTTGAATGTTGCGTCATTTTGTCCACAATTAAGCTTCCCCTCATAAGAGTTGCTTCTTTTGTGTTTTCTCTATTGCCTCAAATGGCATTCAGTAAAACATCAAATTGGTGATGTTTCAGTGTAATTATAGGGGTAATACTTACTTCCTCTCCATACATCCATTTGAATATTCATGGGACGGTAATTTCCTCACCATCTTTCCCTTGGTTTTGGTGCATGAACCCAGTGCTGTATATATGCAGTTTATTGGCATATCTCTCTGTAGGGAACTTGAGTCATAGATCTGTGTCTGTCTACCTGTGTATTTTGTTCTATTTTTCCTACTACTAGTTTACATGTATATCTCTATCCCTGTTTCTTCCCTCACAGTATCTTGATAAATATGTCCGTCCATCGTTGCCTCTTGAATCTCAGTTTTCTACTATTTCCCCCCCACAGTATCACTCTCTGTATCCATCACTTCAGTGTGATTAAATTTGATAATTGAACTTATAATTTTAGATAAAAAGCTTTGACATAGAAAGTTGCATTGAAGTGGCTGTAGTTTTTAACACATTTTTATAGCCATGCTCTCTCATTTTGGTGATGAATGATGTCACAGATTGTCTGTATTGTTGTGTGAGCATGCAGGATTAGGTCTACAAGCTTTAAGAAGTCTGTGCCAAAAGCTCTGCTAGGCAGCGCTCGTTCGGAAGCTCCGACTTCCTGCCTACTAATCAAGTCCTCTCTAAATTTGGCTTCAACCCCCGCGGGACATGATGAGAGATGCCTGCCCTATTACCTAATACCATTTTCTCAAAACAGTTTCTCACTATCTTTAACCCCATACCATTTATTTTCTTTCTTACAAGCCAAATTATCTGCTTAATCTTGGCTAAGAAAATACACGCTGTTCTCACAAAAAATTCGTTAACCCTGGCTTGCCCGATAGTCTGGTTCGCTGCTTGTCTCTGATTTGACAACATCCACTGGCAACTGTGTGTCTCAGCACCGCATTTTGGGTTAGTTGGGTATAACTTTGAGACTTCTTAATCCCAGCCTTAAAACCAAAATTGCAAGGCAAACCTTGGTATTTTGCAGGGCCACAAAACCCCTTACCAGGGTTAGCTCATTGTGCAAACACATAGTGGGAACAGACAGTAGACTTTTACAACATACTATACATGTAGGTCAGGCTCAAGGGCAAGTTAAAAAATATTACATACATATTGGCCCAAGCACTACTGACTAGATTACATTTTATAAAATAAAGTTGTTGCATTCTCATAATAATAAAATCTAGTTCATATGGTCCTTATCAAAGAAGTTTCGGTTTTGAAAGGTCGGCATCATGTGTGACAGACATTACGCTCTTATGGTTGTATTTTTTTATTGCAACATATTAATCATATATGTCAGATTTGAATACTGCTGTTTTCACAATCAGCAACAATTATCATGTGGCATGGCTTAAAATTGCACAATACATCTATATTGATTTACCACTCATAGTTACACAAGTTTTAGGTTTACATATATATTGGTACATACAATGTATTAAGAAACAGTCAAATACTGTATAAGTGGTTAGTTTCACAATGACTCTATTTTTGCGAATCTCGCGAGTCAGTCATCGCGAAATTTCCACTTCAATTCAAAGCTATTTATAGTAATGAAATCATCACCAAAATAGCGAAAATATTGGCTTATACAGTACAATGAATAGTAAAAAAAAAAATATATATATATAATAATAATAATTTGAATGCATGTATTTGTGGTAGGGTTGTACATGTTGCTGTGAAGCATGACACAGGAAAACTGGGAAATTCATTGACAGTGTTGCTAGTTCACTTTGGCTAATCAGAGGAGGAAGGAAAAGCCAATTTAGCCAAAGTTCAGAATAATGTCAGTTGTAGATAAGATGAAGAAACCCGAACGGAAATAATAACTGAAATGTCAACTTACATACTTTTGATGCTCTTCATGCTGAAACATGATTTATATACAGATGTATGTAAAGGTACATGTGCATGTACATGTGTATGTATTTGAAAGTTTATAATGTGTATTTGAATACGTTTCTGCTTAAATTTCAGAATATTTATATGTTCATTGTAGATGTCCACATACATGTACATGTAGCTTTTAGAGTTTAATATAACTCTGTGTACACATGTAGTTTTTAATTACAAAATCCAGTTTCAATTTTAAATGAGTACAATATTAGAGTTCCTTTTTCTTTGTGGGAATATACCCTGACAAATGTTAAGTTCATTGTTGGCTGGCAGTGCTATTTTCTGCTTCAGACAATATATAAAAAGAAATATATTGATGATTGCTTCCAAGTTATTTGTATTGCTTCATAGAGCATTGATTAAATTGCTTTCTTTATTTTTTTCATCTCCAGGTATGGCACCAAGACATGAAAACATTGGAAAGTTCAGCCTGAAGCAATTTGAGATGTCTCAAGAGAAGTGCCATCGAGCCATCCTACGCAAGCAGCTGATGGACAGACGATGTCAGCAGCTCCGTGAATCCTCACCCTGCTCCACCATGACCTTGAGGGAAGCTGAATCTGATCTCGATGAGGAGCTAGAAGGTATCAACATCAATGACTACTACTTCCTTCAACCGATTCCCACCAAGCAGAGGCGGTTGCTTCTGAAGCGCTCAGGAGTCAAGAAGATTGACAACACTGAGAAGATGGAGCTGAAGCGTATACGGCTGTCAAGGGAGTCATGTGGTTGTGACTGCCAGGGAATGTGCAACCCAGAGACGTGCATGTGCAGTTTGGCTGGCATTAAATGTCAGGTGGACAGGCAATCTTTTCCTTGTGGATGCACCAAAGAAGGTTGCCAGAACAGGTTTGGGAGAATAGAGTTCAATCCATCCAGGGTCAGGACTCATTTTATCCAGACTGTGATGCGACTAGACATGGAGCAGCGACATGAGGACAGAATGAATCCTGGTGGAAGAAGGACCCAGGAAGACTGCTTTGAAGGTCCTCCAGACATGAGCACCCTTTCACATCCTCTTGAAGATTGGGGTCATCAAGCCTCAACCAGCTCCAGCCACATGTATTCAGGAAGCCTTAATGGCAGAGACTTCTATGGGAATGTGGATCTCCCTTTAGGAGATGACCGGGCCAGCTGTAGCTCTTCCCTGTATTCTAAGTCCTGTGATGCTTATGGAAGTGGGAATTCCTTAGAGGAGAACATTCCAGTTGAAATACGCGCTCCAAGGCAACACGACCTGATTCCTCAAATGCTGCAGTTCAACGAGTCAGAGGATGAAAGTGCTATGACTCAACCTATCGCGCCCTTATGTAATGTTCCGTTGCCCACAATGCCTTGCTATGACAGTTCGGAAGACAATCTGAGTTCTACATCAGATACAACATCCAGCTCAGAAGCAAGCTCCAACTATGATCTTAACGAATGCAGCGCACCCTTTAACATGAAATCATCAGCTGATTACAACCTTGCCAGTAGTTTAGTGCAATCACCAGAGGTCAACAGTTTGTCCCATAGTTCAACTGTAGAGGGAACCTTGCCACAATTGACACCACTTGAGGTAGCCAATATCTTCTCAACCTCTAAGCAAACTGTTGATGGTACAAACAGTAAGACTTATACTGAACTTAAGCAGCCAGATAGCTACACCAGTAGTGGCTTTACAACTGGTCTGTACAATCCTGAAAATTCCGCCCATAGTAGTTACAGTGAGATTTTTATGCCGTATGATAATTCAAAGGAAACTATACCACTCACACTTCCCACATTGACACCAGCACCTCCTGCTTACACCACCTGTAATAGTCCTACTTCATCCAGTACATATACAGTCATGACGTCTCTGAATGCTGTAGATTCCCTGGCTGATATGCAAGAGACTGCCCTTGCCACCAGCAAACTGAGCTCAGTCACATTTGGAATGAAGGATGGCCCTTCTTCTTCATTCACCCCACCTGAACCTATCCTTTACAGCTCCACCACCATGGGAAATGTCCCAGACATATCCTCCAGCTACTCTGTCACCCCAAGCTGCAATGAAAGCCATGGGAATGAAGCCACAGCAGCAGGAAGCTCTGTGGGGCCCAGTGGTCACCAAGGAAATAACCACAGTATCTCTCCTGTGGTAGACAGTCCTGGTGATGCTGATCTTGGAAGCCTCGGCATGCCTGTTGGACTCTGCTCATCCAGTGAGGAAACATCTATCTTTGACAGTGTGGATGCAGTGCCATCCCAAGCAGACAGGGAATCCACCGATACTTGCAGCGTGGATAGTTCACCAAGAGACCAACCTGTGCAGGAGTCAATCAACTCGGGCATCTCCTGCTGCAGCACAACGTCACAAGAAGGGTCAGGTACTGGCTCAAGGTGTGACCTTGAGGCCAGTGACAAAAATGTGTCTACTATTTCGTTGACAGTTGATATTACTGAAGGAATCAGCCAATCTGAGTCCAGCTCCTCCAGTCTGCCACAATCAAGGGAAGCAACCACGGATCATGAAGAGTTGCAGAAAAACCCAGCATTTGTAGCATGTACAAATTCATCAATGCCAAACGACCATGTCACTTGCAGTGGCAAGTCTGAGAACCATGGACCAGAGACTGCCGATTCCGAAGGACCAGTCCACAGCACGGTAATGAGTATGGAGAAGCTTTCCAGTCATCCATTGACCAACGGGACCATGCAGGTTCTGACACATCTCCCCAGAGAAGTGCTGACAGAAGAAACTGCTGTAGACCTTGCCAAGAAGATCCAAGTCTTGAGAGGCAACAGCGAAGGGGATGCCACTCCTTCCATCTCACCCGACTCCTTGAGTCCTGATGGTGCTATGTCAGATGATCCCTTCAGACAAGCTGTTGATCCATCGGCCATCGATGAGTCGTCTTTCAGCAGTTCCGACAGCGCGGTTGGTCACATGTCTAGTGTTGGCTTCTCTGAGCTGTCATCTGGAATAGCCACTGGACCACCTCTTGTTCAGGCAGGGGTGTCTGAATGAAATCTTACCATTAGTCAGGGTCACAATATTATTGGTTATTTATAAGATAAACCAAGAATAATATATTTCAAATAGGACCAAGATTCTATGACCAGTTGACCCAAAGTGAGCGTACAAACCTTAAAACCCTATTATTAGACAACTCAGAATGCTTTATTTTAAACTTGTGTAGGTATTGCCAAATAAATAAATAAATCCTTGCCAAATTTCTTTTTGAGACCATATCAACTCATCCATGCCGGAATGTTTTTAATGGTATTTAATCATTCTTTTCAAATTTATAACTTTAAACATTCAACTCAAAAGCATACTAACCTCAGAAACCTATATCAGACAACTGAAGGCAATCATTTTATGACTCAAAACCATTTCTGTACTGGAATCTTGTTATTAAGCTATGTCCTTTTCAATTTATAGCTGACACCTTTAGAGCAAAAGAAGTAAACATGAAGCAGAACTCTGGTACGCAGATTTAGATATAAGAGATTCTATCAAAATGATGATGTCTTCACGACAAATTTTTTTCACTGAGTGAAACGGTGAGCTGGGATTGATTTTATGCTGGGACTGAAATTAATCCGAGAAATTATTTTTAGGATCTATATCAATGCCTTTTCATGAATCACTCCCCTGATTATTAGAGGTTGTATATTGATGAAGATGAGGTCGAGCCAGGGCTTTATTGTTAACCACATAGTGAACACATAAATATCATTATGTAAATACAATGGTACAGAGCATGAAAACCAGCTATCATTTTCATCTTCAAAAAAACAATTTACAGTGTACCTGGTAATATGGTGTCTCATAGAAAACAGATTTTGTGGAACAAAATTCTATGGCATATCATTAGGTGCTACTGGTTTTAAAAAAAAGCCAATTTTTGCTTTTTGCAATACATGTACATGCGCCCTCATGTGGTTCAGTTGCGACAGTTACTCCAGGTCAGCATGGGTCCACAACTTTCATGACAATATCAGTACACTAGTTATGTAGCTAATGCTGGTGAGACTTCACTATGAGACCGCCCTGTTAGTACAGCTAGCTGCCACTTATAGGGTCCCAGCACATTGTTTTGCTTTTTGATCTGCCCTGGATTACTCAACATTGTCATCATGGTCTTCTATTGTTAAGCTCTAGAATGTTATCATTCATTAGAAATTAGGGGGGGGGGACATAGATATTGACATCATTGGGAGCTTGATTGCCAGAGTGTCATGCCTCAAATTGCATTCTCTGTTTTAAAGTCATTGGAAATATTAATGGAAACATCTCAAGCCTCGGCAATTCGCAAGTAAATTTGGTATGGTGTGCTGGAGGATGGGCGGGCAGTATCTGGTGGTTTTTGAGGTGAAGTTAGAGGAGGATGAGGGAGGTTTGGACTGTTGTGGAAAGCTGAAACCAGGAGGATGGTTTCGAGAAAAAAATTGAGGAGTTAACTGAAGGGAAATTATGGGCGTTTTTTAGGGCTAGAAGAGTAATAAGGACCAATTGAATCACAATAAAATTGGTCAGTTTTTATTAGTTGTCAATCTAACATCTATGTTTCAGGGGTTTTTCTTCATTTGAAGTAATTTCATTTGAATGAACCATATGTAAACTTCTTACATACAATATATCTTTCATGCGTGCACTATGTGAGAATTCAACTCAGCAATGTATAGATCTTCAAGGTGTATATTGGAACAACTCGGTATGCAAAGTAATGCATATTATATAATTTTTCATTGTATTGTACATGTACTTGTAGTTTTCGTGGTGCTTCTTAAGGAAAATTCCAGTGCAATGGTAGTGTATGATAATAGTTTTCAGATTTGCAGAAGAAATAGTTTTTTAGCAGCCTAATCAAAGTGCAAAAACCTTTTTATGAAATGAGTGACTATGAAAGCATTTTTGATAAGCTTTATTTATTCTGCATGAATATTACTGTACATTCAAAATGATGTAGTATTGGAAAGGAAAGAGTATTTCTTTTTGTTGTAACAAACTAGAAGTGAATAGTGTAGTGTAAAAATGTGTTGTTTATGTATATACAAGAAAACCAAAATGATGAGCCGTCTGTCGCAGTATTTTGCTCTAAGCTTTCCTTGCCTAAATCATGACAATAGGGAATTACAACTCTAAACAATGTCAGCCATCTCATGAAACATATAATGCCATATGATTATATATGTAATTGGTATTGAATGAACTTTTTCTTCTTCTCTATACAGTCCACTTCTTTTCTAACAAAGTCCTTGGCTCAAGCCATTTGCCTCATTTTAATGGCATCTCCTTTACTGAACACCTGGGGGCATTTCATCAAAGATCTTGTCGGATGTTTTATCCGACAAACTGTTGTAAGCTACTGAAATGCTTGCATCTAATTGGCTGAGAGCAAATTTGTCAGATAAAATGTCTGACAAGTCCTTTGATGAAATGCCCCCCTGGTCCCCTTGCATAAATAGTTACTATTATAGTAACTTTACCTTCAATGGTAACCTTCATGAAATACTGCCTCCTGATTGGTTGTTGAGCAACGTTACCATCGTAGTTATTATCGATGGTAAAGTTATTATAATAATACGAGTTTATGCAACGGGCCCTAGTCACATGTATACACACATGTGCACATGTTTAAAATTGGAACCTGAAAATCGCCTCATCCTAACCGATCTCGTATCTGTACTCATTTCAACAGGAGTGGACTGTATTACTTACTAAAAAGGAAACCATACTGTTATCGTTTTATGAGTTTGATAGGTCTAATATCATGGCTGCATTGGAGACCAAAGTCTGAAATAGAGTGGAGTGTTCCTTACATTACAAATTGTTTCTGTAGAGTAATACATTTTAAAGGTAGTGTCATCCTTTTGCAGGCAAATATATTACATTTCTAGTTTTTGAGAGGATATAGTATTATATCAATGACTATATCTTCCCACGACATGATTAAGCTCAAATGTGTATGTTTGTCATTATATTGCGATTATCAAAATTCATTCCTATTTTTTTGGACCTCAAAAAATATACCGTACGGTGCGAACCGTATGGTACGAACCGTTGACTGTTAGCGCAGAGAATAATGCACGCTGATGCGCCGTGTGTATATTGCTGTGTGCGGTCCGTGCTGCACACGCTGTAATATCAACGATGTTGATGGAGAGCTGGTCTAGATTGGTAGTCAGATTTTCGTTTCGTATTACTGATCTAGGCAACTTATGACAGTAAGATTGAATAGACAGTATAGATCGATCATATTCTAAAGTTATGCCAAGTTACATTAGATTTTGCAATCTGTGAAAAAGGATGACACTACCTTTAATTGCTTTTGAAAAGTCCATGAATTTGGTGAAAAGTGTTGAACATTACTCACTAGCAGATTGTTTAACAATTAGAATCCACTGTGTCACATTTATTGTAGGGGCCCTATCTAAATTCTTTGATCAAGGAACATGTAATCACTAGACGATAATATTGTAAACACATTTGCTTGATGAGAATTAGGACAAAATTGCTTAGTATTGATTCAAGGTTTGGTTCTTAAATATTAAATGGACTTTTAGAATTAAGAAAATATTACCTCCATGATTGTTATATAATTTTCAACAGACAATCATGTACATATATAAATGAATTTTTTTTTTTAGTGAGAATAAATACCGAAACATATCAATCATATCATGAATAAGTTTAGTGTAAAGTATTGGGTGTATGGTTTAAAAGATTAAAGTTGTCAGTTTTTCATATTTGGAAAGAAAAATTACGGGCCCTAATGAAGAAGAAGCTGTAAATGGTTTATATGTCCCTGTGATTTTTGTACAGGATTGAGTTGTACATTGCAAAATCATTTGATGAACATTCAGTAAAATATTTGGTAAGTGCTATAGTGTCTTACGTACATTTAAGTGAGAGAGATGTTTTGTTTTTCATTTAGAATGGATTTGTCAAGAATATGTGTAATAGTTTGATAGAAACAACAAAATCATCTTTGTCAACATTTTGTTGTTTTAATTTATGTTAGACATAGTTTTATAGGAAAAATAATGTAATCTAATACAAATTGTGTATTTGTAAAAAAAAAAAAATGTTCCTATCAATTACATTTATCGCTAAATGTTAAAAATTCTGACCAATCAGTTTCTTTGTGGATTCAAAATTCAAATACTGATGTTATTTGTAAAGGGACATTTACATATACCTTTTGATTTTTGTATTTTAAAATGTTATATATTATAGCCATATTTTTTTGGTCCTGAATATCAAAATCAAACTTGTATGTTGTTGTAAAAACATTTTAACAATGTTTTTAAAAAACACGTTTTCTTCTGAAATGTAATAGCCCCCTTTCCCTCATTTTAGTGGCTCTCTTAGATATTCAAAATAGATTTTCAAAAAGATACACTTCAATTTACCCTACGTGGATCTTCATGAGGGGGTATTATGTCTTGTGTGTTTTTTCCTTTTCTTTTTAATCAATGATTTTTTTTTAAATCCTCAATACCTATAAATAAATTTCTCCAAACTTGAATAACAAAAAATAATAGCAAAGAAACTCTCAACTACTATACTGTGATAATGATTCGATACAGTGTGGTGATATTGTATATTTTGTATGATAACATGATATATTGTATGAAATGTATTACACATGTATATGTACATGTTATATATATAAAAATACATTTAATATATAGTATATTTTATGTTTTTAACAGAAAAGAGAGCTTTAGAAGATGTGCTACTTTAAAAGTTTATTCCATTGATAAAATAAGAGATTCTCACTTTCTTTGATTGATATGAATATTGGAAAATATATATATGCATCATATTGTTTCTGATACAGAATTATCTTACATGCACATACATCAACATCTCAAATTAAAAAAAATATAAAAGTTGAAAACATCAAAGATATGTTTAAGTTTATGTTAATTATTCCTTTGAATATAATGGGCATCAACATTCAAAATAATATTCAGTATAAAACAGTATTATTTCTTTTTATTTGTGTCAAATGAATTGTATAAAAAGATATTTTGGGACAAAAACATCTTTTTTGACTCAATTTGTATAAAATGTAAGATAAGAAAATGTGTGAAGCTAATTTTAAGAAGTAGTAAAATGCATTTACTTGTTTGTACATAAAAACAAAGTGAAATTGTTAAGTCAAAATCATATTGATTATTTGACAAAGAGTTACATTTCAAATTTGTATATTGTTTGTGGCAAAACATTGACTTTTTTTGTGTAAGTTTTTTTTTTGTCTTGGACCCAAAAACTATTTATTCTGCACCGCTCATGCCAATATTATATTTTTACATTTTATTTTATTTTACCTAAATTTGTATATTATTGACAGGGTTTTATAAACAGGCAGAAAAACTAATGGATGGTGAAAACAATCACCTATTAGGCATTTTAATTTAAACAAATGTATGTGCATGTGCTAAACATATACTTGAGCTCACATGGTTTAGAAATATGGTATGAAATATTATGGTTCTGACAATCTTATGTTTAAATGAAATACTTAACAGCTATTTTTATTGGTCATTAAGTCTTGGAAAATACATATGATGAACAATATTTTCATCTTTTGTGGCAACCGTAAGAATTTTCTGAAGCTATTTTTAAGACAATCAAGCTAAATATCATGAGGGGCAAATAGCATGTGAACCATATCCCCCAAAATGAAAACATGCATTTTATAATTTTGCTATGATTATTTTTTTTTCTGACCCCCCCCCCCCTCGCGTCCCTCTAATAGCTTATTTTGGTTTGCTAAATATATGACGGATAAAAACTGATTGGATCAGGTAAATGCACCCTCTTCGGCTGAGCACATACATTTTTTTTAATCGAAAAAATCACCAAGCGATCTCAATTCATAAAACTTGTTTTTGTTTATTTTATTATGCCGTACTATATTGTATTCATTGGATTGTGAAATGTGCTTTTCCTTGCAAAAATGAGTAATATTCTTATTGTGTATTGTTAAATTTTGTTCCTTTGTGATTGGTGCTGTAACATTACTTGTTGTGTATACTTGCCAGTGGGAAATCAAGTCTTTTTCAAGTTATTATTTGTATTTGACATTTCTTCAAATGTTTTCTTCTTAGCCATTGTCATTATTTTAAGAGGTTACTACTTGTTTTTACAAAGGTTCGTTACTCTGAAAGTTTATTCCCATCGTCTGTTATTCCAATGTATTGATTCTCCGAAAATGAAATATGGTTTGGTTAATAATAAAAAAATGCAACAAAAATATTTTGGTCATTAATTAACAGAATCAAACCCTAATATATTTTCAGAAGAAAAAAAAAGTCTTTAGAATAACAAACTTTCAGATTATTGCAGCAAATGTTAGGATAAATAAACTGTAAAGAATCAAATATTCAGATCAATACAGCAACTTCTATTTTCCCCTTCACGCCAATGGGAAAATATAGTTGCGTTCAGAATGGTTGCTTTCTCCATTATGTAACAAACTGGTTTGACTGGTTTCGTTGAGAAATTTCATTTTCAGTTACATTGACATTTGGTGAAATGATGCTAACAATACAAAACAGAAGCTCTATGCTGAAAGAAATATTTCTTATTTATTACCAAGCCAACTTGCCATTTTGTGAATATGAACAATATAAGAGAATTAGGACTGTGTAAGAACATGCTGTACAAGTCTCAATTTGAATAAGTGAATTTAGATTTTTAAAAAAGACCTGCAAATATTGGTTTTCCGAGTGTCCTGATGAAAACCAAAATGAATAGAAACATATAATATTTTGAACAATTAGACTCATTGGTGTAGGGAATATGACATGCTGCCATGAAAATTATAGAAGCATTGATATCTTCTGTCAAAAGGGCTGTGAAAAGCTATTTCTGCTTTTTCCTAAATGGTATGGCTGTTGAAATATTGAGGATGGAACTGTATACCCTGTTACGATGTGACTTACAGTGTAGTCATCGGCAGAGTCTAGCAAAACTTTTGAAAATCAATTTACATACTTTATTCTTTGGAAATGAACTTGTCTCTTTGTTTTCTCTATATTTCGTGACATATTTGCTGCACAATACATATCAAGGTCTTCAGTATTTCACAAGTAGAAAAAAATAACTAATCGATTGACTTAGATCACAACTTATGTTGTCTGTTTTAATCTGCCAAAATAGTTGTAGCTCTCATACAAAGTATCAACAGTATTAGTGCAAGTGTGAATAGATATTCTTAGCATGAGTTATATGAAATTTATATTCGGCTGCAAGTTATCTTCTCATTTGTTTTTTTTTTTATTTGTTTTTTGCTCAAAATCTGCACTATTGTTATTTTTATCTGTATTTTATCTCATCATTAGTACATTATCTGAATTGTTTGACTAGTTGGATAACTGAGCTGCAAGTTGGAAAAATGTTGGAATGAAAATGTTTTTAAAAGTGCTGTCTGTTGTCATTGAATGTTGCTTTTAAAAAGTAAGAATGAAAAAAAAAAAAGAAGAAACCTTTAAAGATGTATTGTATCATGTGCTTGGCAAAGGTATGTAATCTACATGTAAGTTGAAGATGAAAAATAAAAATGGTTGAATTGTTAAATTCAATTAGGAGTCTTGTGATTGTGTTTATGAAATGAGTAAGAGAGGGTTTAATGTGAAGAATTGGAGGAAAGAGAATAAACTAGTGAAAATTAATGTAGTGTTAGAGCTGAAAAGTAGCCCAAATATGTTTGGTTGCCTGGAATCGTTTTAAATTTTTTTTTGTTTTGTTTGTTTTGTTTTTTTTGCCCCTCTTCTGCTTAAAATCTATTCATTCTGCTACAAATGTAGATTTAAATAAAAACTACCCTGTATAGTCTATTCTCGCCATAACAGGGCACTCTAGACCAAGCTTTGGACCTTACAGTGAAATCTTGTGGAATTTATGCTCATTATTAATAAAGTGTTCTATATGTGACCGTCTGGCCCAAAACCACCAGAACTCATATACAGGTTTTGTATGCTTTCTGAAACTAAAGATTTCATGCTTTCTAATGATACCAAACACTTGTAGTTTAGTGAGGTTTAACTCTGTTAAATATCCTGTTATCATAAGAGCTACCGATGCTTTCCTATGCAGAAGGCCTGCTTCTCCTGCCATTTGTTCTTTTGGCAACTTTTTGGTGGTTTTGAGGCAGAGGGTCATATATAATTGTTCAGGGACATCCCTATAGTCCATGGGGCCAATAGTCTTCAGTGCCTATAGACATCTACACCTTGGTGTAGGATCATCGTGACCCAGTGTCCTAGGGTTAGGGAATAGAGCAAAATGCGATCCTAGGATCAGGGCTATCATGACCAGGTATTGGCCTTGCGGACTATCGGCCACGCTTTCAGGCTGTAACCAGTTCTTTATTAGGCTGTCAAAGTTATCAAGATATGTCCCTCACTATCTAGACTTGTACATACGATTGATAATATTAAGTTGCTTAATCTAACCCACATACATGTAGTAAATTCTTAGCAGTTTTCCCTAGCCTAAAGTCCCATTTTATTTGGCTTGTTTGGGTAAAATGAAAAGTGTGAGAGAGTGAAAGAGATTGTGTATGTTTTTTTTGTGAGAGAGAGTGTATGTGTGTTTTTGTATGAGAGAGAGAGTGTATTTGTGTGGGTGTGTGTGTTTGTGTGTGAGAATGAGAGGGTGTGTGTGAGAGAGAGAGAGAGAGAGAGAGTGTATGTGTGGGGAGGAGAGAGAAAGGAAAAAAAAGGAGGACTGGCACTATACATTCCACTCTTGTAAAGAGGTGCTTAGGATTAAGCCCAATTAACACCTCTTTTAAATATTGTTATAATACAGTCCACTTCCAGTGTAACAAGGTAAGGTGCCTGGCACCAAACCTTGTTATAATGAAATCTTGTTGTACTGAATACACTGGACACCTAGCTTTATCCATGAATGCCAGAAAAAATAAAAATATTGCATCATGCTTGATATAATGGGAGTGGATTGTCTTAAAGGGATGCAGTAACATTGAATGATATTCAAATCACATTTTATTCGATTTAGCTTATTTTGCCAACATAATTATAAACACTTAGGTCAGTCTGGTATCTCTTCAAAATTGCAAGCTAATTACTTGCTTTACCTTCGAGATATCAATGATTTCATACTCAAATTGTATAAACCAACCCCGGATGGTTTATAAAACCATGTGCTTTTTCCACATGGCACAACATACACCCATTCCCTGTTGTATATTCCCCGTCCCTAGCGGCCTGCGGAGCTAGCAGCAGAGGTTACTAGTGTTCGGATGTATGCTTGGCATTGTTTGTTACACTGTTTTAAGGTAGTAAATGACGTCCATTTGATCTGAAACATTTTTAGTAGTTTGTTTTTACTGTTGGAACAATATAATTTTATTAATCTTGATCTCATTGCTCGTTTTTGAAAGTTACTCAATCCCTTTAATGATGTAAAAATGTGGAAAGAAGAGAAAATAAACATTTCTAGGTGATGTAACCATGCACTGTAAAATAAAATTACTTAGCAGTTAAACAAATGATGCTTTGAATTAAATAATGCAGAGACAATTTTTTTTAATGAGAGAATTTCTCACATTTATTGACTTGTTTTACATATTAAGGCTCGCAATTAAAACTTTAAATTTGCAGTACGACTTAGCTTATCCGGCCATGTTGGGACCAGCACCTATCGATACAATATATATTTGATATAACCAGAAATGACAGTAATATAGTGAGACTTATAGCATTTCTAAAGAAGCTAGTTCAGGGGGGTGTTTCACAAAGAGTTAAGTAGACTTAAAAATCGCACTTAACTCGTTATTTTTGTGCGTTATATTACGCCTCACCTCATTGGTCAGAGCATGCTCAGGGGATGCGCGCCATTGTGAAATATATCAATTAAATTGCGCCTTATAAAAACAAGATGCGCGTAGTAGTTAAGTGCGACTTTAAGTCTACTTAACTCTTTGTGAAACACCCCCCTGGACCGATTTATAGCCTTGAGGGGGAGGATTGACAGGGTGGATTATCGTAAATGACTTTCTGTGAGTTGAGGGCACCGCACACCTTACAATCAGACTGGCTCATGACTAGTCTACGACTGACCAAGCTCTTCATGAGTCGTAGACCAGTCGGAAGGACTTGACGTGACAAATCTTCTTAACTGGATCACAAGGGATCGCAGATTTCATACACCTTGATATGACCAGACATAAAGAGGGCATGTGCGAGTCGCAGGCATCAGTATCTGATCGCAAGGTGCGCAGTGTCAAGGGTTACAACTATGCTCATCTATTCAGGTCTTTGTAAATATAATTTTTATAAACCCAGTGCACTATTTTGTTCTTTTGTTTTCTGTTTCTTTTAAGCGAATAGAGACATGGAATTATGCCAATATGTTATGCGCTATACAAAAACTTATTATTTACTTAACTCCTCCCAGTGAGACGTAGACTAGTATTGAGTCTGTAAGGTGTGTGGTCACCTTAAGGAGATAAAAGTGGTATAAAAAAGTGAGGCTTTATGTTAATTAAATCAAGGATAAAAGAGGGCCCCGGGAAACTGGCCAGGCCCTATGACTATAAAGCCTGGAGAAAAGTATAGATACATGTTGGCAGCATAAGCAAGGTATGACTGTACTTTAAAAAAAAAAATTAAAAATTGTATAACCTCTTTCATCTTTTCTCAATAATAATGGTGGGATGGTGTCAATGACAACTTGCTAAAGTCTGATACATATACTTCTCATGAAGTACATGTATATAAGTACTGTAAGATTTACATATTTAATTTCCTATTACCAGTATCTCTGATGAAGCATGAATCAAAATTCAATAATACATATACATATATCCCTTAACAATGATTTCATCATCCTAAAATGTGTTATTTCACAATAGGAATAAAAAATTATCATCTCAATTATTAATAAATTTATTATAAAATGTGATTTAAAAAAATAGAAAAAAAAAAATACAAGTATATATTTCCTTACATTGATTATTCATTGTCTTTTCCAACTTCAAAGAACATAAGAATGCTGAATATGTCCCTTTAAATATTCCAAAACCATTCTTATAAAGTCAGCAGGCATAAAAAATACAAAATACAATAAACCAACGGATACTAATGATAGATGACATAGAATAATGCTTAGCTTTTTACAAATTGGTATCACTTGGTTAGCCAAGAGACAAATTCGGTTTAGGTGCCTTTGTTAATGCAAATTTCTAACTAGGGGGCTTCCAGTATGCGTAACAAATGAAAATGTATATACTCGCAGACATACACGCACCTGACTCATTCCATAGCTCATTGGAAGCCCCCTAGCTATGACCACGATAAGTTACATTGCTCTGAAGTTAGATTTGGTGTATACATGTTGCTCAATAACTATAACATTTATAATTATTATTTAGATGTAGGCTTTTAGAGGCACAGACGCGTTCAAGATCGTTTCAGAGAGCCAAATTATCAAATCTCATTTTTAATCTTTTTAATATTGGATTCAGTTAATATTTTGCCATGCCCACAAGATTGTTATTGGTCAATAAATGATCGTGCGCATGCAGCTATTGGTACATCACAATGAAGTTGTATGACATATTAGTTGTGCTTTTCATAATTATATGCAGACAAAACAACGCTGAATCTAATTTATGTACAATGCAATGTGTGAATTTGTTGCATGTATACATGTACCTTGTATAGACCTTTAAATGAACATGGCTACCGTATCAAGAACTCCAAGGCCCGAATTCACAAACGTGGTTTAGTTAGTCCATGGTCTAAATCAATTGTTTAAACCACAGATTTAGACCATGGTCTAAATTTTGGTATTCACAAACCACCTGATTTAGACCATGGACTAACTAAACCACGTTTGTGAATTCGGGCCCAAGATTTGCTGATTTCAGCTTCTGACTACGAGGACTGTTAAATAAGAAAGACAGTGTATATACCCTAAAATCCACAAAGCTGGCAGTCAACATATTTTGTTAGTAACTTTTGGAAAAACGTTATGACATCAGCTTTGAAGTCCTTGATAAATCATAGCTGACATGAATTCTTGCTAAATTTGATGGGTAGGTGAGAAAAAGCAGCAGTGATTTCTACAAAATAAATAGCTTACAAAACCTCAGCATCTAAAAAATCCTGACGGAAAAGAGGTAAGAATGATTGACATCTTCAAAGACGTTGAACTCACTGAAGCTAATGTCGCTTTCTGGGGGGCATTTCATCAAAGGACTTGTCAGAAATTTTATCCGATAAATTTGCTCTCAGCCAATCAGATGCAAGGATTTCAGCAGCTTATAACAATTTGTCGGGTAAAACGTCCGACAAGTCCTTTGATGAAATGCCCCCCAGGGTGCCTCTCATTCAACTCAAATTGATCAGGAAAGTGGACAAGACCCACAAAACTGCTATCTCAGATGAGGACCTGAAACTAATCTATTTATCAGGGGTTTTCGATGAAAATACTCCTCAAGGATTGGAAAAGAAAGTTTGGTTTGAATTGATGCTCTTCATTTGCAGAAAGGGGAAAGAAAACCTTAACTGGCTAAAACAGGAACATTCAAAGTAAAGCAAGACAGTGACATAAAATCTTTTGTGTACCAAGCAACTGAAGGACTTAAGTCCCAGCGCCAGCGACCATGCTCCTCCTTATGAGCGGACGTCCTGTTTCTACGACAGCTTGCACTCCATCAGAACAGAAAACTTATTACCAAACTAAAAGTGGACGCAGTAAGCCCCCAAACCGTTTGAATATGGATTAGCGGTATAAATCAACGTGTGTCCAACTTCCGACTGTAGTTAAAATTAAATAAAACAACGTAGACGAGTTGATCCACTACTGTTTAGAGGATAATTTGTCATATAATGATGGTAATAAAATTATGTAAATAGGCCCAATGCAGCCAAGGATTGACACCTGGCATTCCATCGTATTCAATATAGCATGTGTACGACATGGCCCGACAGTAATCACATGTGTCAGACCAATATGTTACAATCAACTACTCGTCATGTGGACTACACACATAGGCCGGTATTCTCGAAAGGTAACTAACTTACTACCCCTACTAAGTTAGTAGGGGTACTAACTAATCAGGCTACTAACTTAGTAGGCCTACTAAGTTAGTGAGCTATTCACGAAACCCCTTTGCTCCCCCCCCTTTCTATGGAAAAAAAAAAATCT
>CALNVZ010002974.1:9620712-9718875 GCA_940671915.1 Paracentrotus lividus
AGATGAATGACCTAGAATGCTTCAGACTACCCCCCCCCCCTAACCATTTTTGGATGCGCGACTGATAGACCTATATAAATAATTTTTAATTATAATATATGAAGAGTATTTCAATTCAATTCAATTCAAAAATGGTCTTTATTCATAAACATGAAATAAATTATTGTACATGAAAAACAGCCGCAGCTGGAACTTTCACGTGTACATTTTTACATGGCACATTATGAATAAAATTTAAAAAAGTTAAAATGAGAAAAATACTATTTACAGTGGTTACAAAACACATAGCATAAAATTTGGTAATATTATTAAATGTGTGCATTAATTTTCATAAGATCGACAAGATAGATTCCATAGGCCTGACTTGAGGAGAGGAGACTGTACATACTTTTGACATTAATAAAGATAATAAGATAATAAGAGGGTTTTTTTTTAGCTTTTGTTAAGTATGTCAACCAAAAATGGCAAAGGGCTTTTTTTTTTAACCTTTCTGTTTTGAATTTAAATTGTTGATAAGTCTGCATATGGCGAAGGGATATGTTCATGCGTTTTTTTCTTAGGCAACCATGTCTGACAAATGGGATGATTTGAAATTGATTTAGCAAATTTTATACAAAGTTTCAGTCTCCTCTCCTCAAGAGTTGGCAAATTACATATTTGGCAAGCATGCAAGTAATTAATGTATTCATATCCTAATATGATTTTACACACTCTTCGTTGTATTTTCTCGAGACTATTGCTTTGTTCTTTTGTAAGACTACTATGTACGGGACTTAATTTCTCTCCCTCACACACTACCCACACAAACTCATCTTTTCCCTCTTTACTCTCTCTCTCTTGATCATGACACTGCTCATTCCATCTTTTTAGGCCCATATATCTTCGCCCATAAACTCAATTTATAATTAAATACAATTCGTGATCTATCTTTTAACATACTAGGCTTATTGATTAACGCAGTACCCTTCAACAATTATCTCTTAAAATATCATCTGCCCCCCCCCCCTCGCTGGCCCTCTCACACTCTCTCAGAAGCATCGATTTGCTTCGAGAATTCAAAGGATGGGGGGAAGGGGGGAGGTGAGCCATTGTTCACACACAATGGCTCGCCCCCACCCCCATGCTTTGAATTCTCGAAGCAAATTGACGCCTCTGCTCTCTCTCTCTCTGTCCCACGTTTTATATTATCTCCTTGTACAGTATTTGATAACAGTGAAATACAATCCACTCGTGTCATAGGGAGGTGCGCAGGACGGTTCTAGCACAATTTACTTATGGATAATTACCCCGGACAACTATGCCCATCTTGAAATCTACCCCCTAACTCTACAACTAATCCTTTATTTCTGGGGGTAGTTGTCCTGGGGAGAAATTGTCCAAGGGGTAATTGTCCTGATACAGGACCCAGCAAATTACATCCTTGTAATTAGATCTCTTCAAACACAGACACATGTTTCATGTTTAAAATCAAGAGTTGAGTAGATTCCTTTATTTCTTTTCACCACAGGAGTGTACTTTGCATCTATCGATCTAAAAAAAAAATAAAAATAAAAATAAAATAAATAGATAAATAAATAAATAAATAAATACAATAAATAAATAAAAACAAAAATGGAATACCAGATGACACAAAGGATGGTGTACTATCCAATGGCGGATGCAAATAATATGTTTCTCTTCCCCACCCCTGCTCACTTTGTGGGTCAAAATAGGTATGTAAATAATCATGAAACAATGTCCAATTAACGTGTGTCCCTCTCCAATTTTCCATCTTACTCCAAATCTTGAATCTGCAACTAATAAAATAGTATAGATAACTAGAATTCAAATATCCATGAAATGAAAAAAACATCTTTACAGTTTGATTTCAAATGTAATTTGTAAAATTTATCTAATAATAATTTATGTTTAGCAATTAGGGGAAAATTTAATTCTTTTATTGGTTGGGGGTAAGAATACTTGTAAGAATCACATTCGCATCTCATTTCCGATATAATTTTGTTGAAATGTCTGTATATTCTACCAAAAAATGGCATCACTGTGACATTTGTCGTCAAGATTTTACATTCTTTTGTTCATGTACTATACTTCATAATAAATTAAACTAATCTAGAAGCCGCTTCATAGCTTGGAATTAGATGTTCTCTCCAGATCCAGTATCCATTTTGTAAAGACTGGCTGATACGTCAAACATCTTCCTTGTGAATCTGTAAATAGAGAAACAGACAATACCGCCAGTGTTAGGAGAAAATCATTTAAATTCCATAAATATTCATATTTGTTTATAAGGACCACACTAAAATATTAATCCAGAGAATGTATTTATTTTTTTCTGTTTTGAAACAATGAAAGGATGGCCAGGCGGGGCACAAGGGGTGCCACCCCCTCTCATTATTTTGGAATCACACATGAGCATACTTGTTAATAGTTAGCGCTATATCGTAAAAAAAAAAAAATCAAAAAAAAAAAAAAATCGCCTTCTGCCTCTCACCATACTTTCCTGTGCCCCTGCTTGTTCCAAATCCTGGACCCCCCCCCCTCCACTGTAAGTAGGCCTAACTGTTTACAGCTTAATCTAGTAATTTGTATTTTTAAAAACTAGTATTGTATGCTTGTAAATAATAAACAACAAATTCCATTTTACATTTCCATTTACGTGGCTGCCACAAATTTTATAGCAGTTTTGAGATTTCATATTCACCAAATGCTGAAAAAAATTTAAAATATAGGCTACATGTATGCAACATTCCTAAATACATGTTTGTTGATGTCCACTTCCCTCACCTGACATAGAGATATCTGTAGGCCTATGCTTATACAGGAATTGAATCCTTACTAATATCTATTAAGAAAAAACACACAAAACAATTCTACGTTAGTTCAGGATCTAGACCTCTTCTAGGCCTACAACAACTGAACACAACAAGACAGCATGGGAAATATAGGCCTATCTTATCCTCAATAGTAATTAGATCTAGTCTCAATGTCAATGATCGACTAGACAACCCAAAGCTAGCTATACACACTCTGTCGCGTCGTGTAGATCTGGCTCTGATGCTACAGCTAGCCTACTGTTTTATAGCTTTAAATCTAGCAATGGAATGGTATTTTTTTAAATACTAGTATTTTATGCCTGTAAATAAAAAACAAATTAACAATTTCCATTTTTCACTAACATTTCCATGACATGCCACAAATTTATAACAGTTATGAGCTTTCATGTCCACCAAATGCTGAAAAGAATTTAAAATGTAGGCGCAAAATGTAGGCCTATGCAACATTCCAAATTACATAATGTCCACTTTCCTCACCTGACATAGAGATATCTGTATGCTTATACAGGAAGTGAATCTTTACTAATTATCTGGGGGAAAAAGGACAAAATAAAAACAAAACAACTTACTGACTGTATAAAATCTCTGCTCAGTAATGATTTGAATATGTGGTTGAAGTGCCAATAGTCTTGAATGAGCCTATCCAGTTCCTGTCTTACAATATTTGCTCATCAAGGAAGTTTCCTTTGAAAACCTGTAACCAAATTTTTGGACAGAGAAAGAAAATATTAAAATTTCAGTTGAACAGAGTGACTCCTCATATAACATAAAAATGCAATAGCTTTAATCTTTCGAACCTTTCCAAATGACATGCTACAGCTAGCTACCATTTTAGAAAAGCAACATGGAAATTAGAAATTGAACAAAATCAAATGTACTAATAATCATATTACATCCAAATTATTAGGAAAGTATATCCTAACCTTAATTATTTGGGCCCTTAGGGACGAACTCGATCATTAAATTTTACATAATAAGACAAACAAACTGATGTTTAAGCCTATGATGGGTACATGGAATCCAGGGACCCCCAAAAAAAAAAAAAAAAAACAAAACAAAACAAACAAACAACAAACAAACAAACAAACAAACAAAACAAAAACAAAAAAAAAAAAACAAAAAAAACACAACAACAACAACAAACAACAAACAAACACACACACACCACACACTATTTTGAACTTTAGAGCACTTTGGCCTTTTGGGATACCATAACAAATGTCCCCATGCACTTAGTGTTTGTAATATATTTTTAAATAGGGTCTAACGCTAGATCTAGATCTAACTGTTTAATAATACAATTTTGGGCCGTTCCCCCACCCCCCCCCCCCGGACCAAATAAAAATAGATTTTAACACTAACAGTTAGGGCGAGAGGAATCTGTTATTTGTTTAGATCTAGTCAGGAGTCAGGATCTAATGTAAGATCTATCGATTTGGATCTAGAAGACTAGATAGATCTAGATCTAACGTTAATCTAGGCCTAGATCTACGTTAGATCCAGATCTAACTTAGAATCTAGATAGATCTAGATCTAACAGTTAACGTTAGATCTAACGTTAGATGTTAGATCTGCTCAGAATCTAGGCTAAAACAAACTGAACTGGATTCTGGAACACAAGACCAGGATGGGAAATATACCTTATCCTTAAGAGTATATTTGGTCTAGATCTACAGGTAGCTAAACAAAGCTCTGTCGCGTAATGTAGACCTAACGTTAAATCTAAGTTAGCTCGGGACCAGGTCTTACGATCGTTCGTGAGGTCGTTCTCAACAACAAAAGAGTTTTGTCTTGGAAGAGTGCAAAGAACTAAAGTTAGGTCTATTTTGGTTTCTTAAGCTAGCTTATGAAATAAAACACATCCAGTGGACACTATAGTTTCCAAACATAAGAGTATATTGTTAATTTTCGGGTTAAAATTCAAGTTACAGTGCAAAACCAATAACAAATAGTCTCCGGAAATCGGTGTTGTCGAGTCCTTCACAACCCATGCGTAAAACTGAACAGGTGGGACTATTGTTGCGATGGTTAAAAAAATGTCACAATAATTGACGTTTTAAACAGGTCAGGTTGAATCTTACAGAATATAATTTATTTCCATTGTAGAAATACCGTGTCTCAATAGTTCCGTAATGAATCAAAATACATAAAATATCATACTCACCGAAAAAAGTGAAATTACCGCATCGGAATCAACGTCAGACGATAAGTTAAACTACCCCTCTGAGCTGACTAAATATTGGGCGAATTTAGTGCATCGATGACGTATTTAGTAGGCTACTAACTTAATCACCCCTTCGTGAATAGCTAACTAACTTTGGTTAACATACATTTCTACGTAGAGGGATTAATTTAGTACCCCTACTAAAGTTAGTAAGCTGATGACGTATTTAATCACCCTCACTATCTCAACTTGAGCTTAGTTACCCTTTGTGAATAGCAAGGGTAACTAAATACGTATTTAGTAGGCCTACTAACTTTAGTCACGCTTCGAGAATACCGGCCAATGTATTTATCAGTATCATTTGATTCAAACAGTTTTAGATAAAAGTTTGAATCTACTGTAATACCAGTAGTCCTAGTATGTCAAGAAAATTAAGAGATAGGTAAGTTAATTTTAGGATTTAAATCTAGAAATAGATAATGTGCAAAGGGTACCAAGAATCAGCTTCTGCTTAATAAGAAGAACTGCATTCTGTTATCACTGCACATGCGGGTAGAACAACAATTTGGTCAACGAGATGATGATGGGTTCATCAGGGAACTGATGTTAGTGGAAGAAATGCCTTGAAAAATTGAAAAACACTTGAAGTCCAAGAAGTTTCATGAGGAAAAACAGGAACCAAAGTTAGCCAGTTTGATGACCCAAAGATAGATATATCGCCGAGACTGAAGAGGGATCTTCAAAAGACATGGGAAACATGTTGAACTATGCTCTTAAAGCAGATTTCAAGTTTGAGGTACTTGGCACGTCAAAGACTTGCAATTCACGGACACTCTGAAACGAAGTTACAAATGCAGATGGTAATCTTAAAAATCAAAAACAGGAACCAAAGTTAGCCATTTTGATGACCCAAAGATAGATATATCGCTGAGACTGAAGAGGGATCTTCAAAAGACATGGGAAACATGTTACACTTTGCTCTTGAAGTAGATTGGTTTGAGGTACTTGGATGGCAAGGACTTGGAATTTGAGGACACCCAAGACCAATTTAAAAGGTCATCTACAAAAACTTCTACTTATGAGAGTCAAGGGTGTCCCAGGATTGAAGGACTGAGTCAAAGAAGGAAATTACCAGAGTCACGATGTCAGTAATCATCTGATTGTATGCATGTGAACAAGTTGGAATGACATGAAGGCAACCAACTATTAAAGCAAAAATGGTGAAATATGGACAGGTAGATATCGATTCTCCAGGCATACAATCATTTGACAAGAAACAGCTGATAACATACACGTACATCTTGAAGTGGGTTGACTGCAACCAACAATGTGACGTTGTACATGTATGCATGTGAACAAGTCGGAACAACATAAGGCAACCAACCATCAAAGGACAGACGGTGACATGTGTGAAGGAACTGATCGCAAGTCTCCAAGCACAGAGATAATCATTCTATCTGGTATATGACAAAGCTAAGAAGGACAGCATTGCCGATCCCAGTGTCCAAAGACCGTGGAAAGCAATAAAACCACTGCACCAAAATGGCACAGAAGAACACAAAATTTGGAACCACAAAGGAGTATTATAATTACTTCCAAATAGAATGTAAGGCAAGAAAGTATGAATGTTCTATGAGAATCAATGAACGTTTTGATCAACCTACCTATACTGGACGTCAACAACTTGAAGATATTGAAGGCTGCTTTATGGAGTCAGGACGGCAGCAAAAAAAGTTCAAGAGTTGTAGTCAAAGTACACTTACTTTTCATGCTGCAAAACGACTTGCAAGTCAAGTTCCACATGATGACATAAAGATCACAGATATAGAAACAGTAGTATCTGCCATAGCAGACAGCCATCATTGAGCCAGTCAACTTCTGAAAAATGTAAAGAAGTTAATGCATGTACCAGTATCTCCTTTCACCAATGACTTCTGAGTCAGCAGATAGGTCTTTCTCTGTCCAAAGATCATTAAAGACACACTTAAGGAGCATGATGACAAGGGAAAGATATAACAATTTGCACATACACAAGAACAAAATGGACGACATCGACACCATGACCACAGCCTAGGAATTCATCTCCAGCAACAGCAAGCATTTGCAATTCTTCAGGAAATTCTTGATGCAAGTAAATTATTATTTCTGCCTTACAATTCATCATATTAACCCAATATCTTGAATTATGAATATGAATATCTGCCATGGTCTTGACCTGCATCAAATTTCACAGAAAAGTCTTTCATCAAAGGAAATGAAGTGCACACGTTTTTAGACAAGCAGCAGCAAAGGTATACTCTTGCTACAGCCATGTAGAAAAAAACCAAGCATCAGATGAGTTGGCAGCAACTCGACCCTGGCTGCGGGACACATGTCAACTAGATAGTAAATGGTCAATAAAATTCTACAAGTTCTACTACATGTACATGTCTGAATGAGAAGGCTAGTACTGTCACAAACAATGTATGAAATTCAATGGAGTTTTATCTGATGTCAAATCATTCATGCTGGTGTCCCCCAAGGTACACATCTTGGTCCCATTCCATTTTTGATCATGAAAAATGATTTTTGTAATGATGTTCCAATGAAACTTTGAAAATATGTTGACAATCACTCGTTTTTACAATGTCGAAAAACAAAGAGGTTTCACAATTACAATCGTAAAAATTCCTAGGTTTCTTTGAATCCATAAAACCCAGATGATGAAGAAGCTAATTTGTTGGTGAAGACAGAAACTTCCCCCTAATTTCCCGCTTTGTTGAGAATAATACCGCAAAAAATTTGAACGGTTTGCAACTTCAGTGATCCATCAATTCATTTCTCATTGCTCCTAGTGCTTGAAGTTGTCAAGTCTTCAGCATCAGGCCGCTAACCATTTCTGGAAACATCCGATTCAACCTGCTACGCTGGGATCAAAGTACAGAAGGATACTTTTGTTGAGTTAGTAATTCAGCCATGGCAACTGCACAGAATTTGAAGCTGATACGAAGAGATGATAAGGCAAAAGTTACAAGATATGGAAAAGTTGTGTATGACCTAATAAAAGCACAAGAACCAGCAGAAAAGGTTCAACAGGCATTCAAAAATGTGAAGCAGCATTTTTAGAACTAGACACAAAACACAAAGAGTTTGATTTGTGTATTGAAGACAAGGATGAGTTCAATAATGAAGAAATGTCGATAACGGAAGTGCACTTCTACTTCAGCGAGCTAAGGGAGAAAGTAGGTGAAATAGACACTTTGTTGACAGAAGCGAAAACAGACCAATACAGAAGGGAATAGCAGCCAGCAACATTCAGAAAACCAGCATTCACGGTCCATTTGCAGGGTGGCAAGAATGAAATTGCCCAGAATTTGAGTTGATATTAGGGAATATCACTTATTTAAAACTGATTTTCTGCACTTGTCTCGATCATATTCGTTGAGGATAAGAAAGAATGGTTTTTGTTATCTCAACCATAACAAGCTTGAACCATCCCTGTCCTGATGGACTGGGGGGCATTTCATGAAAGGACTTGTCGGACGTTTCATCCGTCAAACTGTTACAAGCTACTGAAATGCTTGCATCTGATTGGCTGAGAGCAAAATTGTCGGATAAAACGTCCGACAAGTCCTTTGATGAAATGCCCCCTGACGGACTGGTTGACCAATGAAATGACTGCATGCATCAGGGCTAATGCCCCATTAGATCCAGTAAAAGTAGCAGCAAACAGAAATATCAGTTCAGCTACTTAATGTCAAGTCTTCATCAGGTACGCCGTTGTTCCACAAAATTGAAGAGTTTCATTCCAAAAGGGACTAAATCCACTTTTGATGAAAATTGAGTTATTGATATCAGGACATTTTTCAGGTACGTACCCATCTTTGAGCAAAAGAACTTACCTAAATTTTGATTGCAACTTCAAGAAATTGCAAATTTTAATTTCAATTTGCCATAGACGCCTGTACAAAATCCGGCAAAGAAATGTCATTTACTCTGAAGTTACAAAAGTGGATTTAGTCCCTTTTGGAATCAAGCTCTCCTGGTTGTGTGAATCCTCTACCAATTGGAGAGATCAATGTAAAATGTTGAATAGCATGTCACGACCAGAAAAATTGCAAAAGGTGAAAGATACTTGTAGTCATGAATCCTTCAGCCGCCTCATAAAAGTGGGACGATATCATTGGTCCTCTAACTGTCAGGGTAGAAAAAGAGGCAGCAAGATGGTTAATGGGGAGCCGACTACAAGTACTTTGGACCAATGCTAGTGCATGCATTGTACATGCAACGCAGGCTACGTTGATGGCACGTGCCCCGTAGCCTACGACGAGTTGTGACCGCCGCATTAGGTTAATTGTACATAGATATGACTTTAAAAATAACTATTTGAATGCTTCAGAAGTAAGGTGCTAAATACATGTGAATCCAGTCTGAATCCAGCCAACAGAGACAGATATCATACTTGACTCTCATATTTCATGGGCGTCGTTTTGACCTCTTCCTTGACCTTTTGACCTTCACCTTGGTGTGGACGTCCAGTCACAAGGAGTACACTGGCATGTAGAAGAAGCGACCTCTCAGCATCTAATCATTTTTGAAAAATAAGAACACAAAAACACAAACTTTTGGTTATTAAATGTTGATAATGATCATGAATTGCACTCTAGGGTCCTATGTGATAATGCATTGCGATTTATATTAATCTAGAATTGTATCTTACTTAATATTGTAACCTACATTTTATCAGCATTTATTCAAGATGATTCATAATTTGTATAAATTTTGTGTAAAATAAACACAATCCAGAAAAACAGCACATTAATGTGTGGGTGTAATCTAAAATATATATTCCTCAATCAAGACTCATTTTCTGCTCAAAGTGATCTATTCAAGAACATATTGGACATTTTAATGCACAATAAAAGAATGCATTACTGTATTCATGGAAATATATGCGGGACATTATTTTTACCGGATTTCACGCAAAAAGCGGCAGGCGCGAATTAAAAAACCTGCAAATATATAGGTATGATTTCCTATGCATGTATTGAACAGGTTAAACTGCGAGCTTACGAACATGAATTTAAGAACCTGTGAACATGTTTTGAGGCCGCTCAGCGCGAAAAATTAATCACGCAAAAATAACAGCAAATACAGTACTTTAGTTAATATTCGAAGTATTGCTTGAGCCAATATTTTCACGTGCAGATATTTGCGCAATTTGCAGAAATTCATGAGAGCATATCATCATGGTCTTTTACTTATACAGTAAAAGTACTTTTAGGCCATGTTTGATGGTAGAGAATAAAAAAAAAAACTGAATGATGGTAAGTACCAGTGAGAGTTGTTGAAATCTGGGTCCATTCTGTAAGCCATTTGATAAGCATCTGTTTGTCTGACTCTACAGGATTCAAACCTCGCTGATAGCACAGCTAAGAAACAAAATATTATGAGTTATTAATGGATTTTTTTTTTTTTTTAATATCCTTATGTTACATAACCATACTTGGTTTTATCTAAAGATGCGGATGTTTCTTATGTATTGTAACATTTTCTATTTTATGATTTTTTTTTTGTTTATAGTTTCATTTTATTTTATATCAAACAGTTAGATTGTGTTGCTGGAAGATGAAAGGATTATATTCACATTTATTTTAAAGCTAGGTGCTATATAATACGCATTGCTAAAAAAAGAGCGAAAAATCACTAAAATATATCAATTGATTTTTGGCACAATACATTAAATGGTTCTTAAATTAGAGCACTTTTGATGAAAGTAACCATTGAAATCTCTAACTTGGCAATGCAAAGAAAAATGTAAAATAATTAATTTCACACAAATTTTGGTTATTTTTTTTTTAATTGCAGTTTGTAATTTCATATCTAAAGTGCTAGTAAATATAGATTTCATTTTTTCAAAGTTTGTAGCAATGATATAAAAGTAAAATTGGTGCAAATTGAGGATTGAACTTTTGAAAATCTTGCATGTCTATGGGTGAGGATCGTCACCTTTCTCAAGTCTTGTTCATCAATGCTGTGTAGTCCTGCTCTGAGTAGCGCCTGGTCCATTGCAGTTATTAAGGTTGCATGAGATGAGAGTCGTTTCCTGAGGGTAGATTTGCCTGCTAACAACACCCACTGGGAATGGAGCTTGCATAGGTATTTCTGCAAGAAAAATGCATGATCGCAAGTGAGGCATGAGCATGAATTCCCTTGTTATGAAACCTCTCTGTGGCAGTGTGTGAGACCAGCATAAAATAGGTAACATAAACTTAAACAATCTCCAAACCTGTAAGGCTACACCTGACATAGTAAATCACCCCAGTATTATGTTGTAAATTTGTGCGAGATCATATCAGGTTACCTCTAGTCTTAAAAGGAAATCTAGTGTTGTGAGAAAGATGAAGAAAATTATTGTGAGCTTTCCTGTTATTTTAACATTAACATTTCCTGCTATTTAGATAGAATATCATAGTAAAAAGATCCACTGTTTTTGAAGATTGCTCTTCAATTGCCCTAATAGTAATAAAATGACACAAAAATATACCCAAACAGCTGAAATGCTCAGGTCCCATACATGCATTTCTGTGTTAGTGCATATGACTCTAAGCAAAATTAGGTTAATTTCTTATCATTTTTTTTCAATTCCAAAACCTCATACCACAATAATGCTTAGGTAAACTGTTATCAACCTTTCCAAATTACTTCTAGACAGTGTCTTCCAGATTTCAATCTCATGACTAGAACAATAATCTCACCTATGGATCGACCAAGAATAGGTAAATAAAAAAAATAATTATAAGGCTTTAGTCTGGTCATTAAACACTGAATATGTACAGTACAGCATGCAACACTATGAAATAGTTAGAAATTGGTACAAGTCATCCATGAGAAACCATGAGATAAGCGCTTGCATAGATATTTCTACAAGAGTATTGCATATGTATGGCGAGTGATGATTGATCTTGACCATTTGATCAAAGCATTATAACACTGCAGACAGGGATTCCTGCTGGTATTCATAGCAATTAGCAATTTTTAAGCTAACCTTTGACATTACACTAGAATGGCAATCATAAATTGTTTTGCCTTGGACTTGAGTATGTGAACGTTAGAATATCTCTTTCATTTTTCGAAAGCTTACAAGATGAGTTCTTGAAAGTGAGTTGAGAGATGTTTGTTGACTGAAGACTGGCTTGAACGACAGGGAATTCATAGAAATTAGCGATTTTTCAGCTAACATTTGACATTACACTAGAATGGCAATCATAAATTGTTTTGCCTTGGACTTGAGTATGTGAACGTTAGAATATCTCTTTTATTTTTCGAAAAGCTTACAAGATGAGTTCTTGAAAGTGAGTTGAGAGATGTTTGTTGACTGAAGACTGGCTTGAAGGACAGGAGCTCAGCTGCACTAAATGGCTGCTTCTCCAACTAAAATAGAAAATAAAAAAACAAAAATCATAAAAAATGTGTTTAATGGTTAATACACTTATCCCTACGGATTTTAATACAGTATGTCTTACGATGGAAATCCTCTTTTGGAATTTATATTGAGTAAAGAAAAACGATGTTGTATATTTTAAACATAATCATGCTATTTCTTACATCTTTTAGAAGAGAAAGGCAAATATATTTGGTGTGGTAAATTACTGCACTTGAATTAGAACAGTTGAAATAAAAACGATAATTGAAAACTCAACGTTGGCAACACAAAGGAAATGTACAAGTATAACCAATACATTCAAACCCAAATTGACATATGGTCATGTGTCACCAGTTGGGGTATAGTAAAAGGGTGGAGGCGTTACATTTTGGAGGAAAAATTATCACATTTTTTCACATAGCATGAAAATGATGTACAGTCATAAGCTGTGCAATAATTCATATTGTAGCTAATTTATCAGGCTACATATCTGTGAAGTTTCAGCTTTGTTATGCTCATAGTTTTAATACAAAGAAACTTTTAGTGGAGTGCGGTATGGGGTGGAGGATCCTACGGTGGAGGATCCTACGGTGGAGGCACGTGTTAAAGCATAGGGAATTCCCATTATTGTTTCTTTCTTATTGTTTGCTGCGTTATACCTTTGCAGCCAATTGGTCTTGTGGGTTGAGTGATATATCATTCTCTTGGGAATTTATGTGGTTCAAGATAAATGTGAAGCAGATTTTTCAAAAGTCATTTACATGTAATCAATTAATTAATCAATTAAAACATACTTAATGCACAGATCCTCATGGACAATGCATTGCAGGCATCAACATTTATCACATGCAATATTATAACAATAATTGTTATTTTTTCGCCATTTTCTTTGCATGCATGTAAATACACAATTAAGTGGAAACATATTACTTGCAATAAACTTTGTTTGAGTTGTAATCCAAGTGTAAAAGACAGGATTTCTGCCCTTTTCGCACTATTTTTTCTTCTTTTTTGACACCCTGTAGCGCGGTTAGAAAAAAATAATTTTGTATTACAAGTTTATATTTTTTAGAAGCATAGTGTCTTATTAACACAATCCAAGATGATTCGTTTCATTTGGTGGAAAGATTAAGAAATTATTCGCCGGTAAAATTGTGAAGTTTTTCAAACCATTTTTTCCTGTAACACTCTGTATAGCTTTTTTGACACACCTTATACAGGCACAAAAATATGTTAATCATGTTCCTTTCAATCTCTGCTTTCAATATATACAGGGTGACCCAGAAAAAAGGAAACCCAACTTTGATCATCAATAATTTCAAAAATATTACCATGGTGATTATGAAATTTATATCACTGGAAAGTGCAACTCATTACCATTTTAATGATACCTTGCTCAGCTCACCAATGTCACGCATCACTGAACCCCATTGTTCTGAAAATATCTTGAAAAATTGTGATTGATGCACTGTCATGCTTCTTACATTCTCCACGGAGAACTAAAGGTTCTCTGGGTTGTTGTGAGCAGTAACATGATGAAATTACCTGGATGGTAAGATTAACGGACTAAATAAGTAGACATTTCCAACCCATTTATCAAACCCATTTATTAAAGTCACCGGAATGCTGTACTTAGATTGTTTAGGAACCTTAAAAGCAACTCATCTCAAGGAGCATGAAAGAGAACATATCCCAATTTTGCGAGACAATTTTCAAAACAATGGGGTTCAGTGATGCATCATATTGGTGAGCTGAGAGAGGTATCATTAGAATGGTAATGGGTTATACTTTCCAGTGATATAAACTTCTTAATCACCATTGAAATATGTTTGAAATTATTGATGATCAAAGTTGGGTTTCCTTTCCAGGCACATTCACACAAACCATCTCGAGGTGCATGAAAGTGAACCACGCACAATTTTACAAGACTTTTTCAGAACAATGGGGTTCAGCAAAGCATGATATTGGTGAGGTGAGAGAGATATCATTAGAATGGTAATGAGTTGCACTTTACAGTGATATAAATTTCATAATCCCCATTGGAATATTTTTGAAATTATTGTTGATCAAAGTTGGGTTTCCTTTTTTCTGGGTCACCCTGTATATACTTTTATACATGTCTGACTTACTACTAAGAAACTAGAGATGTTTGATTATGACAATGTACATATCTGCAATTTTTGGGACATGTAACGCATTTTCCACCCAACTCATGACATGTGGCCATATAAAATAAAATGTATTTTGTAATTTACTGATAAATTGTCATCACATACGGATTTATATTTAAGGGTGAACTTTTCAGCGAAATAAAAATATAACTGGGGCAAAGTTAATGATGAAAAAAAAAAATTAATTCATAATTTTTTGAAAATATAGTACTTTGATGGTATTAATGATGTGTTACCTGATCTCCACCTATCCTCTGGTGTAAAGATTCAGATAGATCTGAAGTAGGTTTCTTCATGAGTCTACCATTCAGTCTTTGTAATATAGGTGGATAGAGGAGACGTCTCTTCTTGTGGTTTTCTTGATGGTTGTTGGAGATATCTTCCGGAGTGATGAAGTGATCAGACAGAAATATCCTCTGGAAATATAATCTGCATTTGGGATAGGCAAAAGAAAATGATAAGGTGCGACGACATGGCTGTTACATTGTTAATAAACAAAGATTCAGGAACTTTGTCTTCTTGTATTTGACCATGAAGCTGACATGTACTTCCTATAATGCTTACTTTGAATGTATTATTTGCCAACAGTTTATTTGGCAAATAATGCTGGAAATATCTTTCTAATGCTACATATATTATGATTCTTGAGGTAGTTGGTACCCAAAGCAAATCTTGCAGTAAATATCATAGTAATGCAAAAATTCAAATTATTATTGGAAAATTCAACCAGTTTATGTTTCTACGTGTGACTCCGTTGATATAAGGTACCTTATTTGACTTTTGCCTATAATGCAGCATACTTACACAATAGGCAGAGTGACATAGTACACAAATGGGATGTTCACTATCACCAGGACTGGAAGAACCTTGGCAACATCTTGTTTCATCTGAGGAGAAAATCCAGAAAGGGACAAAAATACTGTGATGAAGGATTGAATTGGTAAATGGTTTAGAACATCAAAGAGGAAGAGTAAGCAATCTCCTGAACATTTTTTAGTGCTGTTCTCAACTTCTACAGGCTATATGTTCTATAGACACCATATATATATATATGTATATTAAAGAAAATATTCTCTCACACTCTGACTATCTGTTTTTCACTCTCCTCCTATCTATCCTTATATACAGAATTTTTCACCCTTCTTTTTTTTTTTTTTTTGGGGGGGGGGTGGGGTTTGTTTTATTTGTTTCTTTGTTTGTTTCTTTGTTTGTTTCTTTTTTTGAGGGGGCTTTTAAAAAGGTCGAAATTGACCAAAACAGATCCTTTGTTTATAATTGCTATACCGACTCTCTCTAGGCTGTAGAGGTATCTGACCAAGTCCATCTCTCCTTTGTCTCTTTGTATATGCACACCATCATTCTCTTAACTCAACCTCTTTCTTGGAAATTATTTGTTTGATTTATTTCCAATAATTTGTTCAAACCTGAAAGTTATCTATCTATGTTATTGTTTTTCCCTGAAAAATCACACAGAGAATACCTATAGTTTATTAGGCATTATACATAAATTGATCATTATTATGATTCATATAATTATTATCATTATGATAATTATCATTAGTGTCCTGTTCACCTGCATTTTTTTTGGTGAAAAATCACACAGAGAATACCTATAGTTTATTAGGCATTATATATAAATTGATCGTTATTATGATTCATATATTATCATTATGATAATTATCATTAGTGTCCTATTCACCTGCATTTTTTTGGGTGAAAAATCACACAGAGAATACCTATAGTTTATTAGGTATTATATATAAATTGATTGTTATTATGATTCATATATTATCATTATGACAATTATCATTATTCACCTGCATCTTTTTGTAGATATCTTTCCACTCTAGATCCTTCAGTGTCACCTCCTCTTTCTTTAGCCTCTTGTTAAGGGAGTATACAAAACGGAAATCTTGAACAAAGCTGGTTGCACCTACAAAGGACAATTAAAGGGGAAGTTCACCCTGGGTTTAAATTGGCTTTAAAAAATGCAGAAAAATAAAAGAACAATATGAGTGAAGGTTTGGAGAAAATCGACCAAACAATAATGAAGTTATGAATATTCAAAGTTTTCATTATGTGACGTCATATGCGAGCAGGTCTCCTATGTGTTATGTAGTGTAAATTCCATAAAATGTCTTTTTTTTTCAGAAGAAAATTAATTATGTCACCTGTGCGGTCTATATACCATCAAACGTATGTTCATATACACGCCTCTATCAAATTGACTCATTCCTTTATCAAGAACCATAAAAAAAGACAAATTTATGGAATTTACATACACAACACATGGGAGAGCTGCTCGCATGTGACGTCACAGAATCAAAACTTTAAATGTCCATAACTTCGCTATTTTTTGGACGATTTTCTTCAAACTTTCACTCATAATTTTCTATTATTTTTCTGCATTTTTTAAAACTAAGAAAATTCCAGGGTGAACTTCCCCTTTAAATCAAGAACAAATAAAGAACAAAGAAAATGTGGTCAGTTCCCAATATAATGAGATGCTTGAGATCAAGGGAATGTATTCACAGACCTTTAAAGTTTGATTACTGCTATGTCGGACAATCAAATTGATTCTCTAACATAGTTCATTCTTTATTAACACCTTGTCACTAGATGTAAAATTGGAATTTAACTTTATTATAAAACTAGCCTATTACTGCAATTAGAATGAACTGTGGGTATACTGATCAAATACATTAGGCTGGCACATGTTTGAAATTAGAACCAGGAGAATGATTTTTTGTCTTGTTGTATCACTGCTGGTTATAACAGAGTGGATTGTCAGACAATGACTGGGTTTTGGTTTCCCTAAAATTTTATGAGGGTGTTAACTTAACTGTCAATCTGGATTTAAAAGCCACTTTTTATCTGACTGAATACAGCTGTAATAATATAAGAGTCAAACAACCAATTTGGAAACCTGAAAAGTTCTTAAATCTGTACATATTGAGAATCAAGAGTGCAGAGTTTCCTTATCCTTAAAGGGATGCAGTAACATTGAATGATATTCAAATCCATTTTATTGGATTTAGCGTATTTTGCCAACATAATTATAAACACTTAGGTCAGTCTGGTATCTCTTCAAAATTGCACGCTAATTGCTTGCTTTACTTTCGAGATATCAATGATTTCATACTCAAATTTTATAAACCAACTCCTGATGGTTTATAAAACCATGTGCTTTTGCACATAGCACAAAATACACCTACATGTATTTCCTGTTGTAAAGTACCCGTCTCTAGCGGCTAGTGAGCTAGCAGCAGAGGGTACTGGTGTTTGGCTGTATGCTTGGCATTGTTTGTTACACTGTTTTATGGTAGTAAATGACTTTCATTTGAATTGAAACTTTCAGGAGTTTGTTTTTACTGTTGGAACAATACAATTTTATTAATCTTGATCTGATTGCTCTTGTTTTTGAAAGTTACCAAATCCCTTTAAAATGAAACACTGTCTACACTATGTTTATAAATTCATGTTGAAATAGCTGATTATGAAAAGGAAGACAATTTATTTCGACCATTGCCAATTAAATTAGATAAGTGGCATAAATTGGATATACGAGAGCTCAGGAAAATTATTAATTCACTTTTAAATCCAGATTGACAGTTAAGTTAATTTCCCTCATAAAATTTCAGAGAAACCAAAAGTCAGTCATTGTCTGACAATCCACTCTGTTATAACCAGCAGTGAGACAACAAGACAACAAAAAAAAATATTCTCCTGGTTCTAATTTCAAACATGTGCCAGCCTAATGTATTTGATCAATGTACTGCTTTTGAGAACTTTGAAAGAAATATCAAGTTACTATTCATTAATGAAGTGGGAAAGCATTAACATTAGAGTATGGGGTATTATTAAATGTACACATGGCCAAGATTGTGATCATTACTAAAAGGCTGAATGAATTCATACCATCGACAAAGCGCTCATAGAAGACTCGAGCCCTGGGTGAAATCCGATTGAGTAACCGAATGGTTGAATGGTGTGACTTCATGGCAATCCTGGATATGATGCCAGGTTTCTTTCCTTCTCCATATGGCTTGTTATTAGAACTTGGAGTATTGAAAGTCTGACAAGAAGTACTCAACTGTCTGCAATTGATTTTGGTAAATGAAATGAAATATAAATCTTTATATTGTTAAAATCTATCATTAAAATTACATTTCTTTTCCATTCAAGATTAAAAATTCAACCAAAGGCATTAAATCATATCATCCCACTATATATATTATCCTTTTGTTGTTGTTGCTGTTAATTATTCTTGTGCAGTTTCCTAAGCAAAAGAGAAGTCAACTACGACTGTCTGAAATTGTGACTGTATTGTGTGCATTATGATCATAATAAGGTGATTGTAACGTGTGAAAATATTCAGTGCTGCTTTAAACCCCACACTTTTGACACAGAAATTATCCTAAAACATCATTTAAAAAGATGCGTACACGTTAGGACCTACACGTATTAAGCCATAACACCGTAAATGTTTAGTAAAGATTATAAATGCAATGCCTGCTATATGTTTTGTATATAAATCATCAATTTCATCATATCCATTTCACCATGAATTAGGACTGCTTCTGTCTGCTTATGTCTGAAATAATATGTATATCTATTATTGTACAATTTTCTATAATTACCATCTTTTGTTCTTCCTCTATATTTTTCTCTCCATTTCTCTCACTCTTTCTTTCCCTCTCTCTTCACTGCTCTTTCTCACTATTCTCCACTTTCTCCACAATTTTTCCTCTATCATTTTCTTTCCATTTCTCTCACTTTCTCTTTCCCTTTCTCACTATTCTCCACTTTCTTCACAATTCTCCTCTGCTTTTACAGTCTCTTCCACTTTTCTCCTATCTAACTGTTACATGTATCTAGAATCTATATTACAATTGTTATTTAAATGTAAATGAATAACTTTAAATGTTTTTTTTATACTGGTCAACCTACATTGTTAGTCTTCGGAATTTTTGAAGAGATTTCTTAATAAAACCAAATTGAATTGAATTGAAAAACAGATGCTCGCCGAGGCATTCCACAGCATGCACACACATTCACACACACAACATGCATTACAAACACAGAATTCAAGGTATGGGACAAGTTTAGACAATGTGTATCTACATTAGATCGAAACATAAGTTTATGCGTCATACCTAGGGTGATTTAGCTGCCATATTGATGTATGTATGCTACTTTTTAGTCTTCTACATCGCAAAGACGGTCCAAAGGACGAGGAATTGCGGTTATTAAAGCTAAAAACTCGGAAAATCTGATTAGAAAATTTCCTACAGGGCGCTGCCATCTTGTTTTTTTAAACTATAGACTAGAGACGTAAAGAGGGAGCTAAACACGTTTTTTTTTTTTTTTTTTTTTCAGCGGGTAGACCCACTGTGCGTTTTTTTTTTTTTTTTTAATTTATTAATTTTTTTTTTAAATTAAAATTAATTAATTAATTATTTTATTTTAAATCACACTAAAAACTACACTAGAAGCAAACGTGTTATACCCCCCCCTTCTTAAAAAAAAAAGAAGAAAGAAATAAAATTAAAAGAAAAAAAAGTTTAGATGAATAACTCAATTGGAGCGACTATCCACCTACCCATGGATTTATTCATATGATTTTATTTGATTGCCGAAGCTGCAAAAAAAAAACAAAAAAAACACACCCCCCCCCCCGAATTTTCAAAGAAGAATTCTGAAAATCCGTGGTTACCCAGGGTTGAAACCAGGGATTTTGCAAAACCCCTTTGTGAATTCGGGCCGTTTGAGTCTGAAAATCGATCCTGAAATATTGCTGTTAAATTCAATGATCCTCTGTTCTATTCTTTTCTGTGTTTTAATTGTTAGCTAATTGTATTTCAAAAAAAAAAAAAAACTTAAAAAAAAGGAGTTGATATAATAAAAACAATATACATCGTGCATGTTTCTCCGTATATATATGCATAAGAATATATGCGTATCTGTAACTCGATAAATGTTTTTTAAATCATGTAAATTCATGTAGGCCTGAAATTAAACTGTCTAGCATAATATGTACAGTATCTCTTTCACTGGTGACAACGAACAATATTATAAAGTATGTACCTCAGCTGGCGCTATAGTAATATCTCACTGGTTTTGCGACATCCTATTTTAAAAATTTGGGAAAGAGTGCCCCTGAATGAGTATTAAACCTGACTGGTGATTATAAAGTTTCATTGGGTATGGCAAAAGCATTTTAAACCATATTTATTAACGATATCTGCATACACTAATAATTTGGTCATTTTCAGTCCTTTGTTGTTGTTTTTTCCGTCTCACATAAATATTTTCGTCAAACTTATTCTAAGTCCGTCATTATTATAATTTCTAACCCCCCCCCCCCCCTCTCCTCTCACTCACTCTCTCTCTCTCTCTCTCTCTCTCTCTCTCTCTCTCTCTCTCTCTCTCTCTCTCTCGCCTCCCCCCCTCTCCTCATCTCTCTCTATCCTTATCGCGATCGGCACTTTCAATCTTGAACAGTTAGGATCTAGGATTTCAAAATAGGGGGCGCAACCAAAAAAAAAAATATTACTAGGGGACACAAAAATTCCGATTTTAACAACTTCACCCAGTGGCCCATTCTGCTATGAAAACTGAGTTTGTATGCGTCGCAAGTTCTTACAGAGCTATTGTGCGATCTTTTTGTCTGATGCGGATCGCACTTAGCTTTGCACGAACTTGAATTTTTGAACACGTACGGTCGTGATAATAATTAGTCAGTTTGCCATATGCATCGGAGCAATTGTGTTTAAATAAAGGAGCTTCTCCTTGCTAAATTGAGATAACTCAAATACATCAGGTGTTTAAGATCAGACAGATTATGTGATTTGAACTATCATTCCAATCGATATCAATTAAAATGCGGTAGAAAATGATTAGGTCTATTTGATTTTGCCAGAGGTTTATAGTAAGAATTCAGATTCAACTGGTAAATTACCAGAATGCTGACCATTTTAACCTAACCCCAACCCTCAACTAAAAATAGGCAGAGTTGGGACATGTTACTTTTGAAATATATTAAATGTAGTCATTAGAAATTGTTCTTCGTTGTTGGTTTGAGCATAATACATAAAAGGGTATGATTTGAGATATAAACATAATACCGTTGAAAAAAAATGTGATGTCGTAAAATGTGTTTTACATTGAAAAGGCCTTTATTTAGCCTGCATTGTTTTAGTGCAATCAACTTGGTTTTTATGATGGTTGCGTTAAACAAACCGTTGTAAGATAATGCCTGGTTTTCAAAGGTATAAGTCTATATAAATGGAACTGGAAAACATACATCCACTATAATAGGCTGAGCCTATAATATTCGCCTCTTAATCATGATATGAAATGTAATTTTGAGCGGTGATTTTTGAATTGTGAATAAATCGTGAAAATACTCTTAAAGATCCTGTGATTATCTACAACCTGTGATTTTCTATAAACTGTGCCAAAGATAACTTTATCTCCATACAATTTTTTGTGATTTTTTATTTATTTATTTTTTTTTTATTTTTTGCTATAGAATGGGAAGGATAGCTGAAATAAAAAAAAAAAAAAAATAAATAATAAAAAAAAAATAAAAATAGCCATCTTGGGGGTTGACAAACTTTTTTGGAAGAAAAATTCCGGGAAGGGTTGAGGGAACATCCAAGATATGGCTAGGATCCCGAAGATTGAAAGCGGTGACGAACACATTAAAAAAATTAAAGCCAGAGCAACATAATGTCGATGGAGCCAGAAAATTGTCCACCTTTATGTTATGGACACATAATAAGAAACATATCAGTAAGTTTATGAGCTGTTAGAATGATATTCATAAAGACTATTACTGATTATATTATGCTCTTTCATTTTTATTTATCTTATACACTGATCTACAATTAGTAATATTTGTTAATGTTAATGTTCATCTTCAGATACATTTATCTTTAATCACATATAATGTGAGTAAATAACGTTCACTTTAGGTAGTTCATGGGCTTTAAAGTGTGTTTACATATTTTCTGAGAGTGAAGACTATTTGAGCTGACTCAGTTCGACGCGCACGACTGATGATGCTCAATGGATGTGCATTGCTGTGTGCTGAACGTTTGGATCGGGGCACCACCACATCCAACGAACCCAAACTCCCGTTCCACCACTCGCCGTCTCACCCCCAGGCGATGCACTCACTCCACCGATAAGCTCTCCATTGACTTTATCACTTCATCGTGGGTTTGTGCGTGTTGCGTGCAAGATACCAGTTTTTATTATACGTCATAAATCCAACCGGATTTCATATTTTTGTGAAAGAATCAACGACAATTACTTTATTGTGCTGGTATTTCACCTGTGAATCTTCATACTTTTCTGTTTCACTCTTGAAAATTGTAACACAAAGTTGTGACACTGCGCTCATATTGTTTGTGAAAGAGTTATGGATTTGCCCTTTTTGATGATGGCATAAACTCAGGAGCTTCATAAACCACTCTACGAAGTATTACTGGTATTGTTGTGTCGTCTGCTATGATTAGTCATACACCTTTTTTTTTTGTGCAAAGGAATCTTCAGTTTCGGACCAAAACAAGCATTACCAAGAAGAGTTACTTACTGGACATCATCAACGACAACTGGTGAAAAATTACGAATCCTTTTGTTTCATCTTGTGAGTTTTGACTTCATTACATACAGGAAAGTTTAGATTGCGGCTGCGATTGGCCGTCCTAATTTAAAACTCGTTCATATCGAGGAAAACTTTACATTTAAGGAGGACCTACCGCCTAACATTTTTCGAGGATGGATAAATTCACAAGAAATCGTATACTGGTGACTTTCCTAATTTGGGCATTTCGGATTACCTGTCTCTATGCAACAAACATAACGGTAAGTCAATCACAATGTCAAACTGGGACTGGGGGAGGGGGGGGGGGGGGTAGAGTTGAAATATCATCTTCGCAGACCAGAGCTCAGTTCAGTTTCATTCTCATATTTCAATATTGTAGTTGTATTATAATAGTCAAAATTTAATTGGGCTAAATCGATTTAAACATGTCCTCATTAACATGGCTTTTTGGCTCATTGTGATCTATAGTAATATTGATGATCGTGTAAAAAAAGAAAACACCCAAAAATAACAAACAAAAAACAAACAAACAGAGGGGTGGGGCAGTAGGCCTATATCAAGAAATAACCAAAATAGTGGTTTGCACCATATTCAGCGTACTGGCTTTAAAAAGCTAAAAATATTATATTATTATTGCTTTCACAAACTTTGATTTTGGAGGAAAAGAGATCGAATGAGAGAGAGGAGGGGGTAGATGTCACCTCCGTATTTGCAATCTTTATACTGAGAGGATTGTTAACAAACAAAACACACTCCATCATTACTTGGTTTCTTTTCTATTCCTATAATTCATTTGTAAATCAGACATTCAACCATTTTACAGGTATATTATTAGAATATATCATCCCACTCTTTCTCTCTCAGTACGCAGAGGTAGAATAATATCCGTCGAATGCAAACCAATCACCGCATGACGACAAGACAACAAAACAATAATCGTGTTTTACATGAAATCCATCGCGGTAACACAAACGTACCGTTTAATTGCCCCAGGGCCTTCCATATTATCCAGTTTGCAGGAAAATGCTAATATGGAGAGACATAATGGAGAGATACACAGACAGAAGGGGGAGGCTTGCATCAAGAATTTCATATTCAATATTCCTTTGGTTATACCGCGTTTCAAACGAGTGCACTTTTTTGTAGGGTGTATGATATCCGTATCTGTGGAAGGGCTTGCGTCTTTGATGTAATTGCAGCGATAGGCTGAAAGACCAAGAATAGAATGAAAGAGCATGAGAAAGAGAGAGATAGAGATAGAGAGAGAGAGAGAGAGAGAGAGAGAGAGAGAGAGAGAGAGAGAAATAAAGCGGAGGACACAACATTATTAACACAGACAGCAAAATTCTAAAAAAAAAAAAAAAAAATTATGATAAAGAAATAGACCACAAGTAAAACCTGCACTTCATAAAAAATTTCAATAATCATCGATTTAGAGATAGCCTACGGGGAAAGTCTCTTGTAAAATGGAGTATAGCCAACATAAAATATATCGTCAGCTCTGATATATCGTCAGCTCCGTTTTTAAGTTAAAAAAACTTAAAAACGGAAAAAGGCCTTTCATGGATCTTAACAAGTTTATGTGTGATGATTAAGACCATTGGTTTCTTTATCTATTATGAAACTTTAAAATTGATACCACCTGTCAGTCAGGGCTTTGGACCTATGTCCTTCCGATAGGCTGACACCTTGGTCGTACTACCAATGGTAACACCTACACCCCTACCATTGCCTCCCAACACCTCTGATAATGGACAGCATGTCTACGCGAGGGGTATCACTTCGAAGACACAATCAGTGACAAACTAGTGCTGACAAACGCGTCAAGGGTTTCCAACGATATTAAAGACCTGATCGTAATTTTGAGACAGAAAACCAGCTGCTCTTAACAGCATTTTTTTTCTAAAATATAGACAGTTTGCATGAAAGTAAGATGTGATAAGTCGAGAATGATTTTAATAAAGGAGTGATGGGTTACATTACGATCGAGGTGTTATCAACACCTGTGTGTAAAATGGTTTGGAATTGGGTTGGGTCAGGATTCATTCACTAAGTTACCTCGAAAGCCATTAATGGGAATGAATTTGAAAATTATGGTTGAAAACACAAAGATCTGACATGATCCACGAAAACTTTTATTTTCATTGATTTTAGGCTTGGCATGATAAATATTAGTGTGTTGTTTTTAATGCGATAATGACATGAGTGTAATAATAATAATAATAACTTTAATTTACACATTGTATTATTATTTGATAAATCAATCAATCTATCAATCCACCAATCGATCCATTCATCTATCCATCCATCCATCCATCCATCATTATATCAATCCACCAATCAATCAATCAATCAATCAATCAATCAATCCAATCAATCAATTAATCAATCAATCAATCAATCACGCGTTTCGAAAGATGGTTTCAAATCTGTACAAACTGTTTTGAGTTATCGTGTTTTACGGTCCTATATCATGACAGTACATTGACAAGTTTAGTATCACCAAGTTACCACTGTAGAGGGGTTACCCACATATTTCTTTTGTTGAAAATGATCTCATTTCGGGAGAAATGGCATGGTGGATCCAATCAAAATGAATTGGATTTGAGTTAGGGTTCATTAAATAGAGCGACGTATATTATGCCCCGGAGAATAATTATCGGCGGAGATAAAAGCGAATGACAACATAATATAGAGGACTGAATGGTGATTAAAGTTGATTATAGTGAGAATAGGGGAACTCCATTATAAATGCACTTTGATGGTCCCATGCTTGTGTTGTAACGAACATTGTATTAATAATTTATAAGTTGAATAGATATTATACTCGGTAAAGATGGAATGTTATAAAGTGAGACCAATTTGTGACCGACTTATATCGATTTTTTATTATCATGGGCTGTTAGTGACATAATTAGGAGAACATTAATGAAGTCTGAAAGACAGTAGAGATGGAATAAATATTAATTATCGCGGCTGATCAGGATGAAAGTTCTTACGATCATACACACTTTCCTTTCCTCTTAAAATGCAAGTTGTCTTTTTCAGAGAGCAAGTGCGACCAATAGTTATATTAATTTTGTTTTGAAATCTTCAATAAGATGCATGACTATTTATAAATTTTGTTTATAGGCAGTTATATGAAAATATATGAAAATATAATGTTCATTTAATGTTTGGAAGCATTTAGGAATTAAAAGTGACTTTTAAAGTGTCTTTGGAGGGGAGGAGGTGTAGAAAAATTATCCACAAAATGAAATTTCAGAGTCTGAAAGAAATGAAATATTAAATAGACCTTTAAATATTTGTATTTGGATTGTTTATATTGGATATTTCATCCCAGTCGTTATTAAATACATCAGGCATGGCATTTTAAAAGTATGGTGACTCGGTCATTGACATTTCAGCATTTCCTATTCTATATTGTGCACTTCAGAGAGGATGGTTATTTAACTTCACTTCAAGAGATAAGTCCAAACAAATACCAAACCTATCTATTATTCATTGAATATTAAGCGGTCACCCAACTCTGCCACAGTATAATAACAACCTGTGTGAGATACCATTACAAATGCAGAATAATTTATAACGGTGACATCTGTATAGGTGACGTATTGGTAGGGTATACCTGTAAAAGTCTATGAATGCATAACGATGGCACGTGTTAGATGTTTCTGGTAGAAGAAGAGATGATGGGAGACAAATGATAAATGAGGAGGAGGAGATGATAAGGACAGGTAATGATGAAGGTCATATAGGGATAGGTAGTTGGAAGGAAGAGAGGCGAGAGGAGAGGGGAGGATGGGGAGAAAAATAGGAGGAAGAGAACGCCGCGGAGGAAGAAAAATCGCAGAACACGATTGATGAATGTTATGGATATATCTGAACATTCGTATGCGGACAATTACTCCTGGACTTTTTATCCCGGTACAGTTTTCAGGGATCGTTGTCATATATATAAAACTATGTTAATCACCATTTTGTTTAGTCTCTGTATATCTAAATCTTTAAAGTGATTGTTTTTAGAATGATTGCCGGTTCAAGTGAAAGTAATATTACTAAAACGATATATTTGTAATACCTTTGTATCAAAGAGGTCCCACGCAGGATGCAACAAGTATTGAACTCGTCGTCAAAACAAGAAACAAATTGAAACGAGCTGCGCCCAGTATAGTAATATGGATGCAATAAGCCACCGCACGGAGTTATTAATCTAGAGTAGATCTAGACAAAGAGGACGGCATTAGCATTCGAGAGGGGTTCCTAGCGATGACTTATACTGCGATAGACTAGGTATGATATCATCACACACAGAGAACATCCTAATTGAAAAGACAAGAACGATGGTCCTCACACGGCGGTCAGAATGCAGCGAAAAAATAATTATGAAATAGTGGGGTGACGGATAGATGAACTCACCCAGCAAAAAACAAAAACAAAACAAACAGACTAAGGAGACACAAAATATCACGTGACTTGGCAGCTTAATAACATCGGCAGACATCAGACAGAATTGGAAACGGGTCGAAGAAAGAGGGAGAAAGTTTATTACGAATTGGAAATGGAAAACAATAAACAAGAAATTGATGACTAATCGCACACGCGGACTTGCACGTATACGGTCTGTCGTTGCACTTTTTTTGTATCTCCAATATTATTTCTCACTTGCATCTCTCTTTCTCTCTCCCCCGTCTCTCTTTCTCCCTGTCCCCTCTCCCGATACAATCCCTATCTCTCCATGTCTCGTCTGCTCTTTTTCCTTTTCTATGTTTCTTACAGTATCTTCCAGTTTTATTGTATCTTTTTTTTTATATTTCAATCAATAAAGAATATAAACAATCCTGCATAATCCAACATTGTGTAAATATCCTAAGTGTGATATTTTATGAAGGCTTTTATAGGCCTTAAGAATTTTTCCTTTTTTTCTTGATTTATTTTAAAAAAAAAACTTCTAGTAATTTATACCATGTCATCTTTTACCTATAGTATTTTAAATTGAAATGTTTACCTAATATTTTCTTTTTACTTCTGCCAACAATAATATTTATCTCTTTTTCTCTACACGTTGCCACTACGTGAGGCCATTCCTGTTTTGCATCACACACACACACACACACACACACACACACACACACAATCACACACCCACACACACACACACACACACACACACACCACACACACAACACACACATACACACACACACACACGTTTCTCTCTCTCTCTTTCTCTCATTCTTACTATGGTGCTCCACTACCCCTACCCCTCCCTTCCACATTCATTAATCGCGTTTCAAAATATCGTTGGTCTTACGAGCTCGTCCGTACAACCATGGACAATCCAAAAAAATTAAGCTAATTGAGCAATGATTTTGATGCGTTTCATAATTAAATGGAATGAAGAAATGTAAAATGACGTCATCCTTCTATACCTTCCGCGGCATCCCCGGTGCCAGATTAGAAAAAGAACCCGACTAAATTGCACTCCCATCAAAAGATCGACGAATAAACCAATCAAATTGTCTTCTCATTAGGCGTTGCTAGGCAGCGAGGTCTGACGCCGTGTGGGTAGCATGCCAAACTGGGACCAAAATCATTTCTACCCCCTTCTTTTATCTATCTCTGCCTATGCCATCATCTTTTTTTTTCTTCCTCTAAAAGTCTCCCAATGGTATTCTCCCCCCCCCCCCTTCCCGGTGGCTGATACAGGATTTGTAATAGAGTGGTTCAGAGTGCAAAATTTAAATGAAAATGACTGCAATTTTCTTATAATACGGTATATTTCGTTTGTATGTTCAATGCGTGATTTCCAAAAATAAAGTGGAGCGCACCTCTGCATCCCCGCCGGGAACCGCCACTGCTTTATGTATTTCACTTTTTAGTATTTTTTACGTTGATAGAAATATGGTCTGAAGGCGAGTATTGTGAAATAACCGAGAAAAGAATGTAAAATTCAATATTTTATTTTAGTTTTGTCAGAGAGAGAGAGAGAAAGAGAAAATGTAGGCGCATGTTTAAACGTTGAATTCACGAAATATTAAGCTATTTCAATCTGAGCCGAGCATATACAAATATTTGGTGAAGCAAATATAAATTTACAAGACTTTATTATAATGTTCATATCTATCGTATCAATACACGACCATAACGACTTGTTGCGAAATAAATCCACCTCTGTAAATAGAGGGTAAAATGACACCAGCTGCAAGTGCATGCAAGAAAAAAGAAACGCTTTTGTCAATGTTTGTTGATTTCAACTGATAATCAAATCAGGTATCTGAATAAGGCACAAAATTCAATATAATACGCACTATAATGATAAAATCAGCATTTAAAAGAGAAAAACCATATAAAATGGCGGATAATGCGAGAGACAAAGGGTTAACGAGTTGAGGAATGGCAAAGTGGCTTATTTTTCTGCTCCCAGGTCACGCTCGTGACCGCATAAAATGGCAGAAAGCTGCCTTAAAATTCGAGTTTTTTGTTTGTCAGGACATGATGTGTGACTGGAATATGGGACAAGCTTGTTTGCCGGGTAGGCTGTGAGAGGTGAACGACGGCATGAATTCGGGGTTTCAAGGATCTCAGAAAGTTTAAAATGCGGCCCCGTGCGTGTAGTCCCACATACTCATGTTCGTGTGATTAAAGGGCGCCTGTTTTGGGTTGAAACAGTGGTGAACTCAACTATTGTAAAAGATCTGATTTCATTAATTTTAGTTAAAGAATGAACATTATCTTGAACCTGAAAGGTGCGTGCATCTAATGACTGAGAAATGTATCAAAATATTATTAAATAATGGCATATTCAGCTAATTTGGCAATCATTGGCATAGGCCTGAGGCTATGACTGAAAGTTCAAAGAAGTTCTTGATTCTGTTACCACTCATCAGACTTATATTGAGTGCCAATTTCCGACTACAAAATGCTGGAGAAAATTAAATTGAAAGGAACTATCCATACGTCTATAGATCGAAAGAAAAAGAATAGTCGGGGGAAAAAAAAAACGTGACCCAAATCTAATAGCGCTTCAAATTAAAAAAAAAAAAAGATGCGTTGTAAAAGTCCGATGATTGTTCATAAATAAGCTTACATCGATTTTGTTAAATACGAAAATATGAAGACATCAGAGAGTGGATCGGAAATGGGTTGTCAAGATCAACCACAAAATTATTTGCCCGATATATCATCAGTGCGAACCTTTAATGATGAACAGGGCATTATCCATGTCACGGAATCGATTTGAATTGGAGTGTTCTGAATTGAGGATTGGACATGCATCCCGTCTGATTTGACTGTCTGTCCATCCTCTGAGTCGAATCTTGAGAGGAGAGACCTCCTCCAGATTTGTTATCTTCAAGAAGTAGATGGTGTTCTAGTTCACCTCCCCTCAGGGAGGGATAGGGAAGAGCGTATACGTGAACGACCTGGAAAGGGAGCTCGAGGGGTGGTATTACGATGGCCGCGGAATTGAGGAGACGGTTAATGATGAGGAATTCGACGTCTAGAGAGAAATTGGGAGGGGAGGGGTAAAATAGCCAATCTTGAGAGAAACAATATGTTCTTCAAGAAACTATCCTGGTTCAGGGGGACAGGGCAGTGTGTGTAAGTGAAAGCGAGCTTTGGGAATGCATGGTAATACCAACATGACCAAGGTGAAATCGAGAAGAAAACGGGTGCGGAATTCGACATAAGGAACTGAATAAGTGGGAGGGGGGGGGAGGGAGGGGTAAAATTAGGATAAGCGGTTTGAAACTTTCAAAGAGGAGCAAGTACTGCGATGCCGCCTGGCACTTGCAAAAGGTGGGCAATTTTCATTTGACGTTTTTAGGAACGTGAAATAATATGTGTATGTTCATTTTTCGGAGACGATAACCACAAGTATTACTATAAAAGAATTATACATTACATTAGGACAATACGGGAAATAATCATAGTAAATTTGTGACGTCACACTAACATGCGTCAACGTGAAAAAGCTACTATTGAACAGTCGTATAGCCTATAAATCGGTAGAGCGATTATGATAAAAAGAACGAATTGATACAAAATGGCTCAGGTAGGCACATAGGAGATTAAAGTTTGGAAAGAGGATTATACGATTTAGGATTAGAATAGTGGACAACCGAAACTCCCAATAATACAGTACGTGTGGGCAAGATTTGAATAAATATTGTTGTTAGTTTCATTGACTTACAAGATTTTCATATGATTTAGATATATTTATTTCCTATGATTCGGTCTCTACTTGAGTAATTACATTTAGATCTGGAATATTTTCGAAGGAAACAGATAGGAGAAAAAGCTCAAAATTTGAAGAAAAAAACTGTCATCATTTCGTTACTCTGTCTGTTTTTCCCTCTAGCCAATTCTTGAAATTCATGTTAAATAGGAATATTGTTTAGCCCATTTTATTCTCGTTGAATAACGAAGAGAGAACAAATAAAATATATAGTACTTAATAATTATTACTCCCAAATCATAAGTCTCAGATCCTATCCTCAACGAGCCGTAACACGCATTGCAATTGGACACAGGTAATAAAATGACAAATGTAATTTATAATCGCTAGATCTTTACCCGCTTAATTCATTATCCGTCATTGGTTGGTTTGCGGAGTACGAAGTCAATGTTTCAGTGCTTTTTTTCGTACTCCTTTCATGCCTTTTCTCCTCTTCTTATTTTATTTTTTCCTAAGCGATCAACGTCATTAAGCGGTTCCTTTTCTCTTCTTCTGTTAGCCGATTCTCAAAAGACACCGCAGGTTTTTAATCCTTTACTGAACTGTTTCTTTACATCTCTCATTTTCCCAAGAGATGGAAGAAGGGGGGGGGGGGCTCTTTCGATTTTATAAGGAAGCTCAATCCCGAGGCAAAGTTTTGCCGCGGTGAAATTCGTTTGAAGGAATAAAGTGCAGGGTATCAGGGTATATGAGGGGAAAGGGCGAGGTATATCGTTTGTATGTTTTGAACTATTCAATTGAATTGCTACAGAGAGTGTTGTATCACGGATCTTAATAAAGGAACCCGAGGGGATGAATGTGAGAGAGAGAGACGGAAAGGTGGAGAGATCAAATCTTAATTTATACAGTGCAATTTATAAAATAAGAAAATATATTTGAGGTGTATTTGAAGAAAAAAACTATGTGTAGAGACATTATAAGGAAATCTTAAAAAGGGAATAATGAAATTGATACAAAACACTCTCAATGAAGATACAGCTGTTTTAGACCGACATCTTGGATAAAATTCATGGTATTGGGATCACTTTATTTGTGAATATTAGGGATAAATTTTCAATTCCTTTTAGGCTAAAATTATTTACACTCTTTATGGTCAGAGTTAATATTTCACTCTTTTAAAACCACTCTGAATGAAAAAGTGATATCCTAAAAACGCATAAACGAGTGTAAATTCATTCGTAGCGGAGCGAAACAGTGACATAAAAATCGTTCGTTACACGAGCAACGGGGTATCATTTTCTTTTTTTTTTTTACTTATGTCAAAGGCAAACAGTCATCTAAAGCCCAAATAAGAAAGAAAATAGAATCAAGGAAAAGAAAAATACTGTCTGCAAACGGCTCGAACTGTTTTATTATCCCCCTTCAGCACTTCGATGGTATTACGATAAACGTTGCCCTGAATGGAGGCGATGATATCACTTCTTAGCAACAAAAATAGAGTCTCTCTCTTATGTGTTTCCTTTGCGAGATATCAAACTCCCCATCTCATTTTAAATTCATAATCGGCATATCATCAGCATGGCGTGAAAAGGCGTTTGACTAAGCCCTTTTATAGCGGCGAAGCTAATTTTCTGCTATTTAGAAAAGGTTTTCTGGGACGCGTTAATTCCTTTTCCCTTCAAAAGACAGCGATATGCTCGCAATAATCTTGTAAACCGAATCGAAAAGCGAGAAGTCGTTTTTCCTGACGTTTCTTTTTCTTTTAAAATCCTTTTGGTGGATTTCCCACGCAGGCGTCAACCATTTACTGGCGAAAGCGGTTGGAACAGTTCCTCATAAAAAATGGTCGAGAACAAGAGAATGTTGAAGTGTTTGGCGGGCTTGTACAATTGTCTGTTTTATCGGTGTAGTTTAGAAGCTATTTATCGGATTATCTGTGTTCGGTTTAACGCACTTCAATAGATGTATTTGATTGGGACTACAATAGACTTGCTTTACAGGTGCAATTTATCGCCTTTGCGGGTCGGCAAAATAATATCCCAATCAAAATGTAAATAGAGTGTCAGAACTTTGATACATGTACATGTATACATGGGTGATGTGTGGCATATATGCCATGGATGTAAACATATTCGAGAATCTTCATTCAGATCATAATACTTTGCATAATTAGAATTCGAACAATGTTACCCACCAAAGGTGTTAGAACACTTCATATCCCTATTTTTTTTTCTTCTAATATATACTTTACAAGGGAGTGATGCTGTTTACAACGTTGTATTACAACAAAAATAATTATGCATTATGAACGAAACATTATGGTGTAACGCAATGTTTATGCCAACTATACCCTGAGTATAGAATGGCATACTTCAGTTTAAAGGCTAATTCTTAAAAGTTGATTATCGCTGAAAAAGTTCATAACTGTTGAATATAAGTGCGATTATACTACACATTGATATAACGACGTGTGTCCAGATTTGATGCATAAAGTGGCTTTAAAATGGAAGAATATATTATCATTTTTGTTTTCAATGTATCAAGTTATAGAGTTCAGTCGTTAATTACACGCACATGGTATCCAATTCAAGACGGGGGCATCGTTTTAAAATGCTACAATGTATATCCTTTCTCACGCTATATTTGATTTCTATTCTTTGTGTCTATGCCGAGCAATTTCGTAAGTAAATTTGAGAATCAAACATCAAAATATATCCATTTATCACGCTATTTTGGTCAAAAGGCGGGAATTATAAGTGACTTTTGGGCGATGCAATTTGAAAGGTTACTTTCCGAGGGAGTGCAAATTTACGTAGCGCGTGTATCAAAAAGAGAATCGTTTATTTTTCAAAAGCCAACCGCGATTGATTATTGGATATTGGGAACATTGAATTTCAAGAAAGTTTACAAAAGAGAAAAGGAGTGACCTTATTCACGTGCTAGAATTTTAAGTTCGTTCTATGTGCTCACTTTAACATAATAGTGTTTGCGTGTAATTTTTTTTATAGTTAGTTCGTATAGTGATTCCAAAAGGAATTGAATGTACGAATCAACTATGTTATGTCTCAGACATTGGGTTAGACGATGACTGTCAGTTTTGAAAGTATTATCTGGACCTAAACTGTCACTCTTCTTCTTGTTCCATTATAATAATGAAGATTATGTATTATAACTACTTTTCGATTCATAACAGTCAATAACGCAATTTAAGTTATGTTTGGCCTTAAGCATAATGGTAACGAATTAAAATGTTAACGAATTTATGAAATCGTGTCCACACAATTATCCACAATCTAAACTGTCTTTAAAATCGTGTCATAAAGAATTGATATAGATATGAAGGCAATTTCAAATTCACTTTCGGCCTTGGAGCAAGAGGCAAAAATCATGTTTTCAATCCTGAACTTCGTGCTATCACGATTATTTCGAGACGAAAGACTCTTCTATATATTTCTACGTCATCTCATGTCACAAACATGTTGTGGGTAATAATTACCTCATCAATGGTCGAGACACGTACACTCTTGGTATCCAATCTAATGAAAATTGTTATATTCCAACCCAAAGTCACGCCTGCCCATCACCCATGCACCCCACCCCCACACAACCCCAATCCCTAGAGACAGTGACAATTTCACCATTATGGCACGCCCAATGTACAGGATTGATAAAAACACCATGGAGCCCTATGTTTTATTTCTTTATTATTATTATTAATCGATTTTTTTTTTTATTTACTTACACGTAGTCATTTATTTATTTAACAAATAATGGATGATATTGGTACATTCATACATTATTCGTTTTTATCTATCATGGCCTTACCAGTTACTGGTTTACATTCTATATTTTACACTATTCATTTAATATGAGTTAAAAATTTATATAGTCCACAATTTCTATTCATAGTTTAATATCAGCTTGTCATTCAAGACCACAATTTGATCAATTACGTTGTATATAACATTAATATACTAGGAACTATATTATTGTATCGCTTGTGACGTTACATCTTGTTCATAGCAATAATCATCTTATCAGAAAAGCTATACAGAAATTGATTTGCCATGATAAAATTCAATTCTTATTTATTATATGGATCAAATTCATCAATTTCAGTGAACCTCGTGCAATAGCTCTGCCCATGCATGCTATAAACCAGCGGCATTGAATTGGCCCCCATCACTCAATTGTTTTTGCCACCCTCCGCCATTTTGCAAGATGGCGTGTCGATAGCAGACGATCTCATTCAGATAGCCTGGGCGGGCAAATTTGTGATGGTATCTCCTGCGCACGTTTTTAATTTTCACCTCCCCTCTCCTCCTCCCCCAGTAATGACTGCTTCATTTTCTTGATTGTTATCAGGGGGATTGGGCAAGAAAATTGATTACGTGATGTTGAGCTAATGCTAGTTATGTCGAACCAAGATAGATGAGCTTGCTCCAAGCCATGCAATGGAAATTGTCAAAAGATGTAGCTGCACACGTTTTGTATAGTGTAATTGTCTTGGTGCTGGAGACGAATGATTCATAATGGTTTTCTGCTCAGCAGAAAGTGCCATTGTTGATGAGACTCCAATAATTTTTCTCATCTATTTTTTTTTTTTTTTTTTTTTTTTTTTTTTTTTTTTTTTTTACTGGCATACAAGTAATGACTAATTCTTTGTTTCACACGTAATTGAATCTTCGATAGCGACATAATCTTCATAAAACCCAAGAGGCGTATACTTTGTGAACTAAAGGTATATTCTTATTATGTTTTGACCAAATTAAACCCGTAGGTGAAAACAAAGTTGGAGATATCATGAGTAAATGTCTCAATCAACTCAAAGATTAATCATAATTGTGTTTTAGTGATCACTTCAAATGTATGCCTGTATATTATGCTGGTAAAAAAAACTTAAAACGACAACCCTATTCTCTTTTGAACCTGTTATTCCCAAACCACGAAGCCTAGAAAAGGTATGCTTTCTGATGGCATTGTTTTCACAAGTCCTGAAAATAGAAATACATACCTGTTTATGAATTATCGGCCTTTTGAAAGTGATCTTTCACTGTCGAGAAAATGGGAAAACAGGATCAACTTTGAAAAGCTTTTTTGTCATATTTTAATTCTACAAAATTTCCTTCTAAATCTCCAACTATATAAATAGGTTTGCCAGGAGAAAAATTTGCTCTTCAAGTTGATAGAAAACGATCCAAAATCTGGTTATGATCACTCGATCAAATTCCTACATTGTGGTAGGCCGCTCTGAAGGAAGCTTGAGCTTCTTTTTTATTTTTTTTTTCTGCAGCAAACAGGAAAAGTATTATGAAATAGAACGAATTGAAGGATTGGCAGCAAAATGAAATTCACCCCCACTCCCGCCCTAAAACAGGGAAATTGTTGGAGGGGCGATGTAGCGAGAGAGAGAGAGAGAGAGAGAGAGAGAGAGAGAGAGAGAGAGAGAGAGGGAGAGAGAGAGAAAGAGTGAGAGAGAGTTGAGGGATGACAAAAAAGTTTAACAATGGCATAACGTCGTACGAAATAAATATCTTAATGTGGTCTTTTTCAACGTTTATTTCGGCGCTCTTAGAGTGCCGAAATAAACCGAACATACTGTTCGAACGCCAACAAATTTAATTACGTGATATTTGTTGCCTTTGGCTAGAGCTATAGATAAAGTTTAAAGAAAATCCTGAGGATAAGAATGACTCAGAATGATATTATTAATCATTCTGAATTGTCTCTTCTAATTTACTCCGCAGAGTGAAATATGAAATTGCAATATTTCATTTGTGGTTGATGTATTGCTTCCGATTCTTGCGTTGATATACGGCCCGCTAACATGGCTAAATACCCCGTCAGAATCAATCATATTCGCCATTGCTTAATAGATTAGGATATTGTTTGTTATTGGTGCAAAGAAAAGGTTTTAAGAAAAGACCAATCAATTTCAAATGAAGGGTAATCATTGATATAAAAAGTGTAAGAGATACAGATATCATATTATTTATTTTATTGGCGAATGAACGGTATTGAAATGAAAGGAAATGAACGGTAATCAGGAGATATACGGGACAGATCATGAAGTAAATGAGAAAATAAGAAGTGATGGGAAAGAGAGAGAGAGAAAGTGTATCATTATAAAAGAAAGTATATAAAAGTTTTCGTGTGATAGAAAGAAAGAGAGATGGGAGTGAGAAACAGATAAATAAATGGTAAACGAAATTACAAATATGTATGGGATCACGGGGGTATAAGTTTGGAAATGTCAAATTCAATAATGAATAATATTATCTCAGCATGCTTTGCACTAATGACACGTGGATTATTCAATCCCAGCACTTTTTTATTTTTTTAAATTTTTTTTTATATATAGTTTTATAGTTTTACATAATTATGATTCTTAAAGTGTTATAGTAAACCCCATGCAAATCAATCAGCCAAAATCCCTTTATATGCCCCTTATTCCACCCTCGTCTATTAAAAGTTTGTCTTCTTATTTCTACTTATGAAATCACGTTGGGAAATGTGTTTTGGATAAACTTCACAATCCCGTTATTTCAAAATCCACTTTTGAATATCCGCTTATACATCCATTGACGCACTTATGAAATAATTATTCTTTAACCCCCACCCATCATTGCCCATCCCCCCCCCCCCAATTTCCTGTAAAATCTGTGGGTGAAATTTTTTTTGTAATTTTGCGCAGCCTTACATGAATCTGAAAAATTCCTGTAGTACATTCTGACCTTATTACCTCAACATTATTTAGATTGATCAAAACTATTTTGGTGGGGCTTTGTTTTCTCTAAGTCTTAAATCTAATTTAGACTCAACTATGTTTTTTTTTTTGAGGAACATAAGGGTATACTACCGGGTGTTTAGAAAAAAAAGGTACACCTCATATTTCAATAATCATCGTGAAACAGTCAAACAATTTTAAAGACAATATCTTGGTTATGTTGACAGTTGCGCGCGACCCTGTAAACATAACCAAGATATCACTAAAACAAGATATCATAAAAACATATGCATTTTATTATTATTATTATTATCATTCTTAAATATATAAATATTGCTCTATAAAACATAATCTCACCCACTTCATTTTTTTGTGCATTGAATTGAATGAATCTTTTCCCCCTCACCGAACTTGTTAATCATATATTTCAAGGAACAGAATATAAAATTCATACGAGTAGACTTTATTGAGATACAACGTACCTTTATATAGCAAAAATAAGACTAAGTTCTAGGTTTGATACAAGAGTTCTGTGGCATAAGCTTGGTTAAGTTTGGTAACTGTTTTATTGAAACACAATGTAGAGCCAATTTTCCAATGGGTTGTACAGTTGTGCCCCATCTCACTACGATTTCTTCTAAATGAAAGATGACATGTATTCTTGTATTGATGATGAAGGTGGACCGATGAGAGAGCATTTGAATTGCAGGTGCACGCTCCAGCACTGTATAGAAGGAGTGATGATAGGGAGTAAGAGTAATTGAGAGATAGAGAGAAAGGGAGAGAGAAAGAAAGAGAGAGAGAGAGAGAGAGAGAGAGAGAGAGAGATAGATGCAGGGATACGTGAACACATTCTTGGACCAAACTAGAAAGAAAAAAGGTGTCGTTCTTCATTTACAATTTAATGGGTAAAATATTGCACGGCTGAATTCTTTTTGTATACCTGCGTCGTTACTGTTACCATAACTGTTTTATCGTTGAAACAAAAGCATGTTGAGTTTTCCCATCGAACTACCCTGTCCAGAGTTTAGTAAAGGTGAAACTAATGTATAAAAACAAAGGTTAAGTAGCATGGAATGTATTTCCATATAGAAATATTGTTATTACGCTTCTATTTAAACTGTTCATTCAACAAAACAAAAAAAAATAAATAAAAGAATAATATGAACAGAGTTGCTGTCAATTGATTTCTTGTTGAATTGACAATGTAATATATAAATGTTGAAGTGACTTCATGTCATTTTCGTAATAGTATAAAATGACCATTTTAAAAAATTATTCCGCGATTGCTATACTGATGTGGCCAAGATACTTTTTTTTTCCAATAAAGAATAATTCTACTTTGTTGCTTTAATTTCATCGCTGAAGATTCAAATAATAAAGAGTAGCTATAATATCGAATGGGCTGACGTAAAAACAGAGAAGAGGATCTCTTTAGGTGTGTTGGTTTTATCATGTCCAAGTTTCCCCAATCGTTCTCCCTCGTGTTTTCTTTCTATGCGAAGGAGGTGTTACTTACGGTGGATGATTTTTCATCGAGTATAATTCCCGCCTGACGTAAAAACCTACTTTTACCTCACCGCACAAGAAAAATATGATCTTCGAAATTTGTAAAGACACGAAGAGGAGGGAGGTATATATAGGTGTATAGGCCTGTGTTGTTTGACGACAGTTTTACCAAACGGTGTAACCATAAATTGATACAATAGGGAGGGGGAGGTCCGGATGCGGGGTGGAATTTAACTGGTGGTAAGCATTAGGTACCCCTGTCCAGATCCAACTCATTCTATCCCGACAACTTTTCTGTGAGACTATTTTTTTTTCGGGGGGGGGGAGCGTCCACAGAGCAATATTGAATACGAAACCTCTGACTCTATTCAGATTCCCAAATTGATTCAATGTTTGTAAGTGTTAGCACGCTGGTATATAAACCAACTTATATTGCTTAATCAATATTGATTTAGACTATTGATCGGAAAATAATGGGGCGATAACTTGAGCGTGGTTATTTCTCGACAGAAAGGTAATAAAATCCGGCCCTCAACTTGATGTGACATTCAGAATACCAAATGAACTATCTTGTTTTTCTCGTTCTTAAGAAGAATGTAATTTCCTCTTAAAACATCTGATAGGTCGCATGTGAAACTAGTTTATCCTGTATGGGTATATAGATTTTGTTGTAGCAATATAGGTTTACAATAAGAAAATGATAGCCACGATTGATTGAACAATCAATTTGGAAATGGTAGAAGAATTCTTAAATCATCTGCACAGGTGTTTCCACCATATAATTCCAAAATGGTAATTGTGATCTCAAAAACTTAGCAATGAGTCAAATTTGAACTTGAGGTTCCATTTTTGTAAACTCATACGTGTAAAATATCTTCAGATGAATATTCATATCACCAACATAGTCAACTTACATCGTCTGATAACATAAGGACATTAAGGACACTAAGTCTCTTTTAATTTTTGTGAAAGAACGTGTACGTTAACGCCCTGATGGCTCTATCAGAGAACATTCGAATTACTTAGGAGATGAAAGTTGCAGTGTCGGTTCGGATGCAGTCCTAATTAACGCTTGAGTGAATCCTTAAGAAACCAACCAAGTGCGTCATACGCCACTCGCTCCCAGCGATGTTTTTATAGAGCGAGCATTAGGACCGAAGATTTGCAGGGGTGGACAAGCTGAAACAGGGGTAAGTCGTAGAATGAGATTAAGTAAGCCGAATTTAATCTAGTTTGCAACGGGAAGGAATGGGGGTCCTCTCGAGGGGGAAAGGTAAGCCTATAAGGTTATGAAACACGAACCCAGGCCTACGTTAATATCCAATTATCAGATTACAAGGAGGTTAGGTCGATGGGCTTACTTGAAATTGAGATTGCGAGTTGTATAGGGAATGGCTCGTTTTTATGGCGCACGCAGAGCTAGAGACGATCTTTCTTTGTTGAAAGTTTTCATCAATACAAATATAGCAAGCACCGATGGAGCGTGGTTCCACTTCATTTGGATTTTAATCCATATAATCGTCTATAGCGGGTATGTAGGCCTCTCACCGTTGTTTTGTCTATTTTTCGTCTTTTCATAGGTATGGCATATAATTACGTGGTATATGACCTTGATATTGTCTTTGGCACAAATGGGGGAAAAAAGAAACGATTTACGAGGATCCTTTTAAATATTTCCTGGTATAAGTTTCTGTACAACTGAACCAACGGCCCTTATGTAAAGCTTGTTGGCATCCAGTATCTAAATGCTGGGTTTTTAGATAAGATGGGTCAAAACGCCCAACTCACAAGCAAAAATTGTCCTTCAGCTTTTCACGCATTGCTTGTTTTAGTCCAGAATTGAACCATTGAATTGCTGGGGTAACCTCCACTTGCATAATTATCATCACGTGATTAACTTCCACAAAATCATACTTCTGAAGACCAAAATGGACAGTATCAAAACTGAATGCACGATTGCTGCCCACTTTGCATATAAGAATAAAGCGCATTTCACCTTCACTATACAGTGTGTCCCAGAAATAACTATACACTTTCGAATTTGCTACCAAATAAGAAATATATGGTTCTTGGAGGTAAAGATTTATATGTAGATAAACCTCATATCCTCAACTATTATTTGACACCAAAATGTCCGAAAATGATGCATGCCTCAATGAGCAATGCTCACTTATATGAAAGACACAGAAACGAGGCTGCGCAGGAATTCGCTATGCATTTACCACCTGCATATGGGCGGCCAAAAGGGCTAGCATTAATAATGACGTGAATCGGCTAACAAACACAAAATAAACCAATATACAAAACAACGAATATAAATAATATAATTATAAAAACCAAAAATTACATTTTTGCATAATTTATTGGTTTATTTGGTTTTTGTGTCCTTCACAAAGGTGGGCGTTGCTCATTGATGCTTGCATCTTTTCAGACTTTTTGGTGTCTAAAGATAGTTGAGGATATGAGCTTTATCTACATATATTTTTTCCCCTCAAGAACCATTATTTCTTATTTGGTGGCCATTTTAAAAGTGTATAGTTCTTTCTGGGACACACTGTATAGTACATGCTGTTTCCCAAGAGGGGCAAAAGGCTCAGTGGATGTGTTCCTGCATGAAAGAGGATAGAAAAGAAGATGCGATAATGAAATAAATTAAATAAGTTTCCATCGATAGTTTGTCACCATTAAGGGTGGCTAAACACAGCATAACACGTGCTTGTCTTCGGGTAATTCGAATTTGATTCAATTAAACAGAATTTCTGTGGCGCCATGCTGGTCACTGTGCAGCGTGAGTATAGATTGACCGAGCATACAAGCAAATTAACGATCCATTCACGTCTTACACAGTCTTCTCTCTCTGAAGCTTGCTTTGTTTTCACCCTATATGATTCCATACTGGGCAGAATTTTAGGATCATATTTTTTGCGGTTAGATTATAATGTGGGAGTATGTTGCACATACCTGTAGAATTAACAAATGCAAATATTAATATCTCTTGTATATCTAAAAGCTACAAAATTTACATCATAGTATACATTAGATTATAATGATTAAAAAAATGCTTAAGACGGAGAGCCGAGGAAAATGAAACTAATCGTTCCCAATCATTCTTCTTCGCATTACATTATTCTATTCCATTCCATACTTTGTAGTCTTGTTTTCCACCTTAGTAATACTGCTTCGCTGCTCGCATACTTTTTTGTTGCTCATTTTTGCTTCTCATAAAAGCCCTTTTTTGAAACCCCTCACATGATTCCACCGCTTGTCGATATTAAATGCCGAGATGCGAATACACTTCATCTCTTTGTATTATATTCTTTCAGCATCTAATGCTCTCACCGCACAAATTGACAATTAAGACGCGGAATGAATTCAAAAGTGATCATATGGATTTAATCGAAATGTTCGCGGTACGCATAACATGAGGTTGCTCAATTCACACCTCAAAATTAATTTTCATTTGTGGGTTTAGGCCTACCCAGCTGCATACCGAAAAGAAAGCAATGTGTATTTTAAGTGAGACTTATCATTTAGCACTATATTAAATATGTTTGTGTGAGGTTTTGTTTTTGTTTTTATTTTAGTTTTAGTGCTATTGTGAATCTGAATAAATATTGTCATCCTTCACCTTACATTTTGATCGTATCTTGTATAATTCTTCACATTTGTCAGCAATATCATTACGTCACTCCTTTTACACTCCAAGCCCCCCCCCCCTCTCTTGCAAGAGCTCCATAAAACAAACAGTCTTAAACCCATACTTTCTTATCTCATAATTATGTACAGGCCTATATTGACATGGTTGTGACTGTCAGGGGAGCATTTCATCAAAGGATTTGTCGGACATTTTATCCGAAAATTTTTCTCTCAGCCAATCAGATGCAAGCATTTCAGTAGCTTATAACAGTTTGTCGGATAAAACCGTCCTACAATTCCTTTTATGAAACGCCCCCCTGTTTCAATCTCGATTGAACGATTTTCGAGCGATCAAAACTCCTTATATACGAGTCATAAAACGACACTGTCAAATGTGAAGAGGGTATATCTCGATCCTTCTCTAACGGCTCCTCGCAATTTGTACATCAGTCGACCATTCTTTACAGGATTCCATTGGCAATCCCCCCATCAATCAGTAACGTGGTATAATAGTCATCATCAGCGTAACATCTCTTAGGAGCGTAGATGGGAGGATGAGGGAAGATCATAATCCCCATGTATGAAAATCTGAGTAAGATGGCTGGATGAGGAGCACTAGAGAGACCATTGCGTCTTGATTCTCCCCCCTCCCCCCCCCCCCCCCCCGCTCACTGAATATACTATTGCATTAATCTCCACCATCACTCTTCGCATGCTCATTACTCGTCAGCATACAGCGGCGTTGATATAATTGTGCATTACGTAACATTCAACCCCATCATATTAAGAAATCATGATATTTATACCCTCTATTTAAACCTTATCCATTACCCATCATCTCGATCCTCCCCACTCTTCCCCCTTCATCACTTCATCTCATCCTTGCTTTTCATCATTCTCTCTTCCTCTTGATAATGGAGGCGTGGTGATAGTGGTATTCGTAAACTAGAGGTTACGGGATCAAGGCCAAGTCCAATGCGCTGTAGTGCCCTTCGATAAGACATTCCGCTCATTAGCAAGCATCCTCGGATATGAATATTAACAATCATTATCAACATCATCATCATCATCATCATCGCCACCATCATCAACATCATTATCATCCTCATCATAACCATCCATCATCCTTGTCATCATTACTATCACCGTTTTTACCATCATCAATATTAGCACCACCACCACTATCATCATCATCATCATCATCGTCATTACCATCGCCATCATCATCCATCATAACCACCATCATCATTCCATCACCATTGCATTCATAACCATCATCATCATCATCATCACCATTACCATAATCATCATCATCTTCATCATCACCACCACCACCACCACCACACCATCATCATCATCATCATCATCATAGTCATCATCATCTTCATCATCACCATAATCATTATCCCCATGCATCATCCCCATCACGGTTATATTCATTTTCATCAGGTTAGTAAGTACACATTCCACGTACTTTGAGTAAAGCTATAGTTTCACATCTACAGTAGACGGGAGTAAATCCAGTAAATGTATCAGCAAAAATGCGGGTTTTAACATCATAATCATCATAATTCAGTTTGATCAGGCTTTTAAACACCTTCCACGTACTTTGGTTATGCCATACTTACACATCTTCAGTAGACGGGAGTAAATCCAGTAAATGTATCAGCAAAAATGCGGATTTTAACACCATACTCATCATAATTCAGTTTGATCAGGCTTTTAAACACCTTCCACGTACTTTGGTTATGACATAGTTTCACATCTTCAGTAGACGGGAGTAAATCCAATGAATGTATCAGCCAAAGTTCGGGACTGTAAAGGGGGAAGTGATGATTATCAGCACAAGCGGATCTAAATGGGCAAGGGGGTTATCCTCCCCATGCACGCCCTCCTGAAAAATATTCAACAATAAAAACCATCCATAGGTCCCTCTATCCTGAGGTCAAAATATCGATAGCCGAAACGCCCCTGATTGGCAACATTGTGAATGTGAAATCGGGACGATTACACACCTACCGGTTATTGATTTTCATCAAGAATGAAAATTATCGGAGTAAAAGTAAAGACAATTTAATGTTTTAATTTTAACGTAGATTATTGATGAGAGCTTTTGTGCTACATGGATCTTATCAACAGATAAATATGCCTACCATAAGCATGATAAATATTACGGCAGATCATATCTGACAAACTTCGTTTATTTCAATTAAAAAAGGTCAGATGCTTGGAAAATTTAAGAGCCCGAATAAAAACAGTCATCTATATAAATAATTGTGTACTCTCCCCTAAAAAAATAATAATAAAAAAAAAAAATATATATATATATATTTGCACATTTGCCTCAAATTGCTCTGAAGAAACGCTTTTAAAAGATTTTTGGGCCCAAGAATTATATACGAAGAAGAAAATGTTTATATACTAATTTTTTTGCCTGAAACTATGAAATTACTTTCCTTTTTTAAGCAGTTTAGGGTAGATTAATAAAAAGTTTTATTTTCACTCAAGAAATTTTGAAAGCTGATGCATAATGGATATACCAGATTTTGGAAATAAATTAATGCAGTACACAAAATTAATTACTCCAATATAAAGGACACCCGACCCGTGTATCAACGAATTAGAAATGAAACTATTACAATTAATCATATATTCATGGGAAATTATACAGCAGATCATCGATAACTAGGCAACGCCTTCGAAATTATACCCAATCATACTTTAATGCCTGTGCTGATTATTATTTCTTATTTAAACCAATGGGGCGAGAACTGTATCTTGGACAAGAACGTCTCTAAGATGACTTTCCCATTCAATTACAAACTGATTGGTCTTAATCCGATTTTTTTTTCTTTCGTACCTTACAAAATATTCCATGGTATTAGCTGCTCATCAGAGATGGGTTAAATTAATACCTGGAATATTTTTCTCTACTGAATTCATTTTCATGACTGTATATGATTATTTTTGATGAGTCGAGTTCGAACAAGGATTATATTGTGTTCCCGCCTCTAAGCTATCGTTTGATTATATTTTGGATCCTACCTATCATATGACCTTTTCGTAGTGTCCGCATTCTCTTTGTTCAGACTTTATTTTTTTAAATGAAAATATGTATTTTATGTGTAGATTACATGAAGATTTAGCTATTTATTTTCATGATTGATTCTACATATCGATCGATGACGGAGCTGGAAAATAAAAGATTCCTGATACGAATTCTGCTAATTTATCTGTTTTTGAAAATGCTAAATGATCGACGAAGAACAATTTCATGCATGATCTTTTTCATGTATACATGTAGGATCTATATTTGTTAATTCCAATTACGGATGAATTAGGCTAGACCTAGTTCTAGTAATTTAGATAGGGCAAATCTGAGAGTAAGTAATTCCACTTTGCATGGTCATGGGTTTACATAGAGAACGCCAAAAGGATAATTACCCAATTACATCCCGTTTCAGGATAATTCAATAAGTCTGCTAATATACAGTATGCAATATTATTATGCAATATATGCAATACTCACTAACCGAACATTCAGATCAATGACTGAAATAAAGAAGAAGTGAATTTATCATTTCAAGCACCGCACTGCATGGTCAGTCTGTCAACCCATGCATTAGCCTAGGATCATACCCAACACTGATTGAATCATGTGGGACTGAACGTAAGTCCACCAGACTAACTTGAAGACGTTCCGCCAGATTAGCAGTGTAAAACGGATGACGAACCTTCAACTTGAAACCCAGCCCGGGAGATTTTCTTTTGTCGCATGCCGACAAGCCAGATAATGTTTCTTCCCTCCAGTTAGATAATTTGTTCAGTTAAATGACGAATGTGCTTTTCCCCTTGTGGCAGACGACGAGCGATCAACGATCAACACACGCGATCGAAACATATAATTTCTTTTTATGGCGTTATCGATAGTGGACAGAATGATTTAATTGATCTACGGTTGTACTTTTGTTCAGTCATGATCCTCCGCTCTCTTGAAAGTTAAAGAGAACTAAGATGATGTAGATTTCGTTTTCTTATGTTTTTTTAAAAATTATATTCCACTATTTATTCGATCAAATTCGTTCTTAAAGGCTTCCAAAAACTAAGATAGTTGGAATTCGCCTTGAAATACTAATTGCACTGTATATAACATGATACATTTTATTTTAGAAAATCTACATCACATCAATATTATCGATTTCTATTTCCAATATAATATCTCTGTGTGCAAACAATATAGTCAATGCTTGTGAATCATAGTATGTGTTTGTATACGGGTCATTCGAATAACATTTTGTGGTACCCTTAAAAAACCACACCAAGAAATGCCGCGACGGACTTCAGAAGTGGGCCGTAATTGACCCCTGAGGAGTTTAGCCTGAGGACGTTGCATGTGCTTTTACCAACGTCTCTCACTCCCTGTGGCGTCGATAATACTTTGCCAATATTTCGACTGGTGTGCGAACAAATTTGAAACAGTAACCAACTTTCCATGTAATATTGTATGCCACTCTTCCGAGCCTGCTCCTAAGGCGTGGGAAGCGTTTATAAGAAGACAAATTCTATCGCATTCGATATAGAAGATCTAAAGTCGCGCGGGCTCTGCGGCATGCTGCGAAAGTCATACTTATAAACCTAGACTAAATTTATGGAGATAAAACTTTGACACGTTTTCATTTAATTTTTGTCATTCAATATATTTTTTATTGATGATGTTGAATTGGTAAAGCGGAATAATATTTGTACTGATATAAAGTGCACTTTAAAATACTTATTTTAATGTGTGAGACCGAGTGAGTGTAGGCCTAATTAAATTTACAAATATGAAATCATTCACAACGTTGAGTACACAAGATCATCTGCGTACGAAGCTACGCGATGAAGGAGGGGTGTGGAGGGGTCATGAAAGAAAAAAAAATAACTGTAACACATTGTTAAAGGCGTTCAGAAAGAACATAAAGGATCATAAAGAACTGTCGGCTGATGGCCTTTTTACAAACAGAAACAGTGTGGGTAATAGACCACCGTAGTGAGGTCGTAATTCAGTTACGATGTTTGTCGATGTCTAACGACTCCCTACGGCTTGATATTAAATTTTTGAGATAGGGTCATCATTTTGTAACAAAGAAATATCATAGAAGAAGCCGTTAAATAGGTATCGAAAATGAATATCAAAAGTTGATCATTTTCTATGTAGCACAAAGTCATGTAAGGTCCCTAAAGATAGCATTTTACCTATGTGTGTTTCTCTATATTCAGATATTAATACACGTACAATATTACGAATGCACCACAATAAAGAAATACATGTAGGCCTAGATCAATTTTCATATAACTTTTCCATCGTATTTTATGATGATTAAAGGGGATATTTTTGCACGTTTTCCAGTTTTATTGGCCACGCAGACTCTTGGATACTTGGATTTATGCATGTACAGTGATCGTAAACCGTGAAGATATTATACAGTATAAAAGTTTTAATGGTAACCAATGGGAAGTCACCGCGTGCATGACACATCCCTACTCACTCCTGATGATGACAAAATAAGATAAATTTCTCTCATCGTTTCCCAGGAATTTGTTATTTTCTAACATTAAGACTCTTAGAATTTTAGATTTTCGATAAAGTATAATGATTTGAAAGAAATAAATGTTGAACAGCAAATATTGAAATGTTAATAAAGAAAATAATTACACGCTTGGATAGGGCGTGTATACATTCGTAGTCATAAGTTATTTTTAATATAAAACCCAAATTTCTGCTTAGCGAGAAAGATGAAAACAGAAACGTTCTAGTTCTAAGAAACAAAACATCACAGTAAAACAAATCTCGAATTATGGACGCATCAGAGAAGACTCACGACACGGTCACAAAACCAAAACTCAATTCACACAAGTTTAATGTTTGTCCGAAATGTCGTACTTTTAAATAATAATAATAATATTTACATTTAAATAGCCCTTAATACGTATATCCACCTTGGTGTTTCTAAGCGCTTATAGTGTTAACTAATGATTAATATTACTTGGCTTAGCTAGGCTAACCAAAAAGGTGCTCATAGAATTGCTTTGTACCGGTACCCATTCACCTCACCTGGGTCGAGTGCAGCAAGTCGTAGTTGAATTTCTTGCTGAAAGAAGTTAACGCCGCCATTTGGGATTCGAACATGCAACCCTCTGGTTGAAAGTCCCACGACGCTTACTTTTGTTGGTCATTAGGTCATATTCATCCGTGCAAATCTGATGCTTCCCTATACAACAGTCTGATGTTCATGGCAAGGCTATAAGCTATAATATGTAAACTACTAAATCTGTATAGTTTGGTGGCAGCGGTGGGATTCAATTTTTGGCTCTTCTTTGTTTTTAGGTCTTTGCCGTTGCTCTTGACATCAGTGTCATCACTGATGTAGAAAAGATTAAATGTTTAATCCCATAACAACCATATAGGCGACGCCGGATCAAAGAGTCCTTGACACACTCGATCTCCTTCAGAAGTAGCTGAAATGCCTGAAGTAACGGCACGACTTCTAATCGGATTCAAGTAGCTCTAGATGAGACCACACTAAAGGAATCGTGTCAGCTCTTCAGAAGAGTCATAATCCGTTTTAATCTTCTCCGTGAGGTATGTGCATGGTCCCATATATTCATTATGATGCAGTGCATTCACCTCCCTGACCTCAAGTGTCCTTTGGGGGAGGGGAGGGGGTGTAGATATTGGAGGATGCCCCTCCATTTTTGGACGTGTTTGCACGTGCTTGTATGAACGTGCATGGGGATGATTACATTTTTATGGGGGAGGGTACCACAATCTCTTACCATGTCTATGTTCCTTACTTTCTATAGGGTAATTAGGGGTAGGGTGGGGTCATGAAGACAGTATAGTCGTCGCATTTTGAATCTAGAGTAGAAAAATATTGTCCAAACAAGATTCCTTACAACATCATTTTATTTTTGACATTTAAAGGGGAAGTTCACCCTGGAATTTTATTGGTCTTAAAAAATGAAGAAAGATAAAAGAAAAATATGAGTGAAGGTTTGGAGAAAATCGACGAATAAATTATGAAGTTATGAATATTCAAAGTTTTGATTATGTGACGTCACATGCGAGCAGATCTCCTATGTGTTATGTAGTGTAAATTCCATAAAATGTCATTTTTTTTCAAAAGAAATTAATTATGTCACCTGTGCGGTCGATGTACCATCAAACATATGTTCATATACATGACTATATCAAATTGACCCATTCCTTTATCAAGAACCATGACAAAAAGACAAATTTATGGAATTTACATACACAACCAATGGGAGAGCTGCTCGCACGTGACGTCACACAATCAAAACTTTGAATATTCATAACTTCGCTATATTTTGGTCGATTTTCTTCAAACTTTCACTAATATTTTTATTTTATTTTTCTTCATTTTTCAAGACCAATAAAATTCCAGGGTGAACTTCCCCTTTAATGATAATAATCATTCGAAAGGCTACGTTGAAACAGGAAGTTACATTTGCTATAATGTAATTTATGACATTGATTTATTAATTTTTGATGAAGGTCAGTCATATCAAAGAAGTATTTGTAATGCATGATAACTGAGGTTTGTATAGACATTAATGATCTATGAACACATTTCGTTGGTTCCGTTGCTTTGTAAAGGATGTTTATACAATGATGATTACAGGGAATTGTCTGGGAACGCAAAGTTGATTTGGCGGTCGGTCCATTTTTAAATGTCAAGAATAGAGTTTTCTTTAGAACATGTCCTTGAATATCAGACGAGATTGCGCATAGAAGATTACCGATATCATTATTGCAACGCTATCGATCGCCCAGCCGTAACCACGGGTACTCATCCGTCCTTCCGTTCAAAAATATAATAAATTGAAAAATGATATGTTTGAAGATTTTCAATAAAAATATATGGACTGACTGACTTGATGGGAACAATGTAGTCTTTCGAAGGGAGCGGGCATCACGGATGATTAAAGGACATTTCATATTCTATTTGTGATTTCCATTCTGCGTGTTGCAGTTCAGATAGTTTCAGATAATTCTGGCCTTGTGTTATTGTTCCTGCGATCGATCAATAATGATTTCAATTTCTGGCGTTGCCTTAGATCACATGCATTCACTGGTTGTTTCTTGCCATCGTTTCGCTTTCGTCCATGATGTCCACACGTTTTAAAGGGATGTCAGTATTTCAAGATGCAATAAAAAAATTATATTGCATATAAACATAGTAAAATAAGGGCATGCATCATCACAACGTGTACTGAACAATGTCTTTTGTTAATATCATATCTGATGACTCGTCGTAAAACCCATGGACGCTTAATCAACTTATCAATTTATCGTGCTAATGTTACCAATCATACGATCATAAAATTAGTTTGAGATCTCATTGAAAATTTATCCCGGAGACCTTGCATCATCATGATGCAATTAGGTCTACCATTGGAATATATTTGATAAAACATTAATGTGAGGTAGTATTTGAATAAGGAAATTGTGATAAATCAGTATAGCTGAATGTAATTTGGAGAAAACGAAGCGTATAGGTAACAATATGTTTTGAAAACAAAAATGGCAGAGCTCGGAGAATGAGGACTTGTAAGGGAATAATGGACATATCGGTCATTATACAGTGTGTCCCACAAAAAATGCTAATGGCACTTTAGATGGGTATAACATTAGAATTACAAAATTATATTGTTTATATCTTTACACCCGTAAACTACAATTCGTTTTCAACAAACTGATGAAATTTTATGTGATATGGTCCAAAAATCACAAAGATATGAGCATTTTGTCATTACACATCAGGAAACCTCACCATCCAAGTTTGTATTTAGTAGTACCGGATGTGTCGAATAAAACAAACTCAAGTTTGATCATTAATACTTTGAAAAATATTTCAGTAGTAATTATGAAATTTAAATTACTGTAATTTGCTACTCATTACCATTTTGATGATACCTCTCTCAGCTCACCAATATCATGTATCACTGAACCCCATTGTTTTAAATATGTCTCTCAAAATTGTGAGTGGTTCACTTTCACGCTCATTGATGATCAAAGTTGGGTTTCCTTTGAGGCTTCTTTGAATGACGCGTCTCAGGGTCCAAAAGTGAACACTCACAATTTTGCCATACTTTTTCAGAACAATGGGGTTCAGCGATGCGTGATATTGGTGAGCTGAGGGACATATCATTAGAATGGTAATGAGTTGCACTTTACAGAAATATAAATTTCATAATCACTACTGAAATATTTTTCAAATTATTAATGATCGAACTTGGGTTTCTTTTATACGACATACCCGGTACTATTTAACACAAACTTGGATGGAGAGGTTTCCTGATGTGTGATGAAAAAATGTTTATATCTTTGTGATTATTGGTATTGGACCATAGCACATAAAATTTCATCCACTTGCAGAAGATGAATTGTAGTTCACAGGTGTAGAGATATAATTAATACAATATTGTATTTTTAATATTATACCGATCTAAATTGCCATTAGCATTTTTTGAGGGACACACTGTAGAGACATCATTCGTCTGTTGAGAGCTACAAGGCTGTATTAAGATAAAAACCATCTTGCACTCAGAAGGGATAGTTTATGCTGATGATGCAGGAAAATAGAAGAAGAAAAAGAACAAGTGTTTAAAGCAAAGCAAATGTTATGTTTAAACATCGGAATTGGAGCGAAAATTTCCATGGATAGTTAGAGTATTAAAGGATGTGGCCGAGATGATTATGGTGTGGAAGGAAAGTGGAAAGACAAGAGCGTTAGAGAGTTGTACAGAGAAATGAAAAACAGAGAGAACGGGAAAGATAGAGGTACATAGGGAAAACAGAAGGGCATAAAGGAATAAAGAGAGATATAGAGAGAGGAGAGAGAGAGAGAGAGAGAGAGAGAGAGAGAGAAAAGACAGTACGACACAGAAACAGAGATAAAGATAGAAAATGCAAGGGTGTGATCACGGGAGTATTATATAAAAGTACACTGCAGTCCGCCGCAGGAAGAGCAAACTAGATGATAGAGAATAACAGCCGAGTGAATAAAACGCAGACAGAACTTGATGATAAAACACTCTCTGAGATGGCGGTAAAGATCAAAGAGTTTTTTCCCTCCCTTTATCGAAGGCGGGAGAGATAGAAAGATGCGGGCTGTGATGATGCAGCGGTGGTATATAGCATCTCGGCCTACTGGCTCATTATTAGAGGGAATGACCGTCATTTTTTCCCTTTTCCTCCCTCAGCAACCCTTGTCGGTAATATCCAATGTACTATTGGCCTGCTGTGTTTATCGTCACAGCTTGTATAGGGTGTTTCAAAAGAAACTATAATGTGACATCGAACTGGTCCCTTACAACATCTGTAATCATGATTAAGCAGTTTGATTAGCTTTTACCATGGCAACGAAAGATGAAATACAGGATGAGAGATGGATATTAGTATACTGTTAACTGATGAATAATTTTATAATAGACACATAGTAATGTTAACATCGTAAACTATTTAAAAAACTTCAATTATTGTTGATCATAACTTCAGCCAAGTATGTTAGATAGTAAGTCAATAAACAATTGCTTGTGCTACTCGTGGTGTCCTTGTACTTACAAGGTCAGCTCTGCTGACATTTACAGAGAATAATCTCCTCTCCAACTCTTCAGAGATGCGTTTCAAATATGGCGAGAGGGAAGTATATAGACAGAAGCCGAGATCAAAGGAATATTCAACCTCCTAAAATTGAAAATGAAAACGACGGAAAGAAGATGAGGGGTCAAAACAACTTGAAGGTTCCTTAAGACACTTAGCTGGTCCCGATGAACCACTTTCACGAGATAAAAATTCATTAACCGTGAGATAGAGAAGGAGAGACGGCAAGAGACTCACTACAAAGAAGACGTAAATGAGAAAAAAAAAGGCCTTAATTTTTCTTAGCAGACGCAAGGCGTGACTTCGTTACGACATTGTACGAAGGCGCTTTTAATGGTAGTCTCGAAAACCAGTCAGATCAACCATCATTCAATAATTATGCATATTTTGTTGCGTTGTGTCGTTTATTGGACTGGAGACAGCATATCGAGGTTTTCAGAATGTTAGATGACATACATATAATTAAACAATAATAAGTATTTCACCAGCTAACCGATATTTACACAACACATGGTTAATAGAAAGCTTTAACAAAAAACAAACAAAAAAAAATGATTAAAGAAAATGATTTTTTTTTTTTAAAAGAAGAAAAAAAAAAGAAGAAAATAAAATCACTTTAAAAGAGAAGGAAAAAGACGATTGTCACTCAACCGAAAAATGGAGGTCTAAAGGTAGAAAAGGTAGCATTGACAAAATTAAGCCAACAATATAACCATACCACGAGGAAACAGTGGCGTATCTAGGGGGGGCAAGGGGGCACGTGCCCCCGGGAGGAGCTTCAGGGGGGCCAAAAAGGAAAGGAAAAAAAAAGAAAAAAGAAGAAAAGAAGAAAGAAAAGAAGAAGGAGGAAGAAAAGGAATCAGTGATCCACAGTGAATATTGGGTCATGTTTCTCCCATATTAATTTTGGCGCCCCTATAGCACTACTAGGTTAACTTTGGCGCCCCAAAGTTTTTAGTAATTTTTTAAGGTAGTACCTTCTATCTTAGTTTCGTCAATTTTGCGCCCCTGTATAGGCCTATATGAAGACAAATCGGCGCCCTTAATTTCAATTTAGCTCCTTTTAAAATGTCAAGATCAATAATGTGCCCCGTGTGTGCCCCCCTAATCCTAATTTTAGACCAATTGACATCCCCTGATTTCAATTTATTTAGAGCCCCCTTAAATAGTTTAAGATCAATATGGCGCCTCAAATTCAAGATCAATTCGCCCCCCCCCCCATCCCGCTTCAGATAAACATGAAGGTCCCTCTAAATAAAGGAGTTTTTTCTGTCCATGCTTTTTCTCGCTGCCTAATTACTCCCTTTTTGTTCTCATTGTCAATGTCTTTGTTCCGATTTTATGACCATTCGTATCAAGACCTGTCCTTGCAAAGTTTATTCAAGTTTAGAGCTCTAGAATTTTCGCTCGCGTTTCGCGCTCGCATTATATTATATGTTTCAAATCATTTGAAGAGGACCAACAAAAGAGATTTACATTATTATTTTCCTACTAAAAAAAATCGAATCCGACGATATAAGCCTACAATTACCAAAACATTTGTGCAATAGGCCTTTGACACCCTGAAGGAAGGCATTTATTTTATTGTACTCTCGTGATAACGAAATCTGTATTCATTGATTCTTAAATGCAAGAATCGAGTAATGCAAGAACTTCAAAGATTTTCCGCTCGCGCTTCCCGCTCGCATTAAATTAAAATATTTGGAGGGAAATAAAAAAATGATAACTACGTTATGTTATGGACAGCAAATCATCCCCAGGTCTGGGGAAATGTATATATGCCACTGGTACAATAAACTAAAACAAATCATTGAGCAAAACTGGAGTAGACCGGGGGGGGGGGCGCAAGCCAACAATTCCCGGGCGCACTTGACCCTAGATACGCCACTGCGAGGAAAGGCATGATGAGGGGGAGGCGAGGAAGAAACGAAAACAAGTAAGGAGTCATATAATAAAGAAGAAAAATGTAGAAAAGAGGAAAAACATACAGAAATAATCTCATCTTGAATAGAAACTGATAAATCATTCATACATACGAACACTTAATTATCACAAATCCATCTGTTTGCTTTCATTTCACGATTGAATTGCAATTGGGGTCTGCAAACTTAGAAATTACTCCTTCAACCGCGGTAGTTTGATATCTTCTTCTGATGATGACTGTATTATTACCATGCCACTGGTGCTCTCATAATATTGATATTTTCCCTTCTCCTCTGCCGTGGTATGAATTCTGACTATGTTAAAACATTTTCAGAAGCATTCGGGTTTTCCCCTCTTTTATTTTTCATAACGGATGTAGATGTTGTATTATAAGAATGTTTTCTTTGAAGATTGTTTGTGTAATGGTTACATTAACCTTTCAATGTATAGTATTTCAAAGTTGCTCATCAATCGCCCGTACATTTCCCCCTTTTTACGATTAAAGAGAATCTAGTGTAGGGAAAGATGAAAAAAATTACTCTGAGTTTTTAGATAATTTTTTTTTTTAATGGTAGAACATTATAGTAAAATATCTTATTCCCAATCTTGTCATATTATGGAGATTATGAAATTGTTTATGTTAGTACATAAAGCTGAAATTTCTAATTTTGCTTGCCCCCTCAAATTCACATCGTATAATATCCACTCCTGACTGATGTCTTAGACTTTAACCCCCCCCCATCTCTGTTCCAGTGGCGGATCCAGGCGGGGCGCAGGGGACGCGCGCCCCTTTATAATTTAAAAAAAAAACACTCATTGACTACACATGTTAAAATTGAATTTTTTGGCTTATTAAACCCTTTCGAGCGTGCGCCCCCTCTATAATCAGATCCTGGATCCGCACTGGTCTCTATCTCTCTCTCTCTCTCTACCCATCTCTTTATCTCTCTTGCCCCCTCTTTACATCCCTTGCTCCATTATGGATGCCCCTCTCGCTCTGTCTCTCCCTCATCCGAAAATACTAACAGTAGAAAGTAAGCGAACCACATTTCGATTAAATAAATCATCCACCTCCTCTACTTCTCAATGTCTTAAGCCTGCCAGTGGACGTTCGTTTTCATAATAATGACAACCTTTCTTGAAAAGTTGCGTTTTTTTCCTCGGAAATTGATTTCGGCGCATCAAAGCCTTCCGTGAACTTTTAGACCACATCACAACAAGAATTTTTTTTGTCCTAATGCTAACAGAATATATTGTAGGTTTTACTTATGTCAAAATAGCAACCTGTCCTTTTGCCTGTATAGAATGCAACATTCTGAGCATTGTTGTCCTAATATAGGCCTACCTATTTGTCTTTTATAATATTATATCACAATGATGAATGTCATAGCCAAGTACTTCTCTCCCCACATTTCAGTTTCCTTATGTACGCCGCCATTCATACAGAAATACCACGTTGCACAATACTTATTTTAAAAGATAACGCGTACCCATATTATGGGAAATGTGGTTATGACAATCTCCAAAAGCATGGTTTTTTTTTTTTTAAAGTTGGGCGCTAATTCCTTTAGAGTTGCAACTGTCCTGGAGTGTGGTTTTTGAAAAGATGACTTGCTTTGGGAATCATAGCATGGTATGTCTCTAATCGGACTTCATGGCTGTAACTCAAAGGACCGCGGAATTGTAGGCAGATGTTTTTTTTTTTTTTACTGCGGTTTCTTTTCTATCAAATGTTTGCATGTTCCATCGATCATGTCTGTTTAAAAGTCTTTTGATTACCTATGTGTCATCTTGTGTTCTTCCACAATTCGTTCTTTTACCGCCAGTGTTTAGTCCGTCTACCTCGCCAGTATAGGCTGGGTCAGGCATCGGAATTTTATTCATCATAATTGTTCTTTTCGGATATTAATGTCCATGACGCATGCTCAACGCGCTGGGAAGGTGGGGGGGGGTAATTTCGGTTAGTGCGTTGTCTTGCGATGGTGTGCGTCGACATCCTTACGCATTCGTCGAAAATTACCATGCCATTGGACACATCTCTTTTTTGTTGTTTACAAAATATATGCTCCGAATATTCAGCTGTCAAGCCCCCCCCCCCCCCACGCCACCCAACGATCCTGTATGTATACTGGTCACAGTTCATTACCAGTCATTTCTTTCTCTTTTTAGGTGCAAAGTCGCGGGGCTTAAAAACGATTAAACTCCAAGGCTTAAATCAGTGACTTGAATCGCGGTAAAAAAAAGTTGAAAAGAGGTATTGTCTTCAGTATCCATAGTACAGTTGACCTGTTATATTACAAAGTGTACAATACTGTCGACATAAAACAAATCTATAACCTAATTCACCAGGCGTTTGGTATTGATTCATTTATGCATTTAATTCGCTCCATAAACCATGCCCCATTAAAATAAGCAAATGCCGCCTCTAATCTATAATCGGGGGGAAATTATCTTGCTTTCAGTTAATTAGTAAAAATGTGTCCGTGCCTTTAAATTACTGTAGACTTTTCGTTCTAATATCGAATAAAAATACAACGGCTGGAAAGTTAAGACTATTTGAACAAATGGAAAATTGAAGAAACACGTGTACCTGGGGGTAGAGGTCGAATTGAGAACGTGTTAGTACACAGATACCATGGTGTTAGCAATAAGCTTGAACTTGGAAACTCGATCAGGATGGAATTTATATATTCAAGGGAGAGAGATTTTCTTGTCGAAATTGAATAGAGAAAACGTTGTGTCAAGGATAGGCCTAGTGTAACATTCGGAATACAGCCACTGTAAGTCGAATTAATGTTGCAAGGAATGTTAGATGTTTTCATAAGATCATGCTGTTCAGGCATGTAGAGGTCGTAAATTAACGTTAAACTTGAGTTTATTCAAATAAAAAAGAACTTTAGGACATGGTTTAAATTTCACGATTATATTAAATTATTACATTATACCCAGTTGTATCTAGGAAATCACTCACGGTGACCGTATACGCGTCAATATCAGAATATTTAGGTCTCCCCACTCCATCTCTTTTAGGGGGGGGGTTGCGTCCTCCCCCTCCATATGTTCAAATCTTAGATCCGTCGCTTCACTCTTTCACTCCATTGTGGCCCAAAGATTACATTTCTAAATCTTTATTTCTCTAGGGAGAGGTTTCTGATTATTCATTGCAATTTCTGTTATACAAGCAAGTTATATACTTTTTAGGCCACGAATCAACATATTCGTTTATTTTTATTATTATTATTTTTATTATTATATATATTTTTTAATTCCGCGTACATTATTTTAATGCAGCTGCCTATCGTTCATACCGAAAACGACACATTGGAAGATATTAGCTGATCATTATTTCCACTATACCTTTACGATTTCTGATACGAGTGCTGATATTGAAATCAATTTTTGTATTGAGAGTGATTTTCCATCGTAACCCACATATTATTATTCTGCCGATCTGCATTCGTATCTTCGTTACCATGGTCACGCTCTAAGATCATAATTACGTCATATAAAACCATTTGCTCACGCTCTGTATATTTTCAATAGTTATTTTCAGTCATTTTTTTTTCAAACCATATGTCCTTATCGTACGTCCCCACCCATGAAAAGTAGAAACCTAGCTTAATAATTCCAGGGCTGACTCCTGGCTACAACGTAACTCAAAACCATTACCAGATTATAGCGGCGAGCCGACTCATGACCTGGCTTGACCTTTACATGGGCATGCGCAGAAGGTATGACCTCAGCCTGAGGTGAACATGGTGAAGTTTTCACACTGGAAATCGATACTCACAATCCCCTTCCTTAAAATCACCATAAGTCCATGATACGATTTATGTAGGCCTACTGGTAACATTTAAAGATTTAGATTTTTTCCACTTATCCCGAGATTCTGGAAAAATGTTGCCCTAATTATTTTTTCTTCCCCCTCTCCCTCCTTCCTCTCCTTATGTCTCTCCTTTGTTTTAAAAAGTATCTTGCCATCCCCTTTACGCGTCTACCTACGCCCCACCCCCCCTTTCTCTTTTTGTCTTCTTGTTTTGTAAAAAGCGAGTTAGGAATAGGAATAACCTAACGTTAATAAACTCACCTGGGTGTCTATTGCCATATTCTAAAAACTTACTTCCAAAATATTGCTCTTGCAATTGAAAACAAATATTATGTTTACTTGATGAAATAGATTTGAGGGATAACTTAAGATTGTTGTTCTTGCAAGGCATGCAGGTCATCTATATTTTAACAATTCTTTTATGATCTTTGTGTCCCGATTTTTGGCGCCATTTTACGACGTTCATCGTGTATTTATATGGGGTCATGTGTAATACTGGACTTTTTAAAGACATAATATGGAGGTGTAAGATTGACCTACATAAAAGTATGGAAATAGACCAGTTTACTAACATATTCAAATTTTATGCATACTTTTATATAAAGGTTGTTCTTGGCGAACTGAAGCTTACCAGAGGCTTTCCTGACATAGCAACAACTAATGTATGCAAACTGGATTCCATGTATTGTAGTTCATTATTTTATTACAGGTTGTTTGAATACCTCGTTACTAAAGTATGCATAAAATTTGAATATGTTAGTAAACTGGTCCATCGTGTCACTATGCGAATATTCAAATTTCTATATGCCCAATACATGCATGCACATGGACTTCAATTATCATTAATGATAACTATGTGTCCTGTCGGAAATAAAGTGTATGACTATTGTATCATTTAATATCAATGAATCTTTTAAGAGGACATGATAGCACCCAAACAATATACGACGTTATGTCACCGACATTATTACACCACCATTATTATTACCCGATTATGTAGGCTTCTTTTGCCAAATATCGACTTATTATGTATCTTGATCCAGAAATATGCAATATTTACAAGTAGGAGAGGTCAAAACATTATCATTACGTATGTTTTGATTGATTGATTTAAATGTGTATTATTTTTTCATTTCATACTAATTACAATCCTTCAACATGTTTGGTTCACGAAATTTAGGCACAAGAAAAGGGCATTGTCGTAAACAGAGCTTGGGTTGACGCCCTTTAGTCATGAATAAATAACTATTTATACAATAATTATGAATATCAATTTCATAATTAATGTTCCAGCCAAGAATTAACCAGTTATAAACTTTATTTGATACAGCGCTGAGAGGAATTAGTACTCAATTTGCGCTTTATAAATAGTAAATTATTATCATTACCATAGAAACAGGCTCTTAGCTCCAAATTACGTTCTCTTAAGACTCCTAAAGATGACAGGCGGTAATATAATGACCTCCTCCTCCTTGCTATCATCTTCCCCCGCCTTCTTCTCCTCCCAGATAACCCTCTTCTAATTGGAAACGCTCATTGAAAACACTCACCATCTTAATTATCATCCTTCATCTCCTATCACCAGCGTAGATGATGAGGTATTAACTTTTCATAGGCTCACTCCTCCGTTGTTCAAGAGAGTAAGTGAGCTCTAAAGTTCGTTCGCGCCTGTGTTATTTTGTTGCATCATATCACTGACACGCAGTATCGTACTCTCAACTCGTATGATCATGGAATATCAAGGAACATAAATGTACCTTTTAAAGCATTTTTATAAGTGGACAATATCAAAAAACATGAAAAATTAAAAAATGTAATTTTTTCTCCTCAGAATAGGCTTGTTATAATTTTTCCTTCTGTAAAAATACAGATATTTCTTACAGTGTAGGTATCCAAGTATACCACTCAAATCGAGAAGGAAAAAGTAAAAGAAAGGGAGAGAAGAATCAAAGAAATTTGCAAGAGAGTGTGTTGATTGAGAGAGAGAGAAGAGAGAGAGAGAAAAAAAAGACTCCGTAATGCTGCAGTCACACGACACTTACGTTGAGTTACGTCCGGTTGCGTCCAAAAAAATATTTCTTTTCTTATATTCCCACGGATGCCTTTCCATCATAGTGGTGGAATAGTGATAATTTCGTTCCATTCAATAAAACAAAGAAATACATAAGAAATGATAGAATAGAAGATGAAAGAAGGATAAAACAACAAATACGTAACTAAACGTAAGTGGCTGTGTGACTGTAGCATAAGGGGGGCGGGAGCTAGGGGAAGAATGTATATTTCCCAGATTATGCATTGCGTATGGACAGCGGTAAAGTTATCCATGCAAGTTGCTTTCGAGATCCCAAGCTACATATTAATAGATGTAAACATGGACACATTATTGGCCTTTGTTATGCAATAAGGGTCTAAAATGTCAAGGAATGTTTGTCTTCTATCACTTATCTCCTTCCCCATCATATTTACCTTGTTATAAAAGCGTAATTACAACCATGTAGCTCATATTTGATCTAGTTGGTAAGTACCACATCGGGTTGCCAGGTCGGTGATATTATGCCTATACCTGTATAAGTAAGTTAAGTTGAAATGCGAAAGATAGCATACTATGGGCTGTATATAAACCCCCAAAACAAGATCCGTCTCCATTGATATTAAAAGCACATGGGAAAAGTCAGAGGACTAATATGCACATTGCAATAATGGCAGTCGGAATTATCATTAACGACTTATATTAATTTAGGATTCCTGCATCGTATTATAAACCTGTATAACCATGATAATCACGTTATAAAACACAATCTTGCAATTCTTCACAAGAACCTATTATTGCGAAACAAAAGCTCAACAGGTCATATAACCATATTTTTGCTATATATAGGTTTTACCGGTCAATTTAATTGTTTTGTCAATCAATTGCATATTAGAGGCATTCATTTTCGGGAAAAATGCTGATGCATCGAAATGTTGCCAGTCAAAATCGTATTCAGTCATCAAAATTAACGATTGTTGTGATCGATTTCGTATATGCGAATTCTAGTTCACATAATAAGCATATACATTCGGCAATAGCTATTCAAATTCGTCTTCATCCTGTCGACGTTTCATTCCGTATTCTGAAATTTGCAGTAATTTGAATGCACACATAATGAAATTAAATGCTTATATCCGAATTTGAACTTTGCAACCATTAATTTGTGCCTAAAAACGAATTTGAGAACATGAACACGAAATTGTTTGACTAAAGTCGGTCTGTCGCATCAAACACACGAATTTGAATACATATTCAATGAAAACGAATGATAAATGTATGAAATTGGCCGGGAATACCCCATTAATATAACCACAGTGCACTTGAATAAATAGTAACTTTCCGACGTATACGATTACCTGTTATTTTATCGACATTTCGAGCAACGATACAAGAACACTAAAATCAGGTAAACAAGGAAGTAAACATGTTTATACAAAATAGACAAGTCATTTCCATTATTATCCCCCAAACAATAACAAATAAACAAACAAAAATGGGGGACATTGCAGAAACAATATAAAGAATCTACGGACCAACGCACTCTTTTATTATGAGCTCCACTGTACACTGACTATATACCGATGGTTTATGGCGCCCGAATTCGGACATAGCGCAGACGGTCAACTAAACGTGAGCAATTATTGTGGCGTCATCGAATCCTTTTTTGGGCGCCTTCCTAAACTTTCAGTGCACTACGGGGAGAGATTTCGAATACCATGCTTTCCAATAAACTAGCGATCACGTTGATGTCTTCTCTTTCATTTTGATTAAGCTGTGATAATCTTAGAGTGTACTGAAAAAAAAAGAAAGAAAAGAAACGTGTGAAATGAAAACCCAGGAGAAATAGAGCAAGATATAAATAGAGAAAGAGAGAGAGAGAGCATGAAAATTGCTCCCGATTTCGGAAACTGGTTCTCGCAAATGTCATATTACTTTCGCTTAGAAATATAGGGGGTCTTTTTATCAACATGATAGAAGTGTGACCTGCATCCGATTTTTTTTTATTGTCAGTTTTTTATTTAAACCATTCCCCTTGTGACTTTAAAAGCCGGACAAAATGTCAATATTGGGTTATGTTTTGTATGATTTTCCCCCCGCCCATGCCTCTCTCCTGGACCCGCGGAAGACCAGCAGCAACATAAGTTGCATTTGTTTTTTTAATACTTTATAATAAGTGCATATGTTTTCTTTTGATTTTATTTGTACGGAAATAAAAACCAACCCATATTATCCCCCCCCCTCTCTCTCTTTCTTTCAGCACCATGTGACTTCACCAGCCACACTTTAAAGGGATGCAGTAACATTGAATGATATTCAAATCACATTTATTCGATTTAGCTTATTTTGCCAACATAATTATAAACACTTAGGTCAGTCTGGTATCTCTTCAAAATTGCAAGCTAATTGCTTGCTTTACCTTCGAGATATCAATGATTTCATACTCAAAATTTATAAACCAACACCGGATAGGTTTATAAAACTATGTGCTTTTCCACACACCCATTTCCTGTTGTAAAGTCCCCCGTCTCTAGCGGCCTGGTGGGCTATCAGCAGAGGTTACTGGTATTCGACTGTATGCTTGGCATTGTTTGTTACAATGTTTTAAGGTAGTAAATGATTTTCATTTGATCTGAAACTTTCAGTATTTTGTTTTTACTGTTGGAACAATATAATTTTATTAATCTTGATATAATTGCTCTTGCTTTTGAAAGCTACTAAATCCCTTTAAAAAAAAAATGTTTTCATGTTCGTTTGCAGTCGGCTGACGCAACAATACGCAGCTAAATGCGCAATCGTGTGACTCGGACTGTAAAAAATAATATTCAACCTGGGCCTAACGGTTGTCATATTCTCCCAATATTGCCATGCGTTACAAACTAGCAATCAGCACACTCCTCGACACATTGTATAAGATAAGTGAAATAAAATCATAAAGCTAAACAAAAAATTATAAAAAAAGGGGGGGGGAGTTTGAAAACAGAGGTCATCCCTTTGTTGCGAGAGTGGTATGAGTAATCCCTCTTTCATGGTTTGAGCCTGGTCAGTTTGTCACGGACGGACATTTTGCAAATTTTCAAAGTTTGACAGCCCGTGAAAAGTTAATTATGAGAAATATTGAAATTTCCTGTGTTTGATAGTGAAGGGTACCATTGGATGTGCCAAACTATGGCAAAATTTTGTTGTCATGGATACATGCTAAGAATAGAATCCTTAAAATGTTCAATGTCACGGACGGACGGGATAGAAATGGGTTTCCCGACTTCTCTTGACTCTTTGCCCATTTCTATCTAAAATAATTGCAATGTTAAACAAAAACATCATACAATAGCCAAGTAATTTTACTTCGCTGCCATGTAAAAATCATTTTGATTTAAAAGCTCAGTTTTTGATTGACGGCTAAAAACATTTTGTCACGGACGGACATTTTCAGTGTCACGCGAGACATTTGGGTTGTCACGGACGGACATTCATAGGGAAATGTTGCCAGAAATCAACTTTTCCGTCAAAGAATATTAAAATTCCACGGTAATACAATTCAACAACAATCAGCACGAAGGTTTTAAAAGTCAAACGCGGATCCAGGGGTCCCGACCCCCGACCCCGACCCTCCCCCCCCCCACTAAAAAAAATTTATAAAAAAAACAAAAAAAAAACAACAATGAAATGAAAAAAACTCCGCTACCCAATGGCTGTTATGTAAATAAGGATGACACATTGGCGGAACCAAAGGTATTTTTTCACCTACCTACCCCCCCCCCACCCCCGGAGTAATTTCACTGCTGTGACCTGAAAATGTTTATGTACGTTTTTGCTTGTCCGTAATCGACTGTAATTACAATTCGATAAATAATCAATGAAGGTGCAGGTCAAAGTGGATCAAGGGTAACCTGATGGGCCCACCTTACACCCCCCCCCAAAAAAACAAAAAATAGTAAATAAAAAATAATAAAAAATGGCATAGCCCTACCCAATATTTATTTATATTTTTTTAATAAGGATGACAATTTCACGGGCGAAGGTTTTTTTATCTACCACCCCACCCCTCCCCAGAGCAGCGCGATGTGAACATTTTTAGTGTATATTTTTGACTGGCGTATCTGCAAAACTTTGGGGTGTCCAAAATCTAAAGTCTTTTAAAAAATATCAGGAAATCCTGGATTTGCGCCTGCATACATGTACATGACTTGTATTTGTGTGTTATTATAGAGAATTTTGGTGTGCATGTGGGGGGGGGGTAATGTACAGGATTGTGATCTCATGCTACCTAATTGAATGAAATTAAGGTTTAATTCAAGATTACACTGAGTAATTGAAAAATAATTAATTTCACCCAAAACTAGTGCAGCATATTGCATTTAAGTACTGATTTGTCCGTCCGTGACATTTTTTGTCACGGACGGACAAAATTCAAATTCATATGAATAAATACATCACAATTTGATCAAAGTATAATTCATACATAGCAAAGGTCTTATAATGGGGAGATAGCTTTGCATGATTTTAATTTCAAACAAGCAATAACAAAGGCAAAAAATAATTTCTTCTGTTTTTTGTCACGGACGGACATTTGTTGTCAAAATTTTAAATTTATCGCACAGGATATTCCCAAGTTATATAATTTCTATTGTTTTCTTGTTTTTTTAGAAATACTTTCAACCTCTCTGTATCAATAAAGAAATTTAAAAAGTTGTGTAGATATTGAACTGAGACTTATTTTACTTTTACTGAAAAATGTCCATCCGTGACATTATTTTAGGCACCCCGTAGAAAAATAATATATTTCAAGGGCTTCTCATCATTTGCATGTCTCTGAAAATCATATTTTAACAACTTGAAGTTAGTCTAAATCCTGAAAATACTTTCATCCCCTTAATCTTAATATGAAATTTTCACCCAAGTGCTCACTCTTAACTGACCAGGCTCGGTACTCTCTGTCTCTCTAATGGTTCTGCATTGTTAGTTATCAATACACAGTTTTGTGAGTCATTTTATCGGTTCCACATGCAGCCAAATCACTTCATTGATGAAATAATCACATTCTATAGATATATTCTTACATTTTTGATAAGCTATACAGAGTGTCGCAAACCATGGTTATCGCCTTGAAAAATTATGTGTTGATTTCTAAAATTCACGACATTGGCAAAATAATCTTCCGCAATAGATGATAGATAAAGATATAATTTCCTGCATTAGGCATTGGATATGAAAACCTTACCATTATTGATGACTCCATTTTCCTCCCATCATCCTTTTTCCAGCATATTTTTATTCGATGAAGATACTTTCAATTATTTGCGATCAGTGCCCTGTAACATAAACGATCAATCGTAAGTATAAACCGTGTACTAAAATTTCTTGATCGTAAGATTTAATTGATAGTATCTCACATTGTAATCACAACAATCTTGTTTTCCTCACCCGATTTTGGAATATGGATCCGATGTTTTCATGGCACACTCTATATACCCAGCCCTTGCGCCTGAACCCATCCCTTCTATTAATTTTTTTTTTATAAACGCCATCCCACCCAAAATGAAATAATCATCCACCCCGAACGCCTATTGTTCATTCCCGCATTATCAATTTTTAGCTAATTGATATTAGGGTGACCGCGAATTCTGACTCGACGGCCGAGATGAGAAAAGATAATATACACCATGCGTTTGCACTTTTCTCGGGGTCATATGGAACACGTTATTGCGAGATTATTAATAGTCTCCGTACAAGTCATCGGTTTGCGGTAAACTTGTGCTAATTGTCTTTTTGTATCAGATGGTTTTGAGGGGTGGGTACACCGTGTTTCATGGTCAGTTATGCATTGTAGGGAACTATTTCAAGAATGTGCATGTTGATTGAGATTGTCATTACCTTGTTGGACAGATTGTGTGCAGAATTAATTTGCCATTTCCGCAAATGTAAAGAAGAAGAAAAAATAAATAAAAGCTTTACAATATTACGATGATTGTAATAGCAAAACGAGGCACACGTGTGTATATAATGGTTTTTTGTTGGGTGCGACAATCACCATTGACTTCTTTTATGAGTAAAGATTTTAAAAGATAAAAGTGTTATCCAAAGGATGTTTACAAGTATTTGTTCACAGATCTGAGAGGTCAGTTGGCATGGTTGGAAAAATATTATTAACAGTTAAATGGTATATGAAACAAAATATGTGTCCTGTGCATGTATAGCTCGAAATACTAATATGCCTTAGTACTGGCCCTCAGCTGTCATTGTCACTCAAACTGCACTTCTTAACTGTTACAACCCATCCCTTTCTCTTTTCTCTTTTCACCGTACCCCTCGAGTATTCCATGGAGGTATAAAAAGGAGATACCTCCATGATCCTTTCACTTTTAGTACCTGGTCGGTAACTGTCTCTGTCATAATAGGCCTTCACTTTGTTTCAGACCTTTCCGAGCACGGTTTCGAAATTATACCCTTAATCGTACCTTGACATTCCAGGGGTTGGGTCTCGATCCATAGCCCACCCCTCCTACCGACTACGCCATTTATGTAAACCTACACCGTCTCTCTTTCCCTATCAAGAGTCGAAGTATTCGTCTCCCCGTGCGGGCCCGTCCTCCGTCATGTTCTATTACACTTCCCGTCGAGAATACGCGTCGGCACGACCGCGGTCGAACAAATTTCTCTTATTCTCGTTACAGTATCAATCTTCTACATCTCGTTTTATTTTGCTCTCATAAAATCAACAGACCCTTTCTCCCAGCAGCAGGTGGAGATAAAACCCACCAACCCATTGACTTGCATCTCTTGTACTCACAACAGCGTACTTTATGGACATTTTTGTTTGATTCGTTGGTGCCGCATAAGCCGCATTCTGACCCCATCAAAGTTTTATACCTGCCTATAACATCCACAGCTCGTGTATACGACTCGGGTTTATTACACAGTGTGAAACGGTGACTCACTTAGCCCAGTCAAACACATTGCAGGGCCGATTTTGTCGGCATAGTACCGTTGCCACCATGTGATGGCGCTGTGCCAGTAGAAAAGTGATCTTACAATTTGCCTGTGCTTTTATTTATATGAACAGGAATGAACAGAATGAGTTACCCATGCACAGCTCAGCCACATGTTTTGAGTATGTGGACGTCTAGTCAAATCACTATCTTCCGATAAACATTAAACTCACTTTAAAGACTTTGTCGTTAAAATGTGGGCTCAAAGACTGTTCTCTGCATGTAAATACTAAATCTTGATCTCATTTCATTTTCTGTTGCAGAGCACCATGCCCGCTGAAACCCAAGAGCCTCTGACGTCTTTGACACCACCAACGGATAAACCAATGAATGCAACAGCCGAATGCCCGACAGGAGTCCTTTCCACCACCGGTGAATGTTGCGAGGAGTGTCCGGTTGGCTTCGGCGTTCATCGGAAATGTTCGGACCCTAATGGCACCAACACGATCTGTACCATCTGCGAACCGGGTATGACATACTCTTCCATCACAAGTCACGTAGCGTCATGCCAAACCTGCTCTCGATGTAGCCACACTGAGGTGATGACGTCAGCCTGCAGCATCATGCAAGACACTGTGTGCGAGTGCGCGCCAAACTATTTCCGGACGGACGCGCAGCCGAGTGGCACTTCGGCGGTGGGGACCGCCTCAACGTGCAGCCAGTGTATGTTCTGTCCTCCTGGGTTCGGTGCGGTAGTTCCTTGTTCGCCTCAACAGAGTTCTAGATGCGAACTGTGTGACAATGGAACCTACTCGGATCTCGTCAGTTCAACGGAAGGATGTAAAACATGTTCAGTCTGCAAGGAGGGTAGCATTGTACTCAAGAGATGCACTGATATCTCAGATACAGTATGCTCAGGTAAGTGATATACATGTAAAAGTAATTTAATCTCAATTAACAAGCGCCTTGGACAGTTGAGATAATTCAGAATTATTTAATGTTTAATTCAGTCATGTCAATGACACAGCCTAAAGCCAATTTCGAAGTGAAAATTATATATTAAAAAAAAGAAAGAAGATAGTTAATTCAATCTCATAAACAATCTAGACATCCTAAATACATTTATCCCGTTGCTTGGTATTATCATGATGATTCACGATGAAAGTATTCACCTGTTTCTTGCAAGGTAGATGTAAGGAATACCAGACGATCGTTTCCATTTGGATTATGATTTCAAATCGAATTTCATGCTCTTGAAAGATTTGATTTGGTCCTACGTAAATATCCGGCGTCCCCTACAGTCCGATATTCCCCTATACTTACCCTCATTAATTGGTAATCATTAATACACTGCACTTAAATAAATCATAAATCGATATCCCCTAATCCCTTTACTTGATACTTCTCTACACAGATACCTACCTACCACCAGTGACTTCCCAACCAGCCAATGATGACATCACGACGATGGTATGGATTCCGAGGTCGGGCCCGACATCGTCCGGTTTCAGCGTCGTGCCCATCTTCTGTACCCTCCTTGGACTCGTCATCTTTGGTCTGCTTGCTTACGTCATCTTCAAAAAATGGTCCTTCAAGAAAATGAAGCTGAGGCAGACACAGAAGAACATGACCAGGTTGGTAGGCTTGGCATGTTTTCAAAGAAGAGCCAATCATTATTGGCCAATGGCTATATGCCACAGGGGTCGCAGTCACATTTTAACTGTGGTGTCCGTACAGTGTGTAAAACAGTCGTTTCGGCCATGATTTCTATACGTAGAAAATCACTGCAGAGAACTGACCGTAGACGTTACCGCTGAACCAGCTCCCGTTTCCATTAAGGGAGTTTGGAGAATGTCGAACTGTTTAAAAAATAGTCCTAAGAAATGTACCCCTTTGGTCGAGTATGAAAGTTGCAGGAAAGGTTTATTAATGTTTAACATAATTAAGTTACTAAATGTAAAATAACATATTTTCTATGTTTCTTTCACAAACCAGGTCGAGTTCGTGCCATACCGATATTGAAGGAAACACAATATCAATCCTTTCACTGAAGAATGGTCAGAGCTATTATGCATCCAGGGATTCAGCCCTAGATCGATCAGGTGCCGGCAGTATCTGCAGACAACCTCTTATGGCAGGTGATTATGCATGCACAGAACTAGCAAAAGTTTAATTGTTACATAACAGCTCATAACAATGGTATCAGGACAACTAACCCCTGAACAATTGCTCTCAGGACAACTACCCCAGAAATAGGGTTAGAGTGTAGTGTAGGGTTAGGGGGATTATTTTTGAGAGGGGTAGTTGTCCAGGTGGGCGTTTCATGAAAAGACTTGTCGGACGTTTTATCCGACAAACTGTTATAAGCTACTGAAATGCTGCCTCTGATTGGCTGAGAGCAAATTTGTCGGATAAAATGCCCAACAAATCCTTTGGTGGTGCCAGGGTGGCATTTCATCAACATTTCTTGTCTGACAAGACATTAGTTATCAGATCTGACATCTTTACGTACTTGATCTTGATTGACTGAGAAGCATTGTCATGATTGTTGGTTATTGTTACTTTGGTAACTGTCGGATAAAACAGAACTTGTAGGATAAAACTTCCGACAATTACTTTCATGAACTGCCCCCAGAGGTAGTTGTCCTAGAATCCATAACAATTAAGTAACGCCCCTGAAGGGCATTGTCGGTTATCGATGACGAAATACGTTACCCGAATTTAAGAACGCGGTACAACTGTAGCCCAGGCTAATATTTCTACTGCTAAATATTGATTATCACATATCTGCCCCTTAATAAAGCTTGCACTATGACAATTGCCGACGTATAATGTAAGAGGTGTAGCGGGCGATTCCATGCTGTGTCGTACAGGACATTTTAATTTTTTTGACATAAAAGTTAAAGAATATTTTCTCGATTTATGATGATCTTCCAGCAGTACCAGAAGGGGCATAAGAACCAAGAATTAAAAATCATACTGTGTCGTACGGGACACAAATATAACAGAAAAAAATAGAAAAAAACAACAACAAAAGCAAGGAATCACCCTAGCGGTGCAGTGGTCTAGTAGGTAACCAAACTGAGGATCACAAGGTATACACGGTTCGAATACTGGCTACTTTACTAAAGTCCTTCGGCAAGACATTGATCTGCTACACTCGACCCAGGTGAAAATAATGGGCACTATGAGAAATTGGGATGTTATATATGATGGTGAAATGCGCTATTACAATGTTGTCATCTGTCTTTTTCCCCCTCCCAGTTCCCAGTGCGATGGTGTATCAGCAACTGCCTCCAGACAAACGTTACGAGGTGGAACGCGCCCTCTCCGCTTCCAGGATGGATGGCCGTGACTGGCGGGGTCTGGCCCGGGAACTAGGATTCTCCGATCTAGATATTGTCCACATCGCTCAGACGTGTACAGGCTCAACGCCTCCAGGTAGAGCAATGCTCATTTCCTGGCACAGCAGAGACCCCAAACGCGCATCTGTCGGGACGCTCGTCGAAGCGCTGCGGAGGATACGACGAAATGATGTTGCCGATTTAATACCAGTTTTCACCTATAGTGCTTATCATTTTCCTACTTCATGATGTCAGCTGCAAAAATATCAAAATGTTTTACTAAAAATGGACTACTTGTAAACAATTTTCTCGTGTGTATATACGGATTTGACGGTGTGAAGTTTTTGTACTCTTTTAAAACTTGTAACGGTCTTTTGTTATTTACTTGCCAGTTGGGCTAAGGATGCCAATGCATGAATTCTAAAGGCTGGCGATTTCGATTCCCATTGTTCATTTTAATGGGAATTTCTCATTATGAAAAGGGTTACGAGTTGGTGACAAATTATTTTGAAAATAAAAATGGCGCTCGAGATTGTAGAACATTAAAAAGTGCATTTTATATCGCTTTATGTCTATGTATTGTATTTATATCACGAATTGTAACACTTCTTTAACGGAACTTGAGCGAAAGCGACACTTTGGTGCTTTCGAGGTCGCTTTGATTTAGGTATGGACATCGCAATGCTATTATTTTGTTCTCGATGAGGTTATAAAACGCAGTAAAACGCTTTTTATGTAACGTTCACAACCGGGGTGCATTTCATCAAAGGACTTGTCGGACGGTTTATCCAACAAATTTACTTTTAGCCAATCAGATGCAAGCATTTCAGTATCTTATAACAGTTTGACGGATAAAACGTCCGACAAGTCCTTTCATGAAATGCCCCCGGTCGTGCATCTCTCTGCGTCTGGTCTGCGTCAGATTCTGCAAACTATCCTTGCGTCGGACGTAAGGAGGTGCGCGGGTTTATTTTCTCAAGTTCAGGGGGGCGTTTCATGAAAGAACTTGTTGGACGTTTTATCCGACAAACTGTTATAAGCTACTGAAATGCTTGCATCTGATTGGGTGAGAGCAAATTTGTCATATAAAATGTCCGACAAGTCCTTTGATGAAATGCCTCACAGGAACGCAGGAACAAGGTGGTCGTTCACTTGCCATAGCCATTTCGTAATGCAAAAAGTTGGCAACCGCTAGACGCAGGATGCAGAAGAGTCACCCAGTATCAAAAACGGGAGGGCGTTTCATGAAAGGACTTGTCGGACGTTTTATCCGACAAACTATTACAAGCTACTGAAATGCTTGCATCTGATTGGCTGAGAGCATATTTGTCACTAGATAAAATGTCCGACAAGTCTTTTGATAAAATGCCCCCCGGGTGTGACTATGGCATTACTTAAGTTTCATTTTGAAATTTAGTGAGGTTTCCAATGTACCCTACATGTCGCTGCAATTTTATAAGTGTAAAAACGTATGATAAAGCACAGAGAGGAGACTTACGTGGAAAAAATTTAACTGGTGCAATTTTTTAAAATATTTTTTTTTTATTGCAAATGATAAGTAAGTCTACGCATTCTAAACCCGTATTATGTGAAGAAGGGGATATAACATTAATGTCATCCATAATTTGTGTAACATCCTATTTATGAATGCTTGAAGTCGTTGACATAAGTTTTTAATTATAAGAAATTACTTGAAAAAACTTTCACGCAGAAGCGATTCGGAGCATTTTACGGGGCTGGTTCCTGTATGTTTCGGAAGTTACTTATGAATTTTGTCATTATTAGCGTTGTACAGGTTTGGTAACTAGGGTATTGCAACTCAATTATGTCAATTATCGAGGAGAGTCCACCGTGATTTCTCTTAAATGATATCTACACAAATCAAATAACACCATTATGGGCTTTTGTTTCCTTTTGCCGATTGATGCTCCATTTTTAAACATTGTTTATTAATGTTGCCCTATTTCCTTTAAAATATAAGTTTATTGCCCTATGACAGACAAGTCTAGAAAAAAAGCTCAAATGAAATCGGTACCCCGGGTAACAAAACAAAAGAGAGAGGTGGTGTGGATAGAAGGAGAGTCTGTTGACAGGTTGAGTAATGGTGGTATCTCACTTCGCGGAGACGGGTTTGAGACGGATTTGGGACTACTTTGAGACGGTTTGAAACAGTTTTGAGACTGTTTTGAAACTTGTCGCTGAGACGTCTCCTGAGTCAAAGAGACTTTTCATGAGTTTCGGGGATCTCAAAACCGTTTCAAAGTAGTCCCAAATCCGTTTTCGCGATGGAAAAAACAGGTCTGAGAAAATGTATCGGAGACATCTCCGATACTTTTTTCCGTCACAGAGACGTCTCCGATACTTTTTCTTCCGTCGCGGAAACGGATTTAGGACTACTTTGAGACGGTTTTGAGATTCCAGAGTCTCATGAAACGTCGCGGGGACTCAGGAGACGTCTCCGAAACGTCTCTGCGACAAGTTCAAAATCGTCTCAAAACTGTTTAAAAACTGTCTCAAATCCGTCTCCGCGAAGTGAGATACCACCATAATTATGATAATTGACCTGCACCAACCTGACCGACGGCCCGCGAGACCAAAATTCTAGGAAGACGAAGTCTTCCTAGAAGGCCGAAGGACCAAGAGAATGAAAAAACCCTGAACCCTTTTCTTATGGAGGCATTATTAACAAAGTCAAGGAGATCGAATAAGACCGCCTCCCTGATCAGACTCACGATCTCGTGTGATCTTTTTCATTTAAATAATAATAATAATAATAATAATAATAATAATAATAATAATAATAATAATAATTAATCGTGGGTACTTAGTATAGCGCTCAGGTCCGTCTTTCGACGTTCATGGCGCTTTTCAATTTTGAAGGCCTTGCGGTCTTAGACACGACAATATTGTCTTTATGGTCGTGCGTCAGTCGTGCACCTCTCTGCATCTCCTTGTGTGGAACGTAGGGGGGCCACACCCGTAATTATGATCTCACAGAGACTTTCGTGTTAATTTTGAGGTTTTATAAATTATATAAAATCAACCTTAAATTCACTCGGTGATTGGTCATGTGGAACGGATAGACAAATTATTCCTCCTTTCTAATTTAGCCAAGAAACTAGCTATTCACCGGCTCATTTTAAAAACTAATCGATATCGCGCCCCTCATGCCGAAACTGACTCAATTGGCAGTCAAAAGTAAGAATTTGAATAAACCTTGCGCTTCTAATATAGTGCCAAGCTTAACATTGATTTCTTCCCCAGTTTTAGCATACGAAGGTTAATGATTGCCCTTCCTAAACCATTCTTAAATGTGAATCATATGCACACATTTTTTGTCTATCAGCTGTTCAAAGTTACAAAATTTTCGGAAGGGCTCGGTCGAATGATATTTTTTGCTCTCTGTCAGTAATTAGGCGTGTGTGACCTGTAGGGAGGTAACGTTCAGGCACAAGGCAGCAGTACGCTTGATACATCCAAGCAAAAACGCAGGAATCGCAGTAGTTGGCAGCCGCCCGATGGGAGGCTGCGGACCACACCCTTGCAAGAGACTACGCATTACAAATCAACAATTATATAGCTAATGTACATGCAGCGAACTGGCCAATCTTATTATATTCATTACTCAAATCATGGATGTCTGGAAAACATTGTAAAGATTATATTTGATAATTTTCGATGACATGGAATTTTTCAAATGTGATATTACAATTATATGTGATAAGATGTTGTCAGTGCATTGTAAATAATATCGAAACTTTTGTATAAAGTCATTGACGTACACAAAAAAAGTGTCCATAGTGTAATATGTCTGATATGTGAATAAAATGTGAAGAAAGATTGGGCAAAGAGACATTAAAGGTGATATTTTCGTGTAGAGAAAGAGAGAGAGCGATAATGAAAGGAGAAAGAATTTGGAAAAGGGCAGAAGAAAGAGAAAGTCTATAAAGAGCGATTGGTATAGAGGAAGAAAAAGAGATGGAAGAAAAACGAGGAGAGGAGAAAGAGAGAGGAGGTGGAAGAGAAGAAGGGATAAAGAAAGCATGTACTTTGACGATGAAAAGGTGTATATATTTTTTATCACGTTAAAAACAAATTTGGGCTTTCTTGGGAAAACTGGAAAAATAGTAGCCTTATATAATAACGAAACTTGACCATAGCAAAATTGGGTGATTTAGTCAATGCAATATTCTTATTGATTGATTACACTTTCATTCATAATTAAAAAATGGAAAGCAGTGAAAATACACTAAAGATGAAATTACGAGACAAAAATGCCCAAAGTATGGTAGAAATTCACTGATGTATAATCTGGGGGGCATTTCATTAAAGGACTTGTCGGACGTTTTATCCGACAAACGTGATAAGCTACTGAAATGCTTGCATCTGATTGGCTGAGAGCATTTGTCGGATAATATGTCCGACAAGTCCTTTGATGAAATGCCCCATTGGAGTTGAGAATAATTGTTCTCATATCTGAATAATCTCACAAACTTTATCCCTGGAAGTGAGCATTGGATAACCCGCCTCTTTCGTTCTGTAAAGAAAAAAATAATGATATTAAATATTTATACAGCGCGTTTTTCTACGAGTAGATACTAAGCGCTTAAACATAAACAACAAATTGACATAGTACAAAATACTGACAACAATTTTACTACATAAAAATTTAAAATAAGAAAGAAAAATATGTACCTTTATTTCAATGCAAAAAGAAAACGTGCTTAGATTATTAGAACAACCAAAGCCGAATATGATTTGAAGCACGATACAGAGAAGTTTATGAATCTTTATAACTCTATACAATATTGCATGAATGAGCTATAACTTAAAGCAAAAATGATTCATTTGGTTTCTAAAACTAATATTCGTTACAATTTCATTTTCCCTGACTTTAACTAGGAGTCATTGAATGCAACATCATGAATATATTGTGGAGGCATATGCACCCTGGAAATAAAAAAAAAAAAAAAAAAAAATACCATAAGATAAATGTGAGATACAATTTAATAGCCGAACAAAAGAAGGGAATTTTTACTTTAACTTTCAAAAATAATATTCTCTTTATGTATTGTACTTTTTCATTAAACATCATTGATATAATAAATATCATGTTTTATATGAATATATATACAACGTACCTATATTTGCTGTAGAAAATCTCGAGTGCAGGATCGATATAATTCCTGGAAAAAAAAGAAAGAAATATTCAATCTGATGTATCTTTAAGTCCTCTACCAACATAACAAGTATGGCATTAAGACTTGTTCGTTTAACAAAAAAAGTCCCCCCCCAAAAAAAAAAAAAAAAAATAATAATAAAATATAATTAATAAATAAATAAATTAAAAAAAAAAAAATAAATAAAAATATAATAAAAAATAAATAATAATAATAATATAATAATAAATATATAATAATAATATAATAATAAATAAGAGGAAAAAAATACATCAGAGCTCAATTTTTTATGAACGTATTTCCTCATTCTAGTGAAGCAAAATAGATATAAAAATACGCATCTCCAACATTTGAAAATTCTGAATAGAGAGGTGCTTTTTCATTTCTCTGGTTAACCTTAAAGGGATGCAAACACTGAATGATATTCAAATCACATTTTATTCCGATTTAGCTTTTTTTCCAACATAATTATAAACACTTAGGTCAGTCTGGTATCTCTTCAAAATTGCAAGCTAATTGCTTGCTCTACTTTCGAGATATCATTAATTTCATACTCAATTTTGTAAACCAACCGCGGAAGGATATAAAAACCATGTACTTCCTCATAGCACAACACACCATTTCCTGTTGTATATCCCCCCGTCCTAGCGGCCTGCTGAGCTAGCAGCAGAGGGTACTGGTGTTCGGCCTGTATACTTGGCATTGTTAGTTACACTGTTTTTAAGCTAGTAAATGACTTCCATTTGATCTGAAACTTCAGTAGTTTGTTTTTACTGTTGAACAGTATAATTTTATTAATCTTGATCTAATTGCTCTTGTTTTTGAAAGTTACTAAATTCCTTTAAACATGCTATAAGTTTTACATATTATTCATGTTATACTCACTCTTTTTGATCCTGTATCATGCTTTGATTATTTTTGATGTTTTCATCAGCGCAGAGAAATGGCTGCAACCCGGAGACCAGAGCAGAATAATCGGACAAAAAATCGTTCAGCTTTGACGACATTGCGCGGAGAGTTTCTATATAAACAAAGTGGCATAAAATCTAATGAATTATATAGTGGAAACTGGGGTAATTATGGCCCCTCTGTCTTTGACAAATTATAATTCTTTGCTGCATTACACAATGATAATTTAATTTGTGCACACGCCTAGCTAAACTCTTCCTACTATCATATGAGAAAAATAAGCCATTTACTTCAAATTTTGTGCTTAGAGCCTAAAATGTACGGCAATCACAATTCTGTTCGTTGGAAAGTGGCAAGTCTATTTTTTTTATTTGGGGTGTGATAACATTAATCAAAATCATTTGAGACGAAGATGAGGTATATAGACGTACTGTATTTTTATATAATTAGAAAATTATTGGACTTTTCATTTAATGTTAGTAATAGGAAATGTGAAAAAGGGGGCCATAATTACCCCAGTCTCCCCTACATCGTTACTTCAATGAATAACGGTTTCCCCAGATAAATTAATCGAAATATCCAAGATAGCCGTCTAATCGATCAAAAGATGTTTGTATTCATTTATTTTCATATTTGGTTTTGCGAAGGGAATTCTTATACATGTTTGTGCAAAATTAGCCAGCGTGAATTCTTAATAGGAACTAAACCATCTCTGGAGATTCATACTTGGAACTCGGGTCGTATTCAAATCGCGAGAGCTTTTAATTTAAGACATCCCGAATTCTTTCTTAACAATTTTTGTTCATTGTATAGTACACAGCAAACAATCTTTTGCCAAAGCTCAAGTGAAACATAGACCTCAAGATGCCTTCACCTTAACTATCTGAGAATGTTTTCCTTTCCTGCTCACTAGTAGAAAATGAAAATACCCTCTCTTTTTTGTTTTTGTTTTTGTTTTTGTATTTGTTTTTTTCTTTGGGAGGGGGTTGAGGCACTATTGCAGGTTTCAAAGTGATTAAAAAAAAAAAAAAATCAGAGACATAGATAGGCCTACCGATTGTCTTATATGGATTCAAGGATTCAATATATTTTCCGTTTAGAAACTTAACAGTATAAGCATTCAGTATAAACACATCCGAAAATACATTCAAATACATGTATAATAAAAGCAAAGTACGGAAGATTATGAGAACGCAAGAACTGAACAGTTAAAAATTAATATATGTTGAATATATTTAAACGGAGGGACTTGGAAAAAGCAGAGCTTGTAATGCGCCTTCTCCAATCAAAAGGCGTCAGTTTCCCGCGGCTTTTGTTCAAAAAGACGATTTATCGGCTTTTGAATAGAATCCCGAAATCTTACTACGGCTTAAACACGTTCAACGCTGAAAGCCGAATGTGTCCCACACGTATGTTCCTCGCCTATTGGTTGTGTGTTCGCTTGGCGGGGGACGCCATTAGTACGGTGGAGTTAATTCTATGTTCAAGGAAGCCGCGGAAAACTGACGCCTTTTGATTGGAGAAGACGCTTAAGACGCAATCCCCTGTAACTTATTGTGACAAGAAAATAAAGAAGAAGTACATCAACTAGTCGAATTAGAAAATTTCCACTTACTCTCGTCCATCTCGTCATTTATGACGAGGATGGTGATGTATTCGATACCATGAGCGAGCATCGTAGACGTGTCCACGTGACTCTTGATCGCGTCCACCTGTGACGTCAGATAGGTAAGGGCAGGCATGGATCGGCACACGTCCGTATTCGACATATCAACTACGAAATTGAAGACCAAATTTGGGTAAAACAAAAGTTTACCTTTACAGTTTATTTTCATTCACCAGCATTATAACGAGTGAGAAAATAAGAAAATGAGTGAGACAGTAGAAAATCATGACATATTCGAAAAGCGAAGACACTTTTATATGGTTCGTTTATTTTCTCTTTGTGACGTCATACAGACGCGGATCCAAGAAAATCGACTTGAATGCATTTCGGGGGCCCAATCGTCTGGGGACAAAAGCGGCTCTATTACTTTTACGCATGGGCCCGGTAAATTCATTGTGTGACTCCGGTCTGCGTCCGCTACTGTCATATGCGGGTAGCCATGGAGCATTTTGTGGAGTGGAACATAAGATTTGAGTACATGGATACTTTTGGGAGTCGATCTTAAACATCTAAGGGAGACAACTCATGCAGTCTCCCGATACTACACTTAAATCTACGCTATACTAAATTGCATGATACAGAAACTACTTGTAGGGGAACATATATATTTATTTTTTTTATCTTTTTTTTTTTTTTTTTTTTTTTTTTTTTTTTTTTTTTTTTTTTTTTTTTTTGATAAACAGTGAAAATAAGTTATATAAATTGTAAAATACAAGACACAAACTCACTCTTCGGGACGATGATGTTTGGAATGGTTACACCGGCTTGAATTGCGGCTTCCTGGATTTTTGAAAACTGCTAGAAATATAATTTTTTTTAAATTATATTTAAATATACAAGAACAGTTTATTTACTGATGCACAATTCAGAATAATAAATGAAACTCTCTTAATTGATCTCTTGACTTTGAATTGATGAAGAACCGTCTGAAAATAAAATATCATTCCAATAATATGTTAGCTGGGATGGGGAGTATCATGTCATGTTAACCCTCTTTGTGCTTTGTAGCCATATGGCTACAAAGCACAAAGAGGAAGAGGGTTAATGGTGTCCCAGATTTAATTCACCTGTTGAATGAAAGCAGTATAGGCCTACGCATTGAATTAATATCTAACAATCCAAAGGACCAGCTGGAAGGTCGCCATTGTCAACCTCTATTTTAAAAAGATCAAAAACGGAATGTCGATAGCCTTCACTGGATCAAAAGCCTTGTACAAAGGCCCAGTCCATTTTATTAGGCCCATGATTGTTGAACAAAAGGTAATCTGAAAGATCATGATGCTTCATTTTCATTTTTAAACCAAAAACCGAAATAAGAAGCCGACTGAAATGATATATCATGTTTCTATCACGTCCGAACCCCGTGACAAATCTTGAAATAATTATATGGGGCATTTCCTTAAAAAGAAAAGTTTTACAAAGTCGATTACCTGTAAGTCGAGTAATGACAAAGCAGTCAACAAGGGTGTGAACATATCGACAACAGCCACATGTGAAAGGCTCTGAAGCAACATGGCGCTATCAGTGATGGCATGGTCGTTCGTCTGGGAGTTCGAATGTAGGCCATCGGTCGACGAAACAGAGATGGGGCTACCGTAGACCATCGCGATGACGGCGACGCACAGGAGAACGAGGTCGGACTTCATAATCTTCAGTGTAGGACTTTTCTTTTGGAGGCGAAATTGAGGGTATTCCAAAAGCAAAAAAGGGTAACGTATAGTAGAAGCCGTTCACGAAATATTACAATGAAATATTTTTTTTTTTACGCGAACTTCTCTTTGGAAAGGGATTCTAGACAAAGCCGTGAGGGATGCGTTTTCGATCGGAATCTTTGGGTGGAATCTCACTTCGCGGAAACTACTTTGAAACTACTTTGAGACGGTTTTGAAACTACTTGGGGATGGTGTTGAAATTTGTCGCGGAGACGTCGCGACGACTCGTCGCGGAGAGTCCGAGATGTCACCTCAGTCCCCGCGACGTTTCATGAGTCGCGGAAACTACTTTGAGACGGAGTCTCTGGGACGGATAAAAAGTATTAGAGACGTCTCCGATACTTTATTCCATCGCGGAGACGTCTCCGAGATGTTTCCGCGACGTCTCCGCGACAATTTTCAAAAACTGCCGTAAAGCAGTTTCGAAGAACCGTCCCAAAATAGTTTCCGCGACTCATGAGGGGACGTCTCGGAGACGTCTCCACGAAAAGTTTCAAAACCGTCTCAATGTAGTTTCAAAAACCGTTTCAAAGTAGTCCCAAATCCGTCTCAAAGTAGTTTCAGCGTAGTTTCCGCGAAGTGAGATACCACGCTAAAGCTGGTATTAATTAATTCCATGATGTGTATTCAGATGTTTGACATAGTTTAACCACACGTACACAAAGGGAATTGGTCAGAGAAGATGGGTGCCTATTGAAGACGTAATTTACTTAAAGATGCACGTTCCTCATAGTGTAGAGGGAGTTCAAAATACGTACGCGGTAACGAACATTGCAAGATGCCCATTCATACCAACGATGTGCGACTCTTACGCAGTGGTCCAAAAACCGAAAGCTAGAACGCCCGAACGATTGCCGAATTAAGTCATGAGCCAATTTGTTATCGGCATTGATTCGGCTGCTCGCATGTTTGGATGCACGAGAACACTGAATTGATACAGTGCATGCTCTACACACACACACGCTTGTACGCTAATGCAGCGCGATCGCGATTGGCTGGCGTGTGTTTGCATAAAACCGTATGCAAATTAAGCTATGCTCTTCGCTAATGATTCGTGGAACAATGGCGGCTTGCACACAGATCGCATCTTCAGTCCTCGTTTTAGCTTAGCGATGGATCGTGCAGGATTGCCTTTAAGTATATAGACCTATTTACTATAATCAAATTTTATGCATTGTTATTAAACAAAGGCTGTTCTTGACAACCTGAAAGTTTGTCAGAGCAAGGAGATACAAGCCCTGGAGATCTTGCAAGCTGGAATCGTTTGATCTAGCTTAAAAGCCGCGAGGAGAAAATATGTGGGGCATGTGCTTAAAGGGGAATCCAACCCAAGGTGAGAATCAACCTTACAGGAAAGAGGGAAATGAGAGGAGCAATCTAAAAATAGTTTCATCAAAATCGGTTATAAAATAAGAGAGTTATGGGAGTTTGAAAAGTCTAGTTTTCCCTTCTATGGGGATCCTCAAATTGGCATCATCGGCTTCAAAACGGGCCGATCTTATGGACAACTCTCCATTCATATGTCATGGGAAAAAATATTTCACACAAGATATGTTGAGCTCAGAAGGAGGTAAGATATATTTACGAAATTCGCTACTCTGCTATCCCCATGAATCTATCGGCTTTGAGGATCAGACATCAAAGGCAGCATTGAACCTGTATATTCTTTTGTGCGTCTTTAGAAAGTGACAGCTGTTTGAATAAATTAGTGGCCAGTTGGAACTCCATCTCTCGTACCTCCTTGGTCAGAGGCTTGGCACTCGGACATAGCAACATTTGATTTATATGCAAAGTGAACTTTAATTATACAGTTCATTCTGTAATTAAAGACCTCGTTATTAGGTCTTCACAAACTTTATGACTTAATCTTTTTTTAATAAAAAATAGTATAAGTTTTCCCCGGCAAACATATACACTTATCATCTGTTTTCATTACTCGTGTGTTTGAAGCGACAGACTGACTTAAGTCAAACAATTTCGTGTTCATACTCTCAAATTCGTTTTTAGGCACACAAATTAATGGTTGCAAAGTTCAAATTCGGATATAGGCATTTAATTTCATTATTTGTGCATTCAAATAAGTGCAAATTTGAGTATACGGAATGAAATGTCGACAGGATGAAGACGAATTTGAATAGTTATTGCCGAATGTATTATGCTTATTATGTGAAGTAGAATTCTCAAGTCAATCACAACAATCGTTAATCTCAATGAATACGATTTTGACTGGCAACATTTCAATGCATCAGCGTTTTTCCCGAAAATGAATGCCTCTAATATGCAATTGATTGACAAAACAATGAAATGACCGGGAAAACCAAAATATGTTTCGTATAGTTTCGGCAGTTATGAAATGTATTATTTAGGTTAGACCCAATGTTAAAATACGACACCTTGTAATAGAATGTCGTCCCTAGCAACAGGATTGACGTTTAAATACTATCAGAAAGAATTAGGCATGTTTAATCTATACACAACAAAAAAAGTAAGTTCTCCCTAATCAAAATGATGTAACTTTTGAACGAGCTTGTTTTTGAGTACAATAATTTGGAGGAAAGTTTTATACACTTATTCCTTCTGTGAAATAATGACATCGATCACTTGAGACATGCATTTTTTTTTTTTTTTTTTTTTTTTTTTTTTTTTATGTTACCTACGAATGTGCTCGAGGAAAGTAAGACGTGTTTTTCGAGGCCTCTTCATCGTCATTACGTAACACGTAGAAGTATGGCCAATTACGCGGGTAAGGGAGGAAAGTCAGCGAAGCGAGCTAGAGCTGGGACGCCGCCCAGCCCGGACACTAGTCTGTTACCATCGATTAGGATACTCCTCGATAATCAGTGGGAGAAATTAGATGCGAGATTAAACACTTTGCAAGAGACTTTTGGCCAGCGTTTGAAGAAACTAGAAGAGACGATAATGATCTAAAGGACAGTGTAGAATTCCAAAGTCATGATGCTCAGGAGGTGAAGGCGAAAGTGAAAGTTATAGAAGAGAACTTAAGATCAAAGGAAAAATTGCTACAGGATGAATTGATAAACTAAGTACCTACGTCGCAAGGGAAAATTTGATCTACAGTGGGATTCAAGAGAAGCTAGGCGAAGATGTTAAGCAAGTTCTTCGGGACTTACACGTAAACCAACTTAAAATCCCTGCGGCGCTGGCAGACAGTTTTGAATATCAGCGAGTACATCGACTTTCAGGAATGCGGAAGCACTTAAAGGGAGACCACGAGCAATTAAGGCCCGCCTTCGTCAAATACGCGGACAGAGTGTTGGTACAAACATGCCAAAAACTTAAAGGGACAAATATGTACGTATCGGAAGATTTGCCGAAGAGAATCAGAGAGGCGCGGCATCCCCAAATCGCAGCTTTAAAAGTTGCTAGACGCATGGGAAAGTTGGCTTTCTTCTCACGGGCTGAGCCAGCAAAGCTCTTCATAAGCAATGTCTACATGCCCCCAAATCAACAGGAGGAATTTGTTCGAAACTTCGAAAGTCTACGAGGAAAAGGCGAGGAAGCGAGAGAAAAAACACCTTACAAGATGATCCCGACAACGATGCAGGAGCTACTCCAGCATCCACAGGTGGAGCAGCTCGGCTACCACAGCGGGAGCCACGGCGACAGTCACAGCGGTCCCGGCAGCGGTCATACCGAGTTTTACTGAGGGAGCCTTAGCGGCTGCTACTGGTGGAGAGGTTGTGGGAGATACAGCTGAGCTGCAGAGCAAAATTTAATGGAAATTTGAATATCAACGAAATTATCATGCATAATTGTTGAATACAGAGCAGTGTTCACATCTTTATTAAGCGCAGAGTTTGGAGAAAGATATGATAGAGAAAGAATCACTATGAAATTGTCACAAGTTAACATCATTCATGTGAGTAAGCAGAGTTTTGTTAAATTGTGTTTCTCTCTGTTTGGATCCTGCTCATATGAAAATTTGAATTGTCACATGTTATCATCAACATAGAAGTGACAAGTGTTTTGTTAAAATTTTGTTTCGTCTTCTATCGATGATATATGAAACTTTGAAAAATGTTCTCAAGTTATCATCAACCATGGAAGTGACAAGTGTTTGGTTAATTTGGTTTAGTCTTTTAGATCCGGAATCATCGTATAATACATGAATAAAGCATGAAATAAGGTGAAGAGGGGTTTTTCAGCATTAGCTTAAAAGAAGAAAAGCATTTTTAACTCCTGAGGATTGCAGATATGGTCAACCTATGAACATCACAGACTAGGAGAGCAAACGATCAAGAGTGTACTGTTTGCTGAAGAAAGAGAATATTAGCATAATACAACAAAAACAAAAAAACTGCAAAGAACAACCAAAAAGACGAGGTGCTGTCATATTTCTTTGTAATTTCTGTTGATGAAAAAAAAAAAAAAAAAAAAAAAAAAAAAAAAAATACAAAGGTAGCAAAGATCAATGTATTATACTATGTTTGTTTGTTCAAAGTTCATTCTAATTGCATGAGTTTCAAGTAAAGTTATAACTAATAATGACTTGATGGATGCAAAATGTATAAATTGCAGGATGCTTAATATGTCTTGTAACAAAACAAAAACAAACAAAAAGAAAACTTGAGATTAATTTATGCCCATATGATTGTTTCAGAAAATGCTCATGCCAACAGGGGGTATATTAATGCTGAAGAAGAAAAAGAAAAATAATTAAAAGAGTGCATGAATCATGTTCCATTGGTATTTGTATTAGGGGTAGTCAGAAACAAAATTATTTCCTCGTTTTTTCCTTAAACTGAAACTCACATGTTATATTCTCCATTATGTTTGTCTTCATGAAAATATAGAATTTGCAATGCCATTAAACTATGTGAAACTGAAAAATTGGGAAGGAACATTCAAATTTTCATTACAGTCTATAGTAAAACAAAAAAGATCATGTGTGAAGATTAGCCGTTCTATGTAAAAACGATGGATATCAAACTTTTTGTTGGTTTTCTCTTCTCTAAAGTTTAGCTTCTCAGTGTTTATGTTGGAAGTATGTTTGATGAAATACGCTCCGATGTGAGTGCTGCATGAACAAGAGTTATGTCAAGTTTGATTATAAGATATAGTTTTTTTTTTTTTTTTTTTTTTTTTTTTTTTCTGTCTTCCCTACGTTCATGACAATAAAAATTTTTTGTTATTGATAAAGATAAACGTAAAGAAAATATATTTTATATGATATGATAAATATTTGTTCATGTGTTATGTTTCCTGGGATTAAAGAATAGGAATGTTTTGCAATTTAGAAATTGGCATTGATTTGCCCTTTAAACCGTTCAGTTATCATGGTTATGCTGAGGAAAAAAAAAATAATGGAACTGATGAATAAACTGTGAACCTGAAAACGATAATGGTCATGTAACAATGAAGAATAGAAAATAAATAATGAGGAAAATACTTATGAATGAAATGAAATGTGCTTGAATGTAGGGAGAGGTCGATACTCTCGTTGTTCTCATAAAGGAATGTCATACTAAAGAGAGAGGTTTTTGGAGAATGAAGATCAATCCTGGGAAGAGGTCAGTACTCTCTTCTTTCACGACAAATATTTATTCAAAATTAGGGAGGTCAGAGAGGTAAAATGAAAACGTTTAAGCTCTTAAAGTGTAACTATTAAATGTAGTTATGTGAAGTCTGTTCCTTGAATCTTAAAATTGTAGTCCCAATGACATTCCGCCAGAATGATTATCCTAGTGGAATTATACCGCGAAAATATGCACCAACCATGTTTTATTAAAGGTTTTTTTGTCTGACACTATGGGCATTTGATTAGCAATATACAAAGCATCGTCAGTGGCAGACTTTTATTTGAACGAGGTGAGCAAGCAAAAAAACATTTTTTCTAACAGTTGTAGGTTGAGCGGTTCAGGGCGTAGTCAGTACCGATGATGACAAATATTTTAAGTTTAGATTTTACAGGGTCCTCAGGCGAATAAAAGAAATGCAAAGATGTGCCTGTGACAAATTTTGTAAGGTTTGGAGACGGAGAATAGTCTTTCTTTTAAACTTATCTGTAAACCCTATTCAAAAATGCTATTCGTGATTGCCTCTAGTGGTTGTTAATAACAAATATTCAAAAGGCCACGTTTGTCTAAAAATATTGGAAGGAATGCACTTTAACGAATTAGTTAAGATTAAGAGCAAGAGATGTGCACTAGGGTTAATGGCACATAGAATGGTCACCTAGATTTTGATTACTAATAACTGTTCGACGAAAAGTAGTTTAGCGATTACCTAAGTGATGTTCAAAGCGGTGAGAAATGATCTACAAGGGCTAGATACTATGACGAAATGAATGTAAAGACCAATTCCGTTAAGTATTAGGGCATGGCAAAATAGCCTTTGTAAAAATTCATACGATGTCAGACCCTGGATTAAGAACAATTAAGCTATAAGTTATTCGAGACGTGGCTGTTTTTCGTCAGCTTTGAGAGTAGGTCAGCACGGGGCTGGAGTGCGAGAGTTCATTTTTTTGGGGGTGATCTCGTCACTCCATGGCTATCTCTGTGGCCGGATGTTTCGACTGAAACGTGGTGATCTTTCTATGAATAGAGATGATCGTAATTACTTCTTCATACATCACGTCATTTTCTGTGGAGCTCTAGAATTGGGCCCGAGGAGAGACTGGAAGGACGAGTGTATAATTATTGTTATGAGAGACCATTCATCAGTCACCATAGGCTTCCTCTTCGGGGTCACCTTAGACGGCGGAGCCTGGTCAATGGTCTGGTCCGACTGGCAGGAGTGGACGAGGCTGTTGAAATTTAAACAACACTCGTCCCCCAGCTTGTGGGACTTAGTTCGGCCAATCCTTCAGAGATCGAGAAACATAGAAGAATCAAATAACAAAATAGGGTTTCGGCACTTCTTTTCCTAACAAACGGGCAATTTGAGAAGATTGGTATTTCCCCGGATCACAAGTGAGATACCAAAGTAATTGTAGGGGCATAAAGACATTACAAAGACTACTTTATTTATTTATATTATTTAGTTTTTTTTACATTTTTTTTTTTTTATTTTAGTCTTTTTTTTTTTCAAATTACCCAAAACTTAATGTCCGGTAATTTTATATATTTTATATAGGGTTGATTAATTTTATTGTGTTAGGATGCTATTAAGGAGTAATAGTATATTATAATACAGCTCTGGCATATTTATTGCTATGCAACAACAACACAAAAGTCGAGTAGTATCTTCGCTATATTCTGAACTTGCTACTTCAAATACCGGCTAGCTTATCATTTCGCCTTAGAAGGAGAATAGAAATGCGCTTCTAACACTCAACGCCAATTTTAATTCAATGTGTATCTTTTAAATTGTAATATCTGTCTTTGGATTTTTTTCTATCTTTTCTCGAAGTATAAAGGTGTATTATCTATCTGCACATAATTAGAACACAACTTTTGGTTCATCTATTTAAGAAAAATGATTAATAACTTTGAGTTTAAAAGCCATAGTATAAGATGTGATGGGAGGGGCGCTTTTCGAAATTTTCGAAATTTTCGAAAATCTTTATCATTGCTGTTTAGAAATGAAATGAACGGTCCTTTCCTTCTTTGGGGTTGCCTTCGTAGGGGTAGTGGGTATGGGTGGAATTGGGTTTGTGTGCCCTGGTCAACGGGTAATATTTCACGGGAGTATGGTAGGCTGGGATTCTACTTTTTTTGGTCCGGAGATGCTATGTTATAAGAGTTAGTCAATTTTATGTCATAAACTTGATGGGAAATTTCAAACAGGTCGATAATTCTAAGGGAATGGATAGTTAGGAAACTGGTTAAGTCCGCCTCGCTCTCCCTAAAATCATTAAGGTAGGTTGTATAAAGGTTTGGACTCTAGTACATCTTACCTCATCGGATAAAACTATACATGTCTGAATTTTAAATGTTAATTCTCTAAATGTCAGAGAATCAGAGATAATGCCTAAAAGGGGAAGAATCTTTTCTTGGAGTAAGGAAGGGAGATATTAATAATACTTAAGAACGTACAGCTCAAAGGACAGTGAAAGATAATGGTCTTCTAATGTGGGGATGGCTCAAATGTTTGTGTATAGTCATGGAACTTCCCATAGTAAGGGTTGTCATTATTCTGGTAAGAGTAACTCTGGATTTTAACTATATAAATAACGCAATTCACAAGATGAAAATGGGCGTTATTATTTTAATAGACTGTGGAAGTACAAGGATACTAAGAATGGTGTTGAGTAATGTATATTTCCTACAATGTAATAAAGAAAAAAGACCAGAAAAGAAATGCTAAAAGAGCTGCAGAGCAAACAATTGCTAATCTGAATAAGGGTATACCTCTGTAATATTGAGGTGGATGATCTATTAATATGATATATGAACGCTGAGTTAAATTATAAACGGGACAATGCGTTTCAGGCAATCAACATAAGATTTAGTAAGAAGTAGAAAATGCATGGGTACGACTTAGGAGAGGTATTGATATATGGAGAAGTAAAGGAAAACCTTTAAATTAAGACATTCACATATACTAAAAGTAATCCATTTAGCAAATCGAATAGACTACTGTTGATATCTTAGAAGAATTAGAAAAGGTTAGTTATTAGGTGGTGGAGACATAGTTCCACCATAAGCACCTGATCACTCGGGCATAGCTCTCGCTTTTATTTTGTAGATGTATAAAGTTGAAAACGACAAGGGACGAGCGAAGAAAGGATCGATTGAGGAAATTTTTAATAATAGATCCTTTGTGGAAACATAAGAATATGTTAACAGAATGGGGAGGAGGTAGATAGTCCAAATTAAAAAAATTAATCACAGAAATCGTGATAGTTGAGCAGTTTTGTGGGATTACTTGAAAATGAAATTAGAGTTTTTACACAAACCTTTTCTAAAAGCTAGCCAGAGAAAGAAGAAGAAAAAGATCAATTCTTGAAAATGAAGTCAGTCAATATAGACATAGTCTTGCCTTTTCATTATAGATGAAGAGTTATGAAGAAGTTCTTAGAAACAAAATATGAAAGATTGGGTGAAACTTATGATTACATTAACGAAGGGTAAAAACAATTAGGATCCCGCGTCTTCATGGTACTGACAAAGTGAGAAAGAGACTCGAGATAATTATTAATCATTGTTACAGATAATAAAAAGAACAGTATTATTAAAAAAGTAGTCACTGAAAACGCAGAGAATCATCGACCAGCCAAAGGAAGTGTTAAATCAGATTAGAACATTTTTAACTAATCTATACTCGAGAAAAAGAATATTGAAACTACGGAATTTGAAAATTTTTTTTCCGAGGCCTCTCCACTATATCCAAAAATGAAATAAAGAAACTCTGTGAGGGACATCTTCTGAAAGAGAATGTTTTGCGGTTATAAAGAAATGGCAAACACAATAAAGCACCTTGAGAAATGATTGGACTTACAGCAGAATTCTATTATACGCCTTCTGGCTGTAATAAAAAGATGTAATGTTAGGAGCATTCAGGGAAGCTTATGTTTTTGGGAGAATTATCGCTTCAAAACAAGCTGTTAATATTTTGATAGCTAAAGATGGTAAAGACACACATCTTGTGAAGAATTATAGCCTATTTCATTATTAAATATAGATTACAAATAATCTTCTAAAGTGTTGGCAAAAAAAATTAAGAAGTTCTGGAGAAATGTTATTTTTAAATGGGATCAGAAAGAGTATATATGAACGCGGGCGTATATTGGGGGAAGCAATTCGAATAATAGATGACATAACATATTTTCATACTCAATAAACACCTCACAGCGTATTTCATTTCGTGTATTGATTTTGAGAAAAAGCCTCATATTGATTCAATTTCGCATATTTTTCTTTTGAGAGCTTGAAATGCCTTTGGTTTTCGGCAGCGAAGTTTTGTAGTGGGTAAAAATATGGTATATACCAAAGGCACAAAGCTGTATATATTTAATATGGAGGCGATCTCTAACAGTGCTTTATTCTTAACGTGTAGGGTTGTTGCGGACCTTTATCGTCATATCTCTTTTATTTTGTGCAGGTTGAAAATATTGGCAAATAATATAAGTGTATAATAGTGATTTCTATTCAAGGAATATGCTCTTGAGAGGAACACGAAGTCGAAAACAAGTGCGATGATATGTCAGATGACATGACTATTTTTTGTTAGTTAAGAAAGAGATCTTTCCATAACAAAAAATGTAAGTGCTGATTGTTAGAAAATTTCAGGAAAATATCAGGACTTAAAGTTAACAAACGAAAAAAGACAAAATCATGTTATTAGGCTCCTTAACAAGGGAAATATGGTTACAGGATTTAAAATTTCGTTGGTAAAAGTATATGATTTTGTTAGAATTCTTGGGGTGATATTTTTCCTAGGATGTTGTATATATAAAGAAAAATTAATTATAAAGAAATATCTTCGCTTAAGTAATTAAACATTGACTAGTTTAAACTGTTTGTTGAGAGTCTAAGAGACTTGTAACGTTGATGGTAAAATCCAACTACTAAAACTGTTCATTTATTCTAAATTTATATATGTGGCATCGCTTACACCAGTCCCGAAATATGTATATGATGAGTTAGTCAAATTGACATTTCAATTTTTGTGGAGAAGGTAGAAACAAGATTAAGAAAATAACTATGTATTTAGATTATCAAGCAGGAGGTCTGAAAATGATGAAAATTTTGAGCTTACTGAGTCAAGGCACAGAGGGTATTGGTTAAACGTCTTTTTTGGAAGATAAGGAAATGAAATGGAAACAATCTTCCAATATGCGACGAATAACCTGGGAGGCTAAAATTTATTTTCTCTCTGGCGATTATATTTTGGGACTCTTGAAGGTCATTTTGCCTCAATGTTTAATGATACCATTTATTGGAAGTGTGGATCTGATACAAAGGATTTTCAAATCAAATATGACCTTAACAATGGAAATGAAGTGATATTAATAAATAAATTTAATAAGAAGTAAATGGGAAATGTATATGTCCATCAGAATCTGTTTTATAAAAAAACATATATAAACTAAAAACAGAAGGACATATAATGGATACAATAAGGAATCTTGGGAAACCCATTACATATTTCTCAAAAGCTGGGATTAGATAGGAAGATGAATATCAACAAGTGATAAAAGCAATTTATGGAACAATACCAATAAACTGGAAATGAAATATGAGGAGAAATGAAGATAAATACTCAGAGAGACTGAGAGGTTATAGCCTTTGTTTGGGTAAATATTGTATGCGATGAAAATGATATTGTTTCAAAAAGAATCTATGCTTCTTTGATTAAAAAGACACTCGTAACACCGGAAATTTTTGATAAATATGAAAGAAAAATTTACAATTTCACTTATATAATGTACGGTTAAACGGAAAATATTTTCTAGAAGACCTTAAGAAAATGTCACTAAATAGTAGACTAAGAGAGTTTCAAATTAAGCTGTACATGGATAATTTATAACAAATCATCAATTTAATTCCGTTTTGGTTTTGTTCAAAATGCCTTATGTGCTTATTGTAAAAGGAAGAAGAAACCCTACCGCCACATATTTTCGAATGCCAAAACGCTAGTTTATTTGGAATAACAGTAATGATATTTTAAATCTTATTCCATAAATAATCTAAAATCGAGCAAGACATCCTTTTTGGTAATATTTAAAAAATCAAGGTAAAGGAAAAATTAGTAATCAAGTCATTTTTAATCTTGGGTTAAGTATCATTATTTTTAGAGGAAAGAGACGAGGTTCACCTAATTACATCATAATTTAAAAGTAAGTTCAAAGAAGAAGGGAATGGGAGGAAAACGTTTCGGCTCTCGAGAGAAACACAATTTCTCTTCACTAAGAAATGGGAACACTTAAAATCTTAACATCTTCAATGAGGGAGAGCGAGGGGCGATTGCCAGTTATCATCCTGTTGTTTTAGTCTTTTGTTTTGTGTACACACGAATCCGTATCCTAGACCAGCACAAGTGGAGATTTCCTGAGGGGGAGGGGGAGGGGGAAGGGAGGTGGGTATTTTAGAAGCTGGGAGGTGTGGTTTTTTTTCCACTTAAGATCTCTGACGGTTTTTTTTTTGCTTTCTCTCTTTCTTTTTGAGAGAGAGAGAAAGTTTCAAGAGTTTATTTTACACGGAAATGAAAAGAATGGAGGAACTATTTTTTTTTATTTTGTTTAAAGTCCCTCTTTTTTCTTTTTACATATATTATTCTTGTCCGTTATATTTACAATCAATTTATTTTATTATGTGATTCAAAAGCACGTAAAAATTTTGTTGTACAGTATACTGTATTGAAAAAATGGATATATAGTGAACTATAATGGATATGATGATTGTGTTATGAAACAATTATCCTTTGTTAGTATGAGTACAATGTACGGTTATTGATTGTTAATGTTGTATTATTTGGAAGAAATAAAAACATACTTAAAAAAAAAAATTTAAAAAAAAAAAAATGCATAATACCGGATACGCATGCTGGTGCAATACGTAGAGCGTTTGCCTCATGAACGCGAGACCGTGGGTTCGAACCCCGATCGAGTTATACCAAGGAATTGAAAAATGAGACCCTCTGCCTTCTAGCCAGGCGCTCGGTATTTGGGAATGGAGAGGGGTAATACATAATGCTATGCAGCGTCCGCTGGGAGAATAGTTCACTAAGAGCTGAAGTGGCTACCCAGGGTAGATAAATTATCATTATTATCATATCAAATTTGCTAAGATTATAAAATCATTTTCCGTTGAATACACAATATAATGTAGGCTGGTTATATACAAAAAAAAACTGTCTAAACCAACTTTATTCCATTTTCTATTTAATATCCATTTTCATTTAGAAGAATTGCCACAAGAGAGAGAGAGAGGAAGAAAAAATATATATACCCCGTATTATAAGAATAACATATAATCTTTAAAACGTAGTATCTAATTTCAAATCTGTAGAAATTTGTAGAGAGCAAGTAACAATGTTGTGAAATCAAATGGGTACATAATAATTGGTATATAAACTGTCTTAAAGCGAGAGCGTACTGACAAACACTATCATTGACTGTGTGTTATAAAAAGCTAGTCTTGAAATATACCTTTTCAGATAAATATTAACATGATTAACGTTAGAGTGACTAAAATAACCTTTAATCTATTTGTATTAAGGAAACTAAAATGGTTTGAGGAGAAAAGTACTTGCTTTGCAACTTTTAAACATTATTTCTGGGTATGAATCTATTGAGTAGTGAGTTAGTGTGTTATTAGTCAAGTAGGCCTGTATTATAAGACTACACTGGTCAGAACGTTGCATTATTATTATTATTATTATTATTATTATTATTATTTATTTATTTATTTATTTGACCAAAAAGAAAACATGTTTTATACAATACAAGAGATGACATACAATGTAAAAGCATGACATAATTATACAAAAACACAAACAGAAAGATTAGAAAAGAGAAATGAACAGTGCTACATTTTGGTCAGGGGTGACAAAAGCATAATAAAATAGCTCGGAAGCATGTCACCCCACACATGTAGCACTGACAATAAAATTGGCATTAACATCCTAAATACATAACTAAAAATACAGATAAACATAAAAAAGTATATACATCAGAATTTGAACAAAAGCAAGATGGTTGACATGAATAATATATACTAGACATTGCATTACGTTAACTGTTCTATTGACAATTAAATCTCAATGAATGCTTTATCATTGATAATTGAGAGCCGAGAGCTTAACGGAACAATTGAAAAAATATTGAAGTTACACCATAAAATTAGATAGGACTGGAAACTGATTAAGTAAGAATAACAATAATAATAATGATATAAGATTATTAATATTTGTGAATACTACAATAACTTTAAGATAATATAACCGGAAATAAATATGAAACAACGTTGAATAACATAATAATAATGAATTAAAAAATAGGTTTCAACAAAGAGTGTAATCTACGTAATGATATCAACAATGTACATATAATGTAAAAGAGTAATTGCATTAATCAACTTGTGAGCAGAGAGATTGTTTAAGGGTAAGAAGAAAGGAAGGCAAAGAATTAAGTACGGCAGCATCTCTTACATCCATAGCAAGAGCATTCCATATTCTTGGAAACCTGCGAGAAGGTGAAAGAAAGAGAGCTTGAGTTCGAGATGGCAGATGATAGAAAATGAGAACCTCTTGACGGCGGGCATCGATTTGAGCATTTCGAGATAGAGATTCACATTTTATGAGACCATGGAGACATTTGAAAACAAATGAACAAAGCAAATAATTCCTTCTAGATGTGAGGGTAGACCAGTTTAAGAGTGAGAGTCTGTCTTCGTAAGACATATCTCCTCCCCGTTGTTTGAGGGCCAGGCGTGTAGCAGTTCTTTGGATTCTTTCAAGCTGCTGTTCCTGCTGAATGGATAGGTTAGGAATCAGGACAGTATTGAGTAGTTGAGGACTTGAGGTGATGCTATACAAGGATACGTCCCTAAGACGTCTCCTAGTAGTCCCAAATCCGTCTCATGGCAAATGAGATACCACCATATGATATATGACTACGTTGGCGAATAGTACAAGCATGACAAGAGTGACTCCAGCGATCATGATGATTTCTTTCGTCTCTTTAAGATCACCGATATGACTACGGTGATGATGGTGAAGAACATAGGAGCGAGTCCGGTGATCATGAATACGGTCGTGTAACACTGGATCATGTCAAATAAAGCTCCTGCGTAAACCAAAAAGTACAATAAATATTATTCAACCAAACAAAATAATATCATGAAATGTGTTATAAAAAGAATGCATATACGCACATTTTTACTTTGATCTCAAGTAAATTATCGAAAGTATGACTTTGTGGAAATAGAAATGTTTATTACAAAATATGATACTGTGAAGTAGATTTTAAGAAATAGAGGGTTCTGAGTGGGGTGTGTCTGTAGTGAGTGGTTTCATGTCAAACACTATCATGAATTCACTCAACGTGTCGTCTTCTCTCTTGGCTTCACTGATCCTTCAGAGGGGGTAATCATCAACTGGTTGCAATGGTAGGAGGAGTACTGAGTGGGGTGTGGTAGTGAGTGGTTTCATGTCAAACACTATCATGATTTTCACTTATCGTGTCGTCTTCTCTCTTGCAGGTCCTTATTTTACTGATCCTTCGAGGGGTAATCATCGACTGGTTGCAATGGTAGGAGGAGTACTGAGTGGATGTGTCTGGTAGTGAGTGGTTTCATGTCATACACTACATGACTTTCACTTATCGTGTCGTCTTCTCTCTTGCAGGTCCCTGTTTTACTGATCCTTCGGAGGGGTAATCATCGTGGTTGCAATGGTAGGAGGAGTCTGAGTGGTGTGTGTCTGATAGTGTGTGGTTTCGTCTCAGATACCGCCACTCTTTTGTGTCTCTTCTCTCTCCACAGGTAGCATGTTTAAAAGTAATTGTTTTTAAACATTTGCAGTTGTATTATTCATTAATCTCGTTGAAATTTCATTTCAACATTTAGTGCGGGAGTCATGTCATTGATTATCTTTGCCCAAATGAACAATTTTTTGTCTGCAAATATGTTATAGAAATACCCATTTAATTTAAAAAAAAAGGGATGAAATATGGTTCTAATGATAATCCTTGAGGAACACTTCATTAATATCGCAGATATTGATATAAACTTTTCTGTATAGGCCTACTAATTGCTGTCAAGTAACTTTGTAATGTTATATTTTCTCCGCCTTTCTTTCTTAGGAGTAGGTCGGGCTTGTCTTTTCATGCCGGTGACGATCTTGCTGAACGTGTACTTCCAAGATAACTATGTTTTGATGAATACATACAGCATCATATGAATGACAGCTAGTGTCATTGTCTTACCTGTTATTGCCGAGCGATCCTTAGAGGCGTTAGGTTATTCTGGAGTTTCATCATTCTTGGAGCACTCATGTTTCATCAGGTGGTAGGTGCAGCAGCCATTCGAAACCTATCTTTAGGTAAAAAAAACTGATCACCAAGTTCAAAGTGGCTTTGATCCTTCGGATAGCAAAGCGACTGGGCGTGAACAGACCGAGGAGGATGACGGTGACGACATCAAAGGACATGATAAGAGCACGGTGATAGATGAACCAGCACGATGATAGATGAAAATAACCTAGAAATGGAAAGCCATCAATATGAACAGAACCAATGTGTAGAAGAATACCCTGACGGAGAAAGCGATGAAGAGGATGGAGATGCTGGATTTGTTAATAAAAGTCAGGATATTTCCCTTTGATCAGTCGAAAGAGTAAGTGACAAAGCAACCAAGTCAAAAGAAGATAATAGTGATATTCAGTGCTCAAACTTTACGCATCGTTGTAAGCTTTTTATGACTGAGGAGAGTTTGTTCCTGATGAGCCTCCTTCCAATTTCTTGTTATGTCTACACATATGATGTCTGGCTATTATTTCTAGTACCTCACGCGGAGCAGTTAGGCATCCCTCAATCTCAGGCTGTCTTCATATCATCAATCGGAGGCATCGGGATCTTGGGACGAACCATTGCAGTCATTCTCCGCAAAAAAGTGAACATGTACCCATTTATATCGTCTTTGGTGCGATATCGAGCTGGACGTTCTTTTGATTTGTCGGGAAATCTTTCGTCATTCGTTCATTTTGGCATTTATTCAAGGTCTCAGCTTCTTTATACTGGACACGGAATCGCACTTTCTCAAATCAACTTTGGTAGATGAGAATAACTTTAGTTTCGGACTTGGACTATTAATTTTGTTTATGGTGAAAGCTTGT
>CALNVZ010002974.1:9718900-9811789 GCA_940671915.1 Paracentrotus lividus
TAAGGAAGTTGAATATCTTATTCTTACCAACAAAAAAAGTAAGTCCCCTATTCAATTGATGTAACTTGATTGCAAAGAGGAGTTTTACATTTTTATATATGGCTTGTAGTAATTTTACAGCTTACATTTGAGCGAATTTTACTTGAAATTCGTTTTGTCATGCTTCAATGAGTACAGTCAAGGCAAAATGTCACTTTTCGAAAGTCACAAGGTTACTTTCATACTTTAATTTATTTATTGACAAATTGACCTTTCAACAAAAGATTGCTTCAGAAGGTTGTTGCACTTCAATTCTAACACATCAAACTGATTTTTTGCATAAATTTCACGGATATGGATGCGGCATGAGTAGAATTTTGCAATGAAACTTTTAGCTTGATGAACACTTGATAAAACAAAAAAGGATATTTTCAGATTTCTAGTAAGTATTGTTCCATATTTATGTAATAATCATTTATCAACATTTTTGTTATATGTTATCGTCAATTTTTTTTTTTTTAAAATAATTTAGGCATTTTATCAAATTTCACGCTTCAATGAACACGTGCATACAATGAAAAGCCGTTTTTTCGCTTGTGGATGAAATTAAATTGCTTACTTGAATAATTGTCACAGACCTCTTTGATACTCATTTGCTTTAGTTTCACGAAAATCCAGAGGTTTTCGCTTCAGTGAGCGAAAGTTATAGAAAACTACAATAAAAGAAGAATTTCAGAGCTTTGCCCCACTCCGTGCCTTATCAGATTTTCAATTTAAGCGTTTGTTCCTTAGTTGTACACCAGAGTTGTGTTGCAAGTTTTCAATGGAAAAACTCTCAGATAGAATACAATCATCAATGAAATTAAGCCGATGTCAATTTTTGTTAAAATTTTTATTTCCTCTCAATTGACATGTGTAAACAATCTCGGCAAAACAAACCCAAGTCAACATGCTGAAACTTCTTTAACAAAAAGGTTTGAGTAATATCGTTGGCAGTTATGTTTTATCACGATTAACTCATGTTTGCGATATGAATAAAACCTTGCGTATGCATGAAATAACATACGTAAAGGCAAAATGTCTTTCAAGTCACAGATAGTCCTTTAAAGTTGTGCTCACTCGTCCATGACCGAACGAATAGTGCTCATTTTTCACAATGTGACGTTAATGTTGATGATACTATCCTGATTTCAATTCTGTTAAATAAAATTGTTGGATTACCATTTTTGAGGCCTGACATAATCTTAAAAATGTGCTCAACTCATCCTTGAAATATGAATGTATCGGAATTGGTGTTGGATGACCAATTTTGGATATAATCACCAAAACAATTAAAAAAGGTAAGAGGTAAATGTTACAAAATTGTTATTTTACAGCCTCCAAAATCCCTTGATGGACTTTTTAAAATGTCCTTTTGCTTTTAAAGTTGATCACTCATCATGTCCAAGGATCATGTCATTTTTTTCACAGAAGGTACTCAATAAGTGTAGAAGCTCCCTCTATTATGTGCTCAACACAAGCCTGTTCAAGTTAATCATTTTGATTGGGGGGGGGTTACTTTTTTGTTGGTTTTATATATGTAGCGCCATATGAAGCTGCGGCAAAATCATAAATATACGCTAAGCTTACAGAAGGTTTCGCATTATGAGACTACTAGTAATAAGCTTTGATGGACGTGTCTGAAATGGTTAAAATATAGCTAGTTTTGTATAAAAGTTCACTTGTTCTCTTACATAATTTACCGCGTGAGTCAAGAAAATTACTACCACCAATTTTGTAACTATCTGAAAGAGTAACTCCTTCCGACTTTGTTACCAATTTGGTGTTATTATTCTTATGCTGGATGAACACGGAGCATATGTTTGCGAACATGTAAATTTCGAATTGTGCAAAATGGGAGTAAAATAACACAAAAGCTATCAAAACAGCAACTCCATCCTTATTAAAATAGCATAACTTTTTAACAACATTGTCTTGCTGCTAATAACTGGCAGGGCGATTGACATATCGACTTCATTTTGTGTGCAAACATGAGATGAATTGTAGAGTCAAGCATGAGTGAGACAAGTCAAGACAAAGTTTATAAGTTTCAAAATATAAGAGGCCTTTTTAGTTGTAGTGACAGTTTTACTTTTTGATGTGTACTCATTCATGGATTACTTGATAAATCAATCTAATTTTTTACACAGAATCTAGTCGAAACTGTTAGCAACCCTTGCTGATTATTTTGCTCACAGCATCTTTGTAAAAGTTATGCTATTTATTCTGATGGAGTTGCTTTTTTGTCATGCTATTTTTATTCATGATGGAGTTGCTTTTTATGTCAGCTTTTGGTTGTTTCAATTTTCATCCCAATTCGAAATTTGTGTTCGCAAACAATTGCGTGTTTCATCAAGCCAAAGAATACCTCACAGAAATGGTACCAGAAGTGCAGGAGTTTACTCTTTTCGCAGAATGTATGATAATTGGGTTGTATAAATTGGTTTTATTTTTATTGGCATTTTTTCGAGGTGTAAGTTTTCTGACTCACTCTGTTACAATTGTTTTTTGTTTTGTTTGTTTTGTTTTTTTTGAGGCAAGGGTGATGGTATTTCTCTCTCTCTCTCTCTCTCTCCCGTCTTTTCTCTCTCTCTGAGCTATCTCTCTCTCTCTTCTTCCTCCCGTTCCTCTCCTCTCTTATATTTTAGTATAATATCTCGCCCTATTTCATCTCTGATCTATTCATCATTGCATTTAGTTGGTGGGTAATCATCGATAGTTACAATGGTAGGAGAGGAAAAGACAAGTGATGGTGTGTCTCGTTAATTGAGTATGGAGTGCCGTAGACGTGGTCCTCTGAATGTGGGAGGGGGATGATCGTGTCCAGAGACTCATTATTGCCCAAATTTGGAGGTAAACGAAACTGTTTTTGTATCTCACACAAAGAAGGGGCAAAATGTCGCTGGGGTGGGGGGTTGCCCGAATTTCCTCAGCATATTATTTCAGGGCGAGCGCGACGCCAGAGTTGGGGAAAATTTGAGGTAAACCAGACGCCTATATATGTTTTTTGTTACTTGTATCTATAACACAAAGAGGGACAAAAATTGCGCTAGGGTTACGTGTGCGGGGGGGTTGCGCGAATATATTTAAAATCAGCAATATTATATTTCAGGCATCGAGCGCGAAGCGTCGGTAGAAATTTTGAGGTAAAACCAGAGGCGTGGTGTGTGTGTGTGTGTGGAGTCTATACAACAAAGAGGCGGCAAAAAATGCCATATGGGAGGTTGTATCAGAATTGCGGGCTCAGGCAATTATACGAGCGACGCGAGCGCGAAGCGCGGAGTCTGAAAAATTTGAAGCAAACAAGAGGTTTTTTTTTTACATCTATAGGCCATACACATATAGAATAGGCCAAAAGGCCGATTTAGTGGGGTTGCGCAAATTTCTCTTAGCAAATATACAATTTTCCGGCACAGGAGCGCGGCGGAATTTTGAGGTAACGAGAGTTTAGTTGTGATGGGTATACACCTAGAAGGGGCAAAAGGGCGAATTATTGGGGATTTGCGCCGATTACCTCTGAAAATATACAAGGGCTTGCTAATTTAAAATGAAATAACAAACATGCCGTACAGAAGGGTTACTGTGTGCTCAACTTTTCATTTCCTGTAAGCGATGCGGAAGGCTCGAGCTAAAAAAAAGAAGCAATTTAGGGGACCTGAGCCGATTTCGTACCACAAGGGGTATTCGCAAAATACACGAGGAGATGCGCGTGAGCCTGCGAGATTCGTGAATATGTATTAGTCTGAAATAACATTTTAAGTATGAATACAATTAAATTAACATTTATAGGGGTAAATAGACAACATATAGAAATAACTCTAGAGGAGAAAAGCCAAAAAATTTCCCTGGAATAATAGTGTGTGTGAGTGCTTATAATAAATAATATTAATAGATATAGGAATATAATCTAGTTTAATTGATAATAATATAATTAATAAAATAAAATATTTAATATAATGTCATAATATTGCGAGCGCGAAGGCGAGCGAAAATTTTTAGAGTCGTGGGAAAAGGAGTGTGCCAAGCCATTCAGCTTAAAAATTACATTCCGGTAAAGTGGGGGATGTATGTGGGTCATGCATCCCCATTTTGAGTTTGGGGCGATGCATCCCCTCACCCCGCTGTTCTCGCCCTTGAGTATTGAGTTTCACATCCTTTCTTGTGTCGTGTTTCTCTTCTCTATCTCTCTGTTACATACAGAACACACACACACACACACACACACCATACACACACACACACACCACACACCACACCCACATACACATACACATAAGTCCCTTACTTTAATGATCCTTCAGAGGGTAATCATCGACTGGTGCTATGGTAGGAGGGGTTCTGAGTGGGGTGTGTCTGGTAGTGAGTGGTTTCATGTCAAACACTATCATGAATTTCACTCACGTGTCGTCTTCTCTCTTGGCTTCACTGATCCTTCAGAGGGGTAATTCACTGGTTGCAATGGTAGAGGAGTACTGAGTGGGTGTGTCTGGTAGTGAGTGGTTTCATGTCAACACTATCATGACTTTCACTTATCGTGTCGTCTTCTTCTTTGCAGGTCCCTTAGTTTTACTGATCCTTCGGAGGGTAATCATCGACTGGTTGCAATGGTAGGAGGAGTACTGAGTGGTGTGTGTCTGATAGTGTGTGGTTTGTTCAGTACACGCACTTTCTTTCTTGTCGTCTTCTCTCTCACAGGTACATGTTTAAAGTAATTGTTTTAATTACATTTGAGTTGTACTTATTATTCATGTTTAATTCATCGTTGAAATATTCATTTCAACATTTAGTGCGGGGAGTCATGTCATTGATTATCTTTGCCCAAAATGAACATTTTTTGTCTGCAAATATGTTATAGAATAGAACATTTTAATTTAAAAAAAGGGATGAAATTGGTTCTAATGATAATCCTTGAGGAACACCTTCATTAATATCGCATATTTGATATACACTTTTCTGTATAGGGCCTATAATTGCTGTCAAGTAACTTTTGTACTGTTATATATTTTTCTCCGCTTTCTTTTTAGGAGTAGGTCGGGCTTGTCTTTTCATGCCGGTGACGATCTTGCTGAACGTGTACTTCCAAGATAACTATGTTTTGATGAATACTATCATATGGAATGACAGCTAGTGTCATGTTTCTACTGTTATTGCCGAGCGATCTTAGAGGCGTATGGTTATTCTGGAGTTTCATCATTCTTGGAGCACTATGTTTCATCAGGTGGTAGGTGCAGCAGCCATTCGTAAGCCTATCTTTAGGTTAAAAGAACAAACTATCACAAGTTCAAAGTGGCTTTGATCCTTCGGATAGCAAAGCACTGGGCGTGAACAGACGAGGAGGATGACGGTGACGACATCAAAGGATGTAAGACGAGCAGTGTATAGATGAACAGCCGAATGATAGATGATAACCTAGAAATGGAACGCATCAATATGAACAGAACCAATGTGTAGAAGAAATATACCCTGACGGAGAAAGCGATGAAGAGGATGGAGATGCTGGATTTGTTAATAAAAGTCAGGATATTTCCCTTTGATCAGTCGAAATGAAGTAAGTGACAAGCAACCAAGTCAAAAGAAGATAATAGTGATATTCAGTGCTCAAACTTTACGCATCGTTGTAGTTTTTATGATGGGAAAGTTTGTTCCTGATGAGCCTCCTTCCAATTTTCTGTTATGTCTACACATATGATGTCTGGCTATTATTTCTAGTACCTCACGCGGAGCAGTTAGGCATCCCTCAATCTCAGGCTGTCTTCATATCATAATCGGCAGGATCGGTGGATCTTGGGACGAACCATTGCAGTCTTTCTCCTCGCAAAAAAGTGAACATGTACCATTATTATCGTCTTTGGTGGTATATCGAGCTTGACGTTCTTTTTTTTTTTTGTCGGGAATCTTTCGTCATTCGTTCATTTTTGCATTTATTCAAGGTCTCAGCTTCTTTATACTGGACACGGGAATCTCGCACTTTCTCAAATCAACTTTGGTAGATGAGAATAACTTTAGTTTCGGATCTGGACTTATTAATTTTGTTTATGGTGTTGAAGCTTGTCCTCGGGTTTTATCACAGGTATTACATATTCAAAATATGTCTGGGGGTGTTTCACAAGAGGTTAAGTAGACTTAAAGTCGCACTTAACTTCTACGCGCATTTGTTTTATAACGCGCTATTTAATTGATAGATTCACAATGGCGCGATCCCTGCATGGTCTGACCAATAGGTGATGCGTAATATAACGCACTAAAATACGAGTTAATGCGATTTTTTAAGTCTACTTAACTCTTTGTGAAACACTCCCTGGTTATCAACTCTTGCAATTTTATTAGCTCTATCTTGTTTGACTCTTTAGATATCACTAAAATTTTTTAGCCTCATTGAAAAAGTATTCACTATGGTATCTTCCATTAATTCCAGTGAAGTTTATTATTTTTATCTGGAAAATCGTTAACTTATTCAAATCTAGAATGAGATTATATATTATATTTATATATATTAATATATTATATATATTATATATATACAATGTGAGTATAGTAATAGTATTTATTTATTATATACCATAGCCACCAGTCGATGATTACCCCTCTGAAGGATCAATTAAAGTAAGGGACTTATGTGTATGTGTATGTTTGTGTGTGTGTGTGTATGCGAATATGTGTGTGTGTGTGTGTGTGTGTGTGTTCTCGTGCACCTATTCAAACAGATGACGTGCACATAGTTACACACCTTCAAACTCGCGACACACCGACAACTGGTGACGTCATCGGTTGTCGATGAGCATAAATCTGAGAAAAGGAACGCCCTCTTGAGTCAGTCTCTAAATTATATTGTTTTCTGAGTATAGTCATCAGTGGGATAGGATCAAACCAAAACGTTGACAGAGGAGCAAAGTTGAACAGCGCCATCTCTACTTACACCCCATCAAATTTTCTGTCGGAGACGTCACCGGTTATGTAAAGCTCTACGCGTGACGTCATCCAGAAGTACTGGAGTCTGCACGTCGGCCGCGCGCGCGGCGCCGGCCGGGGATGATGGAAAGAAAGCGCGCTTGATATAGATGCAGATCGAGCTAGAGCCGTGTACATTATTTGTGAGTGCATGCTGCGCTACTGGTGTAAAAAAGGTAATGCTTGAATCTTTTCAAATAATCTAACTAGACCTAGAATCTATAGATCTACTCGCTTAGAAGTCGGCTCTATTTAATTGTGCTTATTTGCTCAGCTTGAGCCCTAATTGCACTGACCATAGGCTAGTACTGAGCTATCACATTGATCGGGGTCCATGTACCGTACGTTCGCAAATACTACTATCACTTCTTGTCTTGTCAGTGTCTTTTCGTTGATACCCACAATCAACGGAGTTCAACTCATACATGTACGAGGTTATGTATAGATCTAAGCCTAGATCTAGTCCTATTAGTAGGCCTATTCTTGTTCACCTTCTTATGATTTCATATAGGCCTAGGAGTTTTGACACATTATGCTATATCTTGGTGTCTCTATGCATTATTTCATACTGAGACTGACCCGGGGACCAGGGTGGTGACACACTGCCATTGGCATTGGGACACATGGTGTGTACCGCTATAGGCCTACTCCATAGACCCTAATATGCCTTTCGATTTGGTAGAGTCTATATTATGTTGTAGGTAGGATTGACTATATCTTGGTGTCTCTATGGACTATGAATTCATACAGTAACAGGATGACAGGCTATGCCTATAAGGTCACACATGCTATATAATCTCATACAGTGCCAGTGGTGACAGATGATGTTATCGGACATAGGTCTAGGCCTATCTTTGTGTGTGTTTGTCTTATGATTTCCTGAAGTTACAGTGCTGACAGACTAAGGATATAACATCAATCTTGGTGTGTATGCCTTATAATTTCATACAGTGACAGTGGTGACTGACTATGATGTAAGCTATATCTTGGTGTGTGTGTGTAGGCCTTATTATTTCATACAGTGAGAGTGGTGACTATTTTATAAGGATATATCTTGGTGTGTGTATGCCTTATGATTTCATACAGTGTTAGGGGTGACTGACTATGTTATAAGGATATATCTTGGTGTGTGCATGCCTTATAATTTCATGCAGTGACAGTGGTGACTGGCTATGTCATAAGGATCTATCTTGGTGTATTTATGCCTAATATGATCTCATACAGTGACAGTGTAATTACTGACTATATATTGGTGTGTGCATGCCTTATGATTTCATACAGTGTTAGGGGTGACTAACTATGTTATAAGGATATATCTTGGTGTGTGCATGGCTTATGATTTCCTACAGTGACAGTGGTGACTGACTATGTTATAATGATGTATCTTGGTGTAATTATGCCTTTGGTTTCATACAGTGACAGTGTAATTACTGACTATATCTTGGTGTGTGCATGCCTTATGATTTCATACAGTGTTAGGGGTGACTAACTATGTTGAGGATGTATCTTGGTGTGTGTATGATTGCATACAGTAACAATGGTGACTGGCTATGTTATAAGGATGTATCTTGGTGCGTGTATGCCTTATAATTTCATATAGTGACAGTGGTGACCATGCGCTCTTTTGTTCCAGAATTCAAAGCTAAGTTTTTCTGAATAGGCACTATTGAATCATAAGAACATAACTTCAGATGAAAGTAGCTTCTCCTGCAGTAAAAAAAAAAAAAGACAATATAGGCTACCATTCAAAAGCTGTGAATCTCTAGTTTCTGAAATGGGATATAACACAACAATTATTTCGGTGGTTTTTGAGGTGGCGGGTCACATATGAGATTTATTTACTTCAAAATTCAGATGACACAAAAGGCCTAACAGAGAGGCTATACAAATTGTTGACAATGAGAGGGATGCCAGTTGTCTTCATAAGGATCTCGAAGAAGTCTTAGATTGGGCCAACAATCGTCAGCTCCAATTTAGTATCAAAAATATTAATGCAATGTGGTACATTTATAGGAGATGTAAATGAAGTTTTGTTACACTATTCCAAACAAAGATGGAGAGAATTGTACCCAAAGGAAATCTGTTATCATTTTCTGATTACAGGGTAGTCAAAAGAGCTAACATTAAACTTGGAATAATAAGATATCTATTTCAAAGGCTGAACGAGAGATGTTGGCTCAAGCTGTACAAAGCCACTGTCAGACCACCTTATAGTAGTTTCTACATAAAGTCACCAGTATATCCATTCCTAAATCTATCCCCCCCCACACCATCCTCATAAATGTTAATCTGTGTGTGACTAAGGCTGATATTCAGGTTTGTAAGTTTCATATCTACTTTATTAATACATTCAATATTCTGATTAATGATGATTTATCACTGTGTAAATTATGTGAAATACAAGTTTCATGCAAATACTTTACGTGACATAGATATAGACTAAATTTGGATGTGGATTTCTATGATCATATACAGTAGTACTGGTGACTTTATGTGACATAGACTAATATCATTGGATGTGTGTATGTTCTATGATCATATACAGTAGTACTGGTGACTTTATGTGACATAGACTAATATCATTGGATGTGTGTATGTTCATGATCATATACAGTAGTACTGGTGACTTTATGTGACATAGACTAATATCATTGGATGTGTGTATGTTCATGATCTATACAGTAGTACTGGTGACTTTATGTGACATAGACTATATCATTGGATGTGTGTATGTTCTATGATCATATACAGTAGTACTGGTGACTTATGTGACATAGACAATATCATTGGATGTGTGATGTTCTATGATCATATACAGTAGTACTGTGACTTTATGTGACATAGACTATATATATTGGATGTGTATGTCTATGATCATATACAGTAGTACTGGTGACTTTAGTGACATAGACTATATCATTGGATGTGTGTATTTCATGAAATATACAGTAGTACTGGTGATTTATGTGACATAGACTAATATCATTGGATGTGTATGTTCTATGATCTTATACAGTAGTACTGGTGACTTTATGTGACATAAGACTAATATCATTGGATGTGTGTACAGTACTGCCATATACAAGTCGTTTTTTTGGTCTTTATTCATTGATAGGGTACAATCAATTAATGCAATAATTATATCAGATCAATAAAAAGTATCTATACTGTGACTGAAAACTTTTTTAATATTATTGTTTCAATAGAAAACAGAGGTAAATACTGACTTTTGACAAGTGTGTATTGACAAACATTCAGTTTCTGGTAAATGAGTGACATAGACAATTACATTGGACATTAATGTTTTCTATGAACATCTTAAGTAGCATGATGGTGATGTTGCTTCATAGACTGTATAGATCTTAGTATTAATGAGCGAGATAGATACGGAATAGCTTTTTTTGTGCATTGGGTGTATGATAAGATCATATACAGTAGTACTGGTGACTTACTGTGACATAGACTAATATCATTGAATGTGTGTATGTTTCATGATCATATACAGTAGTACTGTGACTTTATGTGACATGACTAATATCATTGGATTGTGTATGTTCATGTCATATACAGTAGTACTGGTGACTTTATGTGACATAAACTAATATTATTGGATGTGTGTATGATATGACCATATAACGTAGTACTGGTGACTTTATGACATAGACTAATATCATTGGATGTGTGTATGTTCTATGATCATATACAATGTACTGGTGACTTTATGTGACATAGACTAATACATGGATGTGTGTATGTTCTATGATCATACACATTAGTACTGGTGACTTTATTGACATAGATCATATCATTGGATATGTGTATGTTATGATCATATACAGTAGACTGGTGACTTTTTTGACATAGATCATAATATTGGATGTGTGTATGTTCATGATATATCAGTAGTGGGTATTTTATGTGACATAGACTAAATATCATTGGGTATGTGTATGTTCTATGATCATATACAGTAGTCTGGTGACTTTATGTGACATAAACTATATATTGGATTTGTGTATGATATATCGCATATACAGTGTACTGGTGACTTTATGTGACATAGACAATATCATTGGATTATGTGATGTCATGATCATACAAGTAGTACTGGTGACTTTACGTGACATAGACTAATATCATTGGATATGTTGTTGTTTTATAATCATAAACAGTATACTGGTGACTTAGTGACATAGACTAATATCATTGGATTTGTGTATGTCTATGATTATAACATTAGTACTGGTGACTTTATGTGACATACTATATTATGGATGTGTGTATGTATGACATATACAGTAGACTGGTGACTTTATGTGACATAGACTAATATCATTGGATGTGTGTATGTTCATGATAATATCAGTAGTCTGGTACTTTATGTGACATAGACTAAAATCATTGGTATGTGTTGTCTATGATCATATACAGTAGTTTGGTGACTTTATGTGACAATAACTAAATATGGATTGTGTGTATAATATGCATACATAGTATCTGGTGACTTTATGTGACATGACAATATCATTGGATATGTGAATGTTCATGATCATATACAGTAGTACTGGTGACTTTACGTGACATAGACTAATATCATTGGATATGTTGTATTTTATGATCATAAACAGTAATCTGGTGACTTATGTGACATAGACTAATATCATTGGATTGTGTATGTTCTATGTTTTATACAGTAGTACTGGTGACTTTATGTGACATAAACTAATATTATTGGATGTGTGTATGATAATATGACATATACAGTAGACTGGTGACTTTATGTGACATAGACTAATATCTTGGATGTGTGTATGTTCGATGATAATAACAGTTCAGAACTGGTTATTTTATGTTACATAGACTAATATCATTGGATGTGTGTATGTTCGATGATAATATACAGTAGAACTGGTTATTTTATGTGACATAGACTAATATCATTGGATGTGTGTATTTTTCATGATCATATGCAATAGTACTGGTGACTTTATGTGACATAAACTAATATTATAGGATATGTGTATGTTTTTATGATCATATACAGTAGTACTGGTGATTTTATGTGACATAGACTAATATCATTGGGTATGTGTATATTCTATGATCTTATACAGTAGTTCTGGTGACTTTATGTGACATAAACTAATATTATTGGATGTGTGTATGATAATATGATCATATACAGTAGTACTGCTGACTTTACGTGACATAGACTAATATCATTGAATGTGTGTATGTTCTATGATCATATACAGTAGTACTGGTGACTTTATGTGACATAGACGAATATCATTGGATGTGTGTATGTTCTATGATCATACACATTAGTACTGGTGACTTTATGTGACATAGACGAATATCATTGGATGTGTGTATGTTCCATGATCATACACATTAGTACTGGTGACTTTATGTGACATAGACTCATATCATTGGATATATGTATGTTCCATGATCATATACAGTAGCACTGGTGACTTTATGTGACATAGACTCATATCATTGGGTATGTGTATGTTCTATGATCATATACAGTAGAACTGGTTATTTTATGTGACATAGACTAAAATCATTGGGTATGTGTATGTTCTATGATCATATACAGTAGTTCTGGTGACTTTATGTGACATAAACTAATATTATTGGATGTGTGTATGATAATATGGTCATACACAGTAGTACTGGTGACTTTATGTGACATAGACTAATATCATTGGATATGTGAATGTTCCATTGGATTTGTGTATGATAATATGGGCATATACATTAGTACTGGTGACTTTATGTGACATAGACTCATATAATTGGATGTGTGTATGTTCGATGATAATATGCAGTAGTGCTGGTTATTTTATGTGACATAGACTAAAATCATTGGGTATGTGTATGTTCTATGATCATATACAGTAGTTCTGGTGACTTTATGTGACATAAACTAATATTATTGGATGTGTGTATGTTAATATGGTCATATACAGTAGTACTGGTGACTTTATGTGACATAGACGAATATCATTGGATATGTGAATGTTCCATGATCATATACAGTAGTACTGGTGACTTTACGTGACATAGACTAATATCATGGGATATGTGTATTTTTTATTATCATAAACAGTACTACTGGTGACTCTATGTGACATAGACTAATATCATTGGATATGTGTATGATCTATGATTTTATACAGTAGTACTGGTGACTTTATGTGACATAAAATAATATTATTGGATGTGTGTATGATAATATGACCGTATACAGTAGCACTGGTGACTTTATGTGACATAGACTAATATCATTGGATGTGTGTATGTTCGATGATAATATACAGTAGAACTGGTTATTTTATGTGACATAAACTAATATCATTGGGTATGTGTATGTTCTATGATCATATACAGTAGTTCTGGTGACTTTATGTGACATAAACTAATATTATTGGATTTGTGTATGATAATATGGGCATATACATTAGTACTGGTGACTTTATGTGACATAGACGAATATCATTGGATATGTGAATGTTACATGATCATATACAGTAGTACTGGTGACTTTACGTGACATAGACTAATATCATAGGATATGTGTATTTTTTATAATCATAAACAGTACTACTGGTGACTCTATGTGACATAGACTAATATCATTGGATATGTGTGTGTTCCATGATCATATACAGTAGCACTGGTGACTTTATGTGACATAGACACATATCATTGGATGTGTGTATGTTAGATGATAATATACAGTAGTACTGGTTATTTTATGTGACATAGACTAATATCATTGGGTATGTGTATGTTCTATGATCATATACAGTAGTTCTGGTGACTTTATGTGACATAAACTAATATTATTGGATTTGTGTATGATAATATGGGCATATACATTAGTACTGGTGACTTTATGTGACATAGACGAATATCATTGGATATGTGAATGTTACATGATCATATACAGTAGTACTGGTGACTTTACGTGACATAGACTAATATCATAGGATATGTGTATTTTTATGATCATAACCAGTATTAGATTCAAGATTCAAGATTCAAGATTCAACTGATACTACTGGTGACTCTATGTGACATAGACTAATATCATTGGATATGTGTATGTTCTATGATTTTATACAGTAGTACTGGTGACTTTATGTGACATAAAATAATATTATTGGATGTGTGTATGATAATATGACCATATACAGTAGCACTGGTGACTTTATGTGACATAGACTAATATCATTGCATGTGTGTATGTTCGATGATAATATACAGTAGTACTGGTGACTTTACGTGACATAGACTAATATCATAGGATATGTGTATGTTTTTATGATCATAAACAATACTACTGGTGACTCTATGTGACTAATATCATTGGATGTGTGTATGTTCTATGATTATATACAGTAGTACTGGTGACTTTATGTGACATAAACTAACATTATTGGATGTGTGTATGATAATATGACCATATACAGTAGCACTGGTGACTTTATGTGACATAGACGAATATTATTGGATATGTGAATGTTCCATGATCATATACATTAGTACTGGTGACTTTACGTGACATAGACTAATATCATAGGATATGTGTATTTTTTATGATCATAAACAGTACTACTGATGACTCTATGTGACATAGACTAATATCATTGGATATGTGTATGTTCTATGATTTTATACAGTAGTACTGGTGACTTTATGTGACATAAACTAATATTATTGGATGTGTGTATGATAATATGACCATATACAGTAGCACTGGTGACTTTATGTGACATAAACTAATCGTATTGGATGTGTGTATGATAATATGGTCATATACAGTAGTACTGGTGACGTTATGTTACATAGACTAATATTATTGGATGTGTGTATTTTTTATGATCATATGCAATAGTACTGGTGACTTTATGTGACATAAACTAATATCATAGGATATGTGTATGTTTTTTATGATCATATACAGTAGTACTGGTGACTTTATGTGACATAGACTCATATCATTGGATATGTGTATGTTCTATTATAATATACAGTAGTACTGGTTACTTTATGTGACATAGACTAATATCATTGGATATGTGTATGTTCTATGATTATATTCAGTAGAACTGGTGACTTTACGTGCCATAGATTAATATTATTGGATGTGTGTATGTTTTATGATCATATACAGTAGTACTGGTGACTTAATGTGACATAGACTAATATCATTGGGTATGTGTATGTTCTATGATTATATTCAGTAGAACTGGTGACTTTACGTGACATAAACTAATATCATTGAATGTGTGTATGTTTCATTATTATTTACAGTAGTACAGGTGACTTGATGTGACATAGACTAATTTCATTGGATGTGTTTATGTTCTATGATCATATACAGTAGAACTGGTGACTTTATGTGACATAAACTAATATTATTGGATGTTCGTATAATAATATGACGATATACAGTAATACTGGTGACTTTGGGTGACATAGACTAATATCATTGGATGTGTGTATGTTTCATTATCATATACAGTAGTACTGGTGACTTTATTAATATCATTGGGTGTGTGTATGTTTTATGTATGATCATATACAGTAGTTCTGGTGACTTTATGTGACATAGACTAATATTATTGGATGTGTGTATGTTTCATGATTATATACAGTAGTACCAGTGACTTTATGTGACATAGACTAATATCATTGGATGTGTTTATGTTCTATGATCATATACAGTAGAACTGGTGACTTTATGTGACATAAACTAATATTATTGGATGTGTGTATGATAATATGACGATATACAGTAATACTGGTGACTTTGCGTGACATAGACTAATATCATGGGATGTGTGCATGTTTCATGATCATATACAGTAGTACTGGTGACTTAATTTATGTGACAAAGACTAATATCATTGGGTGTGTGTATGTTCTATGATCATATACAGTAGTTCTGGTGACTTTATGTGACATAGACTAATATCATTGGATGTGTGTATGTTTAATGATAATATGCAGTAGTACTGGTGACTTTATCTGACATAAACTAATGTTATTGGATGTGTGTATGATAATATGACCATATACAGTAGTACCGGTGACTTTACGTGACATAGACTAATATCATTGGATGTGTGTATATTCTATGATCATATACAGTAGTACTGGTGACTGTATGTGACATAGACGATTATCCTTGTGTGTGTATGTTCTATGATCATATACAGTAGTACTGGTGACTTTACGTGACATAGACTAATATCATTGGATGTTTGTATGTTTCATGATCGTATACAGTGTGTCCCACAAAAAATGCTAATGGCACTTTAGATGGGTATAATATTGAAATTACAAAACTATATTGATTATAACTCTACACCCGTAAACTACCATTCGTTTTCTACAACTGGATGAAATTTTATGTGATATAGTCCAAGAATCCTTAAGATATGAGCATTTTTTCATTACACATCGGGAAACCTCTCCATCCAAGATTATATTGAGTAGTACCGGATGTGTCGAATAAATGAAACCAAAGTTTGATCATTAATACTTTGAAAAATATTTCAGTAGTATTTATGAAACTTATATCACTGTAAAGTGCAACTCGTTACAAATCTAATGATATGTCTCTCAGCTCACCAATATTACGCATCGCTGAACCTCATTGTTCTGAAAAAGTCTTGTAAAATTATTAGTGCTTCACTTTCACGCTCATTGATAATCAAAGTTGGGTTTCCTCTTAATATTTTTGAATAACGCATCTCAAGGAGCACGAAAGTGAACACTCACAATTTTGCAAGACTTTTTCAAAACAATGGGGTTCAGCGTGGTGGTATTGGTGAGCTAAGAGACATATCATTAGAATGGTAATGAGTTGCACTTTACAGTGATATAAACTTTATAATTACTAGGCCTACTGAAATATTTTGCAAATTATTAGTGATCAAACTTGGGTTTCTTTTATTCGATAGGCCTATACCCGGTACTACTGAATACAAAACTTGGAGGGGGAGGTTTGCTGATGGGAGAAGAAAAAATGCTCATATCTCTGTGATTATTGGACCATGTCACATACAATTTCATCTATTTGTAGAAAAGGAATGGTAGTTTAAGGGTGTAGAGTTATGATTAATATAATATTGTAATTTTAATATTATGCCCATCTAAAGTACCATTAGCATTTTTTTTAGTGGGACACACTGTACAGTAGTACTGGTGACTTTATGTGACATAGACTAATATCATTGGATGTGTGTGTGTTCTATGATCATATACAGTAGTACTAGTGACTTTATGTGACATAAACTAATATTATTGGATGTGTGTATGATAATATGACCATATACGGTACAGTAGTACTGGTGACTTTACGTGACATAGACTAATATCATTGGATGTGCATATGTTCTATAATAATTTACAGTAGTACTGGTGACTTTATGTGACATAGACGAACATCATTGAATATGTTTCATGATCATATAATAATATGACGATATACAGTAATACTGGTGACTTTGCGTGACATAGACTAATATCATTGGATGTGTGTATGTTTCATGATCATACAAAGTAGGTCATATTCAGACTAAGTGGGACATTGAGCTGAAATTTTGATGTGGCGCTGTGTCTTTGAAAATGCAAATTAGGATCTGATATCAACATAAAGGCTTCTTTACAATAAAAACAATTATTTAAGTTCAAACATTATGTGATCCAGTTTTCTTACGCTGAATAATTGAGCAAACAGGAATTTGCACGTATGGGACTATGGTGCTTTAAATACCAATCACTTTTGTCAGATTTTTTTTGCTTAAAGTAATTTTCATGGACTACTCTAACATGGCATATAAATACAGGTGATTTGGATTTAGTTATTAACTTGAAATGTTGAATTTAAGGCACTGGTCGTGTCACTCACATTTTAGATGTCGTGTCACTCACGACACATAGAGGTGGACCATTTTCAACAGAGAGGGAATGATTGATAAACACAATAAATGTCAGAGAAATACACTATTAATATACTTATACCAGCATTATATATATTTTATATATTATTGGATTGTGTATGATAATATGATCATATACAGTAGTACTGGTGACTTTATGTGACATAGACGAATATCGTTGGATATGTGAATGTTCCATGATCATATACAGTATTTCTGGTGACTTTACGTGACATAGACTAATATCATAGGATATGTGTATGTTTTTATGATCATAAACAGTACTACTGGTGACTCTATGTGACTAATATCATTGGATGTGTGTATGTTCTATGATTATATACAGTAGTACTGGTGACTTTATGTGACATAAACTAATATTATTGGATGTGTGTATGATAATATGACCATATACAGTAGCACTGGTGACTTTATGTGACATAAACCAATCTTATTGGATGTGTGTATGATAATATGGTGATATACAGCAGTACTGGTGACTTTATGTGACATAGACTAATATCATTGGGTGTGTGTATGTTCTATGATCATATACAGTAGTTCTGGTGACTTTATGTGACTTAGACTAATATCATTGGATGTAGGTATGTTTCATGATCATATGCAATAGTACTGGTGACTTTATGTGACATAAACTAATATTATTGGATTGTGTATGATAATATGATCATATACAGTAGTACTGGTGACTTTATGTGACATAGACGAATATCATTGGATATGTGAATGTTCCATGATCATATACAGTATTTCTGGTGACTTTACGTGACATAGACTAATATCATAGGATATGTGTATGTTTTTATGATCATACACAGTACTACTGGTGACTCTATGTGACTAATATCATTGGATGTGTGTATGTTCTATGATTATATACAGTAGTACTGGTGACTTTATGTGACATAAACTAATATTATTGGATGTGTGTATGATAATATGACCATATACAGTAGCACTGGTGACTTTATGTGACATAAACCAATCTTATTGGATGTGTGTATGATAATATGGTGATATACAGCAGTACTGGTGACTTTATGTGACATAGACTAATATCATTGGGTGTGTGTATGTTCTATAATCATATACAGTAGTACTGGTGACTGTATGTGACATAGACGATTATCCTTGTGTGTGTGTATGTTTCATGATCATATACAGTAGTACTGGTGACTTTATGTGACAAAGACTAATATCATTGGGTGTGTGTATGTTCTATGATCATATACAGTAGTTCTGGTGACTTTATGTGACTTAGACTAATATCATTGGATGTGTGTATGTTTCATGATAATATGCAGTAGTACTGGTGACTTTACGTGTAATACACTAATATCATTGGATATGTGAATGTTCCATGATCATATACAGTAGTACCGGTGACGTTACGTGACATAGACTAATATCATTGGGTATGTATATGTTCCATGATCATATACAGTAGTATTGGTGACTTTACGTGACATAGACTCATATCATTGGATGTGTGTATGTTCTATGATCATATACAGTAGTACTGGTGACTTTACGTGACATAGACTCATATCATTGGATGCGTGTATGTTCTACGATCATATACAGTAGTACTGGTGACTTTACGTGACATAGATACAGACTAATATCATTGGATGTGTGTATGTTCTATGATCATATACATTAGTACTGGTGACTTTATGCAAAATCCCCCACATATAACTAGTTTACTCTTTGAGGAGCATCACCGAATTCATATCGCAAGAAAATATGCATCTTGAAGGTGCAAGTCATGTTTGTAAATATGTCAGTTTAAAAGATCCAACCGTCTCTAAACTTTCAGTGAAAAACCTTTTATATGTACATGTAATAACATTTCAGACCTTTTTAGGTATGATTACCAGATTCAAGCCATATTTATAGGCCTATCCCTTGCAGGCACAGATCAAGTTGAAAATCGGTCAAATCTGAGCTAGGCCAAAATTCAAAAGATCGATAAACTTCAAACCATTGCACACATAGTAACCTTTTGTACCTTTTATGGAGCGTCACCAAAGTCAAACCACCGTTAAGTTTGGTTATTATGAATTCTACTCTGAAAATCTTATTTCTAAACTAACACTTTTCCTTTCATGATAATGGAGAGGAGAGTGACAGGGGGAGGAATGAAGGTACTTCGAAATTTTCATTCGTGTTAGTATCCCTAGAACCATTCACCTCAAAATGCTTCATGATTTTCATTTCGTATGAATATTTATTTTATCCCTTTCTAACTGATGTCAGAGCAACTTATTTCCATATTATGCCATTATTATCCCAGGTGGTGATTATTATAATAAATATCTGTCTTTTATATGCTACCATTTTAATCAGTCTAGCGCCATGAGTGACAGTACGTGGGTTCCAAGTGGAAATGATGAGGAAGAGACTTTAAGTGAGGAGGAAATATTCCCACGCTTGTCCAGATATAGACGGATACATCTCAAGGTATACATTCAAAATTTATTTTAAAAAATCATACAGTGAAAAATGTTAATTATCACATTATACAGATAAAGATTTTCACGAAATAAATAAAAATGAAAACAAATCAAATGTGTATTTCAACCAGAAACGCTCATTGCGTTATATTATAATAAATACCTGTCTTTTGTATGATTCAATTTTAATCAGTCTAGCGCCATGAGTGACAGTACGTGGGTTCCAAGTGGAAATGATAAGGAAAAGACTTCAAGTGAGGAGGAAATATTACCACCCTTGTCCAGATATAGACGGATGCCTCTCAAGGTAAACATGCAAAATGTATTTTATAAATCATAAAGTGAAAATGTTAATTATCACATTATACAGATGAAGATTTTCAGGAAATAAATAAAAATGACAAATCAATAAAAACAAATCAAATGTGTATTTCAACCAGAAAGGCTCATTGCATTTGCCGGGGAACAAAAACCTGTAATGATACATGAAGTATGAGCGTATGTAATTCTCGGAGTGGTGTCACCAGAAAATGATAGGCCATTGTTTTGAGTTGGTGGAAGTGATTCTCGGGTTTCTTCGAAGAAAGTCAAGAGTGGCATTAGCTTTGTTACAGATGTTTTTTTAACATGCTTTATTAGAAAACATTCTTTAGAAAGAAGCATTCAATTTGTTTATCTTCAATAACCCTATTGAACAGTTTGATTCAAATTCCTGGTAAAAACAACATCGGACTAATACACACAGTCAGGATCTATAATTCATTCAAATCCTTTCTGGCGAACTTAGCCCCGATTTTGGACTTGGGCCAAGCTAGCCGGCGCCATACTAGAGTCTAAATCTACTATTTTCAGTCTCAAACGTTCATGCCTTTTCAATGGCAAACATCATTGTACCTATATGCATTTGGGGAAAAAAATGCGCACTGAACTGTCAATAAATTGAAATAGAAGACACTTGTTCCTCTATCCTGTTCATATCCTGGACATGTCTCTCTGTGTGTGTGTATATATATATATATATATATATATATATATATACAAAGACATTGCCCACATTTGATCTATAATAACTCAAAAACTATTGATAATACTAAAATTGATAAGGGTTATAGCTGAATAGAGTACAATTTTATTGAAGTTAAACTGAATATGATATAATTAATCAGTATTTAGAAATTCAAGCTTATTTTTGAAGTTAGGATTGAGATTTTGCTCAATTCCCAAACCTCTGTACATAAACATGAATGATGGCTGTGAACCCATTGGCACACCTGGAAATTTTGCACAAACGTCACTGCTGCACATGTAAAATGTGAAGGCAATAGGTACAAAACACGTTTTTTCCAAGTTCTGGGTTTTTTGGGTACGAAACAAAAATTTTGATAGTCTTTGGTTTCATCGTTTTGGGGTTTTTTCACACAAAGTTTCCATGAAATTCAATCTCACTTTCCAAAGGACCACTGGCAATGAGATGGGTTCACCATTATGGGTCTCTGGAGTCGTGGTGACGTCGTGGTGACGTCTCCTGAGACTTCAGGGTGTCGGGGGTAAATCGAACAAAAGTCTGAAAAAAATGTCAAACCTGTTCGATTTCTTTTAATCGCTAGCAAGTTCCGACAAAGTTTCTGGGAAGTCCTTGATACTTTCGTGAATACTTAGGGGACGTCGCGGCAACCCACAGAGACGTCACAGAGACTTGCTTGCGTCTGAAAGAAGTCTACTAAAATATTGAACATGATTGACATTTGTTTGGTTTTCTCGCGACTTCCTGAAGACACAGGAGACGTCGCGGTGACCTCTCCGAGACTCTAGAGACTCATTATTAAGAACGCATCTCATTACCAGTGAGAAATCCACTTCAGCAAGGAAGATGACATTTCGTTGAAACTTGCTGAAAGAGACCCAATGACACCAACTACTTATGAAAGGTTTGTTCCGTACCCGAAAAACCACAAACTTGGAAAAAACGGGTTTTGTACCTATCATATTCAAAGGACCCTAACTCTGTGACCCATGACAGTTTAGACGTCAGTAATACCTCAAATTAAAGCTGATGAGTTACTCAGTAATTTAGTAGACAAATCACAAGAATAAGCCATGTATTTCTTAAATGACTGACCTTTGAACTTCGGTCTCCTTTTTTTTTAGGAACACACTGTAGAGGAAGACATAAGTGAGTCGCATTCTCCAAGTCTGAATGCAGAGTCTGTGGTGATTCCAGTGCGAGTTAAGAAGAGAAAACACTCACCTAAGACGAAGAATCAGGGTATCAGGAAATGGAATCAATGGAGTCCCGGTGAACAAGCAGCAGTGCAGCGTCACTTCCATCAACTTATTTTGACCAACACTCTTCCTGGTAAAGCACAAATTGAGAAGTGCTTAAAAGAGGAGCCCATTTTGCATGGAAGAACCTGGCGTAATATCAAAGCTAACATTCGCAACAATTTCAAGCAAAAAAAAAATAGACTGCAGGTTAAAAGACTGTAGACTTCTCTTAAACCCTTATCTGATCAAGTTTACCTGGTAAGTAATTATGTTGACCAGTGACGATTGGATTTCCCGATGATTACCATTGTGTAAAGCCTTGATAAAAGTAAAATTTCTTTCCTCTTTGCTTATGGATTGCTCATGCATTAATACCTACTAAAGTAGGACTCCGGGCTGAATTCAGAATATCAGGAAAAGTAGAGTACAATTAAACAGAACACTGAAAACTTTATCAAAATCAGATGAAAAATAAAGAAGTTAAGAATTTTTTAAAGTTTTATATTTTTCCCATAAAACAGCTCTATATACATTCTCATGAATATGCAATGAGCGAGTTGATGCTTTTTCTTTTGTATTTATAATATGAATTACAATTTATCAAAATATCTGCTTCAAGAATATAAAAAAACTGGAATAACTTTTCATGTAAAGTTCGGGCTAATCATTGCTGTGACCTATTTCAATATAAGGGACAGATTCTTTATACCCATGTATGAGAAAAATGAAATGAATCAGACTTCATAAATTAACATAAGAAAAGAAATGGTGGGGGTATGATGTCATCATCTTGGTCATTGCATATCCATGTACACAGAACTGTTTTGTGGAAAAAATGGAAAACTATAAAAATTCATAACTTCGTTATTTTTCATCCCATTGTGACCAAATTTTCAGTGTGTTTGTTTAATTTTACTCTACTTTTCCTGATTCTCTGAGTTCAGCATGGAGTCCTATGGAACTTTTTTTAACAAGTGGGCACCTATCTAATGGTCATTTACTTTGACAACACAGTGTAAGAATACCATCTACTATGAAAGACTTGAACACAATCATCAACGACCATTGGTACATGTCATCATGCAGTATGCATCAAGGGCTTTTTTTTGTTTGTTTGTGTTTTCGTTGTTGTTGAATTCTTTGAGCATTTATTAATTTGCTGACAGGAAAAGAGTTTTTGTGATAATGTTTTTTATCCATCTTGGGAATTTTAACAGAAAAAATCCCTGTTCAGCAAGTATCTTAAGTTGCACAATCGTGTATACAGGGTCAAATCAAAACCCAATTTGAAGTAAAGAAATGTTTCGTAATCTCTAGAGCATAGTGTTGATAATATTGTTATTGATTGAGGCTAGGTTTGGTGTCAGATATGTCAGAAACCGTAGAAGGACATTTATTTTCGTAAATTCAAAGGCCAAAATAAGGAAAGCTCACTTTTTTCATACTCTATTATGTTTAGAGACAGTGTATTTCTGCTTATATGAATCCAATTCAGTTGTTATTTTCATGCCATAGCAAGGTGGTTATTGGATATTATTTTGTTCCATAAAAAATGTTAATAGTTTGATAGTTACCACTCACCCATTTCATAATTGCTTAAGCAATTTTGGGAGACGAATGTACCCCCCCCCCCATTCATTGTGTTTGTGCAAAGAGTTACCCACTTTAATACTGATTGGTGCATTCCTATTCATATTCATGAAAATTAACGAGAAGTGTAGTGTTACTGGATCTTTAAATTGACTTCCTATATAACAGCATCAAATATTTCAGCACTAAATCAAATTAAATTACCAAGTTGTATTCGGCATATAAGTAACATAAAAAACTTTATCCAAATAAATGACTGAGATCGGTAAGTTCAAACTCATAGGCCTGAATTGTCAAAGGAGGTTAAACCTCCACCTGGTTTAAAAACCCTCCTAGGTTTTTTAAACATACACCCACACTACTGTATCTGATCCAATTATTTATTTCTTTAAGCGTGCACATGTGCAATATGCATTTAGTTACACTGGCCCGTATTCTGAAGTCCGGATTAACTTAGGCCATGGTCTAACGCTATGCTAAAATTATGGGAAGCCAAAAATGTCAAAATTTGGTTAACTTTGTATGTCTTTATGCTCACTGTGCTCTTTCATCATGCTATAATGGTGCAAAACCTAATTTGATTATTATTCCCAGACAGTTCTGAATGATCTGAGAGAGAGATGAGCTGATAAATCGAACCTGTTCTGTTAGAGATTGTGTGTCACAATTGGCTATCCATAGTTAAACCACAACTTTAGACCAGAGTTTAAAGTAAACCCGAGTTCAGAATACGGGCCATTGAGTTTCGTTTGCTTATAAATCCTAGGAGAGTGTTTAAACCTCATTTGTGAATTCGGGCCATAGTATTACTCTTGACACATTCAGGAGAGCATCATAACATGAAATGAAGCAATTATTGCAGAGCCATATCATTGATGCCCTGACTTTCATTTTGTTTGTAGATATAACATTAGAGTCCATAATAGATTATGGCATTTCATCCTCACATCATATCAATAGTAATTGCATATAAAGGGAGTATAAAATATTATGGATGCAGTTTACATTGTATTTCTGTGGCAGTCATGGAATTTGCAGTCATTGATATATAGACTGAGCATACACATTTTGAGTCGAAGGAAACCGTGTATTACTGTATAAATATGAAATTCCTTGATATGGAAGTTCAAATTTGAAATACGATTACAGATGACAGAACACTGGCCTTCTTTCTATTCACAGTTGCCCAAGTTTGGGGTTGGATTAGTATCAGAAGTTTCTGATTGTTCAGTTTGTTGGGACTCTATGATTTACCCATTTGTTTTGATCTTGTTCATTCAAGTTTATTGTCATTATTATTATTATTATTAAATGCTAGAACCTCCATATGTTAACTCAACTCCTTTGCTGAATCATCTGTTGATATAATTTAATATTATTTAATTTGACACATTAATTAATGTGCCAAATTAAAGAATATTAAATGGGCTACAAGATCATACTATTGGAGTTAGCATTTATTGCACGATCTGTAAAGAACTTGGGGTCAAACATGGGTGTGTTTTTGTTTTCTTTTTTTTTATATTCACTCTGTATAGCATGCTATACACATCAATACATATAAAGCTTTAATGACTGTATAAAAAGCATGAATAACTATTACTCTTTGCAGTTGAGTTTTAAACTGAAAACATTTGTAACTGAATGTAGTTTAACATCCACATCCTGGATATAATTTTCCAATCACAAATTTACTGCAGTTTAAGTGTTGAAATTTGATAGGATTATAAAATCTGCTGCAGCTAGTGGATCAGTTTGATTGCAAATCTATTGTGCTTCTACATCTCAGAAGCCCAACTCGTTTGGTAGTTTTTATGGTATTGATAGTACAATTATAAGCATTTCTTTTTGGTACACTTGCAGTTCATTTTTTAGAAAGCTTTAGAGTTTGCCTCCTTCCAGTTTATATTTTTGGCTGAATAAAAGTTTTATATTTGTAGTAAATATCCATTGTTAAAGATGTATTCTGTTATAGGAATCACAAGCAGATGATAAATTCTGATGGACATATGAGACATCCATTACTGTATCGCTGGATGAGCACAAATTGAAGACAACATTACCAAATACATGTATCAAAATTCACTCTATTTGTAGAGAATTGTCATATGAAGAACCTTTATGTTTTTATTCAATTTAGCCTAAGGTAATGGATGTATATGAAAATTGCTTTTAAACTGTTAAAGTGATGACATTGTTATGTCTTTATGTATACATGGTTTTGAAATGCAAGAATGGTGACATTGTACAAGAAGATTGCAATTAATGGCGTGGGTGTGTATATATAGTTTTAAACTGTTAGAGTGATGACATTGTAATACATAGAAACTTTGTGTGTTTGTATGCATGGTTTTGAAATGTAAGAATGGTGACATTACACAATTACACAATTAAGAATATTGCAATTAATGGTGTGGGTGTGTGTATATATAGTTTTAAACTGTTAGAGTGATGACATTGTAATACATAGAAACTTTGTGTGTTTATGTATGCATGGTTTTGAAATGTAAGAATGGTGATATTGTACAAGAAGATTGCAATTAATGGTGTTGCTGTTTGTATATATAGTTTTAAACTGTTAGAGTGATGATATTGTAATACATAGAAACTGTCTGTGTTTATCTATGCATGGTTTTGAAATGCAAGAATGGTGACATTACACAATTAAGAATATTGCAATTAATGGTGTGGGTGTGTGTATATATAGTTTTTAAACTGTTAGAGTGATGACATTGTAATACATAGAAACTTTGTGTGTTTATGTATGCATGGTTTTGAAATGTAAGAATGGTGACATTACACAATAAGAAGATTGCAATTAATGGTGTGGGTGTTGTATATATATAGTTTTAAACTGTTAGAGTGATGACATTGTAATACATAGAAACTTTGTGTGTTTATGTATGCATGGTTTTGAAATGTAAGAATGGTGACATTGTAAAGAAGATTGCAATTAATGGTGTGGGTGTGTGTATATATAGTTTTAAACTGTTAGAGTGATGACATTGTAATACATAGAAACTTTGTGTGTTTATGTATCATGGTTTTGAAATGTAAGAATGGTGACATTTACAAGAAGATTGCAATTAATGGGTGGGTGTGTGTATATATAGTTTTAAACTGTTAGAGTGATGACATTGTAATACATAGAAACTTTGTGTGTTTATGTATGATGGTTTTGAAATGAAGAATGGTGACATTACAATTACAAAAGATTGCAATTAATGGTGTGGGTGTGTGTATATATAGTTTTAAACTGTTAGAGTGATGACATTGTAATACATAGAAACTTTGTGTGTTTATGTATGCATGGTTTTGAAATGTAAGAATGGTGACATTGTACAAGAAGATTGCAATTAATGGTGTGGTGTGTGTATTATAGTTTTAAACTGTTAGAGTGATGACATTGTAATACATAGAAACTTTGTGTGTTTATGTATGCATGGTTTTGAAATGTAAGAATGGTGACATTGTACAAGAAGATTGCAATTAATGGTGTGGTGTGTGTATAATAGTTTTAAACTGTTAGAGTGATGACATTGTAATACATAGAAACTTTGTGTGTTTATGTATACATGGTTTTGAAATGTAAGAATGGTGACATTTTACAAGAAGATTGCAATTAATGGGTGGGTGTGTGTATATAGTTTTAAACTGTTAGAGTGATGACATTGTAATACATAGAAACTTTGTGTGTTTATGTATGCATGGTTTTGAAATGTAAGAATGGTGACATTTACAAGAAGATTGCAATTAATGTGTGGGTGTGTGTATATATAGTTAAAACTGTTAGAGTGATGACATTGTAATACATAGAAACTTTGTGTGTTTATGTATCATGGTTTTGAAATGAAGAATGGTGACATTTACAGAAGATTGCAATTAATGGTGTGGGTGTGTGTATATATGTTTTAAACTGTTAGAGTGATGACATTGTAATACATAGAAACTTTGTGTGTTTATGTATACATGGTTTTGAAATGAAGAATGGTGACATTTTACAAGAAGATTGCAATTAATGGTGTGGTGTGTGTATATATAGTTTTAAACTGTTAGAGTGATGACATTGTAATACATAGAAACTTGTGTGTTTATGTATCATGGTTTTGAAATGAAGAATGGTGACATTGTACAAGAAGATTGCAATTAATGGTGTGGGTGTGTGTAATATAGTTTTAAACTGTTAGAGTGATGACATTGTAATACATAGAAACTTTGTGGGTTTTGTAGCGGTGTTTAGAGTTGTGCTGTCGCACAAATGTAAGGGTAATGAGACGAGAATGCAACGCTGATTTGACGCTTCTCTAGAAGCGTCAGTGAAGCTGGCGTCCTATAGTACGAAAGTAGATTCAGATGACGTCATTCGGGAATCATTTATGTACACACATTTTAAAGAATTTAAACAGGGGTTATAGGTGGTTTAGAATTGATAATCGGCTTTGCGGTTTTATGTCGGAGGAAGCTAATTTATCTATTTTCTCGTTAACTTGAAGTTAAATGTTGTTAAAACTTTGTTTAATAATGAGGTGCATTATAGACTCTCCACATCGATTAGATTAATTGCATGTTAATCATCAAAAATGACATTTTCCGACACGATTGAAGTATTAGTTTGACCTGACATTTGTAGAAAGGACAACTGACGCAAAAACCAACATAAACTAATGGTGGCAAGTCACTTGTCATTACACTGGAAAACGGATTTGGAACTAGTTTGATACTAATTGAGAATGGTTTGAAATTGTTGGATGTTTTTTGTCGCAGACGTCTCAGAGACGTCTCCGAGATATTCCCACGACCAAGCGCGGCGATTCATGTCACGACGGGGAGGCGGGGGGGGGGGGGACAGAAACACCCAAAAGTGAAAAAAATATATACACTCAAAATTTGCATACTTCGCACATTATGCAGAAAACTAATGAAAATGAATTGCGAGCGCGAAAGCGCGAAGCCGAAAATTCTGCCTTATAATAACTTTTAGCATTGTATTTGACATACATTTTACCTCTTATTAGCTTCACAAGCTAATCACTACAAAAATTGTTAATTTTTAAAACTCGAAGGGGACGATCCCCTTAAAAAATCGAGGGAGGGGGACACGTCCACCCCCCCCCGTCTCCGGGATCGCCGCGAATGCTCGCGACAGAAAAAATATATTTATATCGGAGACGTCCTGGAGTATCCAAGTCGCGGGGACAAAGTGAGATACCACCTTTATGGTGGTATCTTCAAGGTATTTGCCATGAGACTGACTTGAGACTGATTTGGGACGGGTTGATACGGTTTTGATTTTTGTCGGGAAAGATCTAAAAGTGGTCGCACAGACGTCTATGAATCTCCGCGATATCTCATGAGTCGAGGGAAAATAGAACATTCTTACGAATCTGTGTGGGGTTTTTTTCTGTCGTGGAGACGTCTCTGATGATACATAAAACAATTATCGGAGACGTCTCCGAGTGTTCGAGTCTCAGAGACATCTCCGCGACGTCAGATACCACCTATACGTCCATAATTTCTACAGAGGAGAAAAACACCATTATCATTTTCAACTGAAAATGTAAACTAATGTTTTCTTTCAAGACTACTGAATTATTAATGGCACTTGACATAAAATAGGCCCACTCGATTTCCTTTTTTGCATATATAAGTGTGTTGCTATGTGAGACAAGAAACGTGTTTGTCAGTGATAGCAACAACAGTTATGCAAATTGGATTCAAAATACTAAACGAGTAGTTCATTCAGGCAATTGGTTCCGCCCTGAATCTGAAACCTTTGTCCGTTGTCATTGTGCCATGTCAGCCATAACTGGAACCGCTAAGCTTCTCAAAGAAAAGATAATCCGTGCTTTGATAAATATCCTTGTTAAGCATGGATTACATTTTCATCACAATAAAAGAATTTCCCGCTCCATTTCAAATATACGAGCATACATACATACAACATGTACAAAAAAATACACCAAAAAGAATGGAAACAAATTCCACCATTCTCAAAGGTCCATATTATTCATAATTATTTGATAGATGTAGGATTTCGACGCCGAGTGGATATTTGTTAATGAAGATTGACGTTTTATTGTTTATGTTGGCTCTGTAAAGAGTTGAATATTTAAATAGTGGAAAATTTACATTTCACCCCTTCCCATTATTACAACTTTTGCCCTCCCAAATAAAAAAAAAAAAACAAGAAAAACAAACATACAAAATAGTAATAAGGAAAGATTGGTGCGCATGCACCTAACGTGAGACTTTTGCGTATGCATGTAGCGTGATATCGGAATCAAATTCAACGTTTCATTGCTTTTGACCAAATATGGACACTTCACATTTGTGAAAGAAAAAATTCGTGGAGCTATTTAGGAGATTAATTCAAAAGAATAAACTCCCTTTCCACCTCCCTGGTTAATTGTTCCTTCTCAGGCCACTGAATTGTTAATGAATAAGACGTGATATTTAAAATGCATGACAAGCGACAATGCACAACACTCGGCAGTCAAAGGATAAAGCGGCTACAAACAATCATTGTTGCGTCATTATTTCAATGGATTTTTATCTTGTGCATTTCAGTGCACGAGAAACTTCCAGCTGTACAGAAGTTGTACACGTTGGGAGGTTTTTTTCGTGCTGGGAGTTTTTTCTCGTACGGTGCTATTGTTCGATTCTATTGTCAATTGCCGTACAACTCTAAAACACGTAACAGAATACGGGCCTGTGTGTTTATGTATATCATGGTTTTGAAATTGCAAGAATGGTGACATTACACAATTACACAATTAAAGAATATTGCAATTAATGGTGTGGTGTGTGTATATATAGTTTTTAAACTGTTAAAGTAATGGCATTGTAATACATAGAAATTTTGTGTGTTTATGTATGGCATGGTTTTGAAATGTAAGAATGGTGACATTGTACAAGAAGATTGGGCAATTAATGGTGTGAGTGTGTGTATTTAATAGTTTTTAAAACTGTTAGAGTGATGACATTGTAATACATAGAAACTTTGTGTGTTTATTATATCATGGTTTTGAAATGCAAGAATGAGTGACATTTACAACAATTAAGAATATTGCAGACTAATTGGTGTGGGTGTGTGTGTATCATAGTTATAAACGCTAAAGTGATGACATTGTAATACATAGAAACTGTGTGTGTTTATGTATGCATGGTTTTGAAATGTAAGAATGGTGACATTACACAATTGCATAATTAAGAATATTGCAATTAATGGTGTGGGTGTATGTATATATAGTTTTAAACTGTTAGAGTGATGACATTGTAATACATAGAAACTTTGTGTGTTTATATATACATGGTTTTGAAATGCAAGAATGGTGACATTGTACAAGAATATTGCAATTAATGGTGTGGGTGTGTGTGTATATATAGTTTTAAACTGTTAGAGTGATGACTTTGTAATACATAGAAACTTTGTATGTTTATGTATACATGGTTTTGATCTGATGCGATTAATCCACGATTTCAATCGTGGAGCAAATCGTAATAGTGGGAAACAAATGAAGACATAAACGGAACCAACGAATGTGTCCTCACTTGTGACATGACACGAGTGGGGCATTCCAACTGAGCACACACAAATTAACACACCGAAATAACGGTATGTCACCGTTAGTATAGCATATGGGCCGGTTCAATGAAATAAGCAAAATTAGGCCTTTTTGAAATTTAACTTCTGTCTTTTTAAATTAATTGTCAAAAATATCGTATTTCGAATATGTTTTATAGGTTAAAAACATAAACTGACCCAGTCACCATTTGAATAGTTTTTATGCACAGTCGTCATTTGTAATGCGTACACGAGTATGTGTGTGTGTGTGTGTGTGTGTAACAGAGAGATAGAGAGAGAAGACGACGACAACAAGAAGGATGTTTGAGACTCAAATACTCCGTCGCTGTTTCATTTACGAACCGTATAAACCGAATTTTTGGTCAAATTTTCGAATTGAGTTTTTTCGATATTCTTAAAGCCTGTATTCCACTCTATCGAATGACCAAATTTCAGGTCGAAATCTTAATTATTTTAAAAATAAGAGAAGATTCAAATTTCTTCAAAACGTCACATCGCTTCCAGTGATCTTACGAAGCGTCCTTAACCATTGTTTTCTACACTATATAGCAGTCCTCCAGAATGGCGCGCAACCCGACCTAGATATGGGTGAGCGGTGCGCGCATGCATTGAATGACTTTACGAACCGTCCTATCTCTCGTGGTTTAGGACGCTAAAAAACATGCGCGTGATACGCATGATTTTACGAAGTACCTATCCCCTGTTGTCGTTAAAACAATCAGTTTCTAAAATACTCACTTCCATGTTATTCTAAATATTTAAAACTCACACCAATTGCAAATATTTTTGCATATTGTAAAATTATAGAATTTATGCTGTACATTGATATAAATAATTGCTGGGTTTCCTTCAAATCGCGAAGTTATGAGCGTCATAAAAACATCCAAACTTTGAACGCGATTATCTCCAAAACTGGTTTTGGGAACTCGGCGAGGTGTAGGACGGTTCGTAAATCACTGACGACTCAATACAGACACACCCTCACTTGTCTGTCCTCTCCTACCATTGTAACTATTTGATGATTACAGCCAACAATATTGCAATGTGAATGATCATGATGAAATAGGGCGGATATTATACTAAAAATAAGAGAGGGAGAGGAGACAGGGAGGGAAGAGAGAGAGAGAGAGAGCCAGAGAGAGAGAGAGAAGAGAGAGAAAGCGACGCGAGGGGAAAGGCCCCCCCCCTCAAAAAAAAGAAAAGAAAAAGAAAAAGAAAACAAAAAACAAAAGTATACCGAGTGAGTCTGAAAAAAACTTTACACCTCGAAAAATGTCAATAACAAAAAACCAATTTATAAAATCCAAATTATCATACATAATAATCTGAAAGAGTAACTCTCATCTTCTGGTACCATTTTCTGTGTGGCATGTCTTTACGCTTGGATGAACACGACGCATTGTTTGCGAACATACAATTTCGAATTGTGCAAGCGTGGGGATGAAATTGAAACAACAAAAGCTGACAAAAAGCAACTCCATTATGAATAAAATAGCATAACTTTTAACAAAAATGTTTTGAGCAAAGTAACTTGGCAAGGTGTTTGCCACAGTTTTCGACGAGATTCTGTGTAAAAATGAGATTGATTTATTAAGTAATCCATGAATGAGTACACATCAAAAAGTAAACTGTCACTGACAGACCTAAAAAGGCCTCTAATACTTTTGAAAACTTATACTTTGTCTTTGACTTGTCTCACTCATGCTTGACTCTACAGATAATCTCATTTTCACACAAAATGTAGTCGATATGTGCACATCGCCCCTGCCAAGTTATTTAGCGCAAGACAATGTTGGTTAAAAAGTTATGCTATTTTAATAAGGATGGAGTTGTTTTTTGATAGCTTTTGTTGTTTTGATTTTACTCCCATTTTTGCACAATTCGAAAGTTACATGTTCGCAAACAATGCTCCGTGTTCATCCAAGCATAAAGATATAACACACAAAATTGGTAGCAAAAGATGCGTAGGAGTTACTCTTTCTGAATATGTACAATAAATGAATTGGTGTTTTATAAATTGGTTTTACTTTTATTGGCATTTTTCTAGATGTATTTTTTTTGTCCCTGACTCACTCGGTATATAGTTATATAAGAGAGACATAATGAACTTTTATACAAAACTAGGCTTACATTTTCCATTTTCAAGACACGTCCTCATTTCAGCTCATACTAGTACTTACTCATAATGCGAACCTTAACTGTAGCTTTAGCGTTATATTTTTTTATGATTTTTGCCGCAGCTTCGATATGGCGCTACGATATATAAATAGAATAAATATCAACTTACCTTAGTTAATACATCAGGGATTCCTTGGATTTTCCAGGATACAAGTCATACAAAATACGATCATCAATGTGTCAAATAAAGGTTTTGTGGCCATCTGCGATGACGTCATGGGTCGGGTCATCCAAGTAGCCTTCCGGTGATGACGTCATAATGGGCTCCTTAGTAGCTTCTGGTACATTATAATTTAAAAATTCTTTAATATTCTACAGTTTTTAAATAAACAAAATAATAATAATAATTAAAAAAATAAATAAATAAAAATAAAAAATAAAAAAAACTTGCCTGAAAGCAACATGCTAGTATTGGGTATGTTGCAGATGAATCCTAGAAGGGCGTAGGTTGCGTCGAAGCGTTCTACCATGTGAGGCAGAAGGACACCAAAGGACTTAGTGACACCAGATCCCATGAAGTTTATCAGGAACTTGGATATCATGATGATATAGCCCCATTTCCAGTTAGAGATCGCTTTCCCTGGCGTTGAATCCATTTCACTTAAACGCTCGTTAGAGGCTACAATCATATAAAAACAGTTTAATTAATAGGAATCTTTCACAACAATTTTCTTTCTCAAAAAAGCAACAAAAATGAAAACAACAACAACAGCAATAAGGCAATAGATTTCCAATTCAAATGACCTTTCAAATATATGGCAATAATCTATGATCAAGCGTTAACGTAATCATCAATTATAGCCTACCAAACCCCTGAAATTTTCTTTCTTCATTTTTTGTTTGTTTATCTTTTTGAAATATTTTAATCTTGTTTTTAATAAAGAAGACCAGAGATGGTTAAAAAAAAATAATAAAAAAATAGCTAGAGCAACAAAGAGCCATAAACAAATATTCCACCTTTATGACGAACAGTGTATAATGAACAATTAATTGACTTGAAATATTACCTCATACCACCGACTGACGTAAGAATCAATGTCCAGGTCTGTCACTGTTTTGATTTTGGCAACTTGTCTTCTGCCGCTTGCATTATCCAACGAAGCCCCCAACACTACACATATCAATGACAACAGACAAAGACCAACATGTGTAATCGACGCTATTTTTAACAGTCAATTATTCAATATAAAAATTGTCCTTATTATTGTGTGCTTTATAACTGGAAATAGACGACTCCCAAATGTGTACGGTATATTATGAATTTTTATTCACCGTGACGGCCTGACACTGAATTTCCCTTTAGTCAAACAGACTGGTTTTCAAGGTTGCTGTGCCGTTTTTCTGTTATGTGTGCCTTTTGCACACATATATATTTTGCCCTCTTTTGCCGACACTGGGTTTTGAAACTTATGCAATTTTTGACCCAGTTTATAGATAACTTTGTTTGTATGTCTGTTTGTTATTATTTTGTATTTGATTTGGTAATTTTATGATTGTTTGCTAGCTAGGTCATCCTACATGTACATCCACATTCTAGTATGACGTAATGTTGGTATCCATAAATCTCATTATGATATATATATTTTTTTTATACAATTAGAAGCGCAATCTAAAAAAGGTTTCATTAAAGTCGGTTAACAATTAAGAGAGTTACGGAAGTTTGAATAAAACTAGGTCCCTATCTTTCAATACAACTGTGATCCATACGACAACTAATTAATATCAATCAATAGTTAGTAATTAATCACCTCGGCTAATTGATTAATCAATAAATAATTAAAATTAAAAAGGCAGTAAGCCACTGGCCGGATAACTCAATCAATTAATTCATCTTTTATTCATGCATCAATCATTCATTCACTCCATTTGCTCAATCGATTTTCAATCAAATCAAACACAATTGATATATCAATCAATATTGATCGATGAAACAGTCAGCACAGATAAGTTAGTAACTAAGCAAATGAGCTACTTAATTCAATGAATAGATTACCCAAGCAATCAGCCTCAAGTCCATTGCAATCAATGCCAATCAATAAGTCAAGTCATTTCTCATTGATACAGTCAACTAATTACTATTCGTTCACTCGTTTTGTCAATCAATCAAAACAGAATCGATTTATCGATCAGTATCAATCGATACATCAGTCAGCCCAGATAAGTTAGTCAGTATTCAATGAAGTAAATAAATCAACCAAGCAATCCGCCCCCTTTTCAATCAATCGATCCACATTAGTTCATTCATGCAATCAATTGATCTTTTATTTATTCATTTACTAGATTTGTCAATCAATCAAAATTGAATAATCTATCAATCAATTCAACAATCAATCAATCTCAATCGATGAACCAATCAATCAGCCAGTCAAACAAAATAAAAGCTTCAATAATCAGACAACTGAAATAAAGCATTATATTGAACAGAAATCATTTTTTGATACTAAAAATAATCTTCATAATACTTCATCAACTTTTTTTTTTTCTTCATTTAAACCCACTTTTAAAAACACGAAATCAATCAATAAAAATCGTGTATAATAAAATTCGTCATTATAAGTTTGTTTGTACGATGAAATATATGAAAAAGAAAGATTTTGTTTCAATTTTTTTTTTACTTTCAACACACTTACGTAACTAAGTTTATACCGATTTAGAGACTTCGCCTATTACACTTTCTTGTTAGACAGGTGATACATCTAAAAATTTAATATCTTTTAATGATTCCAAATGTTCCGTTTGTGAACATGTTATATTAATCAATGCTCCGCGCCCCTTAACTTTGTGAAAATTGAGTTGTACCTTTTCCCATTAGCTTTAAAAAAAAAAAAAAAAAAAAGATGATGATATAGCCCCATTTCCAGTTAGAGATCGCTTTCCCTGGCGTTGAATCCATTTCACTTAAACGCTCGTTAGAGGCTAAAATCATATAAAAACAGTTTAATTAATAGGAATCTTTCACAACAATTTTCTTTCTTAAAAAAGCAAACAAAATGAAAACAACAACAACAGCAATAAGGCAATAGTTATCTAATTCAAATGACCTTTCAAATATTGGCAATGATCTATGATCAAGCGTTAACGTAATCATCAATTATAGCCTACCACCCCTGAAATTTTCTTTCTTCATTTTTTGTTTGTTTATCTTTTTGAAATATTTAATTATATGACTGCTTTTGAAAATTCCACAAAGTATAATCATTTAAAGATGCAATAAGTATACTATGCAACACAGGGGTTAATTGTCCTCGGATGTGAATTTTGGGCAATCGTATTCATTAGGCTATGTATCTTTCTCTTGTTTTGTGATGTCAAAATGCCACTATGTAGATTAACCAAGCTACAGCGAAAGATTTAGAGAAATACAAGTAACTTTTGCTATCTCTCATAAATAATAAAAAGGAAATAATTTTAATGAGAGAATAATAAATAACAATAAAATGAAGTATGATGATCTATTGCGCACTTACTCTTTCACATGAATGTCGCATGGCGTCTATATGGTAAGTCCTGATGTAAATGAACTGCGAGCTTTCGTTTTGCGGCGACAACGGAGCTTGTGATGTTTTTTTTTTTTTAAAGTCATTTCTTATGCTATCCTTTGCCTTCCCCCTTTTTGTGTTAGGCTATTCTTTTCTATTATCATGTTCTTCCTTCTTTTCTGATGTCTTTGATTTTCCAAGGATTTTTCTTTCAAAAGTAACAATGTGAATTGCATTATATAGTTTTTGTTTGGGTGGAAAAACCTTGGGGCAATCATGCAGTGCAATTTGCATTTTGTGCGAATACGAAAATGACCTATTTATGAGGATTTTCAGACTGTCTATTATCTTGACTTGCCGTCGCAGACTTCGTCCTCGCCCTACCCGAAATCACACAATCTCTGGGAAGAACAGAGCTATTGAATAGAGTTCCCTCTATATCTGTATTATGTCATATTATTATTCTGTATCATGTAACATGTTCGATTTTTATACGGAAAATAAAATCATACCATACCATACCAATCGAAGCAAATGTTGGCTTGTAAGCCTTGTATATGTAGGCCTATATGGGCTATAGGCTCTTACATTTCCTACAACAAATGCTTTTGTTAACTCACACCAAAAGTAGGAATCCTGATTTGAAATTCCTCACAATAACATTTATTCGCGCAGTATAATCATATTTATATGACCTTTGCTAAACCTTTATTTATTTATTTCGGAAAGATATACACTAGCTGCCCTCAAAAAGTATAGGTACACCTGATGCCAGCTATGTTATGGATCATAATTTTATGTCCAGTATTTCAGTCCAAACAACCAGTATGCTTTACATTTATCACAATAAGTCTCCTTGGAATTTAGAAATTAGTCAAAAATATGCAAAAAGTGCAAAAACATAATTTTGCACTAATTTATTAGATTATTGCAAAATAAGATATCTCGGCCAATAACGATCCGATCAATGTAAAATTTTGCATGGATGTTGAGGCACATGTAAAATATAACCTTATTCTATTTGTTTGTATTTTGAGGCAACAATTTGTTAATTATTATAATTATTTATGCAAATTATTTTAAAACATTCATCAATATTTTGTTTTAAAAATTGTTATGAAGCCTAATTTCTTGTTAAAAGTTGCTGAGTAATATAGTCAACAACATTGCGATTAAGAAATTGGAGTTTTAGGTGAATTTGTATTATTTTGTTTTAATACTTTCTGTTGTCTTCGATTGTTTTTGTTTTAATGTATTTCATAATGTTTTTGCGTCTTTAATGTTTCAGAAATATACCTTGTAAGATTTCAAGATATCCAAGATGATGCTTAAGGCCTTTTAGATAAAAGTAGATGCAATTAAGAACGTGGTAGAACAATTTAGGGGATAGGTACATTCATAACACAAATGGTCAATAATTGAATTTTCCGGTATTTTTAAAATTTTCTAATTACAGGTCAAAACAATGGTTCCTTACTTAATAACTTTTTTATATAAACACTGAATTATGTCTATTATGATTGGGGGAGGGGTCTTCGGCAATTTAACCAACTATAAAACATACATGACTGCTATGCAACCGCTGCCAACCCCAAATATGAATTTGGTGACGTTTTCCTTTAATATATAGTGCAACTATTGTTTAAAACAAACTACACACTGTGTATTTAGGTGATACAACATTGCATTATTGCATGTCAGACCTAAATAGAAAGAATGTTTAATCTGGAACGAACAATTTTTTAATCCATTTGAATTGATAGTTATTTGATCCAAAAGTTTTAACTATTATGAAATTAAGAAGTATCGAATTCGAAGAATGGTGTATTTTGGTGGAATAAAATGGGGTTCCATCTATTTTAGATTCAATATATAAAAGCAAGGACGTAAAAAGAATAGCCTATATAGGTCCATGATAAAAGGAACAGTGCATAAATTACTCTATTTACAAAACCAGAGTAGATAGATCTACCCACTCTGTACAAAACTAACTAGCGCCATCATCGTCTTGATTGAGAAAAGGGAAATGTGTAGGGGACAATTTTACAAAATTATTATAACAGTAAGATAAAAAAATAAAATTGAACAAACGGACTGCATGCAAAAACATTTTCAAACGGCCAGAAGAAAGTCATCGTAAAGACACAGAGAAAAGTTTTTCCTATTACCAAATCATCCTGCCTATAAAAGATTTTGTACACCTTATCGGTTTTCCTTTTTTTTTTTATTGTTCTTTTCTGCATTTTCTTAGGCAGCAATAATTATACAAGGGCCGATGAATGTCCATGAAAGTGTGTGTGGAGGAGGGAGGGGCTGAGGATCTGAATAAGCATAAAATCTTGTCATTCATTTCCGCGTTGTTTTAGGCCTTTACGGGTCTCTTCAAAAAAGAGTAGGGATGTTAGCTGGCAGCCCCCTCCTCCGTTCAACTGTCCCTGGTCCCTGATATACAACCATGAATGCCAATGTATTATCATGAAAACTTGTAATAGTTTCAGGCTTTCACAAACCTAAGTTGCACTTTGCTATTTATTTCGAAACTAATAACAATGTGATTGTAAACAGAATTTGCTGAGCTGTTCTACTCGAGAAAAGTATAACCTTTTACATCAATATCCACAGGGCAACGAGTATGAATCATCCTATACACTGATGTCAATACTCATGATATCCGTCTCTAATGGGTATACTAAATTTACATCATTAAAGTATATGCCATAACTCAAGGAACAGATTACATACATATACTAATCATATCCTATTTCATTACACAATTAGATACGCTTTCCTTTCGCCGTATGTTTATTTTGAACATAATCTTGCTTAAAGGGAGGAGTTGGGTTCACCCCCAAATTTGAACTTAGCGTGCATTGAAGATAAAAAAAAAAAAAAAAAAAAAAAAAAAAAAAAAAAAAAAAAAACAATGGCAGACAATTATATAAATAAACAATACAACAAAAAAATGGATCATATTATGGGCAAGAGTCTAATCATTTTGTTTCTCTAATAAAAAAAAAAATAAAAAAAAGCAGAAGATGTTTCTTTGATTTTTAATAAATAGTCAAAATAATGAACTGACATGTTGAAACGGGATTTTGGTTTTTGGGGATTATGAGTAGCCAATCATAATAAAAAAATTGTGTTTTAATTTATTATTCAAACAACACATCATCATTGATCTTCAAGCGAAGTAAGAAACATTGATCACTAGGGAACTCACAACAATGAATCATAAAACTGGCTTCGTCTTTACTAAGCTAATAAGTAAAATCGCAAATACAGTTTGGTGTTACGCAATACTCGTATTTGCTGACGAATGTTCTTTCATACTAACACTTCTACCTAAACATGACCTGAGGCGATGTAAGAAAATACAAATAGAATCTGTATTGTATTCCCCACTTGTAGATCTGTGTGTTTTCTTATCTCTAATGAGTGCAGTACTTACAAGTATAGTAACCGTGTTTTTGTTGCAGGATTAGAAGACGTATTTATAGCAAATAGAAAAGAAATTGGCAATTTCACGAGTCATGATGTTCTCGTTAACTGTGATAAAGACGTACGACATCTCTATAATGGTATGAATGGTGCATGTAGATTCAATGGAGCATGTTGTATAACGTTTGTACTTCCAAATCATTATTTTAGTTTGCTGATTATTTGAGCTATGGGGTCATAATGTCATAATTTAAAGGCATTTGGAAAGGCTCTAGGATAAATACACCCAAACAAATATACAGTGCGTCCTTGAAGAGCAAACCCGAATGATCAGTCAATTTTCTTGGTAAAACCAGCAAAAAAAAAAAAACACCAAGCAATTCATGAAATAAGCATGTATCATTTTGTCATTTTTCCTTTTTTTCATATCATTCGAAGGAGCCACGCATAATAGATGAGCAAGACAAGTTGAAACTTAATTGTCAAAATCAGAGTAATGTGAAAGAAACCTAACAAAGAATATAAAACATCTTTGGAAATCCCGCCAACTTTTTTTTTCCAACACAATTAATTTTAAAACACTTCTTTCGTTCATGAATGCATGGCTCTTGCGTATTGTATTAGGTATCATCAGAAAGAAGAAAGATTGAACTTGAATTACAAAAGCTTCGGTAATCAATACCATGTCTCAGCGTCGGCAACAACATTGTAATTAAAATTGTTGTTGAAATCTACAAGATGACATGTAGATTACTCTACGTTGGTCGACATTCGGTAAGATGATGTCGTGCCCCCCTTTTTATTTTAGGGGGATTGACGAACTTACATTATTTTGAATATCATGACCTGACGTCATCGCTCATTGTTCTTAGGCCTACCGCCATGCCTACACAACTACTTTGTACGAATTCAAAGTTTGCTCAATGTATCGCTGACCTAATATTTGATCTACCTTTTAGCTGACTGACGAAATATCCACAAGACAAGACATGGTCCCCATTTACAGACACAACCTGTGCTGCTCCGTGTAAAGACAGGTTTCAAATAAAACTGTCATTAAGTGCCACTGAAGGAACAATGGATTTTGTCTTCTTGTCCACGAAATTCTGCATTTTAAAGAAGATTTTAATACATCAGGGTTAAGACTCTAACAACGACTTTTATTTTAAGTCCATTAATATTAGTCATTGTAAGGCACGTACTTGCAAAGACACAAACTTATCTAACTTTGAATAATTTGATATTGAATATTCATAATATATCAGCTAGACGATCTTTAAAGCTAACTCGTCGCACTTATTTCTATTTAGCCTTTCTCTGTGCCCCTCTGTCACTCTCTTTCTCTCTCTCCTTGATCATAGATTATCGATAAGGGAACAATAATAATTGCAAACTCATCGACAATCAAGTCCGATCGATAACACGTTTAGCCCACATTGAAATATACCAATGAAATCTTCAGTCTAATCTTATGGAAAGCCTCTTGCGGAAGAATAACCTTCACATGACTTGATAAAATACTCGTAAATGGTAATGACACCCCTATGTTAAAGCAACCAGGCGTATTATTTTATACACAAGTAAATAACTGCTCATCCCAATATTCGAAATAAAAAAAGCCCATATCTTCCCAGGCTTCGCTACTGTTTATATGTCTCTTTTGTTACCGGACTACAGCGTACACGGCTACCATGTCAACAGTCAATACTTTCCGGAGATTGTTGGCTGTAAGGCGGGCGAGACAATAAGCTGGGTGTCGCAAGCTTGAGTACTCGAGGGACGAAAACTCGCACCGTCCATAATCACGGACCGCTCTACAAAATGCAAAAAGCGGGCACGCATAGTTTTGTGCACCTATACATTTCATGCACGTTCATGAAAACCGCAGCAGGTTGCAATACAGTTTTCACCACAGTAGCGATTAGGTTTTTAAACTTGGCGGACAGGTGTTATTCTTTTACAAGGTTAGACTATCGTTGTGCATATTTTTACAGCTACCGCCACGATACGGAATTTGCTATCTGGATTAGATCTAAAAGTAGTGGAATATTCAAGACGGGAAACAACTGGATTATTATAAAGCTTCCTCGGCATACTTCGAACAAGATTCTAGCTCGGTGAGGACTGTTTCTGCATTGTTTCAGAATTTATGTTCAGTTTTATCTACAAAAATCTCTTTGTTATCTGAACACGATTAAGTAAAGAATCAATATGCTTTGTTGATACGAGTTAAACTCTTATATACTTCTCGGTGATTTTTTTATTTTTTTATTTTGTGAAATAGATTCGTACCTTGTTTTTGGTACATAGATTCGTACCTTACTTTTAACACTGCTGCAACAAGTTCCAAGGAACCAATAACAAAGCTCACTTAAACTGCATTATTGACTATATAGGCCCCCTCTATGTGTTATCGATTATGTACGTTATGTTATTATTCTAAGTAAGTTTTCATGGCTAATAGTTGATATACATTACTGATAATCATTTCTTTCAAAAGTTATAAGGTTTCAAAAATTGATCTTTATTGCCACTAGCTGACTTCTATAATAATCTGAAAGCTGTAATTTCGCTTGGCATGCAAACTTACAATATGAAATCGTTGACAAAATAGTATTACACAATTAATGCTGAATTCTACATTTGTAATCATGATTCATTCGCCTCTTCATTTAAAATGCGATGAAATGTATTATACAGCAATGATTTTTTTTATTTTGTATTATTATTATTTTTTTTAATTATGTAGGCTTATAGGCCTTAATTTAGTAAAAATATGATTTGAAAATTACATTTCGATGAATAAGGCTAGAGTCTACTTTTGATGTATTAATTTCATATTCATCGCAAATACTTTTAAAAAAAATTTACGTGGAGGCTTTACTTGGAATATAATTATATTTTGTGGATTGGAGCATATACTGTATTATTGACTGCTAAGCACGTATGGAGATGCTCACACAACACCTACCATTCTATTTCCTTTTATTTATTCATTTTTAATATTTTTTGTTGTTGACATTTAGCAAGAAATATCTGACGTTAATCCGCTTTCAGTTGCATCTGTTCAAGACAAGATGACATTTTAACTTCCGTCATAATCATATTAATACTCATCACCTGACAAATTATGGGAGACCTAAGCTATTTGCACTCATCGGTATATTTTTATGGGAAAAACACACGCTGTTGCGTGATGTTGGTCACGAGAAAGGTTTATGATATCTTTTCCGATGTTTTACATGTTTTATGTATCATTAATATATGGAGCAATAATTAAATCAGCAGTTAGGTTTACAAGGTTTGCTTCTTGACAATTCAAAAACGCCTTTCCAGCTCGTGCTTTGCCTTTGCATTAATGTTAATTTCTTACTTTTTTTCAGAAGGTGCAAAAAAGTTTTGAAAAAATAAAAATAAAATAAAATAAAATAATAATAATAACAATTAAAAGAGAGGAGAGAGAGAGAGAAGAGGAGAGAGAGGAGATCGTAAATTGCTAAATTTCAGGTCTGAAATTTAGCAGTTTAGAAAAATTAGAAAATTTAGATTTAGAATTTAAATTTAGAAAAAAGAATTTCGTCCTGACGTTGGGAGGAGAAGTATACAATCCTTTTTTTTTTTTTTTTTTTTTTTTTTCACGGTCTCTTCGTCTTTCTTTTTATAAGTTCAATACTATATTTTCCATATTATCATCTTTTGTTTAAGTCCCCTCTTTCAGAATATATAAAAATTGGTCGTCAATACTCTGGCCATTGAATGAACTATTAACACAAGACTTGTAAATAATAAATAATATATATTTTTTTAAATGCACGAATTTCAGCTATGCTGCAATACTTATGGCAAGTAAGGGTATACATTAAAAAATGTTCTTTACCTATTATGTTAGGATAACGTCATGGTCATTTCTACTTCTCGTAATTATGTACCGGATCTGCTTATACAATATTTATTCTCGTCGAAACATAATTATTTTCTTAAGGAGACTGCACCTTGGTTGCCATGCGACCAGGTGATATTAAGTAAAGAATTCTCTAGAAGCTGAACGAAAAAGAAGAATTGTGACAATCGGCAAAACCTACGAATTTCAACCCAAATCTTATTCACCACGAACGAACAGTGTGTACTAAAATGCATATGAAATTATGTATCAAATGTGAACTGTGAATAAGAAATAATAGTGATGAGCTACTGGTTTTTAAACTATCCACATTGTCATTTTTTTACTCGAAAAGAAACCAAGAATGAAATGTTTATAATAAGAAATTAAGATTAAAAAGATAAATTAATACATTAACAATCAATAGCAGTGGTGGATCCAGGCGGGGGCGCAGGGGACCCCAAATTATAACTTGAAAACCACTCATTGACCGTACATGTTAAATTCCGAAATTTTTCGGCGGTGCCCCCCTCCAATCGAGCCTGGCGCCCCCTATTCTGAAATCCTGGATCCGCCACTGAATAGGCCATAAGGGGCTATTCAAGTTCCATTTGTTGTTTAATGTTTTTCTCATTCGCCATTATAATTATTTTGTGCTCACTTGCATTCGGTTTCTCAATATATACAAAGCTTTAATAGCTTTTAAATTCTACACTCCTTTAATTTTACATTTTCTCTAAATATATAGAATCTCATGCAACAATTTTAGGGATAACTTCAGGAGCCTGTCATTGGTGACACATAGCTCTTTAACATTAAAACATGTTTTAATGTTTTAAAATTTGTTTTTATTACAAAACACTATAATGTTCATTTATTTGTTTTATGTACAAGGTGCATTATTTTGTTTGAAATACTTCTAATTTGGTTTTATTACAAAACAAGTATTTATATAACTTATATAAGATTTCATGTATTTGTTTAACTATGAAACCATAATATCATATAAAGGTTTCGTTGACTTTATGATGGGAATAATGATCATTGTTGAAAAGACGTCATCCATTATCTAACAAACGTAATATGAAAGACTTGAAAATAATTTCTTGGAAATAAAGAGCAATATAGAATTTGTTTGGTCAACCCATTCATTGTCAGTAATTCGTTATTGTATCTTATTTTACTTTGTCATCAAAGGAAAATAAATCAAAAGACCAATATTTCAAGAAATTTATATCATTTTCATGTTCTTGAATTTTCCCCTAATATACAGGTCTCTAGTTACTTCATCGTAATGAGTTGACTGCTTCTTGCCCGACATAGCGATTACACAATTTGACAGCCATGAGTAATTGGAGTATCAAGCAACGTTTGCGAGAGGTAAGTCTGGCCGTTCATCATTATTCTATCCAAAACCAATTGAAGCCCTTCGTGGACAACTTAATGTAACAATGATTCCTACGTACATCATTGATACGAAACAATAATACATGTCGATACATTTTTTCATTGGCATAGGCCTAATATTAAAAATAGAAGAAAGAAAAATATTTGATGAAAGGAAAACAGAATCTTTTTGTCATCTGACTATGGATTCATGGATTTATTTCCTCTCTGGGGATTTTATATGCGTGGTCCACGGCCGCCATTACAATATTAAATGACTGTATGATTAGCCTTTAATGTCATGAAGCCTTATAAATAATATACTCTGTGAGAGTACTTACATAAATATTTTGCACTGCATTTATTTTCAAGCTTTAGCTAAAATGATGCTATTGTATAAGACCAATTGCAATAATAACCTAATTAATCTCACCAGCATTTGTCTTATACTGAACATTCCCATTTCCTGGATTACATATCAATTCTAGTTGTAAACTTAAAGAGAAGAGGGCGCCATCACTCTACGCAAATCAAACGCTGCATAGACATTTTGTATTTGCACAGTTTTTTCACTTTGTTTTCTTGATTATGGCGAGCAACTACCTTTTCAAAGAAATGATCAACTTGAATAATTACGCTAAGAGTCTTTTTTTTCAAAAATAGGATAACTTACTGCAAAGGGGGAAAAAGTCCTGTCACTTGTGTCAATTCGAAATCGTAATCAGATCAAAATTCCTGTACAATATGGCCAATTTTGCTCTCAAAATAGCTCATACGCCACATAATTATCTTCCTGGATAACGCATAATTATATTACAGCTTAATGATCAAGCCGTTTTTAAAAGCTTGAATTCTCACCTTTCCAGAGATGGTACATTCATTTCGATTGGTTAAGAAAAAGTCCTGTCACTTTGAACATTATCACAATAGAATCTTTACTCGATGGGTCGATATTTCCGCATATCACATGCATATCGCATGTGGACGGCGTCTTCGCAAGAGGTGACAAGATCACTACTTATATCAATAATCGTTTGGAACATCAATCTATGTGAAATAAAGATTCTGATTACAACTTCATCACAATAATGTTATAAGCTTGCCAAATGTGTATTTCCTCCATCTGGTCTGGAGAATCTATTAACTAACAACATGATAAAAGTTCATCAATTTCTTTCATCTCCACGTACGAGTAGATTGCTGACCCGAACGGATAATACCATTCCAGCTGCAGGGAAGTCTTCTTAAGCGAGTTTTTGTGAGCTAATTTATTTTTGCAGCCAGCTGTATAGATTTCTACGCTTGTCAGTCGTATTTCCAACGTCACTTCGTTGGTCTGGCCTCTTAGATAATGGACGCGCCTTGTTTAATTACGATATAATGCCGCACATTGGTATACGTTAACTTTACATTTTACATAGAGTAGAATTGATATGCTTAGGAATATAGTAGGCCTATCTATCGCTGCTGAGGCGACAAGACACCGAACCTCAAAAAAATATATCGATTTAATATTTCTATATTTCTTTTCAGGAAATTTTGGAAGCGGTGGAAAAAGGTGACATTACGAAAGTTGAGGAATTGCTCGACAAAGGAGCAGACGTGAACGAAAGCGAGGTAAGTATGCTAACAATCATTATTACGTAACCAGTCTTTAATCTCTCCCCGATCATAAATGAATATCTCAAGCGTACGTTATTATTTTGGTAATACCTCGTCCACAAGCTGTTAGCATGGTTAGTCCGGAGTTTTGCTGTTACGAAGGTTCTATTCTCTGAAAATAACGTACTAGTATAGGGTTCGTTGATCTGCAGGTCAAAAAAAGGGTTTTTAATTCGAAAATGAACCCCCAACACTAGAGTTTAAGAGTTTTTATACATTTCGGATTAACGAACCTTATCTCATTTAATAATATAATCTTTTTCTTTCTTTTTTTTTTTTAAATATAGAACATTCGGAATAACGAAACTTTCGACTGTTCGGATTAGCGAACCTCAATTAATTTTCGGCCTATCGAACATTTAAGTAAATTTGTTCAACAAAGCTATGGTGACTTACCAGCATTCAATATTTGAATTTAAAACAAGCTATTTACTGATTCATGATCATGTCGATTCAAACTTTTGAATTTTCTACCCTTTCCCCCCTCCGTCTCTCTCTAATGGCGGGTTTTTATTTTATTCATTTTTTAAAATCACACATTAAGCATAATTAATTATTGTAATAAAATTATATTTTACAAAATTGCCGTCTTTGTCTTTTGTATTTTAAAAGCCCTCTACCCATCTATTTCAAAAATCGTTGGTCCACTGCAGTGTGTATGTCTCTCTCTTCACTCTAAAAGTCAAATAACAACAATACAACTATGATTATGGAAGAGAGAGGAAAATTTTTGCATTGTCGTTATTTTAAACCTCCTCCATTAGCCTCCTCCATACGGCAAAGAATCGGAACTTATATTAATGGCAGCAATGCATATTTTTTTTTATAGACTCCCATCTTAATTCATGAAAACATTGAATCGACTATACAGTCTGTGTCAAATAAAATGGTACAGTTGGAATTTTTTTTTTTTAAGTATGAAAATTAATCACATTCTTAAAGTGTTTGATATTTCCATAAAATATGAAAATTAATCACATTCTTAAAGTGTTTGATATTTCCATAAAGGAGGAAAATCAGGCTTTCTTCTGCAATTTATTTCATCCCATTTGGTGCTGTAGATCTTGAGATATAACCTGTTTTCTATTATCAAGAAAAAAATGTTCTTTGCGCATGCTTCTCTATGGGTTTCGCATATAATAGCCATGAATTCAGCGCACCGAGACAATACTGTGTGTTATTTCGATTAGCTCATCGCCGCACAAAATTTAGCATAACTTTTGTTTTACAAAAGCAAATTATACAAAACAAAATGCATCTGTGAGAAGAATCTTTTGGCTTTAAGTTGGTACCACCTTCACACATCATTTGAGATGATTTCATACCTAAATAATTTTTCCCCGACTGTACCATTTTTTTGACACAGACTATATTAAACCGATGTTGTTTTTTTTTTTCCAGGGTGGTTATATATCCAAGAAGACAGTTCTCCTGCTAGCTATCGAGAAAAATCATGAAGATATTGCAAAACTTTTGGTCGATAAGGGTGCAGACCTTACAGTCACTGTTACAGTAAGTATATACGTATATAATTCTTTGAAATATAAATTTGCATATAAATATATTTTACAGAAATGAAATTACGTTCTATGTCACAGAGACTGATAGCATTTTTGAAAGTGTGAGTGTGTGTGTGTGTGTGTGTGTGTGTGTGTGTGCCGGTGGGAGGGAGGGGGAGGGGGGGGGTCCTGAGCATGTGAACATGCGTATAATCTTGATAATTACTTTCACTTTTATACTGTTCGTGTCTTCTTTATAAAATGTGGGGGCTTCCCCCATTTTCGGTGGCCACTCTATCATTACATAATTTATTCTTGATGTATGTTATGTCATTTTTTACGATAAAGAAATTACTATGACTGGATAATTGAAAACTGTAATTATATAAATATACGTAATTTTCTTGATAATCTTCATATACATGTACAAATTTATATCATAATTGTTTTCATGACTAAGTTTCTTAAACATTATATTTTTCTTTTAGGTGACTGGTACCAAAAAGACTTTGCCCGACATGGCTCGAGATAAAGATCTGAATGATTTGGCCAACTATATGCAATACAAAATCGAAATGAATGAGGTAATTATTATAGCAGATTGATTAAAAGGATTCCCTGTAGAAGTATTGTGCAAACTAATAAATGAGAAAGCTTATATTCGAGTATGGAATTATTTAGTAATACATTTATTTTCACCTCTTTTCCTTATATCACCCACACAAAATATATTTCATTCTTTTGCAATCTTGCAGAATTTTTTTTTTGGGAAGTCTGTATTGGTATAAAATAAGCTGATAATATAGTTTTTTTTTTAAATCTTTATATATCCTTTATTTATTTCGTATTGTATTGTTATTGGGAGACATGGATCAACTATTATACAGATGCGGGGTGGCAACGGTTACGCCCCATTAAATCCAAAGTTGAGAGGGGAATTCGCGTCCGTGCCCCTTAATTCATCGTGAGTTTGCGCCTGACTTAAAAAAAAAAAGAAGAGAGCACAAAACATGATGAATTTACTTCATCAGAACATGGATAATATAAAGAGAGATAATATCCATGATTATGATAATGACAAAGATGGATGTTCATATTTAATCCCACGCGACGAAAACGGTCGACCACACACGTAGTCTACGTAAATGTTACCATTATTATGCATGGTTACAATACAATATAAATGATTGATTATAATCAGTCTTTAATGCGTGTTATCCATTTTAATCAATACAGAGGTTAACGGCGTCTGTTAGGGATGGGCTTATAGATTTTGTGCAAGACAACATCAACCGAGGAGCCAACGTAAATGTAATGTATACAGTAAGTATAGTTTCAAATATTATTCTGAGAATTTGTAGAGCTCAAATACAGTTTTCCCAAAGGCACAGAAATTTCATCTTTCAAATCCGGAAAACTTATGTTGGGGTGCCATGGATAGACTCATTATGCAATCAGACAAAGAATATTAGCCTTCATGTCCTACAAACATAACATTACGATCAGTAGCTTTCATTAAACATATCCCTTATAAATCTGATAAAACTGTGACAACCCATCAGAAAGACCCATCAGACAACTTCCATGATACACAAAAACATATAGCCTATTGGTTGATTGGTTTATTGGGTTTTGACAGAGGTGTGTCCATGCGTCAAATATGATTATTTAGGTCTAAGACCAACCTTAAGGGGTCGTCATCCGAAAGAAATGACAGAGATTCGAACAGTACGATCAGAGTCGGTTTAAAAAGGTGCATTTGCATGAGGTTTGACAGTTAGCGTCACTGCCCGAACAACTCATATAAGTTTGTGCTCGACCAATATACGGATTAACGACCATAGTTAGGCTTAATTAAATCTTGTAGCTCTAAATAATCGTTAAGACATGATCTTTACGACACTCGTATTTATATTTTATTAACTCTCCTCTACCCGAACAGCCTCCAGAAATAGACCAACCCGATTGCACACTGTTACAACTTGCTCTCATAAAAGGTCATGTGGACATAGCAAAGATCCTACTTCAAAATGGCGTCGATGTTCATCACGTGATGAAGGTATGTCGTCACAAGGCGCCACTATGCGCAGTGTTATAAATCAATGATAGCTATAAGTAATCATCCAGTTTAATCTAGGACTCGTAAAGGTGGTATCTCACTTCGCAGAGACACTACCGAGACTCTCATCCGAGACGTCTCAGAAACTACGAGACGTCTCAAAGGCGTCTCTAAGACGTCTCCGCGACAGAAGAAAATCTTTTAGATAGTGTACATATTCAATTTTCCCGTGACTCATAAGACATCACGGGGATGTATGAGACGTCAAGGAGACTCAGAGGACGTCTCTAAGACGTCTCCGAGACTAGTATCGAAACCGTTTCAAACCCATCTCACACTAGTCCCATATCCGTCTCAAGCCCGTTTCATGGCAAGTGAGATACCACCATTAAACGCTAATAAAAAAACAAAAATCTTTTTGGAACCCCAAACTTTCTTCTCATTTTCATGATTTTCTTGTATCTTGTGCCCACTGAGGCATGAAACATCGGGTTTTTTGTGAAAATAAAATCAGATGCAAATTTCCTTTCCGTATGCTTGGGAGCACTTTTTGCACATTCTGACGTGTAAAATGTTTAAAATTTGAAAATTGGTCCGATATCATTGATTCAAAGTTGTGATTTTATTCTTGCGAACTTCAAAAAATGAAATTTTTTTATTCAACCATTGCTCACTGAAGCATGACTTGATGTTTTTTTTTTCTCACAAAATTCGCTTCATGGTAGCTAATTGAATTCCCTACATGGACATTAAATTATATTTTTTAAACTCTTCCTAGTTCAAAAATTATTGATATCTGAAATAGGGGGAACTTTCGTTTTGTGTTGTGTTTATATCAAATTTTGTCCGGCCAACTCGGCACTTCAGGTCTGGGTATTATTTTTTAATCATCATTATCTTGTAGCCTATATATGTTCGTTAACGCAAGAGGGTTTGCAGATAAGCTTAGCATAGAACTTTTATGGACATAAATACATGTTCCCTTTGACAACAGATAATGATTCCCATTTCAATTATAATGGTAACACTTTTTTGTTTCTAGTGGGATGATCAATCGGAAGACACGGCGAGGAGTTATGCAGAACGGATGAATTATGATGACATCGTAACACTAATCGAAGAGAGATTAAAAGCATTACCAAATCATGTGAGTGCATCAATTTTTGTTTTTCGTTCCTTTATAGTACAGTAATCCATTTTAATCATCACATCGTTGAAAATGATGTTGTTCTATAGTCATCACCATTGCTGATATTAGGGGGAGGTTTGTGTTAGATTTGTATCTATTTTATACTCATTTCGCTTTTCAATTTGTTCTTTTTCGATCATTACTTTCACTTTCTCTTCCCTCCCTGTATACAGAGTTCTACGATAGCCAATGGAAACGGTTTGGCGAACCACGATGTAAGTCACTAGTGAAACTTTATATAGCAGTTTTGTTTTGAAAGATAAGTTATTTCTTGTTTATTGCATATAATATACTAAAATTAGGCGCCTTTTTACAACTATCTAAAACGTTGTCAAGACAAAGTCGAAAGATCTTAAACCTATAATCATAAATTGTCTGTCGTTCGAATCGAACTTGTCATGTCATAATCGAACTTCTTGCAAGCTTTGTAAGCTAAATAGCCCAAGAAGTTGACTGACTATAATAAGTATAGAACGGAATTAATAAATACTGAAATTGAAATTGAAATTGAAATTGAAGTAGTAATTTAACTAAAAGTAAGTCAGGGAAAAATGTTTAAGGGTGGTGCAAATGTAATGAAGCGAATTAAAGTGTGTGTGTGTGTGTGTGTGGGGGGGAGGGGGGGGAGGGGGTATTAAGATATTTTGCAAAGAGTTACGAACAGTTTTTACGTTCGCAAAGAAATCTGTTCACATGTCCAAAATTTCTGTCCGATATTTTAAAAACTAGTCACGATTAGATAAAAAAACAAGAGACAAAAGTATACAATAGGTTTACAGTCGCTTGTGACAAACATAGGAAAATTTCACGATAAGGTCGTTTGTCAAAGAGACGTATATAACCCCTTTATAATCATGTCAAGTTGAAATAAACATACCGATTTTCTTCCCTATTTTGCAGCAAATCCCTGAGAAAGGCGGGAAACATGTGGAAGTTTATGACATAGAAGATGTAGATGAATTACAGGTACAGGTATATGGGTTTATTATTGCTTTATTTTAGTCAAATCTGTTTATCGTTGACAGGCAAACATTTGACCAAGATTTGGATATAGTCATGCTTTTTTTTAAATCTCCCTTTCCATAATCGCCAAATGTACGAAGTCTATACTTCTCTTTTTTATCAATTATTGAGTGTATTATATTTTACAAAAAGAGCATAAAGACTTGAATATCTCCATAACGGAAAATAAGTAAAGAATAAATTCCTGACTCATATTTATTATTAAACATACCAAAATTTCGCTCAGATTGATCAAATAAAATAAAAGGATGACAAGGGAGTATAAGCAAAAGGGGTTGGAGATGGATGAGGATGGGGGGGGGGGTGGGGGACAAATCCAGAACTTCGAATTTAGAATTCACACATTCATTAATGTTTACCTCTACCTTTAACAACGACTTACGTGATCTCAACTAAATTTGATGAAACATTCGACTCCATAACCGTTGCCATAGCAATAACAACTTTATTTCCACGAGGTTGAAGTTTTTTTTTTTTTTAATGATAACTTATATTGATGGTGGAGGGTATATTGTATGCCCAAGTGGGTAATTAACCGATAATTACGCACATTAGTCCTCGATGAAAACCCAGAAGGGATTTTAAAAATTCTTATTCGCTGCATTGTTTGGGGTAAAAACATCGACGCAATGTGGCCTTCTCTTCCCACCTTTTTACATTATTTTATTGATCTATTTCTTGTTGGTCAAACAATTTATATGCTCATAATCATCATAATCAAGTAATCACAGCGAGTTTAAATGCAAGGAGAGTACGATCATTATAATCCTGCAAAGACTGCTAAGCAAGAAGATAATTGCTTTGTTTTGTTTCGTTTTTATTATAATAAAACGCTGTAATTAAATCCGCCCAATTATAATCAATGTTACACAAATACTTATGGTAGTGTCTTGCTTGCGGGATGCCGTAAAACGTGCTTGAGATGGCTAAATGAGACTGAATAGTCGTGGAGACGTCTCAGAGACGTCTCCGCGACGTGAGATACCGCATATAGAAGAATATAGATTTCAACTTAATATTTTAATCCCCCTTTAAAAATATATCTTTTCTGCTTTATAGGAAAATGCTTCTGCCCCAACTTTACACACGCCTCAACAGAAGAAGAATGGAAATTGCACTGTTAGTTGATGCTTAGATGCTTTCAAAGACATTAAAAAAGACTGTCGTAATCAGTTTACCAACTTGAAGACTGTTGTTATGGCAACATGGACCCCGTCATCATCATCATCATACTCGGCTCTACCCACACTCGTGCTCTAAGAGAAAGTGCCAGATCCAGGAATGGGTGTATTATAAGAGGCGCTCCTTTATTTTGAGGGTTAACACAATCATTATTGCACATGTAGTCAGTGAACGAACCAAAGAGCACCCTCCGCTTATATTTAAAAAAGGGTATAAATTCACTGCCAATCATCTTCACTGTCTCCATATTTCTATTTGTCTCTTGTTTTCTCTCTGACATACACGCCATCGTTCCCTCCTTTCTCTTTTGTCTTTTTTTCAAACTTTTCCACCTTCCCATCTGCCATTATCTTTCTATATCACATTTTGGCAATTAATATGCAACCACCAGGAATTTTTCCCCCGACAAGATGCAAGTCACCAATGACGATTCGTTGCTGTTTGACTACACAAAATCCACATGAACAATCAATTACAAGTCGTGATGAGAAGTTTAATTAAACTATTGTGGATGCATTTAAAGAAAAGTAATTCAACGATTTTCCTTCCTGTGCGACGGTGAAACTATCATTTTTTGTACACGTCTACTGAAAAAAATTGGGGCTCGTGTTCAAGCCCCCCTCCCCCCTCCTCGCAGCCCCTGGAGGGGCTCTTCACTTAACGCAGAGCCCGTCGTATTTTAATTGGACATCTCTGAGATAATGTTTGCTTGCAATTGAAGACGTTGAAAAACCCGAAGAATGTTAAATCATTAACATGTGGACATTGGAAAGTAACTGCTGCACATAGATGCGGACTTCATGAGAAAGAATATCTTGTCATCAAACATTTCCATTGGTTTTTAAGGTGTATTTTTCAAGATGTATTATCGTGTAAACAAAATTACTGTTAAAATTCATATAATGAGTCATAATGATCAAAGATATAAGTGCATAATTCTTCTTGTGATGTTGTCAAAGATAATCATTGCCACGCCACTGAAGATGGTGATCGTCATAATTGTGTCAATTACTATTTTTTTTTAATTATTGCTATAATTATAACCTATTTTTGATGAATCAAAAAATAATTATGTAAAAGAATACAATGTACATGGATATACTACATTTAAATAATTATCTTTTCCTATCATTAATGAAGTTTAAAAAACGGAGATATTTAAGAGTTTATATAGGTGCAATATCAAATTTTATATTCATGTTAGTAATCATTAAAGGAAAGTGTTCCTCTCCGTCCATTTTATTTTCTTACGCTGCAAGTATTGCAGTGATCTTTTTTTCGGTCTCTCTTTTTATATGCCTTGTAATATAAATAGTTATGATAAATATTATTACAAATCGGTAGTAGCCAATCAGGATGCTTGTTGCATGGACTTCTTGCGTAGAATTCTCACTGTGAACCAATCAGAATCGTTGTTTAAAATTTGCAATTGATCGTTACTCTCGTTATGTTACAGGGCAATAGTGTTATATATATATATATATATATATATATATATATATATATATATATATATATATATATATATTGCTAATACTACTCAATCGATTTCCTATTTGAAACATGTACATGTACTGTGTGACTTTTATTTTCATTTCATTGACATGTACATAAATTAATGATTAAAATTAAAAATTGAGAGATATATTGGCATCGGAATGTTAAAAACAAATGAACATTCCTTTTATATTTTGGCAAAATTTTCCCTCCCTTTTTTCGTTATGAAATTCAGAAGGTGCATAATTTGTCAACTTTTATAACATATATTCATAAATAAAAAAATTAAAAAAATTATACAATGGTTAAGGAATAGAAATATATTTTATTATAGTTTTATATATATATATATATGTATATATATATATATATATATATATATATATATATATATATATATATATATATATATATATATATATATATATATATATTTATTTATATATATATTGTAAAAAGTGTAAAATGATTAGTTCATAATGATGCATCATGGGGTGGGAAAGGCATCGAACTAGAAAAGGTCGCTTAACTCGTTTCCATCTTCAATCCCTCACAATACATATTAATTGTTCACCATCCTTGTTATTTCAAATTGTCTGTAATAATACTTGATAAGCTCTTGTATGCTCTGTTTATGAGATTAAATATGAATGCATTATAGTTTTCGATATGATTTATTTACGACTTCAGCTTAACTTTGTGACATTATCCGATGGCTCAAACCACCAATAAGTCATAAAGGGAACATCACAGCAAAATATGGCAAGAAAAGCACGAAGGTTGAACAAGACATCTCATATACATATATTTTTAAATGTATAATTGTGTAAATATATCATTGGAGTGTATATTGTAATTTACTTTAGATTCCAGCGGCAAGTGATAGAAATGATTGTGGTGTTTTCGATTCTTGTGCATGTTTGCAAATTATATTATAATATTTTGAAAAGAAAAAAAGAAAAAATATCCGTGGCTTCTACCTTACGTCACTCATGGGAGATGATTTATTTAGAACATGGCTCACTTGTCAGTGTGCGAAAATGGTAGTATTTAATTTTTTTTTTCCATCGGAGTGTACACGATTTACACAGAAATTGAAGTAGTATTCAAATCCCAGTGAAATTGTAGTTTGCAATAACCATGGTGATAGTCTTTTCTTAAATCATTTTCCATGACATAATTGTGTGTACTTTAAATAGCAATAGTTGCGGTTGTGCTGATGGATTTTGTTCATGTTGTTGGAATTTTGTTCATCCACTTGTGATAGATTGCTTCCTCCTGTATTTTATTCATACTTGTCGAGTATTTTCCTATCCAATGACAAAGATGCGTCATATCTGAAAAAATAAAAAGAACGAAAAATGATTAGTTAATTGATTCAAATCATGAGATTAATATATATATATATATATATATATATATATATATATATATATATATTACACTGCTTTTAAAAGTTTTGGTACACCTGTTTTGCAAACAATTTCATGAGAGATGGCATGAAATGTGGATTAAAACATACGATTTTCATTGTAGAGGATGATATTAACGAAGCTTTAAACCGTTACCGTACATAATAAACACAATAGTGCTATCATTGTTAAAGTAGAATATAACATGGACATTATGTTTACTTATTGATTCCTAATAATTATGTATACAACAGTGAACACATTGCTGAAATTATGATTGCCTATACTGTTAATGCAATGTTTATTATAATTTATTTTGTTAAAATAAACTGATAGGCCCGAATTCACAAACGTGGTTTAGTTAGTCCATGGTCTAAATCAATTGTTTAAACCACGGATTTAGACCATGGTCTAAATTTTGGTATTCACAAACCACCTGATTTAGACCATGGACTAACTAAACCACGTTTGTGAATTCGGGCCATAAGTTGTAATAATATGTTAATTATCTCAAATATTTAAATATTGCATGTAAAATAATATTGTCAATAATTATAAATAGCTTATATTCACCTGCTAATAACATGTTTTCCCTCTTTGTACTACTGACCAAAAATAAAGCTGGGTTATAGTCTTGCTAAGGCCCCGATCACACCTTTGCGTTAAGGGGCTGCGTTTTACCTCGTTAGCCGAACGCAGCCTTGAGGCAGCCCTACTCAGCCCAACATTCGATTGCAATCACACTGTTGTGGTAAGAGCTCGATGTAGCTCATACGTGGTTTGCTTGTCTTTTACCTCGCTCTAACTCGCTTTCCCTCGTAGCAGTACGATTCAATACGAAGTTTGCTCGTACCATTGCATGTGTACCTCGTTCACTACTCGTTGTTGCACGCTTGCCGCTCGTTCTAGCTCGTCTCACCTCGATTCACTGCGTATTAACTCGTTAAACCTTTTGTTGCGTTCGAGCTCGTTCAGTTGCGGATGTTTGAAAAAAATTCAAACTTCCGCAACTGAACGCAAGGCCTTTGCGTCCGCCTGCCTATATACCTCGTTCTAGCTCGTTATGTTGCCTTTGACTTGCGTTTGTCTGCGTTTAGACAATCCGCAGCCGAACGCAGCCCCCAAACGCAAAGGTGTGATCGGGTCTTAAGGTTAAATAATATCAATTACATGGTCTCTCTTAGACGACTCAAATAAAATGAGAAAATTGACCATTACATTAATTTGTACACATTAATCTTTGTGATCAAGAACTTGTACATTGAATTTGGCCGTTAGAACAGATCTGGAGCCGGCCTGCATGACATTGACATATCTTCCTTGAATTAAACCTTCAGCCGGATATCTCGGCAAAGAGCTATATATACATAGATAATTATTTTGGTATTTTGCTCTCCATCCATGTCTGTAAAGTCATGAAAGTAGTTTTATGTTGGAAAAGAAAAATATTGCCACTCTGCCGAGACCACTTTTTTTTTTCTTAAAAAAAATAAAAAAAATATAGGTTTTCCCGGTCCATTTCATTGTTTTGTCAGTCAATTTCATGTTAGAGACATTCATTTTCGTAAAAATACGCTGATGCATAGAAATATTTTCATTCAAAATCGTATTCAGTCATCAAAATTAACGATTATGGTGACCGATTTCGTATTTGTGCATTCTAGTTCACATGCATAATAAGCATATATTTTCGGCAATGTTTATTCAATTCGTTTATAGACAAACAAGTTCATGACAGAAGCATTCAAATTAAACATGTAAAGTACCAATTGAAATTCACATTGCTCATGCAGTATTTTTAATTGAATGTCAGAACATATCACTAATTAAAAAAGTTTATAATAACCATGCGTTGTTGTGAACAAAGATGTAAAATGAAGCCCATAAAAAAATTGCGATTATAACGATGAAAATAAAGATTGACTATGAAGACACTTAAACATAATAATCATGATAATGGAAATTGACGTTCACAAATGCAATACACTAATAATGGCGATGATTTATTTTTTTATCAAATGACTTTGGAGTAACAGAGATGTGTTGAAATTAAAAACGAAGACGATAATCACAATAATGATAAAATCACATTTCCTGATAAAATGGTCAAGATTACCTACTCCTTATCATAAATATGTGTACATGTATAACGGATTTGGATGCCGAATCTTGGAAATCGATCGCTTGAAAACGAAATTGAAAGTGTTTTTAAAGAGCTTACCCTTCCATCACACTAAAGTGAATGCATTAATAATGAAATTGAATGATTATATCCGAATTTGAACTTCGAAAGCATTAATTTGTGTGCCTAAAAATGATTTTGAGAGCATGAACATGAAATTGTTTGACTTATTGTCAGTCTGCCGCACCAAACACACGAATTTGAATACACATGGTATGAAAACGGATGATAAATGTATGAAATTGGCCGGGAAAACCTATAGTAACATTATGCACATTTATAATGACTTTAAAATCTAATCTTTCAAGAGATATTTGTTTTATCATTACCTTCCATTCTACGGAGTAAGTAAAAAGTATCCCATCATTTTAAAGTTGCCTTGTTTGAAGCATGAACATTTAATCATGGCCATCATGATATATCTTGGAAGAGTCATCCTCCAGCATTATTTTTTGTCACCGTTTCACTTGGATATTTGCACGCATGACTAGTAACAGACTTAAGAAGACTGCAAAATCTCGATTGTGCCAAGTGGATGGATGACTATTAAAACAAATGTTCAAAGAATATATATGTACACACATACACACACCCTCTGACCAAACACACACACACACACACACACATCCTCACATACACCCACATCATCACTCACGCACCACAAACCCAACAAACAATTTGTGAGTGTGCATGAGAGTGTGTGTAGGTGTATGTGGGTGGGTGTGTTTGGTGATGGTGTGGGTGTGTATTTGCGTGGGTGCTGGTTTAAATGACGGTATTTGTGGGTGTGTGTTTTTGTAGTGCACATAAGTAATAAAATCTCAATTTGTTTATTCGTCACTCAGCCATTTGGGGCAAGCGAGATGTTGCTGTCTTATAAAGATTGTCTGTTATTCAGTCATGCGTGCAAAGATCCAAATGAAAAAGGGTACCAACAGATGCTATAGGAGGATGACTATAAGACATAGCATTAATCCCATGATGTTCATACTTTCCACAAGACAAGTTTAAATCGATAAGACATTTCTTCTGACACGCTCTGTAGAAAACATTGTGCTTTGTGAGAAAAAGCATCTCATAACCCCGGACCTTCGGGTAACCAAGGACGGGCCATGATAGAGAATATGAGGATGCGGATGTGTATTTGTGTGTGGAAGAGATAGGGTATGTGGGGGTATGTGTGTGTGTGTGTGTGTGTGTGTGTGTGGGAAGTGTATGTGGGTGTGCGTGGCGAGGGTGTGAGTGTGTATGTGGTTTGTGTATAAGCATGGATAAGTAAATGAGGGTATGAGTGGATTTGTGTCTTTGTGCGTACGCATATAAGTAATACATCCTTAATTTGTTTATTCTTCATCCAGCCACTTGGCGCAAGTGAGAATTTGCAAAGATCCAAATGAAAAGGGTAACAATATATGCTAAGATGATGACTCTATATCATGAAACCTATAAAGACAGCTTTAAAATGATGGCACTTTTTTCCTCACTCACTCTGTATGTGGCTTATATTTATTTATTAAAAAAATTTTTTTTTCCCATCAATCAATAATGATCCGTATATGTTATGATTGTGTTTCTGATTCCATAAAACATACCCCCCAAAACCCCAACAACAACAACCAAAAACAAAAACAAAACAAAGCAAAACAAACATATTGGCCTCTAAAGGCGTATGTATTGATTAACTCGATAGTGGCAACCATAATGAATTTTGCTCATTATCTGAAAGAAAAAAGAAAATACAAAGGTGCTGACTCTGAAAGACATTCTAGCATTGGAGTGGGGTGAGGGGGGGGGGTGAGTGGACATTTGCCCCAATTATGACTAAAACGAGGGCTATGAATCTTGAATGTCCGGATCCCCTTATTCCCATTTTTAGATGGTGTTTTCGTTTATAATTTCCAAATACTGAGTTGATATTATACCGACCAAAAATATTAATCACGTTTCCCTCATATTACCCCATGCACCCCACCCCTGTGGCTCATCGGCTGAGCATTCAGCGGCCATTAGGATGTTGACCACTTTTTCTTCCTTTTTTTTTTTTTTAAATCTTGAACAAAAAATTCAGTCATGGATTATAAAACAGCGCTCTTCAAAAAAAATTTTTTTTTTTTTTTTTAAGTTGATTTCTTTGTCCACTGAGGGGCGCCAAGTCGTCCGCCCTATCATGTGAATTAAGTGGAGAAGTTTTCAAAATCTTAACACCAACTGCGTTTCTCTCTCTTCTCTCTCTCTCTGTCTCTTCCATTCAGGTGTAGACCTGGTAGTCTATATCGTATCAGGACAACTACCCCCGGACAATTACCCCCCGGACAACTACCCCGGACAATTACCCCCAAGGACAATTACCCCGCGACAATTACCCCCCGGACAATTACCCCATATCAATTCTAGTTGTAAACTTAAGAGGAAGAGGGCCTATCACTCTACGCAAATCAAACGCTGCCATAGACATTTTGTATTTTGCACAGTTTTTTCACTTGTTTTTCTTGTTATGGCGAGCAACTACCTTTTCAAAAAATGATCAACTTGAATAAGTACGCTAAGAGTCTTTTTTTTTCAAAAATAGGAATAACTTACTGCAAATGGGAAAAAAGTCCTGTCACTTTGGTCAATTCGAAATCCTAATCAGATCAAATTCCTGTACAATATGGCCAATTTTGCTCTCAAAATAGCTCATACGCCTCATAATTATCTTCCTGGATAACGCATAATTATATTACAGCTTAATTGATCAAGCCGTTTTAAAAGCTTGAATTCTCACCTTTCCAGAGATGGTAAATCATTTCGATTGGTTAAAGAAAAGTCCTGTCACTTTCAACATTACACACATAGAATCTTTACTCGATGGGTCGATATTTCCGCATATCACATGCATATCGCATGTGGACGGCGTCTTCGCAAGAGGTGACAAGACCACTACTTATATCATAATCGTTTGGAACATCAATCTATGTGAAATAAAGATTCTGATTACAACTTCATCACAATAATGTTATAAGCTTGCCCAAATGTGTATTTCCTCCATCTGGTCTGGAGAATCTATTAACTAACAACATGATAAAAGTTCATTAATCATATCAATTCTAGTTGTAAACTTAAGAGATAGAGGGCGCTACCAGTCTACTCAAAGCGAACGCTCCCATTTACTTTTTCTGTTTTTGGACAGTTTTCACTTTATTTTCTTATTGTGGCGAGCAACTACCCTTTCAAAGAAATGATCAATTTGATTGAGTACGTTCACAGTCTGAATTTTTCAGAAATAGGATAACTTATTGCAAAGGGAAAAAAAATCTGTCACTTGAATCAATTCGAAAGCCTGGTCAGCACATATTCCTGTACAATATGGCCAATTTTGAGCCAGAACAGCTCATGCGCTTCAAAGTCTTGCTCCTCAATGACGCATAATTATATTACACTTTAATGATCACACGTTTTTAAAAGGCTGAATTCTCAGCTTTCCATGAATGGTATATTTATTTCAATTGGTTAAAAAAAGTCCTGTCACTTTGAACTATTATAAGAGATTTTTTTCTCGATTGGTCAATGTTTACGCAAATCACATGCATATCGCATAGAAAGTAAGGCGAACGGCGTCTTGGTGAGATCTCTTGGTTTGGAGCATCAATCTATGTAAAATACAGGTTCTGATTACAACTTCAGCACAATCATGTTATAGGCTTTCCAAAATGTCTTTTTCCTCCATCTGGTGAAGCATCTACTAATTAAACCATGAGAAAAGTTCATAAATTTCTTTCACCTCCACGCAGTATTTGCTCCTCACCGGACGGGCGATCCCATTCGACTGCAGGGGGAAGTCTTCTTATGCGAGTTTTTTTTTTATGCGCTTATTAATAGCAGCCACGAAGCCTACGTTACGTGCGTTTTCTTTACAAGTCAATCTAGATGTAACTTTGGCCACTGGTAGCTAACGACACACACATCCAAAAGCCATCAGAATAATTTGTATATTCTCATCCATCATTCGTTTCAATTAACTTCATACCCAATATTAAATCACAATATAATTCAATATTTCGGGTGGGAGGGGAGGGGGGGGGTAGCCGGCCAGATAAACCGAGCCTGCATTTATTCAGAAGTTTTTGTTTCTCTTTTAAGTTATATTTATATAATTTCCTGACGCTCAAATTATATCAAATATAAATTATAAATTTTATATAAATAGGCCTACAATACACATTGGCTTTCAATATCCCAAAACCCGCCAGAACATGAGGTATGATCTTTGACCATCCAGTGATATTTATTTCATCCATCGATTAAACATTTATGGTTTATATATGCTTTATACATCCAACATAACAAACCTGAACAATTTTTATTGAAAGAAATCGTTCAAATATTATATTACTACGATGTATATTAATTTTCTTTGAATATCAAATGATCTCAAAACCAATTCAAATTGTTAACATGGCCATGCGTTTTTAATTGGGCCAGTTTCGTGTGACATGATTTTTGCAGCATGGAAATTGTGTCTTTTGTATTTGAATCTTTGTAACTTTAAATACTACACCCCTTATACATAAAAGCATACATTTTCTGAAAGGAATTAACAACAACCTACCCCATGTCGACGTAACAACCTACCCCAATTACATTACACATGTAAAGTAATTTTGTTTCAGTTTTCAGGTGCTAATGTTTTGATATTTCTATTATTGCTTTAGACTATTCTAGAGCTCTACTTGATCTACTGTTAACGATACCAAGAAACTGGAAAGTTGAAACAAAAGTATGGTATAAGAGATTTACACATTGTAACAAATTATCCCGTGTGTTTACATAGTAACAATTTACCCCGTATCGTGTAACAACCTACCCCGTATACGGGGAAGGTTGTTACAAAAAAATGTCTTCATTAATTAAGCTGTAGTTAATTAGTTTTTACATGTTTTCAAGTTTTATGTGCCTCAGGTTTTTGCCAACATAATAGGCTAACTACAGACCCAAAATGGAGTGTGTGAGTACTTTCATAAGAATCTGGCCCTAAATTTGAATTTTGTAACGTCCATACCCGGTCTCCCCTACGTACCTGCTGCTAGCTGCATGCAGTCGTCTACTTGTCTGCTCGCTTCTCGCCACCAGCGCACGTCGTTAAACCATATTCCTCTCCGCGGCCCGCTCTCCCCTCCTTAAATAATGGACGCGCCTACTCATCTGGCGCAAGCGCACTGTGTACCGATTTAATGCTACGAAATGGTACACGTTAGCTTTACATTTTACATGGAGTAGAATTGATATGTTCTTTCATCTCCATGTACGAGTAGATTGCTGAACCGAACGGATAATACCATTCCAGCTGCAGGGAAGTCTTTTGTGAGCTAATTTATTATTGCAGCCAGCTGTACAGATTTCTACGCTTGTCAGTCGTATTTCCAACGTCGCTAATTCGTTGCGTCTGACCTCTTAGATAATGGACGCGCCTTGTTTAATTACGATATAATGCCGCACATTGGTATACGTTAACTTTACATTTTACATAGAGTAGAATTGATATGCCTTGAGGACAATTACCCCGAGACAATTACCCCCGGACAATTACCCCCGGACAATTACCCCCCGGACAATAACCCCGGACAATAACCCCCGGGACAACTTACCCCCGGACAATTACTCCGACGACAAGTACCTTCAGACAATTACCCCTGCGATCTAATTCAACTCCCGGACAATTAATCCCGAGCGACAATTACCCCCTGGACAATAGCTAACCCCCCAGACATCTTACCCCCAGACAATTACTCCCGAGGACAATTACCCCCGGACAATTACCCCCGACGACAACTACCCCAAGACAATTACCCCCAAGAACGCCGTAAAAACCGAGTAAGATATTTGTATATTTAATATGGTCCAACGGCAATATTGAAGCATGAAATGTTTAATAATAGTGTTTATCGTAAGAACGCTGTAAGGAGAGCAACAACAACATCAGACGAAACGGTCTTGTACAAGTTGCAAATTATCTTTATACTTCATTTCTTCCCAATTCCATATATCATGTTTATTCATATTTTTTCAGGCCTAATTAATTGATTTATGTGATATAATAAAATTCGATAAAAATCAATAAATTTGTTTGGAGAATACTACGTTGTTTTTGTCTTTAACAATAATCAATTCTCGATAGTTTTATACAGTAACCACATGAATAAGGTGGTGTAAATCAAACAAAACCTTATTGGCCCGAATTCTTGACGGTGGATTCTGCAAAATCCGTGGTCTGAAACCATGGTTTCTATGGGCGGTCATAAGGGCCATAATTAACTCTATAAATTAACAAGTAAAGTGAAAAATAAGTAATTTATGACATTTGATTTTACGATTAACCTTATTTTTACTTAAATTGACGTTGGGCTTTAATTTATATTTTCACATTATTTGCTAATTTATGGAGTATGGAAAAACACTGTATTTAATTATGTCATATCGTTTACAATTTAGGAATTTTGGTACTTAACTTCCTTGCTTTGACGTGGTTAACACAAGCTTCTATAGCGTCACATAATGGTAAAATTACAGGTGTTATTAGTGTGTAGATTATCTTATTTTAAAGTTATTAAGCTATTAAGTGTATAAAGACACATCGTTAATCTGGAATTATGGGAAGAGAAAAGGGGAAAAAGAACGAAAAAAAAGAGAGGCGAAAGCAAGGAAAAAGAGGAAACTTGGAGAGAGAGAAAAGGAAAATAGAGAAATATATAAAATAGAAGGGGGAAAGAGACAGTAGAAAATATTCGAAAACATGCAACACCGGGCGAGACTCCAAATGATTCCAACATCGAGTGCGGAGAGGGGGGGGGGGGTAATTGTCCATTGTTCCGGGGGGCCTTTAATTCCGGGGGTGTATTGTCCGGGGGGGTAGTTGAGGTAATTGAATCGGTGGTAGGTGCTGAATTGTCCGGGGGGGTAATTGTCTTGGGGGGGTAATTGTCCCAGGGGGTATTGTCCTGCGGATGGTGTAATGTCCGGGCAAATCGGGGGTAATTGTACCGGGCGTTAATTGTCGCGGGGGGTAATTGTCCTCGGGGTAAGTAATTGTCCTCTGGGGGGTAATTGTCCGGGTAGTGGGTAATTGTCCTCGGGGCGGTAATTGTTCCTCGGAGGGGCGGTAATGTCCGGAGGTAAATGTGTCCCGGGGGGTAATTGTACCGAGTCAAGGGGGTATTGTCCTAGAACCAGTCTATATCCATATATTCCCCCTTTTTTTCTTAATTTTCTTCTTATTTATTTATTTATATACACTGCCCACTAAAAGTTTGGGTACACCGACTGATCGCAGCTAGTGTTTGGTCATTTTAAAGCATTTTATAACCTTTTATATCCGAGTATAGCAACAAGAAGAATACAGCTTGCTGGTCCATTGCTTTCGACACCAGAGGTTGGCCGCCAGTCAGTTCTCAATCCTTATGGGAGCCCAGCCATGGAGCGTCGGGGGCGTGCGCTAGAAAACGCAAGACCTATCTAGACATCATGAAATCGGATGCTGGCAAAGTAATTGGAAACAGAATGGACCAGACCTGAAGAACTGCATGCAGGACAGAGATACTGAGGATTAGTACTAGTCTCGCAGTTTAGCCGAACCCGGTAGGTAGGTAGGTTTTCCAGTCCAAATGTGTGTTAAAGTATCATGCGGCGGTATTCTTGGCTAGGGGGGCTTTAACGGGCCCGGGCTCCAGGGTGGTCGCCCGAAAAGGTCGCCAAATGACCTAAAAGGGGCGCCAAATTTGAGCTAGGGGGCTTAGGGGCGTCAAATCGAGAATTAATGTAAAAAAAAAAAAAAAAAAAATGTACTACATGTGAGCGCCGATGACATTATGAAACCTACACCCTACAGCCTGATATATGACATTTGGTTGTGGCCAAGCCACAAAAAAGATTGTCTAACGACATACCAACACCCCGCCCCACCCACCTCTGCTATACGCTCGGCCAGCGTGACGTGAAAAAATTGAGTGTACCTTTTGGCTCGTCCGGTGTAACGGGGGAAAAAATAGGATGTACCTTTCTGGATCAACCACTGGGGGGCGCCAAAATCAAAATCATATCGGGCCCCCCGGGGTGCCAAATCCTGGATACGCGCCTGGTACTAAAAATACATTGTGCAACCAATATACTTCACAATTATTGAACAAATCCTCCTTGGAATTCAGAAATAAGGCAAAATATGCAAAAATGGCAAAAACATGATTTTGCACTAATTTATTGGATTATTGAAAAAATAGGATATCTCCGTCAATGATCTGATCAATGTGAAATTTTGCATGAACGTTTAGACACAAATAAATTATAGCGCTGCATTGTTCATTGGTATTTTGAAGCATAAATCTATTAATTATTCATATTTATGCAAATTAAGTGTGTTTTACATATTTATCAATATTTATTTGGCTTTAAAAAAAATGTTATGAAGTCCAATCTCCTTTCAAAAAGTTGCTGAATATAATAATAACATTTTAGTAACAAATTTGAAGTTTCAATTTAATTCTTAAGTATTCTTTTGTTTCATTACTTTCTTTTGTCTTCTATTATTTTTGTTTTGATGTATTTCTTAATGTTTTTGGCTCTTTTTTGTTTCAAAAAATGAGAGCAAAATGCTATCTTATATTCTATTTAGGTATTACATGCAATAATGCAATGTTGTATCACTCCTAACAACACAATGGGCAGTTTGTTTTGAACAACAGTTGCACTATACACTTTAAAAGAAAAAAATCACCACAGGCATATATTGGGTCGGCAGCGATTGTGCAGTAGTCATTGATGTTTTATAGATGGTCAAATTGACCGAGAACCCTCCCCCAGTCAGAATAGTCATAACTCAGTCTTTATATAAAAAGTAATTAAATAAGGAACTATTTTTTGACATGTAATTAGGAAAGTTTAAAAATACCAAAAAATTCAATTATTGCCCATTTATGTACCGAATGCACATTTCCCCTAAACTGTTCAACCACACTCTTAATTGCATCTAAAAGGCCTTTAGCATCATCTTGGATATCTTGAAATCAATCAAGGTACACTTCTGAAACATAAAAGATGCAAAAACATCAAGAAATACATTAAAACAAAAACAGTCAAAGACAATAGAAAGTATTGAAACAAAAGAAAACAAAGGAATTCACAAGAAATTCCAATTTTGTAAACACATGTTGTTGACTATTATAATTAGCAGCTTTTAACAAGAAATTGGGCTTCATAGCAATTTTTAAAACAAACTATTGATAAATGAGTAAAAATAGACCTTAATTTGCATACATTATAATAATTAATAAGTTTTTGCCTCAAAAATACAAACAAATAGTAAAGGGTTATATTTTACATGTTCCTCGACATCCACAGTGTACAGTGTATATGCAAAATTTTAAATTGATCGGACCATTACTGGCCGAGATATATATTTTTTTTCTTCAATAATTGAATAAATTGGTGCAAAATCATGTTTTTGCCATTTTTGCATATTTTGCCTAATTTCTGAATTCCAAGGAGACTTTGTTCAATAATTGTGAAGTATATTGGTTGCACAATGTATTTTTAGTACTTTTACATCATTTGGACTGAAATACTGGACCTAAAATGCCTTAAGATCCTAGACATAGCTGGCATCAGGTGCATCCAAACTTTTGGAGGGCAGTGTATATATTATTTTTGTCGAGACTTATTCTCGAGTTTTCTCTACAATTATTTTACCACAGTGTACATGCGCACAATGTCACGGTGTTCTTTGTGATAACCTCCAAAGGTCAGCGCAATACAGAGCTCAAGATTGCAAAATACATCATCAGATTTAGTTTAATTTGTACATGAAAAGAGTATGATGTCATGAGACACGTATTGGACCATTCAGACCATCGTGACAGTGAGTACATTCGGCATATACCCATAACAAATTACGTAATTTCTATTTTGATTACAAAGATATATCGATGCGCAGTGTGGTTGGGTTCTAAATGGGTATGGAATAATAAGCTTTATTACTTTTGTTTTCTTGCCATCAAACTGTCAAACAATAACTAAAGAGGAAATATGGATTGCTAGGGTTTCGAATGTCATGTAAAAAATGGTAAAAATTGTGAATTTGCTTCTGCACTTTATGATTACGCGTATGGATATTGGAGTGATGACCTTAATCTCAACATAAACAACACTCATAATGGAAAAGAAACATCGCGAAAGGGGATAATGAATTGCGAAAATTGAACTAATTTTTGTCCATTTTTGTACGGAGGACGACTGTGATCTGAGGAAGGCTGCATAGATTAGGTATCCAGCGTTGAACATGGATGAAAATATAGCTCTAGAAGTAAGATTTGGAGGAGAAACACAAATTTACAGCCCCGCTTACAAAACGAAATGGCAGGACTTGCTTGCAATGGTGAGTGCTAGTGGTGGTCCCTATTTTCACATACACGGAAGGTGCGAATGATGTCATGAAGAAGTCGATTGCACAATGTCAATTGAGTTAGTGTAGCACTGTAGCTGAACATTCAGGATATTATTTGATGTAATTAACGTTACTCATGAGTGCATGTGCATGTGTAGGTCTACCCAATAAAAATATAATGGCTTCTTTGAAGAGAAATGGATATTAAAATAAAGTTTTTAGTAGATCATGTAGATAATCGTGTTAGATCTAATTGTAACAGTTAACGTTAAATGTAATGTTAACATTCGTCAGAGAGATAGTTTTTTTGTAACTAAGAAAACCTAGATTCTAAGTGTTGCTGCATGAGAGTGAGACCGTGAAAGACTCAAAACTCTTCTTTGCTAATCACTTAATCCACTGACTCAGTGATGTAGATCTAGGCTAATGCGGTTGAGTTGGGTATCTTATAGTTTCAATAAGACGGGATAGATCTAGATCTCTAACAGTTGTGTTACGGTGACAGCCATCGTCTCAAGTTGTGGTAGGTAGATCGGTGCTAGTGCAGTTTCTAAAATGGCTCTGTGATTTTACGCATCGTGGTTGGTCAATATGCGTCATGTGTGATGCTGTATTTTCGATGCAAAGCACCAGAGTGCATTTTTCGGCGTTAAAAAAAGTGATAACACACTCCATCCGGGTCTTATTTACTTTCTTGGATGATGACGATCGTGATGTAGATCTTGAGCTACTTACCAAAAATTCCAATCCCTTGGAATTTTTTTGGTAAGTAACTCAAGATCTACTAGATCTAGCAAAATGTCGCAATAAGCGTTAACATGCTTCCCTGTATTGTGCGATTAAACGTAAATGCAGTGATTGCTCGATGCTTCGGATGGAGCTCGCTGCACACTCGCCTGCGGCTCGTTGCAATGCGACCCCTATCCAAAGCTATCTCGCGGTGCACTGCATTCACCGCTAACGCACGCTCGGGCGTGTGTTAATGCTATATTAGCATCCGCCGTGAGGGATCACGCGACGTGAAGGGATTGGGTTGACAGCGAGCCCCACGCACTAGGGTTAGGGTAGTAGGGTGGTGTGTACGTAGGGGATACCAAACTGTACTAGCGCCGGTAGATCTAGGTGTGTAGGGATTTGATACACCATCTTTTAACAACAATTAAAAAAAAAAAAAAAAAATCTACAGACCTCTTCAAATGTACTATTCTGATGAAAGAGCAGTGCTGTGATTTTTAACTTTACATAGAACTTGTAGAATTATTAAAAAGACAATGCGCATTTACCACATCTTACCTGCATGGCAAAAACACCATGATGGAGGAATGTGCTAAATCATCTGAAGAAGATTTGGGGAAGAAATAAATTCTATTTTTGAGATATTTGATTTTTTAATAATCATGGATAAATTATAGTGTCAGAGCTGGCATTATAATATTACAAATTTCTGAATTTGAACATTATTAGGAAAATAAGAAAGAATGTGTCCCCCTGATTGTAGGCCTACTTGTCCTTATTCATGGCTTCTAAGGCTAATTGATCTGTGAAATCTACATTTGTGACCTTTCATTAAAGTTCAGATGCAACCAAAGAAAAACATTTTAACCATTTAGTATTTGACCTTGACCAACACTGTAGCCTAGCTATCGCCTGTAATCAACATGGCTTTAAAAACTTCATATAAAAAACAAACAAACAAACAAAACGTATATTGAGTATTGAGTATTTCTTTTTCGTCTGAGAATACCAACTTTTGGGGTAGAGAGTTGCCCCCCCCCCCACCCCGAAAAAAGAATTGATATAAGAAGTCAACTTATTTCAAAAATGTGGAATGACCTACCAAAAAGGAAGTTATATCAGACAAAAATACCTAAACTAGCATGCTTGTGTTACATGTACATCACATTTTAAATGTTAAAGCAGACTAGTATCAATATCAAGAGTTGGGTATCAATTTCTATTATGATAGGCAAATGTTTCCTGAAACTAACTTGTTCATAAATATTTGTCTTGTATTTTTTATTTGCAGCTCAAGTGTTCATTTGACAAAGAAGATATTTCTGTGACTTACATTGATGATGAAGATGATGAGGTATGTTTTGCATCAACTTATCTTTGGGGAAAAATGCCAAAACTTTTTTTCTTTAAATTTTATGAAAAATAAATTTTTTCTAGAAAAGCTGAAGCAATTTTATGCTATTTAAAGCCAGTACGAACTAACAGCCTCGTATAGGGCAAGTCCAAGCTATTTTGCAACTCTGTCCCACGCGTTACTGACGAATAATTTACCATAACTTAACTATGAGGTGAAACATCTGAATTATTTTTCAGGTTTTGGGGAAAGGTTCTGTACCTTTACCCAAATCATGAAAAACAATTGAAATGTATCATCTCATAATTAAGTTATGGTAAATTATTCGTCAGTAACGCGTGGGACAGGGTTGCAAAATAGCTTGGACTTGCCCTTTAGCATCACCTCAAGTCCTCTACTACTAGATTCTGCCATGTTTCCTAACACATAATGCAACATCCTGATAGTGTAGTCTTATAATTCAGGCTCATTTGAATGAAAACATACTTTTTCACTTCTCAATGAATTCACACCGTGATAATTATGTTGCCAAGTAGCAAAACACATAGTTTTCCCCTCAAAACATTTAGTTTTCCAATACAAACTAAATTGTAGGTTAATTTATACACCAATTTGTTAATAGTTATCTCAAAAAGGTATACTTTAAGACTAGCTAATTACAACACATAGTCAATGAGAGTGTTGCACAGTTCACTCTCGCTTTAAAGCAGCCTTGAGGTTTTACTTTTGTATTTTTGATTAGTACTCAAGCACTTTTGTTTTGTTCAATATTCAATATTGTTATTTTTCCTTTTTGTCATGTACAGATTGCTGTAGACACTGAGGGTAAGTGAATTATGTTTATTTACTTATATTCCCATTAATACTATTGCATGACACTATTTTTTCATATCCTTGTCAACATGATGAAGCTAAATATTCTCATTTTGGGGGTAATATTTCCTATTAAAAAAAATGTTCAAGTGATGGAAAATGATGTAAGGCTAATTAATGAGAACAAAATGCTCTGATATAACATTTTGAAGATAAGAAGATAATGATTGGAACATGAAGGCATGGGTTTGATTTCATCTAAAGTCACCTCAGTTAATACTAGTTTGAACTACATTGAACAATAATACAAATTCCCATGAATTTCATTCTACATGACAATGTCTTAAATATTAGACTTCTAAAGACTAAAGGGCTCCCGTGTCATCCGACGCATGAAGTGGTCAGCTTTCTCCAGCTTAATCTATCCTTTGCTAGATTGGAATTAAAGTCTTTTAGATCCCGTTGAATGGTCTCTTGCCAGTTCATTCTGGGTCCCCCTGAAATAATGTAACTCATATTATAATTTGTATCAACCCAACTTTTTTGCATGGTTGTGTTTTGACATCAACCATTGTCAGGATTGTTTGTATAATCACAAGTCTCATTCATTGATCTTTCCAACAGAAGAATATGACCAGGCCAAACAGCTGGCCGCAAGATGTCATAATGTGCTTCGTCTTAGAATCTACCCAAGGGAGGAACAGATGGAGGTAGACCAACCACCGAATCCCAATGCGATACATGTAAGCCAAGTTGGCAGTTATATTTAACTCCTTTGATATCAGCTCGAGTTTGCTAGGCCATTTTTTCATAGGGCACTTATTCTTAAGTACAGGACAGATGCAAATGTCTAGAAAGGGCCCAAAATCTCCAAGGCCAAACAGAGAATATTTATAGACATGTATGCTAAGAGTCATTTGTATTTCTCATTTAAAAAAAAATCCAATTCAATATTACTTTGACTTTTCCGACTTCTGTTTTTTTCTCCAGAATTTGACACAATTAGTTTTATTAAGATTAGTACAAACAATGTACTTATATTGCACTTTGTTCATTATTGTTTACTTGTATTTCTTATCATGTATTCTGATCTATTTCAGTATATGGGTTACTGTTTTCCACTGTATTTTTACTTGAACACAGACTTTAGAAGCAGTTAAAAGGAAGAGAGTACACACACCATGTCAGCCACAAACGGGAACATCCAACCCCCAACCTAGCCCAACCCTTCCCTGTTCCCCTCCCATCCCCGTGCCCCCACCGCGCCCCAAGGTCCCTCCACGGTTGAACCGGACAAACTCCCTGCCAGGCCACGGTCATCAGCAGCAGTCCGGTGCTGTGAGAGGGTACGTGATGAAGGCAGTGGAAGAACTCAAACAGCTCAATGCTTCCATCCCAGAGCAGAATGATGATAGTAAGGAGAAAGAGGTAGGCAATGAGCACTGTTTATATTAATATTATATTCTTCTTCGGTGTCTTGCCCCAGGGCTGGTGCACACACCAAAGCCATGTTTCAGTCCTTTTTTTAACAAAAATTAAGTAACTGTATATATGTGTCATTTGTCTCTGACAAAGATTCTGCTAGGATAAAAAGCTCAGGCTTTTTTTTACTTAATTTCTCTCCACTAGCTCTCCTTTGTTGGATATGCAGTTTCAGCAGTTCTTTTTTTTGTTTTTTTTTTTGTTTTTGTTGCATCTTTCAACCATATACATAGTACATATTGGAATTAAAATAAAAACAAAATAAAAACTGCATCATGCACACGGAAAGAGTTGATTATTTTGTCTAAAATAGTTGGCAGACAGGAAGAAAATGAGCATGCGCAATGCCTGTAAGTTGTCTGCGATCCTCTGTCTTTGTTCTGTGTACCACAATTTAGAGATGACTAATTTTAACCAATACAGTCATGTAGCTGTTTGATGTGAGGCATAACTTCCTGAAAAATGTTGCAATATCCTGAACTACTATTCAAATGTTACTTAAAAATTGACGAATATATAAAATAGCATTGTATTTACAAAACTAACATGATTTGTGTGTCAGTTGACTGTTCAACTCTACTGTATTTTAACTTTATAACATGGAATGTATCTTTGAAACTGTGTCTTGATTAATACTTAGTTACCGGTAAAGGGGAATGAATTCTCAAAGTAGTAACATTTGGTGTCATACATGTTTTATTTGAATCTACAGCTGATAGACCAGATCGTAAAGGGTGTTCTTGATGGTCTAGGACCCTTGGACAAGACCAGGCCCTTCTCTTGGGAACCATCCCCAACACTAGCCAGGACCAGGACCCACTTGACCTCCACCCCTCAGACTAGTAGTGAACCGGGAACTAAACCCAAATCCAGGACACCAGGTTAGTGTATGGTTTGTCTAGACCTAGTTTCACTTGGCTCCCACATTTGTTGTTCCCAAGTCCCGTAAGCAGGCTGGTTTCAATTTCTTTTTAATCACTACCTCCTCGTCTCTGGAATAAGTTCCCTTCATCTCGAAGAAATAGCAAGACTCTTACCTCCTACAAAGCTGATTTAACAACTTATCTATATCCTTCATACCCCTGATCTTTCATTATGAATTTCTCTGAGGGAGCAGTGCAGCGCTTTGTATCCCATAAAGCGCTTTATAAATCCAATTATTATTACTATGTAATGAGATATAATACATGAAAAGATTTTATTAGAAATAATGGCAGTATGATATTCTTAGATAAGGTAATGGTTCTGTTGTGATTGTTGAAACATGGTATAAGCATGGTATTTAACATAGTATTTAAATCTTGGTCATTATATTATAATAATAATATTTATGTACATGTAACTCCAGTAGATATTTGCGTAAATTGGTAATTTTATTTTGGTTACCATTCCCAAACTAGTATAAAATAAGACTTTTCATTATCAAATACATCTACTTATATAAAACACTTTGATTCACTTTATTTGCCTGTCATGGGTTTTTTTCCTGGTATTATTATCATATTGTGTCCTTATGTGTACTTTATATATGGATGTAATTCCTCCCCTATAACTTCCAATATTTTCTCTGTATTTTTGCTTTTTAGCCAAGCTAGTGCATACAGGCGTCAAATGTGATAAGTGTGATTGCGTAATCACTGGCTTCAGATACAAGTGTGGGTGAGTGTAATATCTTATGACCGATTTTCCACTTCAATACATACCGTAATTTAGTAGTAATATAGTAAAACTGTTATCATTGTAAAATATAATTATACTATTTTTTAACAAATATTTTTGAGTAATGAGCGTAAAGTATGAAGTTATATTTAGTTAATTATCACTAACAACAATGTATCTTAGGCGCCTTCTCCAAACAAAGTGCGTCAGTTTCCCGCAGCTTCCTGATCCAACGCGAGAAACAATCGGCTTTCTACTTATAACGTGTTAAGGCCATATTAAGATCTCGGGATTCTATTCAAAAGCCGATAATTTGTCTTTTGGTACAAAAGACGCGGGAAGCTGATGCACTTTGTTTGGAGAAGGCGCCTTATCTACATGTACAATCTGATATGTGGTTCGTCATGTAAATGTACCTCAGGAGGTATACATATTTCATCACAATTTTGATCATGACTTTTATTAGTGCTTGTAGAAATTTGAAAACTATACCCTCTTACTATGGATAGCAAGTAGGACTTCTTGTAAAGTTGTAGAGCACATATAGTAATCCTAACATGAAGAATGTTCTATTAAATTTATTTTACTTCGGAGCATAAAAAAAACAACAGGAAGTTATAGAATAACAACAGCAAAGAAAATGTGTCAAACGTACTTGAATATACATAATGCTGAAATGGGTAGCAGCCAAACAGGAATAATAATAATAATAATAATAATGTGATTTGTATTGCGCACGTATCCACTCTGTGGAGTGCTCAAGGCGCATTATCATATTATCATATTAGGAATAAGGTCCTTCCTCATAAGAGGCTGACCTTCAATAAGTTTCAGTGTTAAATATTTATTTCCTTGCCAAATGGGGCCTTAATGTGATATGTAGAAATTAGCATGAAATGGGGCAGGCAGTCAACCAATTGCAAATCTTGCGGACAAACTACTTCTTCATTTTTCAACCAGTACTAAATGTTGAAATTAATTATACAACAGTAAAACCAATTAAAAAAAAATTAACCAAACTTCAAACACAACAATGTACATGTGCTCTTATACTAATATAAGGATCTTTATTTATACCGTAGCCATTGCCTGGATTTTGACCTATGCGAGGAATGTGAAGCCCTACCTGGAGTACATGATGTTAACCATGTGTTTATGAAGCTGAAGAGACCAGCGTACCGGGTCGGGATGAAGTCTGATGGACGGGTAGCACCCATCTTCAAGCACCCTGTCTATGCTGATGATGATACACCCGTATGGGACTACAAGTAAGTGTGAAGTAGGGATCAGGGGGCGTTTCATGAAAGGACTTGTCAGACGTTTTATCCGACAAACTGTTATAAGCCAGGCCTAAAAATTCGACGCGAATCCGCGAATCGATTCGCGTGGAGATTCCCGTCGGGTCCGTACAGCGCGAATCCAAGTGGATTCGCGTGAGGTGAAGGTGGAGGTTGACAAAAAAAAATGAAGTTTTCAAATTCAATCACTCAATTTACGATTTGGCAACAAAAAAAATCGAAGATTACCATATCTACATGCATACAGGCTTCACATTTGTTTACAAATTGCAAACAAAAAAGTTAGGGTTAAGATCGATTTATCCGCAAACACAACTTAAATCGGGCCTCAACCCGGCTATAACTAACACAAAAATACATGTATGGTACACCGGAGGGACAGCATAAAATTATGGGCGACTAACAAACTTACTATTTACTTTTCTTACGGTACGTAAATCTATTTCTGTGTGCGCGCCGGTCGATTATTCGATGGAAAACATACGTTTTGTTACGGAGCCGATGATTGGTAGTTGACACATTGTTTACATAAAATATAACCAATCATATTAATTAAGCGATACGTACGGCGAGTTATAGCAACGTGATGCGAACTGTAGACAACTCGCCCACGGACAAATTCAATTCACCCTCCAAAAACAGGGCGACGTGTTTCAAGAGCGAGGAGAGTCCAGACCATTCCCGACTCTTCGATATTTGCGAGAATCTAGATTCTCGCGGGTCACCACTGCGAGAATCCAAACAGATTCTCGCCACCTGGCACAAATTTTTAGGCCTGTAAGCTACTGAAATGCTTGCATCTGATTGGCTGAGAGGAAATTTGTCGGATAAAATGTCCGTAGTTGGTCAAGTGGTAACACTTATTGTCAACTCTCTGTATCGGCCTATGACATGGAGCAGACCCAGGTTCGAAACCCAGTCATGTCTCTCGAATGTTGACGTCAAAGGTCGGTCCCAGACGTAAATAATCATATCTAATTATATATATATAGAAAAAAAATCATGTCAAAGAATCTGTATTATAATCAAAGGAATGGAAGGAGATAAAGCAAGACTCAAATTGGTGAAGACTTGTTAGTACCACATAACAAAATATTGCACTGAATAAATATATAGCTGGCTAAAGCTTTTCATCAGAGCCAACTCAATAACGAACAGAAATATGAAGCAAACGATCAAAGTAACAATGTGCTGCACAAAATTATTAAAGCTGACTGCCTTACAGAAATTTGTGTGAACTAAACATTTTTTACCACCGTTGTTTTGCTCTTCTAAGGATCAAGAAACTTGAGGAGAAGATGGCAAGGAAGGCAGCAAGGGCAGAACTCAAGCGCAAGTATCGCGAGGAGAAGCGTCGCGTCAGAGTCCAGAGCCATGGTCAGGTCTCGCCAACAAAGAGGGAGAGGATTGAAGAGATGGCAGAAAAACAGGCAGAGCAGATTGTGGCTGCCGCCAGTGTTGCTGTCACTCCTACCACTTGTACCACACCTACACATCCTGACCCATCATCATCATCATCATCAGACTCTTCTACAAGTGAAGCAACTCCTCTGCTTGCACAGTGAGTATTAATTCATATTTTAAAGACTTTATATCTGTCAAGTTGGTTATAGTTATGTTTTCCTATGAATAAATTGATACATTTTTTAAAAAATTTGTTCAATTTTCAGACAATGATATGACAGACCAATGCCTGAAGTGCATGCATTAAGGTGGCCATAATAACCTTTGTGTCTGTTAAATAAAAATAAAAAAAATTAAAAATAAATGATTTTTTTTTTGAGAAATAGAATTGAATTCAGTACAAGCCGAAAATATGCTACATTGTGTACCAAATATTTCAAAGAAAGAGAGGCATACATTCTAATCCATTTTCACTCAATTTTTTTTCTTTCTTTGTCAAGTGTTTGTGAGCAATTCAATTGTTTTTGTCTTTCAGTGGTTAATCTTTCACTCAGTGGGAGGTTTGATGTTTCTTTAGTTGCTTTTGTTCATATTGGCAATCTTGCGGGTGTATTGTAGACATTTAAGGTTTTCAAATCTTGGATGTTTATCAATTTTCCTGTAAGAAGTTTCATGCTTCTTTGTTGCTTTTGTTCATGTTTAGCGAGTTTGACTGTTTTGTGTACGTATTTTAGACATTTTTATGCCTCCGCCACCGAAGGTGGTGCCGGAGGCATCATGTTTTCGGGTTGTCCGTCCGTCCGTCCGTCCGTCCGTCTGTCCGTCCGTCGCGTTTGTTCGTTATCGCGATATCTCAAGAACCATTTGAGATATCAACTTCAAACTTTTGGATAGTAAGTAACACCATAGGAAGAGGATCTGATCAGATTTTGGAGTATGTAGGTCAAAGGTCAAGGGTCACAGAGGTCAAAATGTGAAATTTCATGTATTTGGTTCGTTATCGCTATATCTCAAGAACTATTTGAGATATCAACTTCAAACTTAAGGATAGTAAGTATCATCATAGGAAAATGATCTGATTAGATTTTGGAGTATGTAGGTCAAAGGTCAAGGGTCACAGGTCAAAATGTGAAATTTCATGTATTGAGTTTGTTATCGCGATGATATCTCAAACATTTGAGATATCAACTTCAAGCTAGGGGGTAGTATGTTTCACCAAAGGAAAATGATCTGATTAGATTTTAGAGTATGTAGGTCAAAGGTCAAGTGCCAAAGAGGTCAAAGTGTATAATTTCATGTATTGAGTTCGCTATGGCGATATCTCTAGAACCATTTGAGATATGAGCTTCAAACTTAAGGGTAGTACGTATCACCATAGAAAGATGGTCTAATTAGATTATGGATGATGAAGGTCAAAGGCAGAGGGTCACAGAGGTAAAAATTTTGGAGGGAAAGAAGGAAAAGGGAAAATGCCATTTATTTCTGATCTGGCAATGGCGGAGGCATATATTTCGACCACGCGCGGTCGAGGATTCATCTTGTTTGTCTCTAAATCTTGTTTTTTTTATAATTTTCCTAGCAGAAAGTTTGATGCTTGCTTTGTGAACGATGGTAACCTCCCGGATTTGACACACCTACAACCCCTGACTAAGTTTGTCAAGAGCTGGATCATGATGAACAACGGCAATGTCCAATGGAACTCGGACACCAAGGTGAGAATACATTGCTTTTGCTGTAGATAATGTTGGAGTTCATTTATTGTTACTTGATGAAGGTGATTTAGTGTTGAACAGCATTAATTTCAATATCTTATTCACGTAAATGCTTTGAAACAACGTCATATTTTGTAGATTTTTTTTTTAATATAAAAAAATTACAGTCTCAAAGTAACATTCATTTTTGGAGATGAATTCAAATATTCAATACAAGATGGAAGTATTACCCAATATATATGTATGGATGTATTGGGATTTGAAATAGTAGTCAGCATAGATTATACACTTCTGAAACTATGTCTGTTGTGCACATTGCACATAATTGTGTTTGCCTTAGCCGATGGTAGATACTAATTACGTTTTAAAAAAAAAACTGCATTATACTTATTATCTGTATCATGCTGTGTTATTGCTCTCAAAGAGTGTAACACACATTTATAAGTGTCTTTATAACACTAAAAATGCAATGTTCTATATCTTGCAGTTGAAGTACTTGTGGGGGGATATCAAGATACTGTCCCCTGACCCAATGGATATCCCACTCCTGGCACCCGGAGAGGAAGGTCCAATCTGCGTTGACTTTGAGGCTCCTGCCAAACCAGGACAGTATCAGAGCCACTGGAGGCTCACGCAGAAGGGGGAACAGTTTGGCCACCGTATCTGGTGCAATTTTATTGTTGACGAGGCCGAGGTTCTGGAGCCAAAGTGCGAGGTCAAGAAGACAGTGCAGGAAGAACTGCTGCTGCCTACTGTCAAGGTTGGTCTCTATTGTAGAAATGAAAAAGAAATATTCAATACCTTATCATTGGTACTGTGATCATGGCTTCTTGCATTGCAATGATATCTCTCACATTATCAGGGATGATATTCCTCCGATTTAAATAAAAATTCTGATTTTTTTTTTTTTTCTTTCTTTTTTTTTTTTTTTCCTCCAGGTATGCACAAAATTGCACAGTTTAAAGTCCCAAAATGCAAAAAGTCCCCATGAAGTTTATGGCTTATACAGTATTCTGATTGATTTTGTCATCACTGAATTTATCATGTTTCCTACCCCTACAGGAGAATGGAACAGCCCAGGCAGAGTCTAATGAGAACACCCCCTCCAGCGCAGTGGCACACCTCCAGACTGACCAATCAGACACCTGCTCTCCAACTAGACTGGTCTCATCCTCCGATGTACTCACTGCTCATGATGTCCTTTCCTTTGAGCTGCTCAGTATCCATGATGACCAGGATGCGGACAAGGAAGTCGCCGGTGTGAACAGTCCTGCTGCCACGACAACGCCAAACAACACCCCCATCGGTAGGAATTATTTCAAATCTTGTCTGGTATTATTGGCATGATCAGAAATTTAATTATTAAGAATACAGTTCTCACCTCATCTGATTTTGTTGATTTTGTTGTTAAGCCTGATTTTCAGCTGAAAAGGTGTTTAAATTATAACTCTTTTAGAACACTCAGCCCCTGGAAGTAAGATTGAGATACATATGACAATAGAGAGGATTGTAATAAAGATGAATTTAGTATGGTTATTGTTTTTACTTTCTGATCTTCAATATCTTCATTGAAGAGAAAGAAACATGCCATAAAAAGAGATATTTCATCTGAATGAGAAACAAACTAACTTTGCATTCCCTTCCTCAAACAGTGGGTCTGACTCCCTGCATCTCCCCGGTCCCTCAGCTGGACGAGAAGCTCCTATGCCGCAGGGTCTCGGAGCACAGTGACTTGGAGATCATCCGCAGAGAGGACATCCCTGAGATCATAGAGACCCAGGACACAGTCAAAGATGGAGCAGGGTCAGAACTGGCTCAGGATGGTGTGGCCGTTGCTTCATCTTTCTCAGATGATGAAGGTAAGCTCGCGTCAACAATGGGAAAATTTTTCGACCTCCTCAAGGGCTACGTGGGCTCCATGTATTCCAGTTGCTTTGGGGCAAATTTTCACTGTATTTTGAAGTTCAGTTTAGTCCAATCCGCCTAACTTACTTATCATTTATTCCTTGTTTTATTTTCAGATGAAGTTTAAAGTATCTGTATCTTGTCTTGTGACATACTGGATGATTATTTTTTTGTTGATTCTTCCAAGCCCTTAGATAAATTCATTATCCTGTGAAGGACATTCTTGTCAGTTCAGTTCAAATCATCCTAACTTACTGTTCATTGTATTCCTTTTTTACCTAATATTCAGATGAAGTCGAGAGTATATGTAACTCTTCTGACAGCAGTGACATGCTGGATGATTACTGTGTGGTGCCTCTACCGGATTGCTTTGATCCTTCTAAGCCTCTTGATAAATCTATGATCCTTGGCAGGTTGTTCTTGGCCACTCAGTTCAATCCATCCTAACTTACTTTTCTTTGTAATCCTTGTTTTTACCTGATATACAGATGATGTCGAGAGTATCTGTAGCTCCTCGGATAGCAGTGACATGCTGGATGATTACTGTGTGGTGCCTCTACCGGATTGCTTTGATCCTTCCAAGCCTCTTGATAAATCTATGACCCTTGGCAGGTTGTTCTTGGCCACTCAGTTCAATCCATCCTAACTTACTTTTCTTTATAATCCTTGTTTTTACCTGATATACAGATGATGTCGAGAGTATCTGTAGCTCCTCGGATAGCAGTGACATGCTGGATGATTATTGCGTGGTGCCTCTACCAGATTGCTTTGATCCTTCTAAGCCCCTGGATAAATCCATGATCCTCTCCTCGTCAATGGTATGTCATGCCACATTCCACCTCAACTTATTTATTTTTATGTAGCCGATTCACCTAAAGTTCAGACTGTGATTGACGTTACAGTTGATTGGTACTAAAGGAGCTAATGTCCTTTCAAATTGTGTGCCACTGAGCTAAAAAAAATGCAATTCGCTGTGCCATTGATCTCAGTAAGGACTGTATAACAATGCATAATTTAGATTCATATTAATATCATTATATTAAAAGGATTAAAATGCATAGGCTCCCTGGTTGCTCACTTACAAAGTTCAAGCATTAATTGTTCTCTTGGACACAGATGTAGCACAATCTATCAATCAACTATTTTCTTTCTTTTTTTTCATGTCTCAGACTTCAAGTATACTAAGACCAAGTGCTGAGAACACCCCTCTGGTTAGACTGCCTAGTTATGAAGAGAGTCAGGCAGAGATTGAAACCACTGCTGAAGATTCCTCAACTCCAGAAGCCTCTACTCCTGTGCTCCAAGGAGAAGACGATCCTCAGTTCACTGCTGTCCAAGAAGATATCCCTGCCCCGTCAGCGGAACAAGGTTCTGGACGTCAGACGGAGGAGATCATCCAGATGGAAGAGGTTCCTGCAGAAGAAACGACCAATGTGGTACCTTCTGTCGATGCCATCCTGAGCACGTCCAACCCTTCTCTTGAGACGACTCCTCTCATCCCGCTGTTGGCTGCCATGCCCGTCCAGCAGGAGGCCACCGTCCCCTGCTCCCTTAAACCAACCACACCCAATCCAGAGACAGTTGCAGTTGCACCCATGCCAGAGATAACTCTCCTGGCCAGCCCTGTGACGATGCCCACCCGGTCTGAGGAAGGGCTCCTGATCAACCCTGAAGGGAGTGTCCTCTATGCTACCAGAGAACCAGAGGTTAGAACAGCTTTGCATTAATTTACCATAACAAGGATAATTATAAGAGGCTTCTAATTGCCCCATCTATCAAATGCAACTATTCTGAGGCACATTGTGAAACATCAAAAAGAGCCAGAAAAAATTGCAAATTGTGTTGAACTTCCTTACGGTATATTCAGGTACTAAACAAATTACAGTACAAGTAATGTATACAATTTTACGAATGCTGAAGAGAAGTACAGCCTGTTCGGCACACAATATATATTGGTCACATCTATAAGCCAGAGTAAGGTCAAAGAGATGAGGAAAAAATATTGGTCTTAATTTAGTGACAGAACTTTTTTCCTAAATGCTTTTATAAATAGAGTTTAACAGTGCATTTGAGGAGCTTCATTGTTAGTGTATCTCAACTGTTCCACTGGTTCAAAAACTCTTTTCACAACTCCCTAAGAGCGATATTTAATGTGGCTTACAAAACATTAAAAAGAAGGCCGTAGAAGGGTGTGACACAAGTTTGAGCAATTCCTGGTAATCATCTTGTGTTTATCACTCTGTATACTTATTATTTGACTCTGTTGTCAGGTTGTGAGCGTGATTCGTGCGACCCCTGCTGCTGGTGGTGCTGAGGGGACCAATACAGACGTGATTGAAACAACTATCCAACCACAGGTAAAACAAGTTACAGTAGGATTACTTTCAAATTTCAAACATTTTTCAGTCTAAAATGCAAACCCTTTTAATTCAAGCATGTGTAAACATGTGTTCAGTTCAACAAGATTTTGTTGTGATCCGACCACCTCGTTAAAACAAGGCTGGAATGTATTTGAAAGGGAGGCTGACATGTTTATTAACATTTAACTTTCAGTGAATCCTTAACTAAAGAAACATTTTTATTTGTGTATCTGGACAATTAACACCAGGAAAACTACCAACCAATAAATAGGGATAGTTGTAGAGTCAGGGGGTAGATTTTTGGCGGGGGGAGGGGGGGTAGTTGCCCGGGCGCAATAGTATCGGGGGTAGTTGTCCTAGAACCCATTTTTAGCAATCTGGGGGGGGGGGGCATTTCATGAAAGGACTTGTCGGACATTTTATCCGACAAACTGTTATAAGCTATGGAAATGCTTGCATCTGATTGGCTGAGAGCAAATTTGTCGGATAAAATGTTTGACAAGTCCTTTGATGAAATGCCCCCTGTTTACTTACTGCCAATGTATTTTATATGTTTGTGCTATGTTTCAGGAGCGTGAGAGACAGGATGAACATGATGATGAGTTCCATGATGCACAAGATGAACCAACTCAACCACAGAATAGGTACAATGATGTCCAGCAGATTGAAGCTGACCCAGTCGATCTTTTAGGGTGAGTCCATTTATGTGTGTTGGGGAGGGTGTGGTTATTGACTTGCATGGTTGCAGAAATTCATGGGGGATGGGTTTGATTTTCAAATACACAAAAAATAATAATTAACCTTGAGGCGTCTTTACTGTTACTTGGGCCAGCCATGCAAAAAACAAAAAAATAAAAAACAAAACAACAACAACATTTTCCCCCCTTTTGTGTCGGTGGGGGGGGGGGGGGGGGTGTCAGGGTCAGTGCCCCTCCCTTAAAGTAGATTCTAGGCTTCTTATGTCTTAGTATTTGGGGGGGGGGGCAAATCTGCACCCCTAGGGATTATGATTAACCCTGACAAGGCCATGATGGTTAGTTTGGTTTTTGTTTGGTTTGCCAGTTCATAATCACATTGTTCTGCAGGATAAAGAAATCAGAATCAATTTTAACTTGTTTCTCATATGTTGCGACTCCATTAAAAACAGTAAGATAAAGTAATGTATACAGTCCTTACTGAGATCAACGTCTTTTTGGTTATTGCAACAAGTGGGCTTATCTCCATTAACTGGTGTACAACAGGGGCACAAGAGTTCAGCTTTGTAGCTGCTTCAATTTAAAACCACATTTCTCACATTGATATACATGCATATTCTAATTGAGGTTATTGTCTTATGCCCAGCAGGTATACAGCAGCACGAGCAGTTGAGGTGGCAGGGAGTGTGGTGAGACAAGCATTTGATACAGCAGCTAACTCAGTCAATGCTCTGCTTAGACCTCAGGTAAGATCCACTCTATTGCTGCAACTGCAGGGTACCCAGCCCATCAGGGAAATAGGGGGAAATTATTTTACTTTTTTCCAGTCAGTGAAAAGTCAGGGAATATGATAATAATGCTTAAAAATCAGGGAAAAGTCAGAGAACTTTGATTGGCCCAAAAATCAAAAGTTCGGTAGTCGGTCACACTAGTGTTAAATACTGCAAATATTTCACGGCGACAACAAAGAAAACACGCGAAACTGGAAATGGGTTTAAATAATTATCAGGGAATTTTTAGATTTCATCAGGGAAAAATCAGGGAATTTTGTTTTCTTGAAATGCTGGGAACCCTGGACTGACATCTTTTATATACAGTCCATTCCCATTAGCAGTCCAAACCAATTACCTGGTTCTAACAAAATCTTGTTACTGATAAGTAAAACATAAACATAAGTTTGCAAATTTTGGAATTGGACTTATTGAAATATTGCCTTGTAATAAAATTTTTTGTTAGAACATGAGTTGGAATTGGAATGTAATTTTTCTTATTTACAAATGTAAAATATCGAAATGTGTTTCCTAATCACACTGTCACTGTTTCAGTTCAGTGTTAATGGGCTGTAGGTTTCTTCGCACTCATCTTGTCCAACCATAGATAGGGCAGTCCAAACATAGTTTTGTACCTTTTTCCAACAATAAAGAATATATAAGTTTTCAAAAAATATGTTGTCTTTTTATTATTAAAGGAAATGGACTGAAAGAGAATGAAAATGATGGAATATACAGTGCGTCCCAGATAAAAGTAAACCCAACTTTGAGAGCCTCATATTGAAATTGTATAACTTATGTGTCATTAAAGTTAATATCATGACAAAGAGTAACTCAAATTCTATCCAGTGATGCCAAAAGTAGGCCTATACCTGAACTGTCATGGATGACTGAGCACTCAAGTTTTTGAAAACTTTGGTCAGAAACCATTTGACCAAATTTTCTGAGAAGCAGCACTTGCTTTCTGATCATTCAATGTTTGTTTGAGGTCAGCCTTCCTGAGCCTATTCATTAGGGACAAAAGATTACTTGAACTATTGAAATGCAAGGGCTGCTTTTGCTCAAACTTGGTACGAGGCACTTTTTACGCTTACTTTTTAAAGCCCAACTGCTTAGTCATTCGTCACAACATAGGTACAAGTTTGGTATCATTGAAAAGAATATGAGTTTTAATTCAATTCAATTTCAATTTCAATTCAATTTCGGTTTTATTAACATCAAACAATATAACAAAAGTCCAAGGACTAATAATGTCATATTCACAATAAATACAGACATATAAATGCACATGATATGCTTCAAATATACAGTTAAATCATGAAAAAATACTGAGTTACAGGTACTATGGCAGAAAATTAAAAATTAAAAAAAAATAGTTGCTCTTTATCATGCAATAAATTTCAAGATGGCCCAAGCTATAATATTTTTATATGAGGCTCTCAAAGTTGGGTTTACTTTTTTCTGGTACGCACTGTATATAGAGAGAGAAATAAAAAAAAATTTCATGAGGAATTATGTGAATCGCTTGTCTTATATTCAACAGCCTGTCCCAATGCCTGCCCAATACGAGCCCCCAACGCTATCAGCGATGGATCAGCTGATTGAGATGGGATTCGGAGATAGAACCAGGAACCAAGAACTTCTTGAGAAGCACAATGATGATGTCTCAAGATGTGTCCAGGATCTCCTACAGGTAGAGGACAATAACTGGCCCAACAACAGACATTAGGACCAAGAACTGAGGCAATAATCTAGATCCAAAGCCCTGGTAACAAGAACTGTCCATTGATGTGCATCAAGACCTATAACCAATGCTGCAAGGACTAGACCTCACTCATTAACAGGCAATTAAGACCTGTTGTGAATGTCACAAGGACTTGTACTTGCTGAATAACAAGACATTAAAACCCAGAATAAAGACCTTGAGTCCAGGTTTCTAGGGCATCCTTGTTTTATTTGATTTGTACTTTATAATATCAGACCATGTAAGAATATTCCTAACCTATAGTAAAACGTTTATTTTAGATTTGTTTATGCTACCATTTCAGATCGTAACGTGAAAAGGGAACTTGTGAAACTCTTTTTTATTTTGAAATATTTCAAAGATATCACTTCTTAAAAAAAAATTTTTTTTTTAATGTTTATTTTGCACTTATGTAATATGGTTGTTTCAAAAAAAAATTTCTCAAAAGCCATCGTTGAAAGTTGATATTTATTGATTAATTGATAAGTATAATTAGTTTGTTTAACTTTGAAAAACATTTTTTATCACATAATTGTACGAATTCTTCGAACTTGTTGCATAAAATTTGTTTAATGTTTGTTATTGTAAGTTCAAGTTATCCATGAACATAATTGTAAGTTTGATAGCTGAGAACTTTTTAAACATACTGCACCATTATCTTTGAAATCATTGTATGGTTCTTATAGCACACCAATTCATACTCTTCATGATTTTGTAAAGGTTTGAATTTAAGCATGTTTATTTTTAAGATACCTATGTATGTCTCCACGTATTTCTTCCAAATTGACTTTTTTTTTGGTTTGCTTTTTCTTTTGTTATATTCTGAACTCTGCACCTATACATAAATAAACATTTTCAAAATTAATAATGAAAAAGCCATTGCTTGGCTGATGAGGTATTTGCTTATGAGAATTTGCAATTTATCTATAGCTGTACAAGTGCTTTGGACTCTGGATATCTCTGTCATGGTCTAGGTTGTAATATCACTTTTTTGGTCACAAGTAAAAATGATTTTACAACTTTGATAATAGTGTTTACTTGTCATGCCTAATGTAAATGTTTGATGTTATGAATGTTATTTGAGGAAGACAGACAAACTGATTTGTTGTCAAATGGTGTATACTTGGCATAGCTTCTATAATCAAGTGCGCATTGCTGTATTGTATATGAACCAATTCTCTTACATGAATATGTATTAAGATTTGTACATTAGTAAAACTGATATGAATTTATGCCAGAATTATTATTGTATATGATTATTATTCTTGTTCAAGTACTGCATGATACATGAGTATCTCCAATATTTTATTTTCTCTATCATGTGTCAAAAAAGTCTGATGGAATAATTGTAATTATATTAAAGAAAGAGATAAGACTTGTACATTGTAGTGTAAAAGTATAACAAGAATATGTATTATAAACTGTAGATAAAAACAAACATTAATGTTTATTTAACACAGATTCTCATGTGCCCCTATATTTGAAGGTAAAATTCATAATATATAAATTATTATAGTTTATAAATAAAATCTAAATAGAGCCCACGTCGTTTGGGGGTTGCTTCCCAATATTTTATATATGTACTTAAAATAACACTTCTTTAGATCGAAGAAACTGGAAATCAAATGTAGGGCTACATAAAAAAATATGTAAATTTATTTTGAAATTAAGTATTTACCTTTTATTTGATTTGTAATGATGCTATATTAAAAGTTATAGTAATATTCAGGAAATGATCCAAAATAAATAAACGTGCATGTATATCTTAACCGTTAGACTGTATTATTCACAGAATTACTGCCAAAATGCAGTAAATGAGAAAAAGGGAATTAACATTTTATAGTTCTGTCTTCTTTTCGATATTATTTAACTACCGACTAAAACATTGTTTTTATCCATTTGCCCAGACTTCTACTACTATTCTTACAAAGAGATATTTTACTGCTTGTGCATAGATGAGTTATATTCAAATATTTTAATGGTTTGAGAAGAATTTGCAGCTTTTGATTGGAGTATGAACTAATCATGTATCTTAGATGTTATACATGTATTAAAAGTGAACTAAGGAAGATGTGTTTACCATATTAGAGTGTATGCATGTTAAGATTGGTGTGGTGTCAGAGACTGATGGAATTCAGCTTAAAAAATGTGTCGTAATTGATGAATGTAAAAGAAGAAAGAAAGTATTGAAATAAAAATGTATATTAAAATAATTTGTCTTATTCATTGTTTTGTATTTTTATTTGTTCCAACATTGTGTAGTGTGGGTGTGTTAATAGATAAACTTTCTGATTTAACATACCACATTGTGTACTCTGGTTTATGCAAACCCGCTGGGCCCCTTAACACAAAGGCCCGTATTCACAAAGGTGGCCTAAAGTTAAGCCTAGCTCAAATCTGTAGTTTAACTATGGCTAACAAAATAGGAGACAAAATCTACTTTGCAATGTTCCATACACATGTACTGGATTCTGAAATTGTGCCTATAGTGGTTAGGAAAACTTTTGTACATCATCCCCATGCAGTTTTTGATAGTTTAAGAACCAACAATTCTGATAAATCGAACATTTACTTTTCAAGATTGTCTCCCATTTTGCTAGTCATAGTTAGACCACAGATTTAAGCCAGGCTTAACTTTAGGCCACCTTTGTGAATACGGGTCAAAGGTTTGCTATCAAATTCAAAATAACTATTCTGATTTGTTGCTGTTATTAACAACAATCTTTTTTTGGCTATGGCTATTTTGTGGTTGATTGTAACCTGTTAGGAAGCCCAGGTGATCCCTGCATTAAAGGAGGACTCTGGGCTGAAATTGAAATATTTTGAAAAACAAAGTAAAATTCCAAAAGCACAACACTGAAAATTTCATCAAAATCAGATGAGAAATAGCAAAGTTATGAATTTCTTAGGTTTTGACATTTTCATAGGAAACAGTTCTTGGCATAACCAGGATAACCTCATGCATATTCAAATGAGCAAACTGATGATGTCACAGTCCCCCCACTTCTTGTGTATTATATTATTTGAAATCCTTTTTGTCACATTTTTTCATACATTGCGTATAAAAAAATCTATCCCTCATACTGAAATAAGTAAGCACTTGTGACCTTGAACATTCCACAAGGAGTTACCGCTGTTTTTTATGCCCTTGGGGCAGAACAGCTGGATAATTGGTATTTCATACAATAAAATACAAAGTATAAGTAGGGAGACTGTTACATCAGTTTGCTCATTTGAATATGCATGAGGTTTATCATGGTTATGCCAAGAACTGTTTCCTATAAAAATGTCTAAATTCTAAAAAGTTTATAACTTTGCTATTTCTCGTCCGATTTTGATGAAATTTTCAGTGTTGTGCTTTATAAATTTTAATTTATTTTTGTTAACATACAAACTCCAGCCTGGAGGAATCCTTTAATCTAATGGGAAAGAAATAACTCAGTTGGCAAGGTTAAGTAAAAATCCAGTAATTCGCTAATGATTTAGGTATTAGAACATATGATATTGGTTTTCTGTGGGAAATAATCAATGTAAATGCGATAAATGGTATAGTAAATAAAGGCTATTGAGTTGTATTCACATATTTTGAATAGAACAGAAACAAAGTAAGAATTTCCGCATTGTGAACAGAGTAACAGCCTACCGCACAAATAATCTTTTTTTTTTTTTTTTTTTTTTTTTTTTTTTTTTTTAAGTCTTGGGCCAATTAGGCTATAGCAATTCTGCCCCTAAAAACAAAATGATCCATATATCAATAAATCTGGTAAAAAAAGAAAAACATTATTGAGCTTAATCAAACTGTAAAATGTCACGAGTGTTGACCTATACCCCTCCCTGCTCAATCCTACCCCTCCCCCATTGGCGTTATAGAGCATCCCCCCCCCCCCCCCCACTTACAAAAGAAAGTGCATCATGCCTCTTCCGATGATGAATACTAGTAGTTCATTCCCCCACTAACAACAAAAGAAATAATGCATGAATACGCCCCACCCTCTCAAAAAAAAAAAAAAAAAAACCCTCGGCCACACCCGGGAGGCCACACCCGGGGGCCACACCCACGTATCGTGGCCGCGCCCACAATTATCCAGAGAGTATTCTTGTGGAAGTTATCGTAGTACCGTATAGGCCTCAGCCGCGCCACGCGGGCAGTATAGGCCCTACGTGCGACGTGCATGCGTAAAAGCAAGGATGTTTGTGAGTCATCTTTGTATATACAACGTGTAAAATCATTTTGAAACGTTTGTGCATGCACAATAATTGTGTTTGTTTGTCACGAACTGAACAGCCATTAAATTATTAACTAATTGTGATTGCCTGAATACGCGACATTATTATCATTATTTGACATCAGTATTTCAGGCAATCTTTCTGGATAGATGTTCCGGAGAGGTGAGTTATTTCATTATAAATTTGCAATGCACCACAAAGTTCGAGAATCTCGCATGTTTGGGTTGTGGAACGAGACGCTTAGCTTTTCCAGCGCCGTAGCTTCCCGCTACATGTCATCGCAATTTTCGTCTAGATCTAGGCCTGCATGGTTGCGACACCTCTCTCTCTTGGCTGATCCCTCCACTATTTTGGAGATTCCTGTAGTCCAGAAAGTGAATATAGGTCCTGTGGATTATGACATGTGCAAG
>CALNVZ010002974.1:9818994-9833839 GCA_940671915.1 Paracentrotus lividus
GAAGTTTGCAAGTTGTCTTGTTGGTGTAGTGGTGGGAGAGTGAGTGAGACAGTGACGGTGACTATTCAGGATCGACTCAGCTATTCCTCTTGTTTTTATTTAGACTAAATAAACTGCAAGTGCAAATTGTATTTTTTTTTTCTCATGGTAAAATATGATTTCAAAACTTTTTACAGCTTTCCCAATCCCATCATATGTTTAAAATATTATTATAAACCATAATATAAAACATCATTAAATATATTATTTTGTATGCTGCTTTTATTTATTGTGTTTATCCACGCTAGTTACCACCGCTACATTATGAGCCCACAACCCAAAGTCCAGAATCGCGATTGCATTTATTTTTATAAATCAACTTATTAATTGGAAAATAAAGACTTAAACGTACCATTTCTAAATTCTAGCTGACTGCGTTATTTCCTATCCAAATCAACTTCCCGTGGTATGTCATCATCCCAGGGGGGTCACTCACCACATGATGTGCTACGCATGCGTGTCCCCAAAAAAGGGTCGAAAAGGGTCTCTTTTCAGCCTTTCGGCGGCGTCGACGCTTTCCTTAAAATAGGGGTGTTTTTTCATTTCAATCTCCATTTTCATAAAAATAGGGGTGTTTTCAGTGGAAATCGTTGTATTGGGGTCAAAATTTCACGGTGTTTATACCATTTAGGGTATGTTTTTCCAGTCTGACGTCGAAAAGGGTGCAAATTTGACTTCATGCAATGAGACGTTTAGGGTCCATTTTCAGTCTGACGTCGAAAAGGGGTGCAAATTTGACTCCATGCAATGAGACGTTTAGGGTCCATTTTCAGGGTGCGGGGACACGTATGGGTAGCACTTTTTTGTCTGAGTGACCCCCCCCCTCCCCCGGGGTCATCATCTGTTTTTCCTTTGTATTAGCTTTAAAATTCCAAATTTAAATGTGAATTTGAAGATACGACACACACGTCTAGGTCACTAACATGCTGTTTCAAAAGAACGTAGAGGGCGAAAAAACAAATAACGCCTTGTGTACTAAATAAGGTAAAGATACTACTTCCGAGAGTACTTTTGCATTCCATTCTGTTTATAATGCTGATCGATATATCAACTGAGGTCAAAGAAAATAATATAATAAAAAAGAAGGAGAATAAGAAAAAAAAAAGAAAAAAAAAAGAAAAAAAGAAAGAAAGAAAGAAAGAAATGAAAAGAAAACAGAGAAAAAATGGGGAAAAAGGGAAGAAAAAAGATAGAGAGAGAAAGAGAAGAAAAAGAAGAAAAGAAAAAAATATATAGAAAAAAGGGAAGAAGGGTAAACGGAAGAGAGAGAGAGAGAGATTAAAAAGAGAAGGAAATTATGGAGAAAAACAAGAAGAGAGAGAGAAAAGAAAAAGAAGAGAAGTATGGAGGGAAAAAAGGGAAGAAGGGAAAAGGGAAAAGAGAGAAAAAAAAAGAAGAAAAGTATGGAGAGAAAAAAGAAGAGAAGTATGGAGGGAAAAAAAGGGAAGAAGGGAAAAGGGAAGAGAGAGGGAAAAAAAGAGAAGAAAAGTGTGGAAAAAAAAAAGAAGAGAGAGAGAGAGAGAAGAAAAAGAAAAGAAGTATGGAGGGAAAGAATATTTGATAAAAAGAAGAAGAGAAATGGGGGGAGACAAGAAACAAACAAAAAATAATAAAGAAAAAAAAGAGCAGAAAAAGAAAAATATGTAAATTATAGCAGTGGCAAAAATAGTTGTATGCTATAGGCCTATAATAGCTAGGCTGACATCGATCAAGATTAGCTTTATCTTTCAACAAGATGGATCAGCATTACGCGAAGTTACAAGTCAACTCTACCTTTAAAAAAAATTCAATTCGCTCAGGTACAATGATCTGAGGACTCGTGAGGCTCGCCCACACAGCGATATCACCGACGAATGTAATTTGAGCCAGGGGGGCATTTCACGAAACCGTCATAAGTCTAACTTCTTGACTAAATCGGAGATAGTGAACAACTTGTCCTCAAGTGGGTTCCACGAAGCCCTCTCTGACAAGATTGAGGACAAGAAGCTGACTAAATACTTCTGACAGCACCGAACCTGTCATATCTTTTGGATAGCGCTTATACACGACAATCAAACGCATTTTATGGCAAGCGATCGGTTTAGGCGTATTGTATTTGCCGTGGCAATCTTGATTTTCTCATTGATGTTCATATAAAATGTGAAAACCTCGGGATCTTGGTCTAATATGCATTCAGAAAATAAATGGTTGTTTAATAATGATCGAGTGCTTTTTATATCTAATCAAGAAATAATATGGAGTAAATATATCCAATCAAGAAATAATATTGAGTAAATATATCCAATTAAGAAATAATATTGAGTAAATTTATAATCATCATTTAGCCTACCATAAAGCTACATAAAGAGACCCGTAAAGACTACGTTGGTAGTAAAATCGATTTCATTACCGGTAGTCCCAAAATATTTTGATAAGTAATTTTGAATAGATATTTAAAAAAATTGTAACATATTTTTGATTTCTTTTCGTCAGCAAACAAAAAATAGAGAAAAAACTCAATCTAGCTCCATTTTCAGCTAGCATAATTTTTTCATAGTCTGTTTTACGAAACTATCAAATTAGCACATGCGGGGGTAACCCGTCTGCATGTTTCCGACGTGGTATTAATTTCATGATCAACACCTTCTAAACTACATGCATTAAGTGACAGTGCTGTATTAATACAAATTTTTATAGCACTTCACAATAATTTTATTAAGTTTCATAACTGTTTTTGACCGATTTCATGACGTCAATTTCGATAATGTTGAAATTTTTTTCCCGACTTAGTAAGATTGGAGCTAACTCCGTGGGTTGGTGGATAATAGATATGACTAACTTGTCCATGGCTCGTGAACGACCCGCACTGCTCTACAGCGATACCAAATTTGGAAAGGGCTGAGTTGATTTGTGACCCTCTTTTACAATGTAGCAATTGGTGGACACGCTGTAAACACATTGAGGGCCCAATTTCACTACAGTGGACTATAGAATCAAATGCAGTTTGTTTTTTCTCCTATTTTTTCTACTTTTTTGTCAGGTAGAGGTGGTCTACAAATTTGAAGAATTTGTGAAGATGAATTATACTTTTAATATTTCTACATATATCTTTATTTTTATTGCAGGCAGTGGGGGCCAAGAAAAATGAAGAAAAAGTGGTAAAAAAAATCTACTTTTATTCAAATGACTTGGTCAACAAGGTCGATACTACATTGTATGTATCGACCTCGTAGCAATGAGTGGTTTATCCATGTCAAATATATTACCCATAATAAGATCTATTTTTTTTTAACCTTAATACATTTTTTTTAGGTCTGACAAATAATGGCTGAATACATTCAAGACCTTGTGTTTTCTGCTGACTTTTGGGTCAAGCCAATATTAATTAGGCTGATATGTTTCTTTTCATAAAGAAAAAAACTGAAATTCTGTAAGAATGCATGGACGCATCCACTTAAACTTATGCATGGTCAATTCATAATTGACCTTGCACTGGAAGTACCTTACTGCAGCAGTTTTCTTCCAATGGAAAGTCAATGCAGAAAAAGTAAAAATGGTGTCTTGAGAAGCTCAGCCCAGTCAAGTGGGTGTACCACAAAGACTTACGATTGATTAAAAGTTACGGTTGATTTTTTTCTCGGCACCTCATTTGGAAACCAGAGTACAGTCATAGATTAGGACTTGGATATGATTAAGAGTAGGGTTAGGGCTAGAGTTAGGATTAAGATCATCAGCTTTGGAGAATCCTGTCCATGATGAGACTACCAGAAAAAATCAATCGTAACTTTTAATCAATCGTAAGTCTTTGTGGTACACCCACTGGTGGCATTTCCAAAAGGGTCTAAAAATTGTACTTAAACATAAAAAATGTCTAATTGAAGAATTATATTGCAATGATACTATAGATTACCTTAATTTATTTGAGGTAGGCTTAAAGCTGATTTCACTAATTATTATTGAGAAGTTTCCTTAGCAACCAAGAGGGTGACAGACAGCCATTTTTCAGTACAGCCTTATGTTGGTTTGCAGCTGTATGTAGGACGCATCATGCCATGGGGGGGGGGGGGGGAGTGAATAATTTTGCATGCAACTGTACATTATATATATTTTTATATATTTGTATGCTATTTGTATGCTACTTATTAATTGTTGTTTATCCCTGTCAAACATATTTCCTGATCTAATTTTGACCTTACATTGTTTTAGGTCTGACAATAATGGCTGAATACATTCCAAGACCTTGTGTTTTCTGTGGTCCTTCTGGGTCAGGCAAGAGCACATTGATCAAACAGCTGATGGATGAACACAAAGACACATTCGGATTCTCTGTCAGTCGTAAGTCCATCTACTCAATTCAAATCAATAATAGAATTTATGACGATCTTAGCTTTGGAGTTATAGTTTGTTGATTGTTTGAACTAGCAAATATAGACCAATTCGGCATGGCTGTTGTTTTTTTTAATGGTAATTTATAGCTGGGGGGCTTCCAGTATACGTACATGTACATTGTAACAGAAGAAAATGTACATACACCCTGACATACATGTACCCAAACCTTCATTGCATAACCCATTGTAAGCCCCCCAGCTATGGCCACCAGTCGGATTGGTTTATAGCAAGCTTACATACAAAATGTTGTGTTTATTAAAAACTACATTAACTCATCTTCTTTGACTGCCTTATTTTCTCATAATTGGTCATTAACTGACATTTTGATCACTATTTTCTTCTAGAACTTTTGTGGAGTTATAAATTTTCATGTACTAGTTTTGGGGATTTTTTTGGGTACGTTTTGTTGGATTCTCTGATCATTCATTACATCTGCATTATGATCAGCAAACTGAAAGTTTATCTTCAAAAAACAAATAATATTAATTTGACAATCTCTATGGTGATTGATTGCAGTTGGCAGAGTTTCAAATATGGCCTTGACAAGTGTAAACAATATGGAATGTAAACAATTGAAGGTTATTTTCTATTCAATGGAAATATTTTGTTTGTGTCTGTCAAAGTTTACATAAACTGTACATTCATAATTTTTTCCCTTCAAAGTTCATGTATTTAACATACATCATTAATAGCCTGAGAAAAACATAGCAGCAATGTAATTACTAATTACATTAAGTACTGATCTAAAATAATAATTTATGGAAAAAAAAGTCTCCATTTGTATTAAAACGAATGTTCCAGTGTTGTTTGACTTGTGGTCCTATGTTGTTGTTGTTGTTTTTATATTTTACGGCGCTTTCATTCATGATATGAATATTTGTGCCATATCATTTGCGTTTTTTTCTTTCTTTTTTTTAAAGAAAATCTTATAATTATGGTTTTTCCTGTTGAAAAGATCTTTTTTTTTTTAGTACAAAGCCTTGCTTGATGATAATCAAGAAAATCAATAAATCAGTTGTATATCAAATGTGTGTGATGTTATGTCTATCACAGCCTCTTCATGTTTTCATTATAATAACTCAAACCACACAATGCTTTAAATTGGTCATAGGCAGCAATTATAATCACACTGCTGTAAGTGCTATTTCTTTTTTGTTGTTGTTGTTTTGGTTTAGATACGACCAGGAATCCAAGGCCAGGGGAACAGGATGGTGTTCGTAAGTTAAAAATTTCCAAGTCTTTATATTTACTACACTATGTACATGTACATTCCAATCAGACATGTATGGACTGAATACTTGGATTTGTGTTTCTCAATTTTTCTTTCAAATTTACACATACTCTAGGCCTATAACATAATTTCCTACTGAATGTGTGCTGGCAAGATTATGTCATATTCATAATCTGCATGTGAAATATATGTTCATATGTATCTCAATCCAGGTTTAGAAATGGGAACTGGTATAATTAGCTGATAAGAAAAACGTCCTTAAATGGTTTAGGGCCTTGTCATTAAACTGTGGCTAAAGCTACCTAGGTAATTTTTCGATTATTTAAGACTGCATACAGAAATATGGGTTACAGTTTAATAAACCAACTTTTGACACATGTGATGTTCTGTTACAAAGTGTTCTTGAGATGGTCAGTGAGCTGGTTTTATGTTCATGGATTTGTTTGTGGGCAAATATTAGTGGGGTTTGTTATGTCATTCCGTAGGACTAAACTGCCCAAAGTGATATTTGGGTGGATTTGGCTTCTAGAGGGTCCCACTCATCCAATGATGGGGTTCCAAATTCAGACCCTCCATCATTCTTATTGGGCCCTTTGGGGCGCCATTGGCCGCAATATATGAATTTTGTTCTTCTCCCATTCAAGAATTATCCACCAATGTCCTGTAGGGTTTGTCAGAATTCAAAAGAAATTCAATACGGAATAATATTGCATCATATTAAAATTTACTTTCTTCACAGTTTAGGGGTCCAATGACAAAAGATTGTGAAAAATGAAGGCGCGAAGTAAAAATTGAGTAAAAATGTTGCGTACTTGACAACAGATGGGACAAACAATATTTGATAGATGTTTTTAAAAAAATACCCTTAAATACAACGTCTGGTCACTCTAAATGCATGGAAATTCAAAAAATAAAAGTTGAACTGGAGTACTTTACAAATAAGTTTTCCTAAAATATCGCAGGTTTGTTTTGTTAGCAAGGATTTGCCCCTCTACACTCCCATGCCCTGCTTGAAATATTCACATAAAAAATAAAAAGGGAAGTGACACTATTATGCGTCATTAAGATCCAGTGGCAGATCCAGGCGGGCGCAGGGGACGCGCACCCCTGTATATTTCAAAACACTCATTGACTGTACATGTTAAATTGAAATTTTCGCGGCTGCGTCCCTAATTTCCAAAATTTTTTTGGGATGAGCCCCAATTTTCTTTATCTTTGATCCGCCAGTTCTTTGCATGTTAACTCGAAAAGAAAGACAAGAACTTGGTTTAAAATAATGTATCACTGTGCGCTATGCCCGCTCCTCAAAAACATACTAGGCCTAGTACCCCTTGACTATCAGTGGCGGATTGTACACCCAATTTTTTTTCATCACATCCCGAGCGAGCAAAAAGATACATCTTTTTTTTTTCACGTCACGCTGGTCGTGCGATAAGCGGAGGGGGGGGGGGATGGTTGGGTAGGATGTTAATTTTTTTCGGTCTTCAGCGAACAAGAGTTTCTGTTGTCAATTGTGTCAGCAAGTCATATTGTCCCCCCCCTTTTTTTTAAATGATTTATTAAATATTTTTAGGAGGCGGTGCAGGCTCACTGGGCCCCCTTGATCGCACCGGACTATTGCTAACGCCAAAATACGAGATAGTTGGGCTGTTTACATTAAATCATGGCGAGCTCGTAGAGCGAGCCAAAATAATTTTATAAATATATTCCTTTATATACTTGATAACAAATGGGAGCAAGAAGGCCATGATATGAAGTCCTGCCCGAAATATAGGCTGAGCCCCAACAAAGATAATAAGGAACCCTCTGGTTCCTACAATAAAAAATAATACTTAAAGGCATTCGAGCACGCCAGGGCGAGCTGAAAATAAAAGTCGTGATCTTGAGGATAGACCGAAGAGTTATTTTAATAGCAATCGGTAGCAGGAAAAGGGGCTACAGTATATCGCAGCCTCCTACAAAGGGAGAGGGGGTTAAATGGCTGAGTCCAAAACCGATAGGAGGATGCCCTTTGTAAGGGCTCATGAAATGAAGACCCCACCCACAACAACGGGGGTGTTCAAAGACTGATACCCAATCCAGATAGTAGTACGGACCTTGATTCCTACAAAACCAAACATAACTTTAAAATTTGCAAAAGCTGCAGAGTGGTTTAATAAAAGGATGTTATTAGAGATTTTGAAATTTATTTGGGATGTTTTAAACGAAATTGGGAGCCGGGACAAGGAGGGAAAGGGGTCCCAATTATACCCATGCCCCCTCAAACATTAAGGTCATAGTATCAGCCCCAACCAATCAGCAAGGGGAGGAGCTCAGACCTCGGTATCTTTTAAAAAAATTTAAGTCAAATCAGAAACCTGATATTTGGTGAATAGAGACGCAACTATGTGAGCTGTATTAAAAGAAATTAGAAGAGGGTCACTGATTCCACCCTTCACTAAGTACAGATGGAGGGGCTTAAATCGATTATGCTGAGACTCCCCCCCGTAACCTTCACAACAACAAAATAAAAGCTAAACGCCAACAAACAAAAGAAAAAAAAGAAAGAAAGAAAAGAAAAGAAAAAAAAACATCTAAGGTTTCAATATGTATATAATCTCGATATACTGTACTTATGGCATCATAATTTGAATCATTAATTTAGATATGGTAGCTTGTTGTTTGCTTGCTTGGGTAATTTGACTTTACACTTGTTGTTTTGTGTTTTTGTTTGTTCTCAAGTGGTGGATCCAGAATTTATAACAAGGGGGGGGGTGGGGGGGCCAAATCGAATTCAGATTTTGGTACATCCCAATTTTTTCTTCCCATGAACACTCACGGACGAAGCCAAAAGGTACACTCATTTTTTTAACGTCAACGAAAGCGGGGGGGGAGGGGGAAAGAGGGGGGGGGGGCATGTATCTTAACTTCGCTTATTTTCTAGGAGGGGGGCCAGTCGGTCTCCCCTGGACCGCGCCTGGTTCTTAACCCCCCCCCCCAACATCTCATGTATGAAGTGTCACACAGGAACGAAATGAGTCCTCCATGTTCCAATCCCATGAACAATTATCATATAAATGCGAGGATTATCATACATAACCGTATAAGTTTAAACTGTAGTGATATCCGGATAGATAATCGTGAACGGGGGGCTAGGGTGGCATAACACACAATAACTATAATAAAATGCCACAGCTACATTTTTACCATGTGCATAAGTATTAAATTATATCTCTCTTTCTCCTTCTGATTCGTGCATTAAAGCCGTCCCAAAGATGATTTTTGAGAAGACATTTTGAAATCATTTTCCAAAATGTATATGGCGCCCTCTAGCTGTTGAATTATGATTTCCAGGAAATTAGGGCTGATTTTTACATTACCTTGGTTAATATAGTTTTGTTGATGGTGTATTGATGTACGGTGCTTCAATGTTACCACTGAATGTTTACAAAGTGTCTTTCATGCAAAATTTGCCAAGATAAGAAAATTGACTCGTTGTCAACATTGTCATTTTTTTATTTTTAATTTTGTTGTCATAATTCTGCAATATGAGCCCCATTATATTAAAAATGATACAACTGTTAGGATGAAAATATCCTGATAATGACTTACTTGACATTCTGGGTACTTAGATTAAAATTGTAATAAAAATTTGATTTGAAGGAGGAATACACACATTTTCCTAATGGGCCAATATGGCCCTTAAAGGCCCCAGGAAATGAAGGAGGGGTCCGAAAAAATTGAAGACCCCATCATTTCTGAATAGCTTGATCGCTAATGGACCCAAAAATGCAAAAATATCAAAATGGGCGTTTCAGTCGCACGAGAGCTGTTTTGGTGACATACCATACCGCACTATATTTTTCAAAGTACTTCCTGGTAAATAAAAAAAATCACCTTACCAATATATAAAGATATTAACTATATACCGAGTGAGTCAAAAAAAACTTTACACCTAGAAAAATGTCAATAAAAGGAAAACCAATTTATAAACCCCAAATTATTTTACATATTCTGAAAGAGTAACTCCTCCCGCATCTTCTGGTACCATTTTTGTGTGGTATGTCCTTACGCTTGGATGAACACGACTCATTGTTTGCGAACATGTCAATTTCGAATTGTGCCAGAATGGGAGTAAAATCAAAACAACAAAAAGCTAGAAAAAACAACTTCATCGTGATTAAAATAGCATAACTTTTTAACAAAAATGTCTTCCGCTTAATAACTTGGCAGGGTTGTTGTTACACATATTGACTACATTTTGTATGTAAATTAGATTGACTCGTGCAATAATGCACGAATGAGAACACATTAAAAACTAAATTGCCATTGACAGACCAAAAAGGCCTCCTAATACTTCAAAAAGTGATTATTTTGTCTTTGACGTGTGCTCACTCATGCCTTATTCTACAGATCTATCTAACTTTCATACAAAATGTAGTCAATATGTGTAACAATGACCCTGCCAAGTAATTAAGCGGAAGACATTTTCGTTAAAAAGTTATGCTATTAAAATCAGGATGAAGTTGCTTTTTTCCAGCTTTTTGTTGTTTTGATTTTACTCCCATTCTGGCACAATTCGAAATTTACAAGTTCGCAAACAATGCGTCGTGTTCATCCAAGCGTAAAGACATACCACACGAAAATGGTACCAGAAGATGCGGAAGGAGTTATTCTTTCAGAATATGTAAAATAATTTGGGTTTTATAAATTGGTTTTCTTTTTATTGACATTTTTCTAGGTGTAAAGTTTTTTTTGACTCACTCGGTATATGCAAAGTAGTTAAGAATTAGAATGGGGAAATTGTACAAATTTACAGAGGTACGTGTTATATAGTCGACATCAGTCTAATTGAATTGAACAATAATTATTTTTTTTTTTTCCATTCTTCAGTGCATGAATGCTATTGTACATGTATGCGTAACTCCAGGATTGCTCATAATGAAAGGGCGCACAGTGTATGAAGCTGAAGGTCGAGAATGATAGCCACAAATATTGACTACCTGCGATATTTAATTACCTTTTCAAGTTGCACAGCTAACAATAGAGATCTGTATAGTGACAATACACATGCTGCACTTTGTTTATTTAGCTGAAGCCACCTTGAATAATCTAATTGCGATATAAGATGTCAAGATCATTGAATTACTGCACGTACTGGGGCAATCTTTATTAGATTACAGTGTAGCCTGTATTACACTCTTTGAAGTATGGAATTAAAAAAAAAATGAATTGAAACAGATGATGTAAAAAAAAAAAAAAAAAAAATGCTTACATAGTATTACACAAATGCGTGACTATATATGCATTTGGAGGAAATTCGTGGAACAGTCTTTAATAAAAACTCTTTGTAGTTATGAAAGAAATATTGTTAAAAGTTTTAGTGTGGTACTTGTAATCTGCATTTTATACAATGAAGCGATTGTCTGATGTCCTTTTACATGAAACCTTAAAAGTTGTTTCTGTCAGTAGAATGTGGGTCGCTTTGTATATAAATAAATCAAATTTTTTCAATGGTTTCATGTTGGTAATAGCCTCCCATTTACTCTCCAAAAATAGTTTAAAACTCCAAAAATAGTTTTCTACAAATATTAATTTATAATTATTTGTATTTATTTCTCAGATTATCATTTTACAACGCGGGAGAAGATGGAGGAGTCCATAGCAAATGGGAAATTTCTAGAAAATGCTCAGTTTTCAGGCAACTTGTATGGTACTAGGTAAGATCAGTGATTATCCCATAGATGCCCAAGATTTTCCCAATGTCTAAATCAATCACTTTTTGATTCTCAAATTGGCACAAACTATATTTTCATTTGAATCCTGCAACTCTGAAAAAAAAATCTAATTTATATTCAATGTTAAGTACATTATACTTTAAAAAAAATGAAAATACAATATGCATCAAAAAAGTTGTCGATTTGCTCATGAAGATAGCATTTTACATTTTTTCTTTGTGTTGATCATCTAGAGATTTCAAGGGTTCCAGAAGCAGAAATGAATGCTGTCCGTAATTTTTTTTAAAATATGCTTTATAAATGTTGATAATTGTAATATGAAAGATGATGCCAAAGCATCACTATAAAAGGAGACGTTTTCATCTTTTTTGTGATAATACTACAGAATTCTACATTCTTTGAACTTTTCTTACCATGTACTCTATTCAATGTTGCAGTAAGGTGTTTCAGTTTATCTACCCTGCAATCGAGGCCTCTGATTAGTATTAGTCAAAAGGGTCATTCCACAGGGTTGGGGCAACAGCATATTTTTGTGTACATCCCACATATCTTGTATTATTCTGAATTTGTTGTTTTTTAAATTATATTGTAAGAAGGTTCTATTTGAAGGCAAGTGTTTATTTGATCTTATGATGGAAAAATTCTGTGTTTAAAAAAAAATGATAAGTGTTGGTGTGCCTTTATTTCCTGTTGTCCCCTCATTTTTAGAGGGTACCAAGTGTGACATGAAAACATGTAATTTTCAGATATAATTATCAGCAAAAGTTAATGACTTAGCCATCACTCTGTAGTTGTTTTTTACCAGGCAATATAATGATGTTTAAAAGTACAGAAGGTTTCTTGGCAAAAGCTATTAAAAACAGTAGCTGTAAAAATTAAATCCAAAGTTAGGCCATACCACCGTTACAAGAGTTGTCCCCCTTCAGATTTATTGTAACTGAGGTATAGTCATGTTATTAAAAACAGGAGACGTTTTCATCTTTTGTGATAATACTACACAGAAATGGTTCTGCAGTTCTATGAACTTTTTCTTTATACCATGTACGTTTACCCTAATTCAATGTTGCAGTAAGGTTTTCAGTTTATCTACCCTGCAATCGAGGCCTCATGATTAAAGTATTAGTCAAAAAGGGCATTCCACAGGGTTGGGGCAACAAGATAATTTTTGTGTAGCATCCCATAAAAACTACTTCTTGATAATTATATAATCCCTGAATTTGTTGTTTTTTAAATTATTTGTAAGTGGATTTAAACACCAGGTTCTATTTGAATGGGCAAAGGTGCTTATTGGGGAAGCTTCACTGATGGAAAAACTCTCTGTTTTAATAAAGATAAAATATAATGATAAAGTGATATTGGTAGTGAGTGGCCATTTTCACTTTTCCCTGTGTGTGACCATTTCTCGATTTTCTGTAGAAGGGTCCCTTAATGGTTGGAATAAGATGTGTGAACATTGTCGGAAAAGGCTTTGTAATTTTTTTTCATAGATAGTACCAGATCAAGGCAAAGACCACGGGCTACTTACATTTGCTACTTATAGCAACCCATCACTCTAGTAGGGTTGTTCATTTTAAGCCAACAGGGCAAATCAATATCAGTAATTGTTTAAAAGTAACAGAAAAGGTATGGTTCTTGTCTTGGCAATAAAGCTATTTACAATAAACGAGTAGCGTGAATAGACATAACAATGTAAAATCTCAAGTTTCAGGGGCTTATAACAATCCCAACGGCTATGTTCAATATAGATTTGTTGTTCTGGCCCCTTTTTCCAGAGGGTTATATTCAGTAACTGAGGAGTTAGTAGGTGGAGGTTGAAGGTTTTAATATTCAAAAATAGATTGCACTAATCTGACATGCCTATGGTTAAATTTGCATCGGCAAGGAAATAAAAGAGGCCTGGTTCATTTTGCTAGAAGAATATTACTACATACTACGGGACATATCCTTTGTTTGACAAGTAGAAGTGATAAAACAAGAACCTAATTGAACAATAAAATAACGTTGTCATAAATTTGGCCTCGACAATTTGGTTAGTGATGCGCCCTAAGTTGGATATTCTCGTATTTTTTGCTAAACGGAATTAGGGTTCAAATCTGCTCGGCTATGGGCTTTGATTCTTCGAATAACAGGAAAGATGATCAGCAAGCTCTTACTTGGGGAGAAGGGGAGCTAAATAGTTACGTATTGTTGGAAGGATCGTCTTCCGGGTGGGAGACTTTAGATATAATATGAATTTGGGCCTTAAGATTGTCAACAGTCACATGAACCCATGTTGCATACAGAATATTCCTCAATATGGTGCGTTTGGTGTTCAAACAGCTGAATGTCCCCTGTAACGGTTGGTACCAAGACAAAAATTAATGAAACATTTATTACTCCACTTTGCGGGAATTTACCATTAAAGTATAGGCAATGATTTATTGTCATTTCAAAGAAATAGCAAGTCTGTGGGATTTACCATATTCTGCTAATTACTATGTGTATAATAAACTTTCTTTTACTTTGAGATTTATGCAATGCTAAGAAAATGGTGAGATTGAGCCATTATTCTTACAGCTACGGTCGCATGTACTCATTTTTATGTTGAATGACAACATTTCATGATCTATTGGAAAAAAATGGTTCACATTTCTCCCATGTGGACCTCATCATACAAAATTATGTCAATGTTAATCTAGGTTAATACATCTACCTCCACCTGTGAGCTTCCTTCCCTGTTAATTCTGCCTTTTGTTATTTTATTTACCCTTAAACTCTGGTATAGATTGCAATGTCCAAATGACCAATTTGATTCATCATACCTGAAATGTTCATTAGCTATGCATTTCGGCATAACAATTACAGTTCTAACTGATTCAATATATTAAAGAATATTATTAGTAAATTATGATGAAATTATTGCCTTACACAATGTATTTAATGTATTAAATTTTTAATAATTCTGCATGCATGGCTATCAGATAGTAATGACCTCCGTTACAGGGGACATGATAGTCCCCTGTAACGGTTATTCCTTAAAGAAGGCCTACCTTCATCAGAAATTGTTTGAGTTCCAACTGAAATCAATTTTAATATAAAAAGAACATCATTTCCCTTACTCTCTCAGGTGCAATCATTCAGTAAGTTTCATTTTCAAGAATTCAGGGAAAATTATAAATGGGAGGTCACAACATGAGGGCACAGGAGAAATGGAATACATTCACATACACATTGCTTTCATATCAGCTTTGAATTGTCGGAAATAACCATCAAGTCAGTAGAAATATATGTATGTATGGATTATGCTTGTGTGATATGATGAAGACTGAGGAATTAATTGATGCTTGGAGAGAGAAATGAAGCAATCCTGAAAAAATGTCCCCTGTAACGGTGGTATTTTATAACATCTGGTAGCTCTGATTACTCTAGAATGAAAAGGTCGATTTACAAAATGCAAATGGAATTTATTGAAGTGGTAATGTAGCTAACTTCCAATGATTGTTTCATCTCA
>CALNVZ010002974.1:9833864-9850765 GCA_940671915.1 Paracentrotus lividus
TCCAATGATTGTTTCATCTCATTTGAAACACTTTTATTTTTGAGCTTCCATGTCACAGAAATTGCCCCAACCCGATGGAATGACCCAAAACGTATTAACGTGGCCTATTACTACCTCACAAGTACTTAAAAGCTTAAAGGTTTACTAAATTAGAAAAACAAATTGGGCTTATTCGGTGGATAATTACCTTCTGAAAACGAAAGTGAAATTTGTTTTTCATAAGAAAGTCTCAATTTGACGAAAAATGTGGAAAACTATAGGTTTTGGTAACATTCCTGAAACCCTGTGAGCTGATTGGTTCATTAGCGGAATGACGTATTAAAAGTAAGACCCCAAAACAAACGGCGACTGGCAATGCATGTATGTACACCAAACGTAATATTGGACTCCTTTGTGCAAGAGAAAACTAACGAAAATTGACGATCGAAGAATGAATGTAGATTTAGTATACCAAAGTCTTAAGAAATACATGTACCTGTTACACATCATCAGTGAACAATTTTGCGCCAAAATATTCAAATCTTGCGTAATTTTTACCAAACATCCTTGTCTGTCTTGCTGTCGACTGCATTGCTTTGCATTATCTTAAACGCATTAACAGTCGTTTTGTGTGTCCCTGTAAGTTTAGTGCACTATTGTTGTACCTTAGATAGCCCTCCAGCATAAACATGACGACTGGTTTTTCGACTATGAGTTTATGTATAGACAGATCCTGTGTATCCATGCTTCGCAGGCAGAGTTATGAGCTGATGGGGCAGATAAGGTCGTATGTGTATTTAGTATATACACATATGCACTTGGGACGATAGCTGCCCCATTGGCATATTTCTGCAGCATGCGAATACACATCACACTCGATCACAGATATAGTACATTGTATATAGTCTGATCTCGTCGCCTGTATATTGCATAACTGTACTGAATTCAGTCTGCCTACAATAATTACTACAGTGACTGTTTAATCATCAAAATTGACTTCTATTTGATAAACTGTATGTAGAAGAGATGTTATTTATTGTCAGTAGGTCTAACCTACATTAACAATATTCTCATTTCCTTCATATCGAATTAGGAATATTTTAAAGTCAACTTCGGCAAAATCACTGCAAATATTTGTGGCCCGTAGCCAGTCTGCTAGCTGCTCAACATGCTCAAGCAAGCTTGACTTACTTTTACAAACTCCAAAAGCTTTAAATCTCTTTTGAAAAACGATGCATGCATAAAAGCTAGGCCTATAGCATCCTCAGTGCTCCTACTACAACCCTTATCAACACACAAATTAGAAATTTATAGATGAAATCGTGTCCAAAATCAACATTCTAGTGACCAATGTAATGTATGAAAGAACAGTAGATAGTCGTCGTGCAACGGGAGCGTGAGGCATAGCAGCCCCGCCAGCTCAGGCGCTCCCTAGCCCTGCCTCTACGCATACACACTGTACTGTCCTTGAAGCTTGCTTACTCACAATACGTCACAGTCACGTGACTACGATATCGCTTCGATGAAGCTTTTTAGGGGCGGGGCTTAAGCAGCGGGAATGGGCAATTATGGGCTTTTCAAATGATCATCATTAATTACCAAAAGTGTTTTGAAAGTAATGGGTGGTAAATTGTGACTTCTGAGGATACCTCCTAATGAAAAATGGATAATTATTTTTCTAATTTAGTAAACCTTTAAATTATTGCCCAGGCTTTTTACAGGTCAAATGAAGATATTAATTTACCCTTGAAAAGTTATTTATTTTTTGTTAAACCTTGTTTATGCAAAAAAAAAAGTACCCACAAATGTTAACAAATAGAAAAGAAAAAGAGAACTACAATAAATTAGTGAGCAACATTGATAATGGAAAGGCCTTTCTTTGTATTCTAATATAAATAAACCACTCGGCTAAATTTTAACCTTGTGTCGTGTAACACATTCCAATATAGAGTCATACTCGCACTGGTATTGTATGTTATGTATGCACTCTGTGCAAATATGAAAATCTAATTTGATTGCTCCCTACACGTCCCAGGGGCAATCCATTTTATGATCCATTTCAGTATCTATGGCAACAAACACTAACATGCTTCTAGGAATGTGTACAATAAACTACAATAAATTAATGAGCAACATTGATAATGGAAAGGCCTTTCTGTACTTGGCTAAATTTTCCTTGTATCGTGTAACACATTCCAATATAGAGTCATACTCGCACTGGTATTGTATGTATGTATGCACTCTGTGCAAATATGAAAATCTAATTTGATTGCTCCCCGACACATCCCAGGGGCAATTTATTTTATGATCCATTTCAGTTTCTATGGCAACAAACACTAACATGCATCTAGGACTGTGTACATTAGATTACTTTCTGTAATCGTGTGGACAAATGCACTTTAGAATTTTTCACCTGAATCTCCCTTGGGAATGGAACAATTGCTGAATTTGTTCACTTTTGAAAAGGAGCTTTTGTTTTTAATGTACACACTGTACATGCTATACATGTAGATATTCCAAGTGGAGATTACTGCATCAGTATTATTCTATGTACAAATTTGCTATTTGTTTATAAACCCCTCCCAAAAAGTTCCGCAAATCGACTTTGAGCCATGATAACTTTTGAGGTGCGCTTTAGTTATTCCTGATATTCGTACCATTGGAAAGATAATTTATTCACCTTTTTATTGATATCCTATTTGTATTGATTGTGTCATGCTTCAATGCACAGAATATCAGAATATGGAGAAAAGTAAAGAGTCAAATGTTACAAAATGCTCTTTTATTGATCACATTGAAGTTCCGCAACTCGACTTTAGACCCTAATAACTTTTGGGGTAATTTATAATTTTTATTGAATTTGGACCATTGTCAAGTTCAGTTATTCCTCTTGTTATTGATACCTATTTTGACATGGTGATGTCATGCCCGGGTCCAAAGAACCCCTGAATACCCCCTGAGTGCAAGGCAAAGCGAAAGATAATGTTCAGTTTGAATGTTCTGTAACACAACTTTGAACCTTGATACATTTTAATGTGGGTTTTTATCACTATCAATTTTTATAGCATTGAAAAATTCATTTATTCTTCTTTTTATTGATACCCTATTTGCAACGGTAATATCATGTTTGCATGCACATAATTCATTAATATTATAGCAAAGTAAAAAGTGAAAAGTTGCAAAATGCATTGTTATTGCTCAAATTCAGTAACTCGCAACAGACAATAACACTCACAATAGGCATTCAATTTGCAACATTTGACTTCTGACTTGTCCTAAGATTCTGGTGATCTGTGCATACAAGAACCGCAATATTGTTACAATTAGGGTATTATCAAAAAGTGGAATAAATAAGCTTGAAAATGGTATAAAATTCAATAAAAATTAGAAAATAACTCAAAAGTTACCAGAGCCTAAAGTCGGGATTCGGAATTCAATTTGATCAATAAAAATGCATTTTGCAACATTTGACTTTTTACTTTTCTCCATATTCTCATATTTTGTGCATTTAAGCATGACACAATCATTGCAAATAGGATATCAATAAAAAGGGGAACAAATTATCTTTCAAATAGTATGAATATCTGGGATAACTAAAGCATACCTGAAACGTTATCATTGCCCAAAGTCGATTTGCGAAACTTTTTGTTAGGGGTTTATATACAATGTAACCCCTCCCAAAAAGTTCCGCAAATCGACTTTGGGCCATGATAACTTTTCAGGTATGCACAGAACACCTGAATGTTAGGACAAGTCAGAAGTCAAATGTTGCAAATTGAATGCCTGCTGTGACTATTAATGAGCAATAACAATACATTTAGCTACTTTTTAAAACTTTTTACTTTGCATTATATTCATGAAATATGTGCATTCAAACATGATGTAACCATTGCAAATAGGGTATCAATAAAAAGAGGAATAAAAGAACTTTTCAGTGCTATAAAAATTGATAGTGATTAAAAACAACATTAAAATGTATCAAGGTTCAAAGTTGTGTTACAGAACTTTGAACTGAACATTATCTTTAGCTTTGCCTTGCATTCAGGGGTTCTGTGGACCCAGGCATGGCATCAAATTAGGTATCAATAAAAAAAGAACAATAAATGAACTTGACAATGGTATAAAAATTCAATAGAAATTAGAAAATATCCCAAAAGTTATCCTTGCCTAAATTCGAGTTGCGGAACTTCAATGTTACTGAATGTGATCAATAAAAATGCATTTTACAACATTTGACTTTTTACTTTTCCTTGTATTCTGATATTTTTTGCATTGAAGCATGACACAATCATTACAGATAGGATATCATTAAAAAGGGGTATAAATTATCTTGACAATGGTATGAATATCAGGAATAACTAAAGAGTACCTGATAAGTTATGATGGACCAAAGTCAATTTGCGGAACTTTTTTGGAGGGGTTTATATATATTTAAAAAATATATTTCTATCATAGATTGGATTTTGATTTCTGTGATAGGAATAATTTCAGGGTTTGAATATGTACTAAAATGGTGTAACTACATGGTATCAATTTTTCCTGGAACCAATATTTGTTAACTGTAAACTTTATTTAAACAACTGGAATTTATTATAATATGCCTATTTCATTTTGTATAAAATTTGTATTTTGTAGTAGAAAGACTCTCGAGGATGTGCTAGCTACAATGTACATGTACAAAGTAAATCTCCATTCTAGACATTGATGTTCAATGAGTGATCAGTAAAAAAAAAAAAAAATTAACCTAAAAGCAATATTTTTTTTTCTCCAGTGTACGGTCGACAGTCTCAGCACTGTCTATTAATCAGTATGTTGCACAAATATCTGATATCATCTGTTCATCAAATAATGTCATTTAACCCTCTGTGATTTCAAATAATTTTACCATTCCATTTGTTGATGTTTTATTTTTGTAGTAAAAAGGCTGTTGAAGATGTGCTAGCAACCAAGCGAATCTGTATTCTAGACATTGATGTACAAGGTGTGATTAGTATCAAGAAGACAGACCTCAAACCAATCTATATTTTTGTCAAACCACCCAGCATTGCGGTCTTGGTAAGCAGATGGTTCCATGACAATTGCCCTTGCGACAATTGCTCCACCATAAATTCCATATCCTATCAAATGACTTCAGACTGCAACCCTGGACCCTGGACACTTTACCCTACCCTGAACCAAAGATAAAAGCCTATTGCAACCCTAACCCTTCATCTTAGATGAAATGAAACCCAGAGCATTTGTTGGTGGGGCAAATGTTGTGTAACCAAGAAGAGTTATGGTTTCCAAGCTCAGGCTTCATTGAAATATAGTTTGAAGAAAATAGAAGGAAACAGAAGGAAGCTTAGAATGAATTATTGCCTTATTTTTAGAAATGATAAAAAAGTTAATAAAAAGAGACAAACAAAATTAAATTGCTCTGGATAAAGTATCACTAGCACACCCCCCCCCCCCCAAAAAAAACAAAAAAAAAATGTAATAACTCAAAGATTAACATTCAATTACAGGCATAAAGTAAAACTTCAAAGTAAAATGGAGTATAATATTCCATAGATCACAAAAAGATATGCAAAATTTCAACCTTTTTTAAATTTAATTTTTTTTTTTTTTTTTATTATTTTTTTATTTTATAGAATATTAGACTTCAATCAAATTGTGTTTAATATATTTAGCCAAATAATACCATTTGATGTCTTTTAACAAAGTGATTGAATGTTATTTTCATTGTTTCTGTAATTCTAGGAGGAGAGACTTCGAGGAAGAAAAACAGACACAGAAGAAGCCATTCAGAAAAGATTAGCAACAGCAATAAAGGAAATGGAATACAGTAAGTTTTCAGAGGGAAACCTTATCATATTTTGAATCCTTTTTAATGGGCAGGGGAAGTTTTGTTTAAAATAGTTATAAGCAGGAAGTGGGCGGGAGATGAAGAAGTGAAATTTAAAAAAATAGAAAAGAAAGAAGGGAAAGAAAATGGAAGAGAAGAAGAAAGGGATCGATCAGGTAAAACAGGAAGAGAGAGAGAGAGAGAGAGAGGGAGAGGGGGAGAGAGAAGAAGCAAGAGGGAACGAAAGGGAGGAAGAAGGAAAGGAAACAAAGGAGGAAAGAAATAGAAAGATGATATTTAATGAATGTCTCTTCCAAGAAGCAAGATTCATGTCTTCATTAACATATTTTTGTTAGTCCTTATACACAATGAAAGCTTAAAGCTGGTGTATAGTGTTGGGAGAAGGAAAAATTTAATTTGGATTCACAGTTAGCTAATATGAAAGCCTGAATCCTGTAACTGTAACAAAGAAAGTTATATTCAATGGAATCTCGTTTTAACGTCTTTATTTCACGATATTATAGTATAAAAAAGATAAGACGGGGACCCGACACAGCTTTGTGTGCACTAGGCGTTCACATGGAAAACCAATGGGGATTCTCTTGTGTGGGTGATACACACAGATCGCTACGGTCCATTCATGCGGGAAGTTCGGGGGACAGGACAACCCAGCAAAGGTCTCAAAACCGTTACAAATTGTGTTTGGATTCAAACATTTCACTGAAATTCACCGGAAATCGTTAAAGAAATATCACAAAATCTCTCACACATGTCTTTTAGCTCAATGTGAACAACATGAGACTATATTTAATCGGTTTTATGCCGATTTTTTTTTGTTACCAAAACTATACACCAGGTTTAAACCAATCTTGTATGCAATATACCATTAATGATATGCCATTTATAGTGCATTATTGCTGTTATATCTGTATGATGTGTAAAGCCTATATGTGATGCATGCATTCATTTTTGAGTGATTCATCTCACTTTTACACTCTTACCATACATTGCAATCGCCCTTTAGTTCATAACTTGATCATCATTCTATAATTATGGTATATAGGTGTTTAGTTGTGTATTTAGTATTCACATTCTACACTTAGGCAAGTTTAATTGGGAGATGACTTCAAGTTAAACTTAAGCCGTGGTAATGCAAACTTTACAAATCAAAAACTTCATTATGATCCAGTATTAGTGGTTGTTGGGAAGAACAACTACCAATAGGAGCAAAAAACTTGCTAGAAGCACAGTGTTTATTGGCAACCTGACAGCTTTCATTTGTACATACATAGAGTACAAATATTGTACAATATAACAGTTTTTAGAGGTCACATGTTGCAAATCCAGCCAATCACAGCACTTATCTTCATTCCACTGTGCTATATTAAAATAGTATTGACATGATGTTATAACCTCACTTATCCCACAGTTGACAGGGAAGAACCATGCGAAGGAAGCACATATTCCATCTGTAATGATGTATTAGAAAGAGCTTACAGTCAGCTTAATCTAATCTTAGCAGATGAGATTAACAAACTCAAGGCAGGATAAGGAATTTATGTTTGTTTGTTTTGAATGTTTTAAACCAATAAAACTACTAGTACCTTAAACAACTGAATAATATTTGTAATAGCTTAGATTACTAGTATATGTTTAATAGTGGAGAATATTCCCAACATACTTTATACATGTAGTACTATTTATTTATTGTTTTTACTTAACCGAGTGTAATTCTTGTTTGATCAATGTTGACTCGTTGAAATACTAATATTGTGTTCAAATTTATTTTGTAACCTTTTCACTCTTGTAGATATTATTTAATTCATTCACTTTTGAAGATGTATTATATCAAAGCACAAAATAACACCCAATAATTTTACTCAACTTTAAAGAACTCCTCCGGGCTGGACTTTGCATTATTACAAAAATAAAGTAAAATCTAAATATCACAACACTGAAAATTTCATCAAAATAAGCAAAGAAATAGCAAAGTTATGAATTTTCTAGGGTTTTGGATTTTTTAAGGAAACAGTCCTCAAATTGGCAACCTTATGATGTCACAGTCCCCCTACTTTCTTTGTAGTTTATTGTATGAAATACCAATTATCAAGATTTTCTGCCCCAAGGAAATAAAAACAGGGATTAATCCTTGTGGAATGTTCAAGGTCACAAGTGATTTTACTAATTTCAGTATGAGCGATAGATTTTCTGTATACGCAATGTATGAAAAAATGAGATAAATAGGATTTCATATAATAAAATATACAAGAAGTAGGGGGACTGTGACATCATCAGTTTGCTCATTTGAATATTCAAATATTCATGAGACCTGCCAAGAACTGTTTTACAGAAAAAAATCAATACCTTTGTTATTTTTCATCCGATTTTGATGAAATTTTCTGTGTTGTGCTTGTTAAATTTTACTTTATTTTACAGAACTTTTTCATTTCAGCCCGGAGTCCTCCTTTAAAGCACAATTACATGTAGTCCCCATTTTCTTTGTGTTCATAGATGTTACAGTAGTTTCTAAATGACTAACCTACTGGTCACTAAACTCTTGTTACAAATACATGGAAGTTTTTTTTTTTTTTTATGATCAGGGTACACCAATTTGTCGCACTAGACCAAAAAAAAAAAGTTTTTGTTTTTCCTCAATTTTTGTGTATGTGTTGTAGACAAGTGAAATGATATTAATTTAAAATGTTGAGGCATGAGGTCACCAACTTATTTTTCTTTAGGGGTTCAAATTTTTTATTGCTCCAAATTCGGAGAGGACATTTTAAAAAAGATTTGGCATCCCATTTATGGTACATGGTCCCCCCCCCAAAAAAATCAAATTAACTAGCTTCTGGGTTATCAGTTTTTAAGCAATCGGATGTCAGTAGTCAATTATGATTGGAAAAACAAGCATAATGATTGCTAATGATAAAGATGCGCAGGCTCAAAATTAGAAGAAATAAAATGAGACAGTAATTTTGCTCTAAAATGTCAGATATGGTCAATTTTTAGAAGTAAATGTGTATTTCAATAATTTATTTTCTCTTGTAGGTTGGTCTAACAGTGCCCAATAGCTTGCCATCGTAGATTTGAGATGACAGTACCTTTATTTCTTTTTATGGTGCGCAGAAGGTCATTTTGTGACGGCGTACCCTGATCGTAAAACAACCCTTATGGAATACACTCTCAACTCTATTATTCAATGCACCTACACTTACCATTACTGCATGTAGCTACATGTACTATCATAGAAAAGTTGCTGTACTATCTAAAAAATTATATTAGTTTGTCTTTCGGCTTGAAGCAGGAATTCCGTCAAGGGAAGGGGAGGGGGGGGGGGGGGGGGGGGGGGGGGATTCGTAAATCTAGGGAAGAGGCCTTTGATACATAGTACATGTAACTGCTTGTTAGATGAATGGTCTACATTGTCAATAGTTTTTTTGGTAGACCTTTCAAATTTTATATTATATATTTATTCATTTATTTATCTATTTATTTATTCTTTTGTTTTACTATTTTTTTTATTTTTATTATTTTTATTTTATTTTATTTTTATTTTTTTTTGGGGGGGGAGAGGGTTGCATATGCACTTGTCTCACCGAGCTTGGTCTAGCAGTTACATCTAAGATCAGTCTTCTGGACCCAGGTTCGAAACTCAGTCATGTCTTTCATTTGGCGATGTTCAAGGTCCAAGGCCAAAAACTTATTTGATAAATTTGATCAAAATTAATCAAATTAACCAATTAAGAACCAATCAATTAAAGTGTCAATATTATAGAACATCATTCCTAACATAGTTAATACAGAAAAATCACAAAGGTCTTAGACTTAGAGACAAGTGCTGTGAATGTGTTACCTGTTTTGAACTCAAAATGTTCGTAGTGCTTGCCTTGCTTGTGGTTGTGGGCATTTTGTCTGGTTGTGTTAACAGTACTAAGGAAAACATTTTGTCCACTTTGATAACAGAACATAATAGGCATATGCATCTATGCATAGCAAATGACTGAAATTAGTAATGTAAGGTTTACCGTAGTTATTTTAGGTGCAGTTGAAAAGAAAACAGGCCAGTACAATTGAGCCTTGTTTGCGATTATTGGAAGCAAAATTGAGAATTTAGTAATGTTGATTACTTTTATGCCATATGACCATGTGATAGATCAGGAAAAAAGTGATTTGACCAGTTTAAATGAGCTTGACCAATATTATTGCCAAAAATACCCAGTCTGATGATGTGTGATTTAGCAGTATTTTACAATCTAGTTGAACATTAACCGATTTGTGAGGATATCTAACATTAATTTCACTCTTATTCCATCTTTATTATGGATTTTTTAATATTATTTCTTTATGGGTAACCTTTTTGATTCTTCTTAAAATTTAAGTTCATTTTTTCTTTCCCTTCTCTTTGCAAACCATGAAACAGATTACAGTACCACCAGATTTGTTTTGGCTGTTTACCACTTGTTGTTGATGCATTGAAAATACAGTGGATTTCTGTGTGTTGCCATGATTGCATACATCATCACTATTTTCGTAAACTGACATAGGCTTAAACCATGAACCATGGTTATTGTCACATTTGCTTGTTTGAAAAATTTACATTCTTGTGAACCAATAATCATCCTTTTTATGTTTTATATCTTCTTTTCTCTCTTATAGTCACTCAGGAGACCTCCTCCAACGTCCCATCAACCTTCGTCGTCGTGAATGACGATAAAGACGTAGCCTACGAGAAGATAAAGGGTATCCTCAGCACCGATATCGTCAAACTCCGCGACATCAAGTTCAAAGCAAAGTGACGTCTCCAGTAGCATGTGTAAATGCAACCTTAGATGAAATATCTTGTACGTCTTAAATTATAGAGCGAAATATTTATGTCATTTTAGTGTGAGGTATGAACATGTATCTTGATTGGAAAGGACAAATGTTTTGGCGATGACTGCTCCAGGCTTTGTTTTTTCTAAGATGTAGGGCTAGGGTTCAGGTTGCGATATGGTTTTATGTTGGGTTTAGGCTCAGGATTTATTTATAGTCCAGGGCCCGTATTCCATAAATGTTGGACTAAAGCATGAAACTTAAGATTTTTTTTGCTAAAATAAATTTTGGTTTTAATTAAGAGTATTTTTGCTTAGCCTATTTTTGACAGCTGAGCATACATTCTTTGATTTGGGCTAAGTAAAACGCCTTAAATTGAGTTGCTCCTACAAATTTATACACATTTTCTAATACACATTAGAAAAGCGAATTTAAGCCTAACTACCTAGTGGCTTAACTTGGATGTTGATTATATGGCAAGCTCATTTGAGGCCACAAATTGAACATGACAATATTAACAGAATTGAGGCCTTTGCTTAATGCTTTCTGAGCTCAGACAAAGTGCTTTACGTGTTTGGAATAAAAGCTAAGAATTTTTTTTTTTCCTGGACAAAATCTTAGAAAAGATACTTACACTTAAGCAAAATCGCTTAAGTATAGTTTATGGAATACGGGCCCAGGGCTGAAGTTAGCCATTCAGTTAGTTTTTGGAATTTACTCAGTTGTCACCGGAGCAAATGTCATAGACCAGGGGGGCGTTTCATGAAAGGACTTGTCGGCCGTTTTATCTGACAAACTGTTATAAGCTACTGAAATGCTTGCATCTGATTGGCTGAGAGCAAATATGTCGGATAAAATGTCCGACAAGTCCTTTGATGAAATGCCCCCCAGTATTGTGAAGATGGTAAACTACACTTTCAGTGTACAGTCCACTCCTGTTACATTGAGCCTGGTTACAATGAGATAGGTTTATTGGTTACCTGACTGGTAAAGAAGTAATTACATGTTCAGTAAGCATCCAGGAGGCCTATGGCTTTAAGTCCTATCTCAAGTACTGTAATCGTTGAAATATTAGGGGTACATTAATTTTCGCCGATTTCATGCGAAGATCGGCAGGCGTGACATTAAAAACCCGCAAACATATGAGCATGCTTTTTTATGCATGTATTGGGAGTGTTCAACTGCGTGCTTACAAACATACAGCGCAAATTCAAGAACCTCTGAACATTCTTCGAGGCCGCTCAGCGCAAAAAATTAATCACGCGAAAATAACGGCGAATACAGTACTTGATACTTTAGTATTGGGAGTTAATGCCTAACGGAAGGGGATTTGACTTGGTGTCGAACCAGGTATCTCCCTGCTGCGAGACTACCACTGTACTGAGCTATCATGCCTCCTTTATTACATTTATTTAATTACAGGGATTGATAATAAGATAAATTATCCAGTTTAACCAGTTATCTTCCCACTACAAGACCATTACTTTACCCATTGAACTGCACGCGTCCTTAATTTAATTGTAACAAAGCATAGAACTTAATCCCGCTCACTATAAATAGGAGTGGACTGGTCACCTGTAAGTGACTGAAGCTACTCTTGTGATCCGATCAAATGCAAACTTGTCGGTTTTTAAATACTGGAACTATCCTTGACAATACATCAGAGGCTCTGCGGAGACCAAGGATTGGAGGGGCAAGTGATTGTGTGTTGACAATGGCTTGCCCCTCAATTCCTTTGTCTCCTCAGAGCCTTCCGACGCCTCTGGTACACAGTATGTCCATTAGTTTATTGTGGTTTCCTGGTAGCCTCTTGAAACAAATGAGTGAACAAATAGAGCATTAGACAAAATAAAAGGTATATTCTAACCTTTGTTTTGCTAAAAAAGCAATTTTTTTCCATGTGTGAAGATGTGTAACATTTCTTTTCTCCATGTGAAGTGGTATGTATTCCATTATTTTTGTGTGTTGTAAACACTTATTTAGTACTTTTTGAAAGTATATTTATGCAGAAAAATTTCAATTTTTGTGAGATGTGTTTGTAAAAAAATATACATTCATGTAGCTCTCTTGATGAGATTGGTATACTTTTGTAAGTAGGAAAGATTTTTACGCTTGTACATATGAAAAAAAACCCACAAAGTTCTGGTAGATTTTGTGCGATATTTAAGATTTTGGTATATGAGAATATCACACTATCTGAAGTGATAGGTTTCATTTTAGATTTAACTGTTGATACCAAACAGACTTACGTTGGTGAATTAAAACCACATTCCTTGGAAAAAGATATTAAACAACTTTGCTACACAAATATGAGCTCTGAGCCCTGTTGTCATGAATTTATCACATGATTTTCGACATAAAGCTTCTAGCATCTGATTGATGTCGTGAATCTTGGGGTTTATATCATGGTTTACCGTACGACTTAAATCATGAAGGAAAAGCTTCTAGCAACAGGGCTCAGATTTATAATCATTTATAGGGCTGTACATCATATATATTTACCTGTAGTAAAATTGTTTGCGTCTCAATTGGATAATGTGTGTGAAAGATGAAATACTTTACAAAATGTTTATTTTGTTTTTTGTCTATTACCGTATACTATGATGATATCAATCCCATGATTATAAGAACCGTTACCACTGGGCATTCCGCCAATCAAGATATTTGCAAATAAGAAATAAAAATTGGGATTTTTAATTTTTACCGTAAAGCACAATCTAGAAAATTGTATATTCAAACTTGCAGCTTCTTGTGTTTTTATTGTTTTGTTTGTGGCTTTTGTTTACAATGTTGATAAGTTTTTATGATATTTTAGCGTGTGTTCCCTTTTGAATGGCTCTCAAAAACAGTAACCCATATTTATCTTTACATGTAGTGGGATAGATAAGGAACTACATATCTCCATTTTCACTCATAAATATCTTGATGCGTTACACAATGAATCAGCCTATAATAGGCAAGCTGTCTGACCGACGGGTTCTTATTTTAAGTTTTATTGTATAGATGCTCTGTAGTCAATTTGGCACCTAACAAATTACGAAGGATCTTGTTATAGTTCTTGGTTTTTTTTTTTTTTTTTTTCTCTCTCTCCTCCTAGTTAGGTTAATTACAATTTGTATTTCAATCATGTGGATTTATTTCTAATTCCTTGATATTGATGAAGAAGATATATTTTTCATGATGATTGTAGCTGTAATGATAATTTATCAATTGACTTCAACTATCAGAAAGTAAAAATGAATTTCTAGATTTTGCCAATTTGGAATGAAGATTTAAGGGTTAGTATACATGTAAGATTAATATTTGTGACGGCAGTTGACAGCACACAATATCATGATGCTTATTCCATTTGTTATTTATATCTATTCGTCGTTTCATTTAGCAGAGAAAATTATGGTCTTAATGTGCATGTACGTGTGTGTCAAGTGTCTGAAAAGAGTGATTTCCAATGTTTTATTTGTCATAATCATGTAACATTTGTATATGTAGAATATTTGTTTTACAAGTTCATGTTACAATGTTACCAATAATTTGTTTTCTTTGTTTTGAAATTAACCACAGTTATTATTTTTTTAACTTGAGTCCATGGAGGGACGCTAATCATTCAGGGGGGGGGGGGGTCTTTTTGCCCCCCCCCCCCTCCCCATAGGATTAGCGTTAAGCCTAAAACTAAGATTTCTGTGAGCTTTTTATGTATCAATTTAAAAATACAATACAGTCTAGTCCTGTTAAAAAGACTACTGATACCATAAGACATTGTTAGAAGACAATAGTTTGTTCCAATTTCAAACACGTGCAAACTTTGTGTTTTGAGTATACAAGGTTTGAAACCCGAGCACCCCATTATAACTGGATTATACTGTATTTCTTTAGTTGCAACGTAACTCTTCAAATCAATTTCTGTTGTACAGTCCATTCCTATCATGACAAACAAGCAAATGTTAATTATAACAAGGCAATTATACTGGTCCCCAAATTCATTAAATGCATACATGTACATGTGCAAATACATGTTTAGTATTTAGAATAACAGGATTTTGTTATAAGATAATTGGCCAGGTTCCAATTACCTCATTTGAATGGGAGCAGACTGTATAATATGTGATTTGTGTCCAAGGTTAACAAATATTTTATAAGAGAACTTGTGTGTAAACATACTTCCAAAGTAAATTAAATAAGCAATGTAACATCTTTTTAATCTCTAATAATTATATATGCGGAAGTAAAATGGAATATCTTTTCTCTTTTTACGGTATTGTGATTGCCATTTTGTTACAGACTGGCACAGAATATATTATGAAATTCACATGTTCAATTCAATCATTTTGGAAAATGCTAATCAAATGTTAATCAAGTAATAATCTAGATTTTTGTGTTACACAATCATGCCTCCAATATCTTAAAACCTTGATAGTCGTTACTAATATTTTGGTTATCACCATTGTTTAATTTACATAATATGAAAGGTATAATATGCATTTGTACAGTTTATATGTACTGAATAAGTGAATAATGAGTAGCCAGTTAATATAATTATATTTTTGATACCATTTTGTTTGAATAACTGACTGATAACTTTAATATTAACTGGGTTTATATCATGGATGCATCTTGGCAACTCATAGAATGGTATTCAAGTCTAATAATTCACGGCTCAATTACCCAAAATTTGTTTCATTTATTAAATCATTCATTTTGTATGATTGAAATAAAGGCATGAAGTACACTGTGAAATGCACATTGAAATAAAATAGTTATAATACAGCATCTACAAGTGTCAAATAATTGCTTTATTTATTTTACATTTCACAATAGGGAGTTTTCAAATGGTTGACGTACTGCCTGAACAAGGTGTAGAGGATAAAGAATACAAGTTTTTACAAATAATTATAACAACGTTTTATTAAATCATTCACTTTGAGCGTCAATTTGGGGCCCAAATTGACGCTCAAAGCTCTACAGTAGACCAGTTAAGTATGCAGCGTCGCCACTCATGAGATAGTGGGTTTCATATGCCAAGAAGATCCCACCATTATTATTTGTGAAAAGCTTCTATTCTTTATCCTCGCAATCTTGTTCAGGCTGCAAGTTGAGGCATTAGAAAACTCTCTAATTACATATCTTGGTCACATTCATTTTATGAATCAAATCCTGTTATGATATCTTTTCAATGTTCATACACGGAAATCTTCATAAAAGAGTACGGAAGTGTGATGACATACGGGTGATGTCATCATGGTTTGCTGGACTGCATTCAGGCCAAACCTTACGTACAAGCTTTTTAAATTTAGATCCATTAACCGGAACAATGGACGTTTATGTCAAAAATTCAGTACTCCTAGCACTACTGATGAAGATCATTTCATTGGAAAATTCAAGTTCATTAGCAGTGGAGAACACATGCATATAGTATAATCAGAAAGCTCAGTTTGTTACAAACTTTGAACCAGGGTCTTGATATGAAGGAGTCTCAGAATACACACAAACATAAATCTCTGGAGTTTTATTTCATTTGATTATTTATTTTCTTCTTTTAAATATGAATAAATGCAACCATTTTGGGAATAATCCTTCGCTAGGGGCCCAAATTCACAAACAAGGTTTATGTAAACCGTGATTTGATAGTTAAAATGGCATATAAATTTACTTTTAGTCCATGGTTTGAATCTTATAGGGGATGACACAAACCTTCATGAATTTTGCCCTTGGTCAAGGAGGTATGCAAACAGCCGATGCTATCCCGGTGACGTAACTTCTACTTACCGGTAGTAACCCTTAGAGAGATGAAAACAATTCACTATAAGGCAGGCCGACCAAGAGCCTCGCATTGTGCAAACCAATAGTTCTTGTTCTTGCAAGGAACTTCACATGCCACTTTTTTTCACCGGTTTAAGGGGAGACTCATTGTCAATTACCTTTGTACGAGATTACCCAGATTACCATGCCTAACTATATCCCTTACCAGCACGGATTGGGAAATCTGGCCCCTAAAATCTTGACAACCCAATTTCACTGCATGTTCATATCGGTCAATCTCGACTATTAAAATATTAAAGATTCAACCATAATATAATGGAAACTGGACGGTAATGGAAATTACCTTGTTATATCAGAAATCTCATATCAGATATCTTTATAATGACTTTCCAATGTTCATACTATTCTTGTCCTGTTTTTGTCCAGTTTCCACAACATAATCATGCGCGTATTCTGGGGGGGGCTTTACGGGCCCGGGCCCCCCGGGGGGCGCGCAGGGGGGCGCCGAAAAGAGGAGGAAAAAGGGAGA
>CALNVZ010002974.1:9850790-9868290 GCA_940671915.1 Paracentrotus lividus
AAGGGAAAGGGAAAAAGAGAAAAAAAAGAAGAAAAAAAAAGAAAGAAGAAAAAAAGAAAGAAGAAAAAAGAAAAGAAGAAAAGAAAAGAAGAAAAAAAGAAGAAGAAAAAAAAGAAAGAAGAAAAAGGGAGAAAAAGAAAAGGAAAAAGGGGGAAAAGAGGAGGAAGAAAAAAAAAAAAAAAAAAAGAGAGAGAGAGAGAGAGGAAGGAAAGGGGTAGGGGCGCCTTATAAAATTTAGGGGCGCAAAATCGACAGTAAATAGAGGGGCGCCAAATTGACCTTAAACTTAGGGGCGCCAAATGACTTAAATTTAGGGAGGGGGGGGGCGCCAAATCGACATTAAACTAAGGGGCGCCAAATTGAGCTTTAAACGTGGGGCGGCAATTGACCTGAAGCTGAGGGGGCGCGCGAATTGACCTTAAACTAAAGTAGGACGCCACATTGACCTTAAATTTAGGGGGCGCCGACTCGACCTTAAACTAAGGGGCGCCAAATTGAGCTTAAACATAGGGGCGCAAATCGACCTTAGATTTTACTGGAGAGGGCGCAAATCAAACTTAACTTAGGGGTGCTAAATCGACCTAAAATTATAGGGGGCGCCAAATCGACAGTAAACTAGGGCGCCAAATTGACCTTAACTTAGGGCCAAATCGTCCTTAAATTTAGGGGGGAGCAAATCGCACATTAACTGCGGGGGCGCCAATTGAGCTTAAACGTAGGGGCGCCATTGACCCAAACCTAGGTGGGGCGCCAAATTGACCTGAAGCGGAGGGGGCGCCTAATTGATATTAAATTTAAGGGCGCGAATTTGATTTGATTGATTGATTTCTTTTTTTATTTATACACAGTAAATCGACTTTAACTAAGTAAGGGGCGCCAATTGACCTTAATTTAGGGGGGCCGACTCGGACCTTAACTAAGGGGCGCCAATTGAGCTTAAATATAAGGGGCCAAATCGCTGATTTAAGGAGAGGGGCAAAATAGCCTTAAACTTAACCTAAAATTTATAGGGGCGCAAATCGACAGTAAACAAAGGGGCGCCAATTGACCTATAACTTAAGGGCGCCAAATCGACCTTAAATTTAGGGGGGCGCAAATCTACATTAAACTACGGGGGCGCAAATTGAGCTTAAACGGTAGGGGCGCCAAATTGACCAGAACCTTAGGTGGGGGCGCCAAATTGACCTGAAGCTGAGGGGGCCCTATTGTATATTAAACTTATGGGCGCCGAATCGACCTTAAACTAAGTAAGGGCGCCAAATTGACCTTAGATTTAGTGGGGCGCCGACTCGACCTTAAACTAAGGGCCGCCAATTGACTTAAACGTAGGGGCGCCAATCGACCTAATTAGAGTGGAGAGGGCGCAAATCACCTAAATTTAGAGGGTAGCAAAATCGAACTTAACTTAAAGGGGCACCAAATGATCTTAAACGTAAGGGTGCCAATTTTAGCTCAAATGTAGGGGCGCCAAAATTATCTGAAACTCAGGGGCGCTGAATTAACCTGAGACTTAGGGGCGCCGATTTTACCTGAAGTTAGGGGGCGCCAAATCGATTTAAATTAAAGGACGTCAGATTGAGCTCATAGTGAGGGGCGCCGAATTGACCTGAGACTTAGGGGTGCCAAATCTATCTTAAACTTAGGGCTCTAACTATATCCTAAACCTAGGGAGGGGTGCCGAATTTACGCAGAAACTAAGGGGCCCCACAAAACACACACAAAAAATCCAGAAGGGTCTTTAAAAAATGGTCTATAATCTGGAAATAGCACAATTTTAAATTCATGCCTCCTGGTTTGTATATACATAGCACATTTTTCGCTCGCGTTCGCGCTCTCGCATCATCTTTCCCATTGAGTTATTTACATTGTGTTATTGAGGAACGCATAAAATGTCCTGTTTTTCTAATCATTCGATATATCAAAATTTCGTTCCGCTCTTCGCACACGCCTATGTTTTTCATTTTTACCAGAATTTACATTTGTGGGATCTTAACCATCAAAACATTTAAATTTATTTAATTTCACGTACATTTTTTTTTTCTTCTTTCTTTCTTTTCATTTCAAATTGAATCTTCAACTTATTAAGCTGCGCCAAATTGAGCTTACACGTACGGGCGCCAAAATGACAGAAACTTATGGAGGGCATTGAAGTGAAGTTAAGGGGGCGTCAAAATCGATTTTAAAATTAAGGGGCGCCAAATTGAGCTTACACGTATAAGGGCGCCCAAATGATCCGATACAACAAATTACAAAAATTGGTCTTTAAAATATGGTCTCTATCTAAATAGAGGAAAATTTCAAAATTCTTCTCATCCGGGTCTGTATAAATTGCAAAATTTTGCTCGCGCTTTCGCGCTCGCATCATTATTTTTCATGAATGTTCTGCTTTCTAATCATTCGAATACATCAAAATTTCCGTTCGTCGCTTCGCGCCCGCATGTGTGTTCCTCTTACCAGAATGTACATTATAGGATTCTAACCAACAAAACATTTTCAATCATTGATTTCACGTTACATTTATTTTTGCATTTCAAATTGCCTACAATCTTAGGGGGCGCCGAATTGACCTGAAGTTAAAACGGTACCAAATTAATATTAAACTTAGGGGCTCCAAATTAAGCTTTAACGTAGGGGCTTGAAATTGACCTGAGACTTATGGATGCCAAATTCATCTTAAACTAAGGGGCAACAACTTGGTATTTGAAATATGGTCTCTAAAAATTTTTAATTCCTCCTGGTCGTATATAAATAGCAAAATTTTTGGCTCGCGCTAAGCACTCGATTCTTTTTTCTTTTTTTTTTAAATATTTTTTTTAATGAGTTATTACATTGTTGTGTTCCTGAGGAACGCATACAATGTCATGTTTTTAATCATTCAAAAGACATCAAAATTCCGCTCGCAGCTTCGCGCTCGCCCTGTGTTTTTCCTCTTACCAGAATTTACAATTATGGGATACTACATCAAGATATTTAAATTTATTTGAATACACATTACATTTATTTTTGCATTTTCAATTTGACTGAAACTAAGGGACATCAATTGGTTTTGAACCCAGGACATAAATTGACCTAAATTATACATGTATGGGACCAATTCAATCTAAAATTTAGGGGACGCCAAATGATCTTAACTTAGGGAGGAAGCAGAATTTAAATAGATAGATAGATAAACAGATATGATAATTAGATAGATAGATAGATTTCTTCTTCCTTTTCATATGTAAAATTACTGGGTAACATATTGGTCTTTAAATTATGGAGGCCAAATTGATTCTAAATTTCTGGTCTCTATACATAGAGCAAAATTTTCGCTCGCGCTTCGCGTTCGCATTCATTTTCCAAGGAGGTTTTATCATTGTGTTCCTGAAGAATGCATAAAATGTTACGTTTTCAGATTCGATACATCAAAATTTCTGCTCGGGCTTCACGCTCGCGTATTTTTTCTTCTTGTAAGCAGATTATGAGGATTCTGAACAAACAAAACATCATTTAACATTTGTTTGATTTCACATTACTTGATGGACAAATTTCAAGTAATTTTTATATGGCTTATTTTCAATCGTTTTGATGGACAAATTACAGCTCCTGTTCATATGATATTCTGATGAGAGCTAAACAAATTGAACCTTAATTGCTTAGAATTCTTTGCTTTCTGATCGTAAAGTAGAGGGAAAAAATCTGATCGCGCTTCGCGCTCGTATTAAAATTATTAGTATTTTCATTTATAGCGGTAATACCTCATATACCTAGAAATTCTTTTCCATGAACCATTATTAAAAAAAAAAAAAAAAAAAAAAAATCAAGATAAATTATTCTTTAAAATCCTTCAACGTGCATTTAAGCCGTATGCCCCATGTTTGCCTGGCAGGGGGGGGGGGCGCCTATTTTGAAAAGTACACAGGGGCGCCAAAATCACGTCGGGCCCCGGGGTGCGAAATCCTGGATACGCGCCTGATAATCCACAACGTAATATTCTAGTGAATTACTACAAAACTCCTATCTTATATCATAATCCCTGACCCACTCTCAGCTCTCTGTCGTAGATTCCCGATTCAAAACCTAGCAAAGTCCACCACCTCGATGTTCTCTTGGTGAGAGTTCTCCGACCGTGAGACTAGGATCCAATAAATACTCCTGATTCACCATCTCGTCCGTCTCGTTTCCGCGGGAGCTGGAGGGGAGGAGTCTTCTCCATCTTCAGACATATCAGACGGTGGTGGTGGTGGTGGTTGAGTCGTTTTGCTGACTTTAATTCTATTATATTTTTTAAAAAAGAAATTGGTAAAGCAAATAATGCTCATTAGATTTTAAGTTAAATCAAATAAATTTAACTCTTGTTAAAACAAGGTATACCTTGACCAGCTAATTACCTTTTATTATGAAATCTTGTACTGAATATACAAGTACATACAACACATGTGAAAGGTTTAAAATTGGCAATGGGACAATCACCTTACTATATAATGAAATCTCATTATATCCATGCTCTTTATAACAGGAATCGACTGTATATACAAAACACAACAAAATTCATTTTTAAAGGTAGTGGGCATCCAATAGTCAATGAATTTCACCTCCAAACTTCCACAGAAAACTATAATTTAGGATTCATGCCTATCCAAGAGTCCTAGCCTTGATTGAATTGAGATAAACATTTCAAGACTATTCTCAATCAAACTGATGAGCTTATCTTATTTGGGCAGGTGAATATATTCAATTTTTAGAATTGGTCATTCTTAAACACTGAAAGATTTTCAATTTTACTTACATGAAGATATAATTCTAGGCCAAATGACCCTTGATAATACCCCCTCCCAAGATCTATGGTTAATAGAGTACCGAAGTGTGATGTCATAACGGTGGTGTATCAAGGTTGCTGGTTCTACAATCTTGTGTTGAACAATACACAACATGATCGCACCGAAAACCCGTTTGTATATGTGCCCAAGTCTAGCCCGTTGCGGCCGCATTCAGGCTAAAACCTCATGCACAGGCTTTTCTGTTTAGAACCATTAACTGGGACGACAGGCGATTATGACGTCAACACTTCGGTACTCTATTGTCATTGGGGAATTTTTTGTTCTTGGGGTAGTTGTTCTGCGAGAATTGTCTGGATAAAGAAATATATGTGGTATTGCACATTTTCACCTATATCTGTTCATCACATATCATCTACTTGATCTTATAGTTTATCATGAATTTATACACAGAGCTAAATCAATTTATATATACACACCCTCAGGATCTGGTGTGTATACACCCCTATTCTTAGGTGGATTCATCCCCCACCACATGCTGCGATAGCTCCTCCAAGCCCTCTGGGCGGAATTTTGTGAGGTTCTCTCCTAGCTTCTTGAAGACAACAAGGGCACCGTATTTACCACATGGAGCATTTGGACTGGTTCTCCTGCTGGGACTTCTGCAATGCCGAATGAACATAGGAACCTACAAAAATGATAAAAATATACCAAGTAGATTGAACATGTGTAAAAAGCAGAAAGATAGGCCAGTACAATAAAGGCTCATGGGCTTATTATGCATGAAAGCAAGTACATGTAATTGCTTTTACTACATTTTTACTCATGCATGTGTTATTGTTACAGTTTGAAATTGTTTAGTTTATTATTTGGAAATAAGAGTATTGCATTGAATTGCCTGAAATAAGGTGCAAAGGTATTAGTAAATGATAGTAAAGGTAAATACTTCTTCAAATCCATATGGTCATTTTATTAGGAAAAAGGTTAATGTATTTTTAATTAAAAAATACACTTCTATTTAGAGTAGAGTATCAATAAATTTGCTGATTTCAGATCCATGTACATTTGAAAAAAAAGCAGTCAATCTCAATGAATCATAAAAAATAAAAAAAATCAGTTTAATGCAACAAATACAGTTAAATGATAACATTTCAAAACAGATTTTTCTGTCCCTTACACATATCCTTGTCATTTCAATTATTCTGTAGTCCAAGTGATCGTATCTGTGTTATGTTTCGTGGAGCTTACAATATAAAACTGTTGAGCTGCAGTAAGATAAGCCCTCTCCTAATTGACATGTCTCACACAACCTGGCCGATCGTCAAAGCTGTCATCCTCCATAGATTTACCGTCATCAGCAACGGTTGATTTGAGATCCTCAGCTGACATAGGAACCATCAAAATATGTGGATATATAATAGATTATCAACTACTGTTTAGTGGTTGTTTTCGCAGTGGTTTTATTTTGCAAATTTTGTGAATTATTTCTTGCTAATAATGTCACTTCAATGAATGGCTGTCTATATTATAGAAAACATCACAAAAACCACAAAAGTAAGCATACAGTAAATAATAAAGCATTAAGATTTCTTTAAAATATGACAAATTGTGTTTTACATCCATACTTCTTGAAATTTGTAATACACAATGGGAAATATTCAATACTTGAGGTCCTTACATATTATTTTTGTGGATATCATAAGTTACAGCTGTATTTGAATTTGATCTGTACTTACAGCAATCATGTAGTCACTATAATCCCTTACTCATCATTTTTAATGTATAATGCATTTCGGTCCCCTCCAATGAACCAATTTTATACCTCACCTTCAGTATATCTTGGATCTGCATCTTGGCCTTTTTAACTGGAAAGGGCAGCAGCTGCTACATGGCTGACAAGGTTTGGAATTTAGAAATTCTTGCACAAAATCTGTTCAACAATTAACACTGGAAACGAAAGAGCAAAAAACTTCTTGACAGTGTCTTCCTTCTTCTCCTACAATCTAGGGCTCTAGTAGCCTATCTCAAAGATAACATCAACTTAAATGCACGTTATGAGGATGAGGGCGGGGTATTTGTTTCTGAAACTGTCTGAAACAGTTAAGCTCGTTGTCATAGGTACATATCTACCAAAGGAGAATTTGGCAGGAAAATTTTGTGTTCCCATTCTACATTCCTTTTTTCTGATTTACTTTTGTTTGATGAGTCCCAAAACCATATGTGAGTGACTGAGAAGCTATTTTTCTAGCACTTGGAACAGTACCAAATTCAAAGTTCAGGCATCTTTGGTAAAACCTAATAATTAAATGATATCAATTGATATGAATTCCATAACACAATATGGGAGATATGGTGTGTGACATCACATCTACTTATTAAAGTTTCATATATCTTTCTTCTGCTTTTTACTAAGGTATCAAAATTTACTACCAAAATTGTTCGTTTTGTTATTCAATTTGTAGCTCCGCGTCTGATAATGTGACAACCTTTTCATCATGACCAAACTCCAAGATAGCCTTGGTGAACTTACCGTCAAACAAATATAGCATGACCCCTATCAACCCTGAGCAGTTATTTTCCTGAACTTGGTAGCCTACTCTAAACCCTGACTTTTAGTTTTCATTTCCAACCATAACAGCATGAACCCTATCAAACCAAGCAGTTACTCTTCCTTTAAGCTCGAAGCCTTCACTCTAACCTTGACCTTACCTCAACCATAAATAGCATGACCTATCAAACTGAGCAGTTAACTTTGTTCTTGAAGCTCGGTACCAGCTTAACTCTAACCCTGACCTTACCTCAACTAATATGCATGACCCCTATCAACCTCCGAAGCATTACTTTTCCTTGAAGCTTGGTAGCCTATCAAACCCTTGACCTTACCTCACCATAAACAGGCATGACCCCTATCAACCCTAAGCAGTTACTCTTCCTTGAAGTCGGTAGCCTTACTCTAAACGCCTTGACCTTACCTCAACCATAATAGCATGACCCTATCAAACCCTAAGCAGTTTACCTCCTGAAGCCTCGTAGCCTTACTCTAGACCTTGACCTTACCTCAACCCCATAATAGCATACCCCTATCAACACCTAACATGTTACTCTTCCTTGAAGCTCGGTAGCCTTACTCTAACCCTTGGACCTTACCATCAACCATAATAGCAGAGTAGTCTGACACATAAACCCCTATCAGACCTGAGCAGTTACTCCTTCCCTTGAAGCTCGTAGCCTTACTCTAAACTCCTTGACCTTTACCTCAACCATAATAGGGCAGCAGTTAGTCTGACACATGACCCCTATCAGACCGCCTGACAGTTACTTCTCCTTGAAGCTTGGTAGCCGTTGCCTAACCCTTGAAACTTAACCTCAACCATAAATAGCAAGTTAGTCTGACACATGAACCCTATCAGCCTGGAGCAGTACTCTTCTTGAAGCTTGTAACCTTTGCCTCTGACCCTTGACCTTACCTCAACCATAATACAGAGTTAGTCTGAACACATGACCCCTATTCAGACCCCTGAGCAGTCACTCTCCTTGAAGTTTGGGTAGCCCTTACTCCAACTCTCTTTCTGGGCCTGTTTCGTACCAAACTTCTGCCTATAAAAAAAAAAAAAATAGACAGTAATTCAATTGAAGCAAGATTATCCAAGCCCAAAGAAAAAAGGCAATTCATTTTCGAATGTATTGAAATAATGTTGTATGTTGAATAATATGACCTCTGAGTCTGTCCTTAGAAGACTATCACTGAAAAGCAAAATTTGATAATTCAAAATGTAGCCTTCCCATTTCTGTGGTATATGTATACTATGAATATAAATGAATCAGTTGCTGAATTTTATGTTATGTTATGAATTGTAGATGTGAATAATGGCATCCTTGAAATAATCGAATTTATAATTACGTATGGTATTCATTATTGACATATTGTCTTCATGATGGAGACAATGAATATGCGCTACAACAACACAAACAGAAAAATTCTGTGTATCTTCATAAAAAAGAATAAGAATATTCCTCAGTAACCTGCAATCATCAATTTTCAATTTTCTCCAAGGCTTTCCTGCAGTTCAACAAAACTAAATCCAGTTTTCCTTCTCATTTTGGCCAGGTTGCCCTGCTACTATACTCGTAGCAGCAGCCGTAACATCATCTCATCAGGCTGATGGACTGGAATGTCTTGCTTGTCAGACATAATGACATTCCTGTTTCAGAGAGAAAGAGAGAGAAGAGAAAGAGAGGAACAAAGAGAAGGAGAGAAGAGAAAGTAAGAAAGGAACAATGTAGAGGGGAGAGTGAGAAAGAGAGAAAAGGGGGTAAATTAGAATAATATTATTATTATCCAAACAGAAATGTGAGCCATAAATTGTAAGCATGATAATGAAACAGCTATATCAGGATCTAAATATCAATAGTTTTAATCGAGTCAAGTGAAATCAAATGTAGATCGCAGGGGGGGGGGGGTAGGCATGAGGAGTCCCCCCCCCCAAAAAAAAAGAAGAAAAAAAATAAATAAATAAATAAAAGAAAGAAAAGGAAAACCCTTCAAAAATCGACAACAAAAATATATTAAAAAGAAAGAAAAGAAAAAACGGTAACAGGACATTTCAAAATTCCATTAAAAAAAACCTACGAAAGCCAAGGGATTTAGTTTTTTATCAGTCAATCAAGACAGTAATAAAAAAAATCAATGAGAGCATATTACACATATTCAAATAGTCATTTACCCAACTCCTTAGCCCCCTCCACCACCCCCCCCTTCACACATACGCACAATTTGACACACTTATGATGATGGATGTTAACTTTTTTTGTTTTTTTTTTGTTGCCTTTTTAACGTTGCCGCGTTAAGCTTTCAGTTGGCAAGCTCTTCTCTTCGTTCTGGACTAACTAATCCAATTACTTAAATTAAAGAAATGAATTATGAGAAGTCAGTTATTAAGGAAACAATAATTCAAACAATACATCAAATATAAACACGTATGCAAACATGACACGACGAATGATAAAGATTTAGGTAGGACACATCAATTATTGTCAAAATTGATACAGAATTTAGAAAATAGTAGCAGCACATTCAAATAAATACGATGGGACCGAGACTGTTAAGTTAGGTCTGGATCTTTAAATATTTTTGGAAGCTAAAGAAGTAACATATATACTTAAACAATTCACAAACTATAATTTCGTAATCTATCTGCTACAATGGATGCAAAATACAGCCCAGGCTTACCTGTTTTCAGTAACATTTGAAGAATGAAACGCGAATGTTATAAAACTCTGGAAATCAATCACAATTTCGGGAACTAGTTTAGAGTCCAAGGCCGTCACGGAATATTATTACCAAGGTCGAAGAAGGAGAGCTAAGAATGAGGAAGAGACAGGAGAAAAAAAGAAGAAGAAGAATGAAAAAAATAAATAAAATAAAGACATAATAAATTAATGAAATAAGTAAATCACCCCCCCCCCCCCCCCCCCCCCCCCCCCCCCCCCCCCCCCCCCCCCCCCCCCCCCCCCCCTTTTCTTCTTTCTTTCTTTTCATTTCAAATTGATCTTCAACTTATTAGCTGCGCCAAATTGAGCTTACACGTACGGGCGCCAAAATGACCAGAAACTTATGAGGGCATTGAAGTGAAGTTAAGGGGGGCGTCAAATCGATTTTAAAATTAGGGGCGCCAAATTGAGCTTACACGTATAGGGCGCCCAAATGATCCGATACAACAAATTACAAAAAATTGGTCTTTAAAATATGGTCTCTATCTAAATAGAGGAAAATTTCAAAATTCTTCCATCCGGGTCTGTATAAATATCGCAAAATTTTTGCTCGCGCTTCGCGCTCGCATCATTATTTTTCATGAAATGTTCTGCTTTCTAATCATCGAATACATCAAATTTCCGTCGTGCTTCGCGCCCGCATGGTGTTGTCCTCTTACCAGAATACATTATAGATTCTAACCAACAAAACATTTCATCCATGATTCACGTTACATTTATTTTTGCATTCAAATGACTAAATCTTAGGGGGCGCCGAATTGACCTGAAGTTAAACGGTACCAAATAATATTAAACTTAGGGCTCCAAATTAAGCTTTAACGTAGGGCTTGAAATTGACCTGAGGACTTATGGATGCCAAATCATCTTAAACTAAGGGGCAACAACTGGTATTTGAAAATATGGCTCTCTAAAATTTTTAATTCCTCCTGGTCTGTATATAGAAATAGCAAAATTTTTGGCTCTGTCGCTGCAACACTCCGATTCTTTTTTCTTTTTTGTTAAATATTTTTTTTTAATAGATTATTACATTGTAATGTGTCCTGAGGAACGCATACAATGGTCATGTTTTCTAATATTCAAAGACTCAAAATTCCGCTCCGTCGCCGCTCGTGTTTTTCCTCTTACCAGAATTTACATTATGGGATACTAATCATCAAGATAATTTAAATTTATTTGAATACACATTACATTTATTTTTTGCTTTTTCAAAATTGACCTGAAACTAAGGGACATCAAAATGGTTTTGAACCAGGGACATCAAATTGACCTAATTATACATGTATGGGACCAATTCAATCTAAAATTTAGGGGCGCCAAATGATCTTAAACTTAGGGAGAGAAGCAGAATTATAAATAGATAGATAGGATAAACATGGATAGATAATAGATAGATAGATAGATATTCTTCTCCTTTCATATGTAAAATTACTGGAGGTAACATATTGGTCTTTAAATTATGGAGGCCAAATTGATTCTAAATTTCTGGTCTCTATTACATAGAGAAAATTTTCGCTCGCGCATTCTTCGTTCGCATCATTTCAGGAGTTATTACATTGTGTTCCTGAAGAATGCATAAAATGTTACGTTTTTCAGATTCCGATACATCAAATTTCTGCTCGGCTTCACGCTCGCGTATTTTCTTTCGTGAAGCAGATTATTGAGGATTCTGAACAACAAAACATCATTTACATTTGTTTGATTCACACATTACTTGATGGACAATTTCACGAATTTTTATATGGCTTATTTTCAAATCGTGTTGATGGACAAATTACAGCTCCTGTTCATATTATATTCTGATGAGAGCTAAACAAAATTGAAACCCTAATTGCTTAGAATTCTTGCTTTCTGATCGTAAAGTAGAGGGGAAAAATCTGATCGCGCTTCGCGCTCGTATTTTAAAATTATTAGTATTTTCATTTATAGCGTAATACCTCATATACCAGAAATTCTTTCCATAACCATTATTAAAAAAAAAAAAAAAAAAAATCAGATAAATTATTCTTTAAAATCCTTCAACGCGCATTTAAGCCGTATGCCAGTTTGCCTGCGGGGGGGGGGCCCGCCACTTATTTTTGAAAAGTACACAGGGGCGCCAAAATCACGTCGGGCCCCCCGGGGTGCGAAATCCTGGATACGCGCCTGATAATCCACAACGTAATATTCTAGTGAATTACTACAACCAACTTCCTATCTTATATCATAATCCCTGACCCACTCTCAGCTCTCTGTCGTAGATTCCCCGCATTCAAACCTAGCAAAGTCCACCACCTCGATGTTCTCTTGGTGCAAGAGTTCTCCGACCGTGAGACTAGGATCCAATAAATACTCCTGATTCACCATCTCGTCCGTCTCCGTTTCCGCGGGAGCTGGAGGGGAGGAGTCTTCTCCATCTTCAGACATATCAGACGGTGGTGGTGGTGGTGGTTGAGTCGTCTTTGCTGACTTTAATTCTATTATATTTTTTTAAAAGAAATTGGTAAAGCAAATAATGCTCATTAGATTTTAAGTTAAATCAAATAAATTTAACTCTTGTTAAAACAAGGTACTCTTGACCAAGCTAATTACCTTTTTATTATGAAATCTTGTACTGAATATACAAGTACATACACACATGTGAAAAGGTTTAAAATTGGCAATGGGACAATCACCTTACTTATAATGAAATCTCATTATATCCATGCTCTTTATAACAGGAATCGACTGTATAATACAAAACACAACAAAATTCACTTTTAAAGGTAGGGGGCATCCAATAGTCAATGAATTTCACCTCCAAACTTCCACAGAAAACTATAATTTAGGATTCATGCCTATCCAAGAGTCCTAGCCTTGATTGAATTTGAAGATAAAACATTTCAAGACTATTCTCAATCAAACTGATGAGCTTTATGCTTATTTGGGCAGGTGAATATATTCAATTTTTAGAATTGGTCATTCTTAAACAACTGAAAGATTTTCAATTTTACTTACATGAAGATATAATTCTAGGCCAAATGACCCTTGGATAATACCCCCTTCCCAAGATCTATGGTTAATAGAGTACCGAAGTGTGATGTCATAACGGTGGTGTAGTCAAGGTTGCTGGTTCTAAACAATCTTGTGTTGAACAATACCAACATGATCGCACCGAAACCCGTTTGTATATGTGCCCAAGTCTAGCCCGTTGCTGGACCGCATTCAGGCTAAACCTCATGCACAGGCTTTTCTGTTTAGAACCATTAACTGGGACGACAGGCGATTATGACGTCAACACTTCGGTACTCTATTGTCATTGGGGAATTTTTGTTCTTGGGGTAGTTGTTCTGCGAGAATTTGTCTGGATAAAGAAAATATATGTGGTATTGCCACATTTTCACTATATCTGTACATCACATATCATCTACTTGATCTTATAGTTATCATGACATTTATACACAAGCTAAATCAATTCTATCATATACACACCCTCAGGATCTGGTGGTGTATACACCCCTATTCTTAGTGGATTCATCCCCACCACATGCTGCGATAGCCTCCTCCCAAGCACCTCTGGGCGGAAATTTTGTGAGGTCTCTCCTAGCTTCTTGAAGACAACAAGGGCACCGTATTTACCCATGGAGCATTTGGACTGGTTCTCCTGCTGGGACTTCTGCAATGCCGAATGAACATAGGAACCTACAAAATGATAAAAAATATACCCAAGTTAGATTGAACATGTGTAAAAAGCAAGAAAGATAGGCCAGTACAATAAAGGCTCATTGGGCTTATATGCATGAAAGCAAGTACATGTAATTGCTTTTACTACATTTTTACTCATGCATGTGTTATTGTTACAAGTTTGAAATTGTTTAGTTTATTATTTGGAAATAAAGAGTATTGCATTGAATTGCCTTGAAATAAGGTGCAAAGGTATTAGTAAAATGATAGTAAAGGTAAATACTTCTTCAAATCCATATGGTTCATTTATTAGGAAAAAGGTTAATGTATTTTTAATTAAAAAATACACTTCTATTTAGAGTAGAGTATCAATAAATTTGCTGATTTCAAGATCCATGTACATTTGAAAAAAAAAGCCAGTCATATCTCAATGAATCATAAAAAAAAAATTCAAAAAATCAGTTTAATGCAAACAAATACAGTTAAATGATAACATTTCAAACAGATTTTTCTGTCCCTTACACATATCCCTTGTCATTTCAATTATTCTGTAGTCCCAAGTGATCGTATCTGTGTTATGTTTCGTGGAGCTTACCAATATAAAACTGTTGAGCTGCAGTAAGATAAAGCCCTCTCCTAATTGACATGTTCTCACCAACCTGGCCGATCGTCAAAGCTGTCAGATCCTCCATAGATTTACCGTCATCAGCAACGGTTGATTTGAGATCCTCAGCTGACATAGGAACCTATCAAATATAGTGGATGATATAATAGATTATCAACTACTGTTTAGGTGGTTGTTTTCGCAGTGGTTTTATTTTTGCAAATTTTGTGAATTATTTCTTGCTAATATGTCCACTTCAATGAATGGCTGTCTATATTATAGAAAACATCACAAAAACCACAAAAGTAAGCATACAGTAAATAATAAAAGCATTAAGATTTCTTTAAAATATGACAAATTGTGTTTTACATCCATACTTCTTGAAATTTGTAATACACAAATGGGAAATATTCAATACTTGAGTCCTTACATATTCATTTTTTGTGGATATCATAAGTTTACAGCTGTATTTGAATTTGATCTGTACTTACAGCAATCATGTCGTCACTATATCCCTTACTCATCCATTTTTTAATGTATTAATGCATTTCGGTCCCCTCAATGAACCAATTTCTATACCTCACCTTCAGTATATCTTGATCTGCATCTTGGCCTTTTTTACTGGAAAGGGCAGCAGCTGCTACATGGCTGACAAGGTTTTGGAATTTAGAATTCCTTGCCACAAAATCTGTCTCACAATTAACCTGGAAACGAAAGAGACACAAAAACTTCTTGACAGTGTCTTCTTCTTCTCCTACATCTAAGGGCTCTAGGTAGCCTATCTCAAAGATAAACATCAACTTAAATGCACGTTATGAGGATGAGGGCGGGGTATTTGTTTCTGGAAACTGTCTGAAACAGTTAAGCTCGTTGTCATAGGTACATATCTACCAAAGGAGAATTTGCAGGAAAATTTTGTGTTCCCATTCTACATTCCTTTTTCCTGATTTCCTTTTGTTTGATGAGTCTCCAAAACAATATGTGAGTGACTGAGAAGCATTTCTAGCACTTGGAACAGTACCAAATGTCAAAGTATCAAGGCAGTCTTTGGTAAAACCTAATATTAAAATGATATCAATTGATATGAATTCATAACACAATATGGGAGATATGGTGTGTGACATCACATCTACTTATTAAAGTTTCATATATCTTTCTTCGCTTTTTACTATAGGTATCAAAATTTACTACCAAAATTGTTCGGTTGTTATTCATTTGTAGCTCCGCTGTCTGATAATGTGACAATCCCTTTTCCATCATGACCAAAACTCCAGATAGCCTTGGTGACCTTACCTCAAAAATAATAGCATGACCCCTATCAAACCCTGAGCAGTTACTTTTCCTTGAAGCTTGGTAGCCTTACTCTAACCCTTGACCTTACCTCAACCATAACAGCATGACCCCTATCAAACCCTAAGCAGTTACTCTTCCTTTAAGCTCGGTAGCCTTACTCTAACCCTTGACCTTACCTCAACCATAATAGCATGACCCCTATCAAACCCTGAGCAGTTACTTTTCCTTGAAGCTCGGTAAGCCTTACTCTAACCCTTGACCTTACCTCAACCATAATAGCATGACCCCTATCAAACCTCTGAGCAGTTACTTTTCCTTGAAGCTTGGTAGCCTTACTCTAACCCTTGACCTTACCTCAACCATAACAGCATGACCCTATCAAACCCTAAGCAGTTACTCTTCCTTGAAAGCTCGTAGCCTTACTCTAACCCTTGACCTTACCTCAACCATAATAGCATGACCCTATCAAACCCTAAGCAGTTACTCTTCCTTGAAGCTCGGTAGCCTTACTCTAACCTTGACCTTACCTCAACCATAATAGCATGACCCCTATCAACCCTAAGCATGTTACTCTTCCTTGAAGCTCGGTAGCCTTACTCTAACCCTTGACCTTACCTCAACCATAATAGCAGAGTTAGTCTGACACATAACCCCTATCAGACCTGAGCAGTTACTCTTCCTTGAAGCTCGGTAGCCTTACTCTAACCCTTGACCTTACCTCAACCATAATAGCAGAGTTAGTCTGACACATGACCCCTATCAGACCCTGAGCAGTTACTTCTCCTTGAAGCTTGGTAGCCTTGCTCTAACCCTTGACTTACCTCAACCATAATAGCAGAGTTAGTCTGACACATGACCCTATCAGACCTGAGCAGTTACTCTTCTTGAAGCTTGTAACCTTGCTCTGACCCTTGACCTTACCTCAACCATAATAGCAGAGTTAGTCTGACACATGACCCCTATCAGACCCTGAGCAGTCACTCTCCTTGAAGTTTGGTAGCCTTACTCCAACCTCTTTCTGGGCCTGTTCTCGTAACCAAACTTCTGCCTATAAAAAAAAAAAAATAGACAGTATTCAAATTTGAAGCAAGATTATCCAAGCAGAAGGCAATTCATTTTCGAATGTATTGAAATAATGTTGTATGTTGAATAATAATGACCTCTGAGTCTGTCATTAGAAGACTATCACTGAAAAGCAAAATTTGATAATTCAAAATGTAGCCTTCCCATTTCTGTGGTATATGTATACTTGAATATAAATGATCAGTTGCATGAATTTTATGTTATGTTATGAATTGTAGATGTGAATAATGGCATCCCTTGAAATAAATCGAATTTATAATTACGTATGGTATTCATTATTGACATAATTGTCTTCATGATGGAAGACATGAATATGCCTACACACACAAACAGAAAAATTCTGTGTATCTTCATAAAAAAGAATAAGAATTATTCTCAGTACCTTGTCAACATCATTTTCAATTTCTCCAAGGCTTTCCTGCAGTTCACAAAACTAAATCCAGTTTTCTTCTCATTTTGGCCAGGTTGCCTGCTACTCCGTAGCAGCAGCCGTAACATCAGTCTCATCAGGCTGATGGACTGGAAATGTCTTGCTGTCAGACATAATGACATTCCTGTTTCAGAGAGAAAAAGAGAGAGAGAGAGAAAGAGAGGAACAAAGAGAAGGAGAGAAGAGAAAGTAAGAAAGGAACAATGAGAGGGGAGAGTGAGAAAGAGAGAAAAGAGGGGTAAATAGAATAATATTATTATTATCCAAACAGAATGTGACCATATAATTTGTAAGCATTGATAATGAAACAGCTATATCAGGATCTAAATATCAATAGCTTTTAATCGAGTCAAGTTGAATCAAATGTAGATCCAGGGGGGGGGGGTAGGCAGGAGTCCCCCCCCCCAAAAAAAAAGAAGAAAA
>CALNVZ010002974.1:9870790-9873451 GCA_940671915.1 Paracentrotus lividus
CAAATGAGAGTCTCAGCGGATGCATATGGCGCTGATGCGTCTTGAATGGAGACCAGTGCAGCTTGAGCAGGCAGACAATATGGAGGCGTCAGGAGATGCTACGGCGAAGAAGTTCAGCCAACATCACTGGATGTGGAAATAAAGGAGGAAGAACCTGCAGAAGTGGCACCTCAAGAAGTCGAATGCCAAGTTCAAGAGTCTTCAGTCGAGTCTACAAGTGTTTTGCTCGAGGAAGAATCGAAAAATGGGCGAATTTAAAGAACCTTCCTGGGTGTTTCTGGCATCAAAAGTGACGCCCGGCTGCAGCGTTCCTCATTAATTTTTGGTAATAATGTGTTTATTGCTGGTCCCGTGTATGATAATTGGTTTGTTAATTGTGCAGATAATGGCTTGTCTATAATCTTTGATTGATTTGAAGTTTGTCTGTATCTTGTAGGCGTTATTCCAACTTTGTTCGAGTCATGGAAAAAAGTAAATTAGATTTGGATTTTGAAAATAAGAAAAGTAGCCTGCACACGTAGAAATTTTTACTCCATAATTTAATAATTTATGCACGCCTCTCGAATGATTCACGTTTAGGCATTAAAACGTTAGACTGGACCAGTCCCCGTCGCAAAGCGACGGGAACTGACTGATGATAGTTGTGGGGCTGGTATACCCCGAATCTCTCACAAGTAATATAGATCTAGAGGTCTATTTAAAAATATGATACTCCAACATTGAATTTAAACTACCAAGGAATACAAAGAGCAGATAGGTTCTTCCACATATTTATGTTGTCATAAACAGTGAGTGATTGAGTATTTGAAGGCAAAAATCAGTTCCAAACACGTAACTTTGTGTTCGACTATGCAGGTGGTACGGTACATGGCGATATATAACCCCCGGTCTGGAGCCGCCCTCTGCTAGGGCAAAGCTAGAGTGTAGTGAAACGGTCTGCGTTGCACTTGCTACGATTCGGATCATAACCTAATTGTACATACAAATTATGGGCTTGCATTAGCAATGCAAATAGCAAAACAAGCAAGTTTCACTGAGAATCTGGTTATAGTATATTCCGAATATTGTATCAATGTTACAGGTGATTATGTTACAACAATGATAAACATCGTGGGACTTTCCTTATGATCCTTAGTGTAGGACCACTGTTAGATGTCGTTGATGCAGGAGCCGGGTAGGTATGAGTCGAGAATTATGCTAATGACGACCCCTCAGGTTGTTAACAGTTTCCAGCTTATTACCAGTCGTCACCCAGGAACTGCAATTGTATCTTATAGTGTAAGTTTATATTAAAGTATAATCTGTAATTTCGTATTGTTATGATAGTACTGAACTGATGTATGAAAAATGTGTATGCTATGACTATGTATTGAAACCTGTTTTGTATTTAAGACTGTGTATAACTTCATTTGAGAATCATTCGTACTTACATTATCATGTAACCGTACTAATTATATCTATACCCCATGTAGAATAACGGCTTGTTGGTGCTAACGGCCATCACAGTCCACAAAAACCAGCGTTCTTTCTTATAACTGATGCGCCTGCAAGGAATAGCCAGGTTCTTCTTGTTATACACCAATTGTGCATAAATATTTTAGTATATACCTTACTTTGGGCAGGTTATACCATATTCTTCTTGATTAGTTTTTGCTCTTTTCAATGCAGCAATTTATGTGAAGTTTTCTTTGTTAACTCTCACAAGGCGCGGTCACCTGCCTCTCATTGGGAGTGTGGGTGGCCTCCGTGCGAAGTATTTAGTGCTTTCAAGTTAAAGCTACTGATAATTTTTCTATTGTGATATATTTACTTATTCTAAATTAATTTTCCCTTTGCGCAAACTTTGGGTGATTTTTGACCGCATTTCTATTGTCTCTGCTGAGATAGCATATTGTGCGTGAGTGTGCCTGATACCTTGAGGGCATGCCCCTTTTTGCTAATGTTGTTTGTACATTGATTTTTTAGCTTTGGGAATTTTCCACCTGAAGTCATTGACTTGCTAATTTGCATAATTTCTGTCTGGAGAAAGTTTTGTTCTTGTCTCCATCACTTCAGTGATTTTTCTTTGTTACAAGATTTGGGAAAGTTCTTGTGCACCTGTGCGTTACAGTTTGCATTGTGGTTGTCTGCTATTGTTTCCTGACATAGCAGTTTCTTTTCATTTCACTGGCCTGAGTTCTGTCATGGTTGGGGTGTTCTAATTTGACCTCTTTGATCCTTTACTTCTTTTTCTTGTGAATAGCCTTTGCAATTTGTTTGATTGTTCATTACATGTGCTTGGCACAATTTGCTTTTTGACATTCGTTGTCTAGATTATTGCATACTTTTGTGTGCAGATCGGTGATTGGAAGTTTAACTTTTGAGAGTGCACTGCACTTGAGTGCTTCTATTGTTTAGTCCTAGTGATAGTTTGTTGCTAGGTACTTTGGGCTTTATTGTGATTGCTATTCCTTTACAAGAAGAAAAAAAGAAAGAAAGAGGGGAATAGTGTATTCTATGAATACAAGTTTTCTTTTTTTAGATACTAAACACTTTTGTTTCAAATAGTAACTTAGTTACTTCAAATTTGAATAGAGAATTGAGAATTTATTGTGTGATCATTTAACAAAGTATTTCTTTGAATTGTTTGAACAATCAATTTGTTTTTATTTTTGGAACTGT
>CALNVZ010002974.1:9875361-9909748 GCA_940671915.1 Paracentrotus lividus
AGCTGTTATCCTGGGATGATGTATGGATGCAGACAAGATCTTTGTATCCATGGATGCTGCCACCATGGCCTCCTGATCATGGTCAGGTCAATTCCAGTTTGTCTAATCCCCTGCGTTCTGTTGCATCCAACCAACGATGGATGTTGCCACCGTGGCCTGATGATGGTCAGGAGGATATATTGTCTAGCAATGATGTGTGGATTCCCACAACAAATTCCTGGATGCTACCTCCATGGCCACCTCCTGATGTCCGTCAGATAACTTTTGAATTGTCAGAGGGTGATGCTCGGTATCCCCATACATAGTGTTTTATTCTGCCAGTGATATTTTATTTACAGGTAGCTAACCTTGTGTTGGACTAACTGAGTTGTTCCTTTATTTTTTTTCTTGAAGAATAAACTATGGAAGAGTTAACCATGGAACAAATCCTTGTGGTTTGCGATGGCCTTGAGGTAGATTTTGACTCTGAGAGGAGTAATGTGCTTCCTAGCGAAATGCTTGGAAGTTTCCAAGCGTTTCCTGCGAGCGGCGATAGCGGACTTTCGTCCGCAGGGCACGGCGTCCGCAAAGCAAAGCGATCGTGGACCTTCGTCCGCAAGGCACAGCGCAAAGCAAAGCGATCGCGGATCAGACTGATACATGTTTATATAATGAATGATTGTAAATACAATCTGCCTATCAAGATAAGCAAGTAGCCAAGTAGCAATTTTGCTGTCAAGAAATGGAGCCCATTTGTTTATATTGTATATTTGCACAAGTGTTTGCAATATTTCCATTTCATTCGACATGATAGAATTGCACGTTTGGGATTCATGTTTCTGCATCTTTTATTGGGTACAAATTGATTATTTTCCACTCAATGTTGTTTGAGAGTGATATGAAAAATTCCCTTTTGGTATTAAACTTGATGAATTCAATAGGGTTTTTTGACCCATTGCTACTGCTTCAAATTCTTTTGTATGGACACATTTTCTGCCAACTATTGGTCCTGGCAAATCAATACTGTTACTATGAACCTTTCAGATATTTCTACATCTTGAATTGGTCTTTATGCATGATCTTTTGCGGTGTCTTGGAATTCAAAGTCCATTCACTTTTCTCAGTTCTTGTTGATAGCCTGTGTATTTTAGCATGGCTGACACAATTAATTGTTGCATAGATTTGTGTAAAAACTTTTGATCTGCATGCTGACCTTTTGGAGTGTTCTTACATTGGAATTGTATACATGGTGATGATTCACTGGAATGTCCTGTCTTTAAACTCAACATAAATTTTGGTCTTTTCTCATTTAAGCACTCAATAATAATAAGCATCTGTTAAAAAAAAGTAATTAATAATACTGCCTTTATTAGGTGTAGCAAATCTGAAAAGTTTGAAAGTAAAATTCTATATTTCGTTTTCTCTTGCTTGAATGATTTTTGCAAACTTTAAAAAAAAAAAAAAAAATTGAAAGAGGAATAGTAATCAGCAGTGCTGATTTGTTTTGTTTGAAACTTGAATGGAGTGCAAAACACTTGTTTAAAACTGCAAACAAATACCAAAGTGTACTTTTCTGCAAGTTTGAATATTTTGGTGTTTCATTCAATAGAACACATGCAACAAAAGTGCTTGCTTACTCAAATTATTCAAATGATGAATCTGTTAGTGATTTTGGAACAGCTCGTTTAAGCGAGCAGTATAAATTTGTTTCTTCAATTACTGAGTCAAAAGAAACTTAGTAGTTGTACTGAAGAAATATATGCTTTTGTGGTATTATTCAATTGATCAAGATTCGTACTTTGATTAAATTGTTTAACCAAACCATCAAAACATAATACAAACTCTAACCATCTTTGTTTGCTCATTCTGCAATTGACAATGTATAATGTAGTTTTTGGATATAACCCTTGCCCAAAAAGAGGCGGATATTATTTGAATTAATATCTTAATCATTTCAAATGATAACATCTTCATATCAAATGATTTTGAAAGGCATTATAACTAACCACCTGTCTTTTGTTGGTATTATTTAATTGCAGAATGAATTTATAGGGAAATGACTTTCGCGTTAAGTTTTTTCCCGCGAAACGCACTGCGTTCACCCTCGGCAGGACCCACTATAACTATTCAGGGTGTTTGTATGCATGCCAGTTACAAAATGTGTATACATGCCAATTGTTTTTTTATAGATGTAATTTATAGATGTATAATTGGTATCTGAGCACATTTAAAATATCCTGAACAGTTTCATAGGAATTATTATGGCTTTGAAATATAGAACATTAGATAATTATGTACATGTACCTTGCTGATATCTGATTATAAGTGATTATGCAACATACTTGTATTAATAGCGCGCAGCATTTTCTATATTGGCGATTGCGAGCTACAGGTCTTTATATTGGCTCGCAAGCATTTTCTATATTTCTATATACTTGTATTGTATAGCGCGTAAGCAAATTGATAGTGCACATTATTTTGTATTCTATTTTTTAATAGATCTCTTTATCATTTAGGGATATACAGCAAGGTCTTAATAGTAGTTTATCTGAGCTGCCAGTATTTCCTATTAAACGATTGTATCAGGAATAAGTGTTTATATTGATACAAACATCTGAGAAAAAATAATCTCTGAAACTTGATATGTTAATTAAAGGGTGATATATTTTGCTTTTGGCAGTTTTGGATAGTTAGACAATTATGTATAATCAAATAGAAAGGGGCATTTGTTTTCCCTGTTGGTGGGTTGGAGTTAGGCAGGAAAGAGCTATGTCAATTATCCCTTTTTTCTGTTTACCTCTATCTCATGGATGGGGAGGATATATGCTTTTTTCTTACATCAAAACATACAAAGCAATTTCCAAAAGCATAAACATAAAGAAAACATAATGTTAGTGTTTGTTTTCCAAATGAAAGTCATGATATAAAAAGTCTTTTCTAAGAAAGGAAATATATTTGTGAAGGACAGTTCATATATAAAGCTTTTCCATGTCAAAGAACATTATACTGGATAGAACAAGGGATCAAGTCCCAAAAGAAATTTAAAAAAAAGAAAAGAAAAGAAAAAGATGGGGATAAGGTATGGGTTTTTCCCATAGGATAAACACACACATGTTCTATGAGTAAAGATGGAAAATTTACCATGTAAAATACTGGTAATGAAGACTAAAGACATTATATTTCTTTATGTCTCTTAAAGCAGAAAGAAAGACTGAATAGATACATTGTATTCCCTGAACTGCAAAAAGAATATAATGCAAGGATATATTATTTTGTTTTCATCTAAGAAATTGTCTAAAACTTGGACTGTTGTCAGAGGCAGATTTCAAATATATTTCTTAGAGTACAGCAAAATAAGATCTTTATTTTGATGTTTTCACTGACGTTCAAAACCTGTCAAAAAAGAAACTGTTGTCAGAAGCACACTCAAAATTTCTTTCTTTTTAATATTTAAAGCAATAAATTAAGACAATGTCTTTTTCTATTATCAACAACCTGAATTTGTTTGATAAGCAAGTTGCACAGGTAATTGGTTATGTTAAATAAATTGACGTAACTTTTGAAATATGTTTATCTGTCTTCTGGTAAGAGTTGAAAGAATATAAACATAAATTGGTCTGTAGAACAAGATTTTGAGGAAACAATCAATGTTTTATGTTTAGTCCCTTCAACTGTGGTGAGACTTGGTTTTATGTAAATGTCCATTTGTTCAAAGTTCATGGGTCCACCTTATATAGTTTTATGTTCTCTACTTGGTGCTGGACCAGTTGGAACTAAGAATTTCGGCGACCTAGAACATTATGTAGCCTTGAACATGTCATGTTTTCGGGTACATGGGACAGAAGGATTTTGTAATACCGATAAGCTGTATTACTATATTTCCAAGGCAAGAAATAGCCTTCTTTTTAGCATAGAAAGAATTCTTGCTTTAAATGGCAATAGTTATTGCTCATACAAGTCTTAAAAACATGTTGGGTTGAAGGTTTATTGGTGAGGATTTCATGGTGCATTTGATTTGGGACTTAGCGGTGCACTTGGCCGAGTTAAATCCGAGCGGATGTTACCTGGAAAGCTAGAGCATCTGTGAATGATGAGCCGGCGGGATTTCATATTCTTAAATTGCTGGAAAACGGTGCAGCAAAGCAGGCGTTTAGGTTTTTCTCGCCATGTTGCATGGCTATTCTGCAATGCGAATGTACACTTGATATTCCTTTAATATATTGTATTGCATATAATTATATTATACATGCATGTTTAATATAATGTATTGTTCAAAAATACTTATTGACAGGTACAAATAGGACACTTATATTTATGAGGAAAAAAGTATACCTCTAATATTTTCTATTCATATTCTTGATTATGTTATTGGTCATTAATTTGGCTTTCACTCATAAATTTAGTAATGTTATATTTAGGAGGAAAAAGTATACCTTTAACGTTTTTGATTCATATTATGGATTGTTATTGGTCATTAATTTGGCTTTCTCTCAAAACCAATTGTTACACTTTATGACAATTCAGTCGTTTATTGGCAATGAGAGCTAACTAATTTGTAATGCAGCTGTCTTTGCTACATACATGTATGTATTTGCACCAACATCCTTTATTAAGTGGATGTGAAAAATATATATATTTTTGTTTGTTAAATTTTGTAAGATTAGTTTGGTTGTACAATATTACCAGTCTTGATCATCTTAAGTCTGGTAAAGAACATGTAGGTCACAATCTATATTTTAAAGTAACCCCATGTTTCTTTAAAAATAATTACTAGTATTCTATGAATGTATCGCTGTCCTGTATTACAAATTAGACGATACTTCTATATGTATGTTAGGATAATTTTTTTGGTTGAGATTGTACAATATCGCCAGTCTCGTTAATAGTCTGGAGATATATGTATCAATCTAAGAAACAAGGGGGCAGTGTAGTGAAAACGGCTGGTTTGCATTGCTACATGCATAACCTATTGTCATACTAATTGATGGGCTTGCATTAGCAATGCATAGCAACAGCAGTTTTACTGGATCTGTTTATATATTCAATGTATGTACATGTACAATGTTATGTTCAACAATGAAACATCTGGGCATCTGAATGCTGAGGACCACTGAAGCATGATGCAGAGGCCTAGGTATGAGGGGTTTCAAGACAACCCCTCAGGTTTAACAGTTTCCAGTTTACAGTCACCAGGACCAGTTGTTCTTAGTAGTTGGTAAGTATTAAGTATATTGTATTTGATTATGTATGTATGAACTGATGTATGAAATGTTGTATGCTATGACTATTAGTATTGATAACCTGTTTTGTATTAAGCTTGTAAACCATTGAGAATCATTCCTCTTAATTATCAGTTGTAACCACTATTATTTCTACCCATAGAATACGCTGGTTAACGGCCATCACAGTCCACAAAACCAGCGTTTCTATACTAGCTAGGCGCTAGAGCAGGCGGCTTTAGCGCTCCGTATGCGCCGCGTTCAAAAGCACAGCGATTTTTTCTACTTCCGGGTCGACCCTTCAACAAGGTCACTCATCAATATTCAACGTACATGAACGGATCCCTTCTACAGCGCTGTCGCCTTCGGCGCCAGCGCTGCCTATAGTTAGTTTAGCATATGAAATACACTATACCCGGTTGTTTGTATGTCCGGACGGGTTGTTTGTTCGGACAAAGTGGCAATTTTAGGAGCTTTGTGATCAATATTTCATTAATGTATTGATAATAATATCAGACAATATAACAAAGCACAAATATTACAAATATTTTTGCTATTTACTGCACAAATTTGAGAAAATCAAGAGCAAAAGATGATGTTTTTATCTTCTTAAGTGTCCGGACAACGGACCCCCCATCCTACCATTGCATTGTGCCTTCCAATGAACAATAGTCACGATAAAATTTAGATTTATTTTTTTGGTAAGTCCTCATTTCTTTATATGTTTTCAAATGTTGGCGGAAGTCCGACAGTGGATTCGTTGAAGTTCCTTTTTATATTTCTCTTCTTTATACTAAAAAATATTGAAAGAGTGGTTTTGCGGAAAACGTTTTGTGAAGTCGAGTCTTGCAGTTTTTCTTGCGAAGTGGGTCCACTTTGGTTATGATTGACAGCAGGCACGACAAAGCGGTCTTTATCGGGAACAGCTGAATCGCGTTGTTCAGTTACGGTCAACGCACTTCAGTCATCGCAACCAGGAGGCGGAGCTCCGCGCGATAGCTAATCAGAGCGCCCAACAATCAAAATGCATTGTTCTCTAGCTCTGTAAAAACGAACTTGTAGATTTTCTACATGCTGCTTGCCCTCTCTAGATTAGAAAATAAAAAGGGAAAAAGACAATAGAAATATTGACAATTTCAGAATAACACTTCACTGATTGCACTTCGCCGATTGACTTGAGTCTTGACTTTTTCAAGAGATATTGGCTTTCATTTGTATTTGATTTAATAGAAGACAGTAGATTTGAAAAATTACCAGGCTAAGCTAACAAGATTTAACAAAGGTGCAAGGCACAAGCAGCTTTTGCGTAATATCCGATCAACCATTGATCTACATTATACTATAATTTATAGTTATAGTATAGGCCTAGGATTTTTCATAGAAGTCTACACAAGTCAAAGTTAATTACTCAACCCTTTGAATCTTTCTTAGCCATGACTCTTGATGAGTTAGTATTAGTTTTGGATTGAAAATGAAATTATAATTGACAATTGCTTTTGTATATTCTTTCCCCAGGTCCCGAACACAAAGATTGCAAGCAACTGAGAAGAAGAAAAAAGAAGAAAAAGAAATCCAAAGAAAGGTCAGTACTGTAAGTCATTCTTAACTGGAGGTGGTCAGCATTAAAAGCAATGATAACATGTTTAGTTAAAGGAATAGGAATAGCCAAGTATGCTCTCTAGCTCTATTAATGATACAGTATATAGAAAAGCAATTAGGATGAATAACTAGAAATAGGCCCTACTATAGAAAAATAAGATGCCAAAACCTTTTTTTTTTATGGTTCTGTGGTCTTCTTTCGCTTCGTAATTAATAAGTTTAATGATCTATTCCTTCAGGACTTAGTACCTTGTCAGTACAATACCTTGGCGATCAAAACTTTTTCTTCTGCTTTTATCTCTAGTGATCTGTTATTTAGTACTTCTGTTCTAGTCAGGCAATGAACATTTAGCAAAGGATTTTAGCTGTTCACTGTTTCTCTTTCCCTAAAGTTTTCCAGTCTTTGAAAAGCAGAAATTAAATGACTTTTCATTCTCCACATTAAACAGACATGAACCAGCCGCTGCAAAGATCAAGATTCCAATTCGGATGACCAGTAGAGGTCGTCCTGTGTACAAGCCCAACATCCTCCAGGTCAAGCTGACCAGTGATTCCCGCACCAAGAAGTCTAAGAGAAGAGCCGCCCTGCAGAAGCAGCAGGATGCCATCAAGAAAGCCAAGATCAAGAAACGGGAAGCTGCCAAGAAAAAGAAAGGACAATCCAAGACCAAGAGGAAGGTGCCTAAAGTGCCTCACAAACAACCAAAGGTAAGTAAAGCATGTGATGTGTTTGGATTATTGTAATGGTGGTATCTCACTTCCCATGATACTGATATGAGACTTGTTTGAGATGTGTTTGAGACAGATTTGAGATAGGTTTGATATAAGTCACAGAGATGTCTCAAAGACATCCTAGAGATGTCTAATGAGTGTCCGCGACGTCACATGAGTCGCAAGAAAAGAGAACTTATTTATATATACAAATTTTTTTCTGTCGCGGAGACGTCTCAGTGACAGAAAAAAATTATTGGAGATGTCTCCGAGTATCTGAGTGATACTCCACGAAGTGAGATACCACCATTAGGAAGCTATGGGAGTCTACATATTAAGAAAGAATTTTTATTATGCTACTTTAACTCCCAGTGCAAAGATTTGCATGTAAAGATAGATGAAATATCTTTGAACCAGAAACATCTTCTGCTATCCAGGCAGCAACTAGTAGGTAGTTCATCCCAAGAACTACAGCTCTGTCAAAAATTACTAGACCAAGATCATTTTCTGTACTGGAACAAGAGTGCCATTTGCATTAGTAACAAAAGGTCTATACTCACATGCCAATGATATATTTGCTGAAGAATGTGTAAAAGTAGAGTTAGTCTGTTATTAATGTTTTTTTTATTACCACAAAAAGCGAGAAACACACACACACACAAACCCGTATGAAAAGAGCTTGGTCTAATAATTTTTTCCCTGACATGTAATTTGGTGTACCTCCAAGAAACCCCTTGATTTTCAATGCGAGTGTGGTCAGAAGCTATTATAAGCCGGATACAAAACCAAAGGATAAAAATCAACCTATGGATATATAAATGCAAGGGATCATGGCGAGATGATGGAGCTTTTTGCCATTGTAACTAACACATTTCTACCTGTATCTTTGCTTAGGAAATGAAGATCATATGGCGTTCTGATGATGAAGATGACGATGAAGACATTAATGAATTTGTTGATGATGATGATGATGGCGATTACACCCCTGCAGGTCACAGAAAACCCAGGGTAATTTTAAATTTCAACTCCAATTTGTATCTCATAGTATGATATTGCATGATGAATACAACATTTTGATTGTTAAAACTGGGACAGTGTTTGGGAGCTCCCTTAAAAGATAATTCAATGGGATGTTTATGACCTTTGTTAGGAGAAATACCCAAGAAATTGGTCTTTCTGATTTTTCCAAGTCCCCATCTTGCACTATAATCATCAAGAAAATACAAAATCCAGTTATAAACAAGGGGACCAGGTTGTAATATGAAACCTTGCATTTGATCAGTTAATTCTGAAAATGACAGAAAAATTGGATCTTGTGTTTTGTAAATACAGAGCTCATGTTTTCCCATGGAAACTCTTTATTGTGCATATCAACTTCGGTAAAGCAATTCAACTTCAAACAAGTACAAGTTATGTCTTATTTGACTAAAACAATTCAATAATGTCATCCCTTGTGACATTCTCATATTAAATCAAGGTTTGGCTATACTTAAAGTGAATTTATTGTTGTGGTCATGGGATTGAAGTGTGGAAGACACTGCCTACAAGTACTATGGAAAGGTTGATAACAATTCATCTGAACATTATTGTGTGCTTAGGGGTTTTGGAATTATCAAAATGATAAGAAATTAACCCAATTCTGGAAAGCTTCACATGCACTACACTCAAAATGCATGTGTGGAACTACACAAATTGTCCGGCTGAACATATCAACTGTTTTGGGTCGTATTCCTTTTAGGGCAATTCAAGAGCAATAATTCATAGTGGACCTCGGTATTATGATATTCTTCCTAAATAGCAAGAAAATAGTTGGAAAGCTCAACTACTATGGATTCTCTTTAACTCGTCTACAGCTACATAGTTTTTTTATAACATTAACACAGTTAACACCTTTTTAAACCTGTCTTTGTTTATTATTACATCCTTTGATTTATATTTATTTCTTCAGGGCCTAGCAAAACTTGCAGCTGATACAGAGTTCAGTGATGGTGAGGTGAGCACTGAAGAAGTTCCGTTATTGAGAAAGTCCAAAGCTGGGGTGCGAGGAAGGAAGCGTGTGATGAAACGGGGTGAGAAGCTCCCGCCCAAGAAGCGGAAATATCTGGATAAGAGCAGATTGAAGTGAGTATATTGTTGGTGATAAATAATTTTGTCAATGATCGTGAACTGATTCACACATTCAAGTGTAAGTACTGGGTAACTCTACCTCCTGGTTAACTTGTACTTGTCCCAAAACCGAGGCTGAGATATCCAGTCCTGAGGGTTTAAAATTGATTTGTAAAAAATTTGAATTAAAGATACATATTTTTATTGGTATTCATTTTATATTTGAGTTTTTAGGGTTACAGTTAGCATAAACTTTAGGATGAAGGTGAGTTAAGGTTTTACTTTAGGGTTATTATTAGGATAAAATTTAGGGATAGAATTAGCTTTTATTGTTAGCTTTCACTGTTCAGGGTTAGATGTAGATGAAATAGGGAAGAAAAAAAAAAAACAAAGGCAAAACATATCCAAATATGTTTATATCGATTCAAATCATCCTGTCTAATCTGCCTCACTTGTTGTTCGAGATAGGAGGCCGAGTCAGCTGGGATTCTTAAAACAATTTATTGAGATTTATAGAGAATATTTGCTGTTATCATTCAAAAACTGCCTGTTAGGAAACTTATATCTGTGCTTTTTGTTGTTATCTACTGTAATGTATCATACAGCAAAGCCCATGCTATCCAAATTATTTGTCTGAAAAATTTTGATTACTATCCTTCGGGTTTATGCCAGATTTTAAAAGCTTCTGACCACTTTAGCACTGAAAAGTTAACTGGTGTCAGGGATGAGTATTGACATGGGTTTGCCCTAGCTTAGATGGTAGAGCGCCTGTCTATTAATCAGGAGGCCTCGAGTTCAAATCCAGATGGAATTCCATTTTCTGTGCTCATTTTTTTCTTCTTCATATTGTATATTTCTGGTCAGTTTCCTTTGTCGTTCAAGTCTAAATTATTTGAATTACAGTCTACTCCCAAACATGGATACCACAAAATTTGGTTATAGCAAGACAGTTCTCCCAGTCCCTATTTCAAATGTGTGCATATGTCTATATATGTTTGTCTATGTTTTGTATCGCAAGAGTTTTGGCCCTTTATGTGAGGACTTTGTTAAAATGGGAGTCACCTGTATTATTCATAAGATCTTCTTAATTTTGGTAATGTAACTGAAAGTTTTGACCAAGTTTATCATTAGCAATGAAGGGGTCCCCCAAGATGTATTCTCACATGAAAAAAAAAAATCAGTCATGATATATCAAAATCCTAATTTGTATATCATTCAGCTTCACAATTGTGGTTCACTAGTATTAAAACGTTGGTTGTCTTAAATCAATCTAGTCGTATGAAACTTGAAGCAAGTTCAAAACTTTTATAAAGAGTTGTTATTCAAAAAAATTTGTTTGCGTTTTGACAATTATTTATTGCCAGTACCCTAATGCTTAAAATTTTTTGCCTAAAAAATGACATGTAAGCTGAAAAATCATGTAGTTGTAAAAAATTGTGCGTGATTTATATCTGATGAAGCTTTGATGATGTTCATGTATGAGATTTTTCTTGATTTTCCTTCAGGGGTGAGACATGGTACCGTTGTCGCATCAAGAAGATGATGAAGTACACCAAGAGGTTCCAATGCAAGATCTGTATGGTAGAAGTCCTTGCCATTACAGAGGTCATTGATCACATCCAGAACGATCATCCTGAACAGATCTCTGGCTTCCGGACCTCTCTTGGACCTCACTTTGAGAGATGCGGTCTCACTGTTGTTTGGAGTTTACCAGAATCAGAGATGCAGGCTTCCAAGAGAAGCGAGGGAGTGGATAGAAATGATGGATCTGTCTTGAAGAGTACAAAGGATGCATCTGAAGAGAAGGGTAATGATAAGAATGGAGGTGATGATGAGAGAGCAGGTGGGGATGGGTTTCCCATGGGTGGGGGTATCCTGAAAGGAGGTTACATGTCTTTGTTGGTAGGTGATGAGGCAAATACTTCATCTCGTGAGGCTGATGGGGAACCTAGCAAGAAGAAGGATGGTGAAGTCAAACCTGGCATCGGTTCAAGTGGTGATCGCAGAGCAGTCGCTGTTCTGGAAGATGGCCAGACAGATGAACTTTTTAAAGATCGTCAGGGTGATTCAAAGGTAACGAATCTAGAAGAGGATGTTGATGTGTTGTACGAACTTCAAGGCTGGGTAGTCATCATGATCGAATGCCCAGAATGCCAAGAATATGTCAGTATATACAGCTTGCCCAAACACCAGTTCCTCCATAACAAACCTAAGCCAGAACATCAATGTGACAAGTGCAACAAAGTTTATAGACGTCTGAACCTGCTACGCAATCACCAGAAAGTACACCTGGAGAAACCTCCCAAACCGAAAGAAGAAGAAAAGACTTTCATGTGTGAGCTTTGTGGCGATGTTTTCAGAAAGGCTAAATACTTAAAGAACCACCAACTCCGTCATCAAGGGAACCTTCCATTTGTCTGCAAGATCTGTGACCGAAGATTTTTGTTCCAGAGGCAGTTGAAACGGCATGATATAATCCATCGAGATGTGAAGCCTATCCTGTGCCAGGAGTGTGGCCGTGGGTTTGTTCAACGTTCACAGCTCAATGCACACATGCGTCAACACACCGGAGAGAAACCGTATAAATGTGACCTGTGTGACCGAGCTTTCACACATAACGTGTCCTTAAAGACGCACAAGAAGCGAGATCACGGCGTCCAGGTCGGGAAGTGTGCCAACCCTCACCTAGGACGTCCCAAAATGAGCAATGAGGGTGCGCCCAAGAGCAAAGGCACGCGAGGGTCATCATCCAGAAAGGCTTCCCACGCAAGGAATCAGACAGTCATTAACACCCCTCCAGTATCACAGTATTCAGAATGCAGGATGGTCAATCCAAGCATGAACCATCTCCCTCTTGGCCTTGTGATCAACCCTGACAGACAAGGTATGGATCTAAGCATGGATTCCTCAGATAGTCCTCCAGGGATAGACAACCCTGGAGGAGCACCATCCATGCAGAGCAGGACTGCAGACAGAACCCATCGAGAGAGGCACGTGTCTGTAGAGAGACAGAACACAACCATCCACAACATGGACAGCCACTCACGACCCAACCACGCTGAAGCACATACCAACATGGAACATCTAGGAAACCCTCATATAGAGAGATCTGTGATCAACATGGACAGACATGCAGGGAATGGAGCAGAGGGCAATAGCAGTGCAAACAGCGGAGGTAGCCATAACTCCCACTCTCATCCCCACTTTGAACGCGCCATGGCCATGCCGTTGATAGAGAGATCCCTTGCGAGTCACCTGATAGACAGACAGGGCCTTTCCCCTCCACCGGTAGACTCCAGACCAGGCAACGCCCACGCCCATCACATGGACCACCATCATCATCAAGGAGGGATTCCCCTCATAGCAAGACCAGACTTAAACCAACATCTCATGAGACAGAAGAAAGGAAAAGAATTAGACATGCCCCCTCATCAGAACAACCCATCCCATCCTCCGTACCCCTGGGGAGCTTGGGGCAATGTTGGTGAAGGAATGGGTATGAGGTTCCCCGTATTCCCACAGTAGACAAGAGAGTCCTTTACTATCTAATGCTGTGGTCACAACTTGTTATGCATGCATTATGCACTTTTCTACGTCTGATTCTGTAGATTAATTTTATGTAACACATTCTTTTTTTTGTTTAAACTTGCTCGGATCTTGTACAGCATGCAAAAAGTTTTTCGCAATACCTTCCTACAACCACATCAAATACTGAGAAATCGAAGGAATCACAGAAATTTTCCTACGGGGCACGCAAGGTACATGTACGTTGCATATACACATGCCCTGTAGCCTATGATCAGTTGTGACCACCGCTTAACGCTGGTTGAGAAAGAGAAGGTCGTTAACGTTATTTTTTGCCATTTTTTATTTCCTCAGAGTGAGAAGGGCGTTAAATAATTTTCTCGTTCTAAAATTGGAATTGGTCATTATTTGTAATTTTTGTTTAGATATGTTGTAAAAGATGTATTATTCAGTCACCAACCAAACTTTTAATTCTCGTGGGCTCCCGAAAAGGTTCTAAAAACGTGTTTCAAACCCCCTCTCAAAAACTTTAAACGCGATTATCTCGCAAACGCAAAGCACGGGTTAACACCTTTCTCTTCCTCAACTGACGATAACAATTCTATTTATGCCTAATGTGCTGTCATTTAAAGGTATAACTTTAGATAGATTCCTCGTATACTTTGCTAACAGCCTTAAGGTTCAATGCAGATTATATATTTGTCATTTGGTTTTTGTAAGATGAAACTTGTAATGAATTGTCTCAAATGATTTATATTAAGAGCATTTTGAGTAAATTGAAATACAAATGGATTTGACAATTAAATGATGAAACTGTCCATTAAAGATGCAATATTTAGGTATCTTTTGCTCTTATTTTGGAAAGAGTTTGAGAACATCCACATCAGTTTAGCTAGAATGATTGAAATTTTTTCTATAATGAAGTATACCGATATGTACATGCATGCTTGGTCAGTGATAAAATGTATATGAAAGCCTACTGAAAAAAAAAGTTACAATTGCAATGCATAAACATTTATGTTTGTTACAAGTTATGTTAATTACAAGCATGAATACCTGTACTTTCGGTGTAGATATTCTACATGATGGTAATATATATTTTAAAGCACTACTTTGTTATTTTCATAACAAAATGTATCAACTGCATGCCATATTAAGAATACATGAACATATTTTAATGTACATAGTGCACTCACAAATACTGCAAAGGAGAATTTTGAATTCAGAGGGATATACCTTTATCCTAGCAGCGAATTTACCAAATAAAAAATTTGCACAAAAAAAAAAAGCTAGGAAAAAAAGGGGGTTAGCACTTAATTTTGGACACGCCCTACTGTGTTTTTGACATTTTATGGGTTATATAGCCTGAATATTTTCCTTGTAAGTACTTTCATAAGTATTACTTATTCCTGTATTGACAATAATATGAACTTAGTTTAAAAAAGTATATACAAATATATTTTTACTGTTTCCAAGTAACAGAACAAAGTGCATGAACTAGCCATCCCAGAGACTAAGTTAATTCTGCACTTTTTACCGTGGTGTGGAAATAGAAATGTCAAAGAAAAAATGTATTTATTTTGTTTTATGTACTACCATTTTATTTGTATTTTTTTAAATGATAGAATGGTTAAGTGTTGTTAAGTGATTGATTAACAGGCAGCATTGCATAATTTTACTAATAATTGCACATGGCTGGATGTATGTTCTATTATTCTTTATTGGTGCTAATTTTTTAGAAAAATATATATAATATTAAACTTTTAAAAATTGTTAAGTATGCAATAATCATGGTGATGACAATGTTTTCATAAAAGTTTGTTTCAGTGTATTTTATTTTACTTTAAAGATAAGCTTGAATGGTAGTGTAATGATAAAAAGTGATATTTCACAAATTCACAAGACCTGTACACTAAATGTGTGGAATGGAGAATAAATAATAAATGCCATGATTTGGATAGAAAATATAAGATAGCTAAGTAATATGTAAATAATGACACCTTGGTCGAGATGTTATATGCTGACCTGGTACAGCAGAACAACGACCATGTGGCAAGAAGATGCCAGTTCCATGCCCATGATTCACACTGAATCTGTGTGATATCTTGTGCTGAGTTTGCAAGGAAGAGAGCAGGGGGTGATTCACTAACACTTAAAATCAATCCATACTATGGACCTATGGAACTGTAACATGGCTATTGATCCTAAAACTGATTTTATCCCAGTTGGGATTGATTTTAGCTCTTAGTGAATCACCCCCCTGATTTTCTTGTGGCCTCAATTTGACTGCCTTTGCTGCTATTTACTCAAAATTTGAGCTCAAATATCCACTTTCAATCAGTGAAGGTACATATATTTACATGGAACAATATAAGGACATATTTAAATGATTCTTTCCAGTTTACTTTTGGCTACCAGAACTTAAATTTGAGCTTCATACTGAACTTATCCTTCTAATGAACTGATATCTATCTGCCCTGTCAGGGTTACCGGATGAAAAGCTTACAATCTTTACCAAAAAGCAATGAACAAATAATGAAGGAAGTCTGGGTTTTGAAAGATTAAGTTTGAAAAATGCCACAGTGGCAGCAATTTTCTACTGGTTTACACTTGTACAAAAAGCTGGGTAATTTGGGAACACAAAGAATTCCATACATTTTCAACACTTTAATGATCTAAAATCTTAATTTTCTGCTAGCTGTAATTGAATCCCAGTCTTGGATGTACCCTATTACTGATAGTACATACTCTGAATTCAAGTTCTTCCAAAATAATTCATAGTCCATTTGTATAACTTACAGAGGGCTTAATGAAAAATCTATAAGTTGTTCCTAGTTAATTATTTTGTAATTTAATATGATGTAAATGTCAGAGAAGAAAAGAGCAAAGGCATTTGATGTCCAGTTTTGACATGTCTTATGCATGCTGTATCATAAATCAAATCAAATAGTTGTATTCATTTTATTGACATTTTCATGCTGTTTTGTTTTATTAGGATGTGTGCTGCTAATAAAGATAGAGATGTATTTGAAGGAATGGATATTAGTAGAATTTTAAATCGTGTAAAGCTGCGGGCAATTTAAATAAAATTTGTTAAAGAGAATGGTAAACAAGGCATGTATATGGAAAGGCAAATGATAGAACCATGCTGCTGAATGTATTCTTCTGTGCACATTGTATATATAGTTGCCAATTTGAATATTGATATCTGCATGGTTTGTTTCTTCAGCTTCTGTTATTTCATGTACAGAATGGTGCCATATAGAAAGGGCTCATTCACCAAATTTTGACATAATCATATTCTCAGAAAAAAATCTTTAATTTGACATTAATAATCATAACAGAAAATACCAATGATCATTTAAAGCCTGGTTGGATCGTTTTTTCTACAAGGATATGACAACATAAGATATTTGAGCAAATACTTCACAATCATATCGCATCGTTTATCAATAGTTTGTAAATCATGAATTTGTTTACATCATATGGTTGGTATAATAGTGCATTTATACCAAGCCAATTTAGAATTGAGTAGTAAGATTGCCACCGATAGGAGAACGATATGTGTGTGTGGTTGTTTGCTTTTTATTACACAACTTGCAAGTACTTATGTATCATTTAGGGAACTTTTAAGAGTTCCATAGACTAGATGGATGTGGTCTAAATACAATAAATGTCAGCATGCAAATATGATTTGTATTGAAAAGATATAGATATTTAGGAAGAATGTAATAGCTTGCATGTATTATGTTGAGGTCTTGTCCAAAATGAACTTTAATACATTTTACATAAATTCAGATTATGAATTCTACATGACCAGCTGATAGCCTTATGAACTAGTAATTGCAATGAATTTTTGTTGTTAATCTTGACAATAATGTATCAACGTAATTTAGTCATTAAAATGACGATATGTGCATGTTTTTTTTTTATTGAAAAGTAAAAATTGTGCATGAATGCTTGCAGGAGGGGCATCCTTTGAATTGTGCTATAGATTTTTTTTTCTTAAACTTATATTTGGGGAGACTTTAAAAAATTGAAATATTGCTACACTTTCTTCTTCTTTGTGGTGTATTCATTGTATAAACCCCATACCATCTCTACTGTGCTTTGTTCGTGGTGTTAAATCCGTACTGTTTCTGCAAGCGAACTCCCTTCATGGTATTGGTTGTTACAGGCATTGTATAATGCACAAAATGAATTGCATTCAAGTGTGCATTCAGTACCATAAAAATTAATGTGACACTGTACAATTCTTTATGTGATGCCCGATGTTTTTGTAATAAGAATCAGCATTATACACCACTTTGTGTGATGTCCAATGTATTTTCCAAAGATAAGAATTGATCAGCATTTTTATTTTAAGATATGATCCACAAAATCAATAGCTGTCTTTAAGTAGGAGAGCTGATGTAGAATAGAATACTTTTACGTTCCTGAGGCCCCATATGATATCTTAAAGTACCGGTATTCATTTTAAGTAAGTTGATTTGGAGCATAATTATTTTCTTCTCTTATTTTTATCAACTCATTACGATAAAATAACTTGTTTAGGATTATTGGTGATTTCAATTTCCTGTAAGTTATTTATATTAAGAATCTAATCAACTAACTTTTGTACTATATAGCTTTAACCAATCAAGAATGAAATTTTGTAGATTAACAAGAGAGAAAATAGTGACCTTGTGAAGAAAAAGAATTTTTATCCCGTCCTATATTGCTATGTGTTTTGCACATTTTTAATTGTTATATTATTAATGTTTATGTAAATTGTAATCAGTATTTTCAAAGCTTATGTATTATTTCATCAAGCAAATTGCCCATGGATCATCTTGTATGTTCTGTATTATGTAAAAATCTTAATGACATTATTTTAAGATTAGATATTGTATGTAACTATAATTTATGTTCATGTAGCAAAGCTACTCTTCATATGTTTCATACATTTTTAAAGAAACTATTGTTTTCTTCCTATCTGTATCATTGTGCGCCTACTGGTTGTTTTCAACATTAAATGTCATCCTGACAAAAAAGGAAAAAAGACTTCCAGTTTTTACATTGTGTCTTATTTAAATGACTACAAATCTTCTCTTTTTCTTTAAAAAGTCATATAAAGTTATGAACATGCTATGCATTAAAAGGGGAAGAAAAGAAAAACAATTCTGTCTGTACAGTCCACTCTTATTATCATGAGCACAGATAATACAATTACAGCAAGATTTATGAGGCAATTTTTCTTGTCTAAGTGTGTGTTCAATTTCCAGTTTCAAAATTATACACCAACATGAATCATGATACAAAACACAATTACAAAACGCTGATATAAAGAGAAATAAAGTGTGTGTTCATTGTCCCCCATCCCCGGTCGTAACTGTAAACATGTTTCAAATCTTGATTCGAAGGAAAATTTAAACGCCGAAAAAGATGCGTTTTGAAACACAATCAGCTTCAATTTTACGTCCTTGAGCATCGCGATTGCAACGAAATGCAACACTGAACATGATTGAGTTTTCAAACGTGTTTAAATGTGCTCTCGCAGTGGAAGCTCCCAGTGCTAGTGAAAAAAGGAGAAGATGTTTGTTTTTTTGAGAGCGGGGAATTTCAAGACAATGGAAATATAATCAGCTTTAAATTTTTGACACTGAACGGTGCACCGCTGATTGCGTTTGTATCTGTGTTTTGTAATTGCGTTTTGTATCATGATTCATGTTGGCGTATAAATTTAAAACTAGACATTGAACATACCCTTATACAGATACTCTTGAACTACATGTATGTTGCCTTTTTGTAGATTTCAGAGCTAATTAATCAAATCAAATTATTACTTCTGACTTATGTCAAAAACAATTGTCAAAACAGAAATTTTCATAAATAGCAATATTCATGGTTGTAATCACTTGGTAGCATAAATAAATTTGATAAAATGGACCATTTACCAATATCATCAAAGTTTTATTCCCATTAGATATTTTTGGTTTTAAATAGATGAGGAGATAAGAAAGATTAGAAAGAATCATTTTCACCTAAGTCCATTATGAGTTTTAATAATGTAATATTTATGCAATTCCTGTATGGTTGATTCATTATTACTTTGTAAATAAATTAGGTACTGGCAAAAAACTTGTAAAACATGCAATGAAAATCAATATACGGTATCATCTAGTTTCCTTTTGTTTTTCATTTTTCTTTTTATTGTATATCCTATACAATCATAGTTCCATATTTATATAATAGTTATATACATCATATATATATATATATACATACTTTTTTTAACTAGATATAGCTCATAACATATTTTGACAGTTCATTAAAAATGGATGGTAATAGTTTCAAAGCAGTACCATCAGAATAAATCTGGACTGGAATTCTGAATCTGAAAAGAGATAAGCGTTGTAAATAATGAGGATTTTAAAATGGAATTTCTTTGCACAAACAATTTGAACATTTTCATACTTTGCCGGTGCACAAGTGATAAAAAAATACATCCTAACACTGCAGTACATATGCAACATAACTTTAATAATACTTATAGTAACTATATATACTGCTGGTAAGTTTTTCTTATCTTTATTTGCCCAATTAAAAAAAAAGCATTGACTACTGGTTGATAAAATAAAAAAACAAAACAAAACAAAAATCAAATTTTTATAAGGCATATCAAGTTATTGCATAATAGAAAATTGTCATCAAACAAAGTTTCAAGAAGTTGACAATACTGGAAATGATGACACCGGTGGATTACAATGAATCAAATCAAGGGGATTGGATGGAATATCTTCAAAATACTTTGTATAGGTACAGTGTACATAAAGACTGACAGACCCAACAAATTTATTGCCTCATAAATTGATACAGTGCCATACATATGTATTGGAAGAAAAATAGAATACTTAGTTAAGGCAACTTATATTGTAACTGATATATACTGATCATTAGACCAGTCATCTCATAGTTTGAATCAAGTTTGACCAGATAATTGGCAGGAATGATTCACAAGTTTGCATAGAGTGAAATAAGTTACAGCATATATAATCAATGAATACTGGAATAGATGAAATTTAATGATGGAGTATGGATGGAATCTCCAAATTCAAGACAGTTATAGGTGGGTTGTCTTGTTCTTATTGTGTCTACAAAGTTTGAGAAAGGAAGCATAGTATAATTATCCAGGCACTAAAGTTGCAATTAAATAAATCATACTTAAAGTATATGATTATTACAAAAATTCCATAAAACATTCATGCATAGAAAAACTATTGTAGCAAAATAAAATCAAGTTTAATACAATGTTAAGCTGAGGAGAGTATTCATCGAAGCCATGGTTGTTAAAAACCGCAATCTGATATTAAATCCTCGGCTATGTGAAATGCACCAACTTTAGTAAGATACATTCACTTCATAGCCATATAAGCATGATTCTGCACCAGAGCATGAAAATGCACCTCATAATAAATTAATTTTAAAAAATTCACAGAAAGAATACAAATTGGAGTGCATACTGCATTAGAATGATGAATATTAACATGCCAACATCTTTTCTCAAATTGTACGTGAAAGTATGTAATCAACTTAAAAGTCACATATTTTAAAGTTTGTAATATTGTGAAATACCATATATATCAAATAAATAAATTTATTTTTTCAAGACTGTAAATTTGAGTAGACAAGAGTAATGGTATTTTACAATACAAAAATTACAATACAAGTTATGCTCTTCTGCCTGTGTTAAATTTCTCTATCTCAAAATAGACACTAAAATTAATATAATTTGCATATTTGCACAAAATACATTGAAATGATTGTTTTTGAGAAGAATGGTGAAGGCAACTAATTGTTCAAGGCATTGATAAATATTGATAGATAAAAATACTGATATTCTTATTAAAGGTGGGTAAAATGATTTCAAGTTGCATAGGTAAATCATAATCGATCATCAAAGAAGACTAGATTAAACATGAATCATAAATTTAGTATCAAATGTATCAGTCAGGGCCCATATTGATAAAACCTTCATAGGCCTAGTTATCACCTAAATGTAAACTGTTCCTATAGTTGAAATAACTTCAGTAAAGTTTTATAAATATGGGCCCAGATCATTATGATGCTTCAAAGTGATTACAAAAAGAAATCAAATATTATATATGTTTTTAAAATGTTCAAATACTTGCAATGGCTAATCCAAATCCACCGGAGACATTAGATAATGCAGACACAAGCCTATTCTTTTCAATGAAAACTTTATGTAGAGCCACTAGTCAAATGGTGCACTGTCCAGTAAGCTATATTCTTTTGAATTTCTATGTCTTCAGGACTCCAAATCTTGCAAAAAAATGTATGCCACTGTAGAAAACCGAATACACATACTATTCGACAATGATGATCTCATTTATGAGTGGAATTCCTCTCAATACATAAAAACATTGGAAGCAGCGTCTCTTCCCAATATTCAATATTTCTGCAGGAGTCCTAATGTTTTCAAGAGTCAATTCTCATCCATAATGCACAAGATCCTATAGATGCTGATAACGATGTTTAGACCAGCTCTGGCCTCCCTAAGGTCTGTGCTTCATCGGCTAGTTGCATGGCTTGGACCTCGTCTAAGACGTTCCTAAAGCTCTCTACACTGACTTGTCCTTTATCACTCCTGGACGTCGCCACGTTCCACAGCTTATGGAATGTCTCTGGGTCCATCTCAACCCCAATATTAGAGAAGATACCTTTGATCTGTTGGGAAGGAAAAGGGGGAGAGTATGATGGTTTAAAAATAGAGGAAATGCAAACACAATGACTCCTCCATTTAACAAATAAAGGAAATTTATTGGCAATCAATGGATGTTGTTTAGTTGTTTAGACATGAGCTAACAAGTTTTTACTTAATTTAATTCTAAGGTAACTAAACATACAATTCATTTAGCAAACTAAGGTAACAGAATAGTTGAATTTTGAAATTATATAGAAACACTAAGATTTTAATTTGCTTTTTTTCTCCAAAGCATTTGTATTACAGTGGAAACTCGTTATAACGATATCTGATATAACTAGGTGCCTGATATAATGAGGTAATTTTGCTGGTCCCATCTCTCTGCATTCTTGTTTTTTTTGTTGTTACCGTGATATAACAACATTCTCGATATAACAAGGTAACTTCTATGGTCCAAAGGAATCTCGTTATAACGTGATTCCACTTTCATTGTAGTTTATGTATTTTGATGACATATCCATTTAAGAAACAGTAAAAAGAAAGAAAAAGAACTTATAAAATCAAAATTAGTAGACAGTTCTTAGTAAATGACCCTGAATTCTATGAAATTACCTGTTCGGGTTCTCTTGGTTGAAAGAAATCCTTCTCATAGATGCCCTTATTGCTGTACATAGATGGGTTGACCAGACCATATGCATCTGACTCATCACCATAATTCTTGGTGTCACTGATCCGTTTTGTCCTTGGAGCAGAAATGTCACTTCGTACAGTTGGCACACCATAAGTTCTGTAACCTGTTTGTAAAGGAAGAAAATATGATAGGGAAAATCAATAACATTCTTACTCATAGTTTTAAAAACAATATATTCCAATAGCTTCTAACCCTACATTGACATTTTAGATGTGACGATAATATGACAATGTTCTTCTTCTTATACCTGTCTTTATCCTCACTCTTCGACTTACAGGTCCTCCTTTTCCATATGGCACATATGCAAAGAGTGTCATCAAGATCCAAGATTTAAGATTTATTTATTTCACTCAATATGAAAACAACATAAAATGCGTCAAAGACAAAATTACCATGAGTGCCTATAGTCTGGTTTGTGTTATTATCTTTGTTAATATATAAGTCGTACAGATAATATATGGGTTCTGATCAGGATAGGTGAGAGAGGTCTCACTTCTTTTCCATAGAAAACATTTTTAAACATTATTCACCCAGATCAGAGCAGATCCTTCACATAGTCAATGACTTTGTGCTGACAAGGTTTGCAGGAGGCATCAGACAGATGATGCCCGAGCCTGACCGTAAGAATGGGACATGTCATTTAAGCTGTAAAATATCCAACAAGCGAAGAAGGAGAACTTACCCTTTGTTGATACCCCACCGACCACTGCATTGATCATCTGAGCGGACGTTCTATGACCACCAATGGCCTGATCTATCTGTTTCTTCATCCGTTCGGGAGTTCCTTCTTTGGCTTGTTCAGGTTCTCCTTTCACTGCATCAGTCGCTGGGTTGGTCAGCCTCTCGCCTTCATTCATCTTGTCTTTCCAGTTGAGAAAGTTTGCGAATTCATAGTAGTCTATGCAGCCATCGGTGTTGGCATCACAGTAGAGGATCAGCTGCTCCAAGAGCTCTGGGTCAATGGGAAGGCTGAACTGATCACAGCAGAGCCGCAACTCATTGATGTCGATCTTGCCGTCACCATTCTGGATAGAGAAAATTTTGTATCATTACTGTATTGTATTATGAAATCATCAAATTTAAAAGAAATACAAAAACTTTAAGACTCAACGCACCATGAGTGGATCATGTTGGTTGCGTCTTGTGGCTTTTAATCAAACAGTTGTGATTTTTTTTTTTTTTTTAGTTTACCTTGTTGAAGATGCCTGTTTAATAGCACAATCATATCCACTAATGAGAAACTTAATTGGTAGTCAGGATTTATTGAATGTTGAGAAACTTATACGAGATTTCATTACATGGATCTACCAAACAAATAGAACATAATATAAAGCTCTGTTAAATTAATTTACACTGTTTTCAGGAAATCTGTAAAAGGGTGTAGATAGCCACTTTTGATATAGATATTTGTAAGTCAAGAAAAAAATAATAATAAAAAAAATCTACCAAAAAAAACTATTACGTATCAAATAATACCTTATCATAATGGTTAAATGCAGCCTGTAGGTTGTTGAAGTTGTGATAATTTGCTTTCTTGAGCTGTTGTCTGATAGCAGCTACTAGCCCCCTCTCCCTGTCCTTGCCCCTCAGGTAGCTGCCTGGGTAGCGCCCATGGATCAGATCCCCCGCCCCATATTCATCCGGTTTGATGAGGATACCAAAGGAATGATCATCAGGGACAGTCAGGGTATCTTTGATTGGGTCATGGACCGCTCCCAATTGAGGCTGGGTCCGCTCACGGAAATCATCCACCCGTTTTGACACCACCTTAGTTCCTTTATCCCTGTGGAAAGAAGAAGAACATATTTTCAGCAAAGATTAAAGCACAAATATATAGCATATTGTACCTATAAAATCCACCAATCACATATTCTTTAGCACAAATTCACAAAGGAGATTTGCTTTGTAACACAGAGTCCTGTAAAAACTTTAAACTCTAGAGTAAAAAGGAACATCATTTCACCCAGGAAAATGGGCCATAGGGTTTCAAATATTTAAGTGTAACAGTGACTAATAATTTATTCATAAGATATTCCATTTTTACCATTCAAATTTGAGTTTTAATCAAAGGCAACCTTAGAAAAAACGAAGTAAAAGCTCAAAAGTATCCATCATCAAAAGAATAAATACTCACAACTGATCATTTCGCAGCCATTTCAGGGTCTTGGCAACGTGCTTGCCATCGTTGTCATGAGGAGTGGGGATGCCAAATAATCCATCCTTTGGATAGAGGGACCAATCATAACCCCTGTCAACAGCTTCTCCTACATTGAAGTCATGGTGTGTCTTCTTGTAGAGGTCGCGACCTTGCTCAGTCTCCGCAAAGACCTGCTGGTATGTCTTAGCAGGACTAACAAGTTCTCCCGCTGAACAATCTGAAGATGGATAAAGAGAACATAATAATGTTATTCAACCTGATCACACACACACACACACACACACACACATTTCCAAGACAGATTATTCTGTGAACCAAGATAAAGTTACTCTTAAAAAATATACTTTGATTTGTTGGAAGGAATCAAGGCCAATGTTATGATGAAAATTGTGTCTGTCTCACCATATACAAGGCTGAAATTATCTGACAACATCAATCACACTAGTAAATTTTTAAAGCAAGAGCGAACTGACCAACATGCACTCTCACTGACTGTAAAATAGCTAGTCTTTGAATAAACCTTTTGAGATAACATTTAGTATAACATATTTAGAATAAAATAGCCTGTAATTGTATGTGTATACAGAATATGGAAACTAAAATGTTTTGAGGGGAAAAGTACTTGTTTTGCAAATTGTTAACATTATCATTGCAGTATGAATGTATTGAGAGTGAATTAGTGCGTTATCATTCAGGTGGGCCTTTGTATAAGACTACATTGCTCAGAATGTTGCAGTATGGGTTAGGAATCAGGCCAATTTGAACGATTGAGGACTTTGGTTGGTGCTTTACATGCTGCTGGTTCATATTGGCTTTAAATGATTATTTTGCTAATCTGGCAGTATATTCATATCTAATACAGATAGCCTCTATTAAAAAATTTGTGGAGTCTGTCAAACAGTCTGTAAAGAGGAAAAGGGTTTAACCCGTTGGGGACCGAGCCCGAATATATTCGGGCTGAGGTCTATGGGAAATGTGTGTTATAGCCAGATCAGCTCGTCTCCAACAGGTTAATGTTATTGTGTTGGCTAAATTTGAATCACTACAACTGACAACTTTAAAGAAGCACTGCAAGTGAATAATTCATTACATAAGGATTATTTAAGTCCTGTATTTTTGTATTTTACTGTTCTTAAATAGAAATTAGTAAGTTTCAATATATCCAGCAGAGTTTCAAGAGTATAGAATATACTTACCAAAAGTGTTTGGGTAACCAAATGTTTTTTGTAGAGGGTCCAAGCCCTTTGGCAGACCGGAGCTCTGATCGTGTGATATTCCTAGGGGTGCCTTCTGTTTGCTAGCATAGAGGGACTCTTTCTTGTCTGACAAACGTTGCTCAAAGAGGGTCTTAGGTTGGGGATTGACAACCTCTCCAGCCTAATAATGTGTGAGGAAGAAAGAGAATGTGAAAAAGCATAGCATTTGGGGATTGACAACCTCTCCAGCCTAATAATGTGTGAGGAAGAAAGAGAATGTGAAAAAGCATAGCATTTGAGATTAAAAAACTTCAAAGCACAATTTATTTAAAATAAGAAATAAGACGAGCAGTTTAAGTGTATTACTATGAAAATGGTTTATAACCATGTATAGGAAGGAAAGACATGAATCTTACATCTGAGAGATTTCTTTCCACATGTTTATATTCAAAATGAGGTGAACTTGCAGCCATTCACATAGGATCTAGAGATATTACTAGGCCTATACACTTCGACTCGGTCGCAGGACATAAAACAGGCTAAATAACCAAGGGAAATATTTTTTTTCATGCCAATTCAAAGTGGTTAATGCCTTGTCTAACTTGCATACCTTCAATGAGCCAGTAGTTATTACACCATGAGAAAGAGTAGAGGCAATGTTGGGGTCATCTGCTTTCCCATAGAAAACTCTCTGTACTTGGGGCTCTGGTTGTGTTGTGTTACGGAATTTCTTAACAAGTGGTGGCGTCTGGACCTGCAGAAAGGAGGCAATATGTATGCAAAACATTATATTATTATTAATAAATTAATACAGATTGACATTTTTATCCCATTGTAGAACTGGCAATAAAATTATTGCGTTAATTTAGGAGAATGTAAGCACATGAATGAATCTAATTACCATGTCAAATATTCATTTGCTAGTTAGTGCAGAACAATTGAGTACGTGAATATAAAAAAGGCCCATGTCCATCTCTTGGCCAAATTGAGTTAACCCTGGAAGGTTGTTGCTCACACATGGATCTATGTTGTGTACAATTTACAGCACTGAATTCTGCCCCAAAATGCCTGAAATTAATAAAAAAAAACTATCTCAAATCTCCATTGACTACACACAAAAATCATTCAGTTTTTCTTGATTTACTCGAAATGAACTTTCATATTTTTTTATATTTTTTATATTTTATATTCATACATTCTATTATTAAATGAGAATAGCTGTGGTATTATCAGGTTTACATTTTTTCATCAATATGATGATGGGCCTAAAAGCTCAATTTAAATTTATGAATTGCAAAACTTGAGAGAATCCCATATGTGAGATTTTAATTTTTAAAATTTTTTTTTAAGATTTATTTTTTTGTTTTTTGAATAGGCTTCCATATAAATCATTTGAATTAGATCTAGTCTGGAACCTTCTTCTGACTTGTTACAGAAAAAAAACAACTTACCCTTGCAATATTCATACAGTCTCTTGCAGTTTCTCCTTCCATTGTGATTAGTTTCCCAGCCTAAAAAGAAGAAGAAAAACAAAAAAAGAAAAAGGAAGAGCTATCAGTAATGCAAGTCTGGAATAAAAATTGTAGCCCAACATTTTATACCTAGACTCGAGTTCTGCATGGTATAAAATGTAGAAGGAATGGAAAATAAACATTGGGGTCAAAAATCAAAGCTAAATTATTTTTTATATTCTAGGCATTAAAGATACCTCATTTTTATCAGAGGCATCTTTAATGATGCTATAATTGTTTTTTTAGCAACTACGTCTCGGTGACTTACCTAAAATGATGAATATTAGCCGACATTCCCGAGACGTCATGATGATTACAAGGAAATCTCCATTCCGGGCTGCATTTCAAAATATCACGCTGTGACCCCGCGCGCGCTAGGTCAACCCCAAGTGTGCTGACTTGCTTTAATTTTCTTGCGCCACACCATATCGCCATATGCATATCGCAAATACGTACGTTATCTTCAACCACTTCTGATTGACCCCGTACGTGCACGGGGTCACACCGCGATATTTTGAAATGCAGCCCAGAATGGAGATTTTCGTGTAATCATCACCAAACACCATATGCGAAAGACGAAAGGAACACAGAATATTCAATTTTAAGCATAAATTTGGGACCACTACTTAGATCCCCCTCCTCCTAACGTTAGACTTAAAAGTAGATCTATTTGTATTTCCTGCCACCACGACAATAATAAGAAGTTTTAGGACCAGGTATTCTTGCTGCTCTATAAATCTTATGTGAGTATTGATCTGTTTTTATCAAAATTAATGCCTATTTTGGTCTATCCAAATCCTGTGTTCGAAGACGTCGGACTCGAAGGTCAGTTCCTGTCGTGAGGCGACGGGAACATCTGGTCAGTCTAGCGCAATGGTAGCTCTCTGTCTTCAGAGGGATACGATGAAGACAGAGCAGCCTCAGTCTACAACAGAATGGATAAACTTACCGCAGTCATGTCTGGATTTCGGTCTCTGAATCTCCCTGTGTTGCTGGCTATTGTGGGTTCACTCTCTTGCGAATTTGGAGGTGTTGCTTGTTGTCGCAAAATGCCATTTGTAGGCGGAGTAAGGACGGTAGCCATTATGAAGGTAAGTCGATATCTATCTTCTCTATTTCTAAAGAAACTCCTTGCAGTTATTGCTGAGTAGAAGAATGATAGAGCCTCGGTTTATTAAACTGTCCTATGCGATGTGCTCGAAAAGCGGGAGTGGGTGGTGTAGCCACTGAAAGGGTCCCTGAAGTTCAGGCGTGGTTCCTCTTCAATCTCCGCTGGAAGACAAATTTGGAAACACACTGTGTAGATATTATTTTCTCTTATTTTTGTTGGCTACAAATTGTTAATTTTCGATTAAATATATCTTGCAATTAGGCTGTATCCTATAAATGTTCCTCAGGTCGTAAATGTTACTTCTTATATTCTTCAAACGTTCATTCTCTGCTCCAGTCTGACCCCATCAGCTGGTCGATTTGCCGCAGTACGTATAACATGTTGTTTATGGCAAATGTTGCTAAGGCTCTTTCACCAAAACTAGATAAAAGAAAGAATAATTTTGAAAAAATAAGCATTTAACATACATAAAAAAAAAACAAATTTATTTATAAAGTTTTTTTTAATTAAAAAATATTTGTTTGATAATTTTGTATACTGAAATTATATTTTTAAAATATTTATAAATAAATGTTAGTGAAACATGAAAAACCGGATAATCTCGCTTGCACTACATTTTAATTTCTCGTACAAAACGTGAAATCCCGTGTTATGACGTAATGCAGGTGGGGTTTCACGATTGCGCACAAGGGCTTTTATCTTCCTGTTGTGAAAAATAGTGTATGTAAAACCTAAAATCATACTGAAATTACGTCGTTTGGTAAGAAAAGATTGGCATTTTTGAAATCGAATGTATTTTAACCCTATAAAACTTTTAGAAAATCATAATAATATTTATGTGAAGTGTACAATTACATGTGTATTATGCTATGATTGAGGGGGTGTCTCCGGCTCGCGTAAGTTTTGCCATAGGCTTATGTGTGTGCTAGACTGTTGTGTTGACGTTTGATCGCCGGGCCGGGCCGGTAGGGGTCACGCTCAGTGTGCACGTCGCACATCTCTGAGCTACGCTGCGCGATCACCTGTGTTGGTGTTGTGAATGTGATGTCGTCGGAGCCGTGGCCTTGGCTGCCACTGCACTGGGCCGGGTAGGCAGGTCCATGACTTGTCATAATGCAGAAGCTCGAATATTAGATCTTAATTACAAATTATAGACTAGATCTAGGATCTAGTCCATAAGTTACTATGACTAGCCCGCACACGAAGTGTGCGGGCTACGCTTTATTGACATTTAACGGCGATGTGAAGTCCGTTTTTTGGAGCTTTTCCGGGCAATAACTTAAATCCTTGTCATTAAAATACCGGATATATTACTTTAATAGGTCTACTTACATATCAGGCCGGTACACTATCGTCTTTGTTGGTGAATCTTCTTATGTGTAATTTGGGGGTCAAAATTTCCAAACTTCTCCAGTAGAACAATTCGTGGTCATACTAAGCATGCATAGGTTTGTCTTCGTAATACGCATGCGTCATGGATATTGCCGTGATTAGACTTTAGACAAGTCATTAAAACCATAATTATATTTTTATGCCATTTCATGGTAATTAACCAAAATATCTGAGATTACTTACATTAGTAGATCTAGTCATGAATTATTTGTTATGTTAGTTTTTGATTCCATTTTTCCGGCATCAGCCTCTTTTTCGTAACAAAATTTACAAACTATAAAGAAAGAACGTCTTGATCGAGGCTACTCCAGGGTCCCCCTTTCATTCAAGCTTTATCAATATGGCGAATCGGGCAAATTTACGATACTGACGAAAACCCAAAGAAAATCTTCTTATTCTGGGAGCTATTCATGTTTGTTTTTATTTACCATATTCCGGCTGGTATGCTTAGGTAAGTGGCATTGCATGTATGTGTATCATTTGTTATAAACAGTTTTTGGGGGTTGAATTTCATCGTTTTATTGGGGAAAACGGTGAGCTTGGGCCAGATGCATATGTTTACTTCAGGACGCCGCCACTTCGTGGCGGCGTCTCGGGGCTAGTCCATAAGCAGAGAAGCCTAGGAGCCTGGAACGAGAACGAGAAGAGTCAGCAGGCAATATAATCCTGGAATAAGTCGCCAGTCCATTCACTGCCGTACACGAGATAAATTAAAAGCGGTGACTTAACGTTAGGCTTAACATTAAACAAGTTAGTTATTGGAGGAAATAGCCAAAGACTCGCCATTTCACATCGCCTGGCGGAATTCTTTGAATCTACGAAGGATATCATGCCACTAAACCAACAACAACAACAACAACAGTTTCATTTCATTTGTCATTTGACCCCACTCAGTTTAGCTTAGCCTTCAGCTTTTTTTAGCTCCAGCCCGCCCACTCGGACTCCTGTCCCGGCCAAAATAAATAGGAAGACTCGGCTGTAGAATAATGCCAGTCAAAATATCAGTACCAAAAGTAAAACCATGCTTGGGTCAATGTTAATTTTGGTTCATTTTGATGAAAATAAGGTAGAATTTGGGCAAAAATATCGGCAAAAAACACAAGCATTTTGTCTGTCTCATGAACAAGCTCAAGGACAAGGATTCTGGATTTTGATTGCATTTGCGGTGCAGCACATGCTCCCTCTCTCTCTCTCTTGGCTGATCCCTCCACTTTTTTGAGATTCCTGCACCCGCGAATCATAGTTAAACTGTGATTGAAGCTAGCGCACAATAATTCTTCTTTCTGTAGGTTTGATAATGGCAATCACTCTACTCATTCATAGACTGCTTCATTTATTTGACTTTTGTCGCCAGTGACTTTTCTTTTTGCTTTCCTATCCCTCTCTCTCTCTCTCTCTCTCTTTAGAGAATCTTATTTTCTTTCTCTATTATAAATCATGATACTAGACCATAAGGCCTATTTCATTAAAACATGATTTTCATTCATTTTATTTATTCTTAGTAAAAAAATAAAAAAATAATTAAATATTTCTTTTTGCTACACTATAACTTACCCTTAGAAGATTAAAAAATTTAAAATAATTATTTCCCTTTTGCTAAACAATTGACATTGAAAATAAAGCCCCATTTTAAGCTCAGTTCATCATGCACTTGCCCTACCCCTTTTTGTTAAATGCGCAAATCTAGTATGGTGAAGGTGAAGAGATAACTAATGGAAAGGGATATTTTGTGAAATTCCGACATTTGGACATTCCTGTGTTTTGTTTTGTTGTGTTTTTTTCCATTTTTTATTTATAGATTTCTTGTTGGATATGGATACCCTAATTTCAGGAAGGTCTTTGATCGGGTGGGGGGGTTTCACAAAGAGTTAAGTAAGCTTAAAAATTGCACTAAATCATGAGTTTCTGCGTTTATTACGCATCACCTCATTGGACTGACCATGCTCAGGGGATCAAGCCATTATAAATCTATCAATATAATGCGCGTTATAAAAGAAGATGCGCGCATAGAAGTTAAGTGCGACTTTAAGTCTACTAACCACTTCTGTGAAACACCCCCCAGGAATTATATCGCAAGCACATAATCTAAAATGTTTAAGGAAAAGGGGGTTTTCACCAACAAAAAAAAATCCTTTTCTTTTTGTTTTCTCTTCACTTATAACATAAAGATATTGGCGCATTGTTGTTTTAACTTCAATCAGTACATTGTGAACACATTCAAAACCACTCAAGAATCCCATGTGAAATGCTTGTGCTTTTGCAGATATATATTACTGACCATCCAGGATTACCTTCTTAATTTCTGGTGGTGTCGTCAGTTCGATTCCGATGTCCCCGCAGAGACACGTTTATTCACAACGTTGGCTTCTGGATCTGTTCATACTAATTAGTCTAAGTTTCTTTCATGATTGTTAAGGCCTCAATATAGTTATTAAAAATTATTACTATAATTGTTGTGGATGAGACAGTCTTTTTTTAAATGAATGTGTTGCCCTAATCAGTAATTTAAAGATGGGTTATATTTTCGAGATGTAAAAAAAAAAAAAGAAATTTGATCATTACTCTACCGAAATCATTTATCACTGAAATTTGTTTTCAGTTCCACCCTTCAGTGTTAATATCTTTGTACATGTATTTTGGGATACATGTAACCACAACTCAGTCTCTTTTAAATATCTCTTACTGTACATGTATGCTTTGTTATTGATACATTTTTAGAATTAAACTGAAGTACATTGTGTACACAATTGTATTTTTTTTTTTAAGACTGGTATTTAATTTGTTGCTATTTTTCCTTTTGGTTCTCTTCTGTAGAATTGTAATTGTCACTGCAGTGGTGAAAGGGAGGATTGTACAACTCTGTTGCCAGTGGACGGCCAAGAATCATTCATCTCCTGGTGGAAGTAGCCTAGCAGATATTTCAAAGGCTTCCTCCAGTGTTGACAACCTCAACTTTGGTGGAGTCTGCACAAACACTCACATGTTTTCTTGGACTAGTTGTACATATTTTTATGTTGAACAATGGCAACGAGGGAGCACAAAAGACAAATGGCACACAGGGCAAGATATGTCAGTTCAAGCTGGTGCTTCTGGGAGAGTCGCAGTTGGAAAGTCTAGTTTAGTGTTACGGTTTGTCAAGGCCAATTTCACGAGTTCCCAAGAAGCCACAATAGGAGGTAAATATAGATAGGGTCATTTGATGTTATTTGTCTGTAAAGTCTTACGTCCACGTAAAAATCGATATGTTTGTGATGTCAATTTCACAGACATGTTTTTCGATCAATGAAAAACTGCAAAATGTCTGCTTTTACAGTAAAGCTTTACTCACAAGAATTGTGTGGTATCAAGCCAAACTACAGTGAGTATCGAAAATGGTAATCCAAATTGAGAGGGATCATATTCCCAGCTCTTTCATTTACTAATTATTTTAAGTATTTAAAGAGGCACTTATTCACCTTTTTAGCATTATAAATATCACGCACAACCGAGTAAATTAAAAATGAATGTGACGGGTACAAGATCAATTTTTTGCAAGTTTGAGAAAATGAGACAAGACTGAGGGGATCCTTTCACTGCTGCTACACATTGAATGCTTGAGGTCGATGATTTGTGACACCAGTGAAAGCAATCACTCAGTTTTGTCTCATTTTCATAAAACTTGCACAAAAAAAATAGATTTTGTACCTGTCACCTGTATTTCTTGGTTATGCATGACATTTTTTATGCAAGAAAGGTATCATCATAAAGGCGAAGAGTTTTTCTATATATGTTGCATATAAATCACCAAATAAATGAGCTTTATAGTACATGGCCCTTTTTTATATGCACTGTATTTCTCCTATATAGTATTAAATCATAAACACCAGTCATTTGCCTCAAAAGGTTTATGGATGATCCCCCCCCCCCTCTTCCATCTGATCTCTTCGCTTGAATGGCAATTCAAAATTTTAGCTGGTTTAGGATCGGATCTGTTATCATCTGTTTGAGGATAAGTTACAGTGTTGGATAGACTTACAATGTATATGTACCATCATCAATTGGTAAAATCATTTCGGCCAGTTGAAATACTAGATAGATTGCTGGAAAAGACATAATTATACATTTTATAATTATATTCAAATTCTTATCAGCTCAACCAGGTAAAACAAATAATAATAAAAAATAAAAAAAATATGAAAAGAACCTTCCAAACAAAACAACAGCAGCAACAAAGGACAAGGAAATCCGCCACTAGCATTTAATTTTTTCTTCTTAAATTTCCCCTTTTTTTTTAGATTGCATGTTGGATTATGGAAATTGCCACATCATTTTAGTTTCCAGTATTAAAACCTCATGTTAATTAGGATGAAATTAAATTTGTAGTTTTGTCTTTCCTCTTGTGTAATTAATGTCACCAGGGCAATTCCATGAATTAGTGGACATGGACATAAAATTTAGAATTACGATTTTCCAGGTGAAATTTGTGTTTTATGGTAGAAGATATGT
>CALNVZ010002974.1:9911515-9990552 GCA_940671915.1 Paracentrotus lividus
TTGTCTCGATTGAACCTTGTTTGAGGAAGGTTTGAATGCAAAGTCTGTTCCCCAAAAAGCATGTCCACTTTTTGTAACGTAACTAACCAATATTAAAGTTGTTGCTACAACTTACTGAAACGTGTCTCATGATTTCTTTTGTGGGGGTGAAGTAGGTTATATCTATAGGTATTGACACTACCAAAATTTAACAATAATATCAAAGCGTCTTCATGTACGAGCTAACCTTAAAGTAAAAGTAGCCCTAAAGTGTAACGAAACTAATCATGGAATTGCCCACCAGATTATTAGAAACAGTGTTGCTTCAATGAAAAGTATATACATAAAAGCACAGATTGGCCCTTTGCTAAACAATTTATCCCATCAAGTCTACCACTACCACCTCTTTAGTTCGGGTAAGCCAACGTGGGTAAGCCATGAAAGATCTGTCAGACTGATCCATAATAGTTAACACACAAAAGAAATGGCAAATTCGCAAGGAACATTCACTTTGACATTGGCAAATCATTAACTCTGCATGTAATGCCTTCAAAGGTAAAGACTAATTTGGTTGCTTACATAGATGCTTTAGCTGAATTACCAGTAACCCATAGGGTGTTTTGGTAATATGTGTTTAGCTGTACACAAATTTCCCTTTTGCCCTCAAGAGACCCTAGAGAGCTCTTGTTTAGAAACAAAATGGGAACTCTTTACCCTGACTAATTATCATGTGACAACCTTCAAATTATAGAATGGATGATGACTAAATTGTACTGAACCTTGGTATCAGACGGAGTAAATACAAAATGAAGGATTTAACAGGTCAGGACCCATGAGTCCTTCAATCAATCTTAAATGAAAACATGTCTAAATTAACGAAGGTTCTCAAAATATTTCACAAAGAGATTATTTTTATGTCTGATATCTGAAGCCTAAAACAAAAACTTTAGTTTAAAGATGCACGTTCCTCATAGTGTAGAGGGAGTTCAAAATACGTACGCGGTAACGACCTTTGCAAGCTGCCCATTCATACCAACGATGTGCGACTCTTACGCAGTGGTCCAAAAACCGAAAGCTAGAACGCCCGAGCGATTGCCGAAGTCATGAGCCAATTTCTTATCGGCATTGATTCGACTGCTCGCATGCTCCGATGCATGAGAGAGTTGTGCAAGAAGGTAGCGATGCATACATGTACATCTCAAGATCCGAACACTAATACAGTGCTCTATACACACACACACACACACACACGCTTGTACGCTAATTGGACTCACATGCAGCGCAATCGCGATTGGCTGGCGTGTGTTTGCATAACACCGTATGCAAATTAAGCCATGCTCTTTGCGAATATTCGTGGAACAATGGCGGCTTGCACACAGATCGCATTTTCAGTCCCTGTTTTAGCTTAGCGATGCTCATGCAGGATCGCCTTTAATATGGAAACAAAAATTTAATGTTAACTTATTAATGCCAGTCTGTCACTTTGAAATGTTGTTCAAGTACATGTATGTAGGGGAGACTGTGGTAATTATGGCCCCCTTTTTCACATTTCCTATTAGTGCCATTAAATGAAAAGTCCAATAATATTCTAATTATGCAAAAATACAATCAGTCTATATACCTAATGGAGTAATGATATACAAAGGAAAGTATAAACCTGTGACTTCTCATTTGCATATTAATAACCATTATGTTACAACTTTGTGGGGCAATAATTACCCCACGGGTTGGGGGTATTTATGGCCCCTATTGTAATGACTGTATGAATTCAAAGATATTATGCTAATTAATAATGGTAATGTAAATGTTGTTGGGTATTCCTAATACACTTACATGTATCAACCACCAACAATAATCAATAATTGGTTCAGCCAAAATGTTGAAATTTTGCAGTCATAGCAATACATATATTTATGTACGTAATCATACAAGTTAATGTCCCCATCTGTGCTTATACACTGTTTATGCATGGGGGTCATAATTACCCCAAGTGACATTTTCAATTTGATCCCTCTTTACAGCTCTACTATTGAAGATATTCAGGTGGAAGTTTTTCTGTTTTGTTTGTTAGTTTCTATTGTTTCTGTTTCAATTAAAATTTCATCTTAAATGATTTTAATTAATAGTATCGCACCCCAAATTAAAAAAAGCAGACTTGCCACTTTCCAACGAACAGAATTGTGATTGCCGTACATTTTAATAGGCTCCCCTAAGCACAAAATTTGAAGTAAATGACTTATTTTTATCAAATGATAGAAGGAAGAGTTTAGCTAGGCATGCGTAAAAATTAAATTATTATTGTGTAATGCAGCAAAGAATTATAAGCTCTCAAAGACAAAGGGGCCGTAATTACCCCAGTCTCCCCTACATAGATGTAATGAAGGCTCGCTATGGCACAAACTGCTAGTGTACTGGCTTGTCATAATGCTGAACCAAAATTTGTGCAAGTGTCAAATTCCTTTAACTGTTGCCCATGTAGGCCTACATGTTACATGTGGACTATAGGATGGTTGCTCAAATTGTGACTTCTCCCAGGGTTAGCCATCCCACAACACTTTAGGGATATGATAATGTATAAAATAATATATAAAGCAAATTCTATAATGTCGCATATCTTAGATTTTGCACCAGCATTCAAAATAGAATTTAAGAATAATAAACATTATGAAAATCGATCAACTTGGCAATGTCCCCATTTGTTGCATGTATTACACATTTCGCCACCTATCAATAAGTGCGTGCAATGCCACGAGGCATTCTCAACCTCGTTCGGTTTTATTCGTTAGTCGTCTGAAAATATTCCATTTTGAAGGCACTGATTGATCAGGATTCCGGTTAATATGCTTATAAAAACAATAATCATGTACACATGAAGGGTCAAAATGACAACGACAGCAGAGCTGTATCAACACATTATTAATCTTCCGATGTCCAATCATGATGTGTTGATAACTCTGTTGTCATTGTCAAATTTAAGCCTTCTAGTGTACATGATTATTGCTTTTATATTTCTCTCCCCACCCCCTATGTGTGTCTCTCTCTCTCTCTCTCTCTCCCCCCACGATGGCTAGGAGGATTGGTAGGGGAAGAGGTGGTATGATGAGCATTTAGTTGCATGTTTTCCATATCTTGTAGATAATAGAAAATTAAATCTATTTGAATATGTTTTGTGTTGTAGTTAATTGTTTTGGAGAAAACTGCAATATTTTCTTAATCATCAAATAGCAAAAGGAATCAAGTTTTGTACGTTACTCATCAAAACCATGATACCGACTGCCTAACCTGTCTGTACAAAGCAAGAATGGAGTGCAAAATGAAATTTTAGCCTACATGAGGGGCACATAGAGTTAGATACTAATTAAAAATGACTTATGCCACTTGTTTCCAGTTGCCATTAAAAGACAGCCGTGGTTGCGTTTCAAACGAGTGGAAATTAAGGAGACCATTTTGTTTAAATTTGTAGTTCTGGAATGAATACAATGATTACATTGCTCTTCTTTCTTTATAATAGGGAGAAAATAAATTGAGGGAGTAGTAATTTCGTTGAAAAATGCCAGACCCAAGCCCGCACCTGTTTTCTTGCAACAAAATTGATTCAGTTGTGTTCCGATTCATTACTCTTTCATTAGCAATAGTGATTCGAACTTAGGTTGTGGTTCTCTCAAATCATTGATAATGTTTGGTTACTAGTTATGACTGGATATTTCCTGATGTTGGGACATATTTTGAAAAGTTTAGGTAAAGAATCCATGATTATGATTGTATAAAACTAATTTGGGGCCCCAATAATCCTGTCTCAACAATCACTTTCATTTTTTCACTGGGAATCAAAGACGTCGAGGTTTGATCTCGTTTGTTTACATACGCAACTATCGCTAGGGGGTAAAGAAATGTGAATTGTTTTGAACGAGGCCGCATAGATCAATATGACAGGTACATGCCGTGCATTTGCTTTTAATATACGTGAACACACAGTTAATGCCGGCCTTTTCCAGTTGATTCAGCCGAGTCAGATTGGAGTGAGCGGCGATATTTTCATATTTTTTTCTAGCTGTATTGCAAATTAGAAGATGCGCGACATATTGATGTTGCCCTGTTTTAAAACGGATTTTCATATGACAGGAGCGTGGTGGATTTTTCAACCCCGCGGAAATGGAAAACTAGCGACATTATCGGGAACCATCCCATAGTCTAATGGTACATACTGATGATTATTAGGGCATACTCTAAGCCAGTATGTTCATCATGAAAACTCAAGGATATACTGTTACTTTTTTTTGGGGGGGGGCATTGCAAGCATTTATTCTAGTGAGGGAAACGCATATTTACATTGAATGTGAGTCATAGCATATTTATATTGAATATATTAAGCATGCTAGAATGCATGTTGATATATATGTATGTTCAGGCAGCTGGGCACATCAACATACCCAAGGCTACAGACACTTGTACAATTAAAGGTCAACTTCAGTTTTGTAAGGACCAAAAACTAAATGATACATTGATACATGTAGTATTTTGCATAAATTATGCAATGATATGAACTTTAGAATACCTTAATCATAAAGCCTTTGGCCACAAAGTCAGTTACATGATGGCATGCCTGCTTTTTGCATTGAACTACATGTATGTCGAACTAAGCTGGGCAAACTAAAGCCTCAATTTAATTAAACATTTAATTATAAAACATGTGATTAGTATAGCACCCAAGCACATGTTTCAGTCATTCCTAAAGTCGTTCATAACTTTAAGAATGACTTGGTGAAACACCACCCAGAACTGGAGAATATCTTTAATGCGGCGGTCACAACTCGTCGTAGGCTACGGGGCACGTGCCATCAAGGTAGCCTGCGTTGCATGTGCAATGCATGCACAGGTTGGTAGTCAATTTCAGCGATTCCTGCGTTTCCGTAGTAAGGGCATTGGAAAAACTTCCTGCCCGTCACACATGCAACGTGCCTCCGAGGTACCTGCGCTGCACGATTTTTCTACGAAATCTATCGTAGGGAGTTGCACGTCGAAGGTACGGCGAGTTGTGACCGCCGCATAAGCACTATACATACATTGTAGTATTCAACTTTGTCTCTGTGGCAGGGTAAAGTGTGATTTGTTTATGGAGAAATGTACATGCAATGTTTAAACCCACCTGCAGTTTGCATAGTACCACATGTATGTGAGAGTAAAACAATACCCTCAGGCCTCTGGAACCTTCTATCTTATGGAATCTTGTGACTGCCAACTTTCTGTGATTTTAACCTATTATTTTTGAAAGTGAAGCCCCTTTATTGTAAAAAGTTTTAAAATTTTGAACACATTGTATTGGTCTGTACAAATGTACTAAACTGTACCTGTATAGTGGGTTTAGAATTTTATTGGGGACCAATATACACAATGTAAATTTTAGGGGCTCTGGAAGCGGTCGCTTTAGGCCATTCCTCACTTTTTTTCAGTAGCTACATGTACATGTATGCACAAAAACCTGAAAATTACAATCTAAGTGTGATTTTTTGCATATTCAGCCCTCTTTCTTAAATGCTCCGTGGCCCCAGCTACAGGTACATAATACCATATCTGAAACTTCATGATAAGCCCCCCCCCCCAAAAAAAAAAAAAACATAAAAATAAAAAAATAAAATATTTAAAAAAAAATAACTACATGAAACTAATACTGTAATACATCCTTTTTTATTTTCTTTTTTTTTTTGTGTGTTAAAATAAGCAGTAAATGAGGTGACTTGCTATCACTTGTACATGACTGGCAGAGCTTGTAGCCATTGCAAAATATATTGTTGACTTCTATTATTAAAAGTTTACCACATTTTTTAGATTAAAAAGCAAAACAAAACATGAAATTTATGGCAATTCAATTAAAAGTGAATTCACTATGTACATTGTATACAACCTCAGTCTAGAGCGTACATGTTTATGCTGGGTACTTGTATGTATGCATGGTGCATCAATTCCCAGTGCACTGATTTGACAATATGCACCATGGATGTTCCCACGCATCAAATTGGGCCTGTTTGCATTAATACACATACATGTATGTAGTAAGACAATGTTAGAAATGAAGATTATAATGTTGTTGCATGACGTACATGTATGCATTTAACAATGTATGTACATTTACATGTGAATGCCATGCAATGTACTTTGCAGTTACATGCACAGAATAGGCCAAGTCATGACAGTGTGGATAGGTTCTCCTGGGTACCCTGGGCCTCTTGTGCTCTGTGGTCTGAATGATTATGTGATAGTGAGTTACAAATCTACCCATACATGTATCGTGCAAAAGAGGCGAGATACATGTAGAAGAATGCATCATGCATATAATTGTGCTTTCCTTCTCTCTCCATGTCCCATACAGAGCAAGAGAACAATAATAATAAATTCTATGCAGTATAATGTTGTTTTTTTTTTCTTCATAGTTCTCTTTACATGTACATGGATATACATGTAGAATACTATTTGTCCAAAAATTTAAAAATTTCTTTGACTTCCCTGCATGTGCCATATATTTGCTATGTATCTAATGAAAAAATATTCATGTACAAAAATTTTCAGCATGTGTAAGTGTTGAGAAGGCAGTTGATATTCTTTATTAGTATGGTAATATTTTGTTTTTGAATGAACTAAAACTTGCACATTGTCAGGATGAAGGATATAAAATGGCAAATGTGTGATAAACTTTCTTGTAAAATTATTCCAAAAGCATACCCTGAATATTTGATTAAATGTTCAATTTTGGATACATCAAGATTAATCAGTTTGTTTTAATTTGGCCATGTGTTTTGAACTCGCCACCCAAAAAGGGTGGTTTTGTTACACTTTTCCAAATTTTGTTTCAGTTAATGTATGACATCTTGGCTAAATAGAGGGGTATTACCATGAAATTGGTGTTATTTGAAAGCTGAATGCAAGACCTGTGAATTTTAACGTACTCGCACTTGAAATCGCGACACGGCACGCGATAGAATACAAATAGGCGAGGGTGGTTGAGGGGGGGAAGAGGAGGGGGGGGGGAAGAGGTACACATGAAGAAACCCCCCTTACAACTATATATTTTCTGAAAGGAAATTTCAAGAGCAATTCAAATATGGTGAGCAATTACGATCTGGGCCCCGTAACACAAAGGTTTGCGATCAATTGCAAATTTGGAAGAACTACTGTGATTGGTTGCTGGTCAGTCTTTCGAGCAAAAAGCATGTGAAACAACGATTTTGATTGGCTACTGCCATTTTGCGATTGATTGCAAACCTTTGTGTTACGGAGCCCTGGATCAAAGGGAGAAAAAAAATTGGGGGCTGCAGTAAAAAAAAAATTAGGGCCCCAAAAAATTTGATATTTTAATCAAAATATGTTACTACTTTACCCTACATTGTAGTGGATGGCATTTTTTTAAATCTACAGGACATTTCCTTTCAGAAAATGTATACTTTTGTAGGGTTAGAGTTAATACTTCAAAAGTTATGACACTTTGATCCTGACAGGTGCATGATTTTTAGATTTAGGTGGTGTAACACAGAAGGGTGCCAGTTCAAAACGCATGGCCATTTATATTAAATTTATTTTAGTTCTAAAATTGCACATATCATTCATCTAAATTTAACAATTTGTAACTTAGATTTGTATAAATCTTAGAGAAATTGAAACAAAAACTATTTTATTTTTAAGTGCATGTATTGGCAAGTGTACACTATGCACTATACAATATGTAAATAAGCCTACATTGTACATGCAGGTTGAAAAAACACAATCACTCTCTGTTTTGGGCACATGTTTCCTACATCAACCTATTTTGTAAGGTTTTTTTTTTCCAAATTGAATTTGGAAAGCAGTTTTTGTTGTTACTTTATTGTACATACATTTTTTTGTGTTCAGTACATGTGACAGTCATGTTGTTTTGCAATATATACAAACAAACAATGCAATGGGGTCATTGTAGTTGATTAATAGTGACTTGGTTTCTGTTTCTGTTCAACAATAATACTTCAGCTTTATACTCAAGACTTTGACAATGTATTTTATTCTTTTCTTTTATCCATAGCTGCATTCCTGACACAGACAGTTTGTCTTGATGATACAACAGTAAAGTTTGAAATCTGGGACACGGCCGGACAGGAGCGTTACCATAGCTTGGCACCTATGTACTACCGGGGAGCACAAGCAGCAATTGTAGTTTACGATATCACAAATCAAGTAAGTATAATTAGTAATGATACGATTGTTAAGAAAAATTAATAATTTTGTCCAAGATACTACATGTACACAAAGAGTGATTTATGGAACAATATTGACACACATGAAAGCTCACTTGGTTAGAGTGCCCGTAAAAAGGTAGCCTTTCTTGCTTCATGAACGGGAGGTCTGTAGTTCGATTCCCGGCCGAGTCATACCAAAGACTTACAAATTCGTACCTAAAGCTACCTTTTCACAAGGAGCTTGAGGGTAATAATAACATATCATGTTATGCAGGGCCCGCTGGGAGAACAGTTGTTAAGAACTGAAGTGGCTACCCTGGGTAAATAAAACGATATTATTATTATTATTATTATTATGCAGTCACAGTTGAAACGATATCAAGGATGCTGGGGGCATGCTGGGGGCATACAGGTCCATCCATGTAATACGAACATGGGACTTGCAGTTACTGCAATTTTGTTGGGGGAATAAAATCGGGGGGGGGGGGATAGGTAGCAAATGACCATGACAACTGTCAAAAAAATTTCATACAATATTTCAATATTTGTACTTTGCTCAAGCAAAGTGTAGTTTAGTTTGGAGTCTACTACGTGCATGCTTGTGTGTAGGAGTAGTCTTTACAATGTATTTTGAGGACATGAGTCACCATGAGAACCACTTGAAGGGAAACTAGTGTCATGTGACAGCTGTTTTCAGGGTTATTTATGCATACAGTACATGTACCCTGGTATAAATTAAAGCCAACAGAATAATTAAAAGTCCTTTGTTGCGATATATGTGGGCCCATAGTATAAGAATTATGACCCACAGGTCAGATGAGTTGTTTTGGTTTTGTTTTTATTATAAATTTACATTATAATGACAGTGAAGGATTTTACTTGAAGGCCAAGAGTTTCTGAAGGGGGGAGGGGGTGGTGAAAGGATATTTCCCTAGACTTCCCAGTAGGCAATCAAGCAAACGCATCCAGAATCCATAAATGCAATCCGCTTCACAGCAACAACAAGAGCTTGTCTTACATGTAAGCATGGTTGAATCTTATGTACATGTACAATGATCAATACATGTACTGGGTTGTGCTCCTGTTCATGTCTGGTTCCTGTCTGATTTTGCAGAAAATCCTTGTAATGAGTCAGGTGGCCATACAGCATAGAAAATACAGTCTGTCTTAAAAATATGTAAATAGCTTCTGTACAGGCAACTAGAAGTGAAGGGTCCATTTGGAAGTCTACTTTTCTTACATGTATTTATTTACCTTTCTGTCTAATTTGAATTCCCTGTTGTTTTTTGAGTGAGCGGAAATGTTGGTGTAATCCAAAACCCATGGGTAAATCAATACCTGTGCTCACACAGCTGCTTCAGATGTTGGAAATCTGTACATTTAGAACTGTTTGACAATCACATAAGAGGCACTAATCAAGTCACCAGACATTTTATTGTCAACTGACTTACATTGTACATGAATGGTACTCTGTGTGTCATGTTCAGGCTGTACATGATCTTGAGGTACTTGTAAATATTCGTCAGTACATTGTAGTTTAGGCTACCTTTGAATCATGTAAATTAAACAAGTTACATGACTTTAAACATCTTTAGAAATTGTTTCTTTCTATACATGTAGTTCTCTTTTGATATTTACTTTGATATTAAATGTAGAAATTTAATCTAGACAAGGTGATACATGTACCTAGATATCCATTCTACATCTATTCTTAGTACATGCATGTGCCCTGAAGAAGGGGGAGGTACCCTCAAATTCTGAACTAAATTCCAGATGGCAATCAATGCATTTTCAACCTGTATTCTTCTTGTTCGATAATAATTCTTACAATTCATGGACTATTTTCAGTATTGTTTGATATGATAGACCAGTTACATGTACATGTAGCATCTAATCATCCTTTTAAAAACATGTACGTATTGTCTCTGTCTTAAACATTTAGCTTCCCTGTTTATCATAAACGAAATTGAGCCTGTGCCTACTTTTATTAATTGCAATTAACAATTCATGACTGATTATTCCTCTCTTTTAGGAGACATTTGGAAGGGCCAAAACATGGGTAAAAGAACTGCAAAGACAAGCGAGTCCCAACATCGTCATAGCGCTGGCAGGCAACAAAGCAGATCTTGCAAACAAGAGAATGGTGGAATTTGAGGTGAGTTTTATTCCCTTATCTGAATACAGAGCTATCATGTACATGTACAAATGTAGTCCCACGTGATGTAATTGCTGTTCATACAATTTAAAATACCACGTCCTTTATGGCGATGAAAAAGTACATTCTTGATTTATACTTTGTAGGGTTCATTAGGCATGGAGAAATGTGCTATGTAAAGATGGTCCTTTCGGCTGGAAACACCAAACCAACATTATCTTCTTTTTTTTTTTCTTTTTTTTTTCATCCTCTTCTTCTTCTTCTTCTTCTTCTTCTTCTTCTTTTTTTCTTCTTCTTCTTCTTCTTCTTCTTCTTCTTCTTCTTCTTCTTCTTCTTCTTCTTCATCTTATTCTTCTTCTTCTTCTTCTTCTTCATCTTCTTCTTCTTGTTCCTCTTCTTCTTCTCCTTACATTTTGAAGATGGGAACTCTTAGCTTTAAAGGAGACTTTTTGTGATAAACATAATAATGTGATTTAAAGGAGACTATGTGTGATAGACATAATAATGTGATTTTATTGAACTTTGAACTGTGATTTTATTGAACTAGACTTTTCTTTTGGGAGATTTGGCATGACTAAAAATGTTATACTACCTCCTCCCCCCCCCCCCTTCACCCACCATTTTAATATATTCCCTCAAATACTTGATCATCTATGTTATATCATTTGCCTATTATTTTGAAGATATGTTCATAAACATTTGGCAGATCTCCAGAGTTTCTTTCAGTTGAAGGACATCTTTGCTTTCTATCAAACCAATGTCATATATTAGTTTCACAGTGTTGGTATTACTTGACATGAGATATCTGATTACATTGTGTTTGATTTTACAGGAGGCCCAAGCATATGCAGAAGAGAACAGCTTATTGTTTATGGAGACATCAGCCAAGACTGCCATGAACGTCAATGATATATTCCTGGCAATAGGTGAGTGAAGGAGAAAGAGGCCCTCTCTTGGTACTATAGATGCATTTGTGGTTCTTTCATCACAATGTATGATAGGACAAATTTATAGTACAATCTATTGGTTACAGCTTTCGATCATGTTGATAACGCCTTGAGAATGTCAGTTTTAATCATGTTTGTTCATGTGGGTAAGAGTAAAACGTGGTTTTATTTTTATTCAATATATAATATATATCTTTGGCATGAAAGGATTTGTGTATAAATTCTAATTTCTAATTTCTTTTTCAGCATTCATAATGTAATTGCGCAGCTGTAATGCAATGAAAGACCCGTCAATGCACATACTGTTATGGAAACATTTGGAACTTTGATAGCTCAAATTTAACGGTGGCCCCAAAAACTGCTGTGGGCAGAAAAGCTAAACTGCCAATACCCTTCTACCAGCCGCACAATGATTTGGTCACTCTGAACTTGTGCTAATGTGGCCTGGGCTTTTCGCTGATGAAAATTGTTTATAAATGGCAAGCCCTGGATTGTTGATAATTCAAAGGTTCTATTTGACCTAATTTTGAATGACAATAGATTTTGTTTGTATTCATGGAATTACAAAAAACGTTCAAATGTTGTTAGAAAGCTCAATTAGTGTGTCACTCTTTGACGTATCAAGATAGTGTTTCACCAAGACGTTCAAACAACTCTACAAACGCCTGTTAAACCTGGTGTATAGTTTTGGTAGCAAAAAAGGAATTGGCACAAAACCGATCAAATGTAGTTACATGTTGTCCACATTGCACTAAAAGATATGTGTGAGAGATCTTGTGACATTCCTTTCAATATTTCCGCTGAATTTCATTTATAAAGTTCGAATATAGCGCAATCCAACTGCCGTTTAGACCTCTGCTGACAAATTCGCACGCCCGAGGTTACGGCGTGAATTAGTGCGAACGATCTGTGTGTAACACCCACACAAGAGAATCCCCATTGGTTTTCCACGTGAGCGCTAACCTGTGACGGGTCCCCGACTTATCTTTTTTTATCCTTATATTATGAAATAAAGACACTAAAACGAGATTTCAAGTACTATAATTTGCTTTATTATAGTTATTGGATTCAATCTATCATAATTTATCTTAATGTGAATCAAAATAATTTATTCTTTCTCCCGAAACTATACACCAGCTTTAAGTGATAGAGTGTGTGATCAGTATTGCACCCAAGAATAGTAATTCGTAACTTTATGAACGACTAAGTGAAACACCACCCAGAGCCATGAATTCCATGATAAGCACTTTCTGCTGAATGAATTACATGATGAGCACTTTCTGCCGAATGTTCACGTATTATTAAATGTAAACATTAAAAAAAAAAATAGGCACACGAATATGATAGAAATATATTTTTGTATGATGTTTTAAAAAATTTATCTGTATGCCAGTGTTAGTAACTGGCTTGGTCCTGGGCACGTTGTTGGGTATTCGACTCTATCTGTTAGTAGTATAACTTTTCTTATTTATCGTTCTCTCACCCTTACAGCCAAGAAGCTTCCAAAGAACGACCAAGTTGGAGGACCCAGCAGCGGACAGAGGGGTACAAACAGGGGCGTGGACCTAACAGAGAGTAACCAACAATCATCAGGGGGGTGCTGCAAAAACTAACGAAGGCTGCCGGTCGGAAAAACAAAGTTTGCGTTTTATTTTAAAAAGACAGAAAGAGAGAGCAGTAGAGAATCAGGGCAGCCAAAGGTCTTGCCCTAGCATCGTTGCTCGAGTCAAACCTTACAACAAAAAAAATCTAGATATTCATTTAATCAGAACCTCGTCAGCACAGATGCTTGAGCGGTTCCCACTGTTGCTTTGGTATATTCCTACCTGCAGCCCTCTGGACCTACTCTTGAGGGTCGAGTACGGTTTTGTGTGTTGGGAAGCGGCAGTGTTGGGGGAATATGTCAACAGTTAACAGTGAGAACTGCCCCTGCTTTTAACCTAGTGCTCTGTCAGGAAGGTTTATATTTATGAAGTCTGCAGTCTTGAGAAATGTCATGAAATATATATAGAAATCCTTCATTACATATACAGGACTGAACGTTAGGGTCAACAGACCATTTGTATTAAGAATTCAAATTTGATATATATTAGCATCGGCCTAGTGAGAAACTATTGCATTCACCAGTAAACAAGGCATTTAATTTCAATATAAAGAATGCAAATTTGATTCTAGTATATTAGTTGTTGCTAGTTTGGACACTCCTCGTTTGTCGGATCTAACAACACGATAATATACAATTTGCATTCCTTCCATTGAAATACAGTGCCTTTTAACAGGTGAATTAAATAGCTTTCCTCTGGGCACATGACCGATGTTTACATGCATAACATTTAAATACATTACAAAGATTTCAGAAGGGCTTTGTACTAACTGTTCATTTTGGCAGGGAGTCTGTATTGAAATGTTTAAGGTCTTTGTGTTTGGGGCCCCAGTTTTGAATGAAGAAATTTAGGGCCTTCTGCACCAGCTGTTTGTATAGAGCCCTTTGTAAGGAATATTTACAACAAAATAAAAAACAGATTGACAAGCTGTCTCAAATTGAATAAATGTTAGGGGAATATTGTTAGGACCATTTGCACATGGAGCCATTACTATCATTGATCCCTGCATAAATACTTAAGATTATATAAAGATCTTGCTGACATAAAACTGTTTGCTATTTAAAATTCCTTTGCTGTTCCTTCATTCCTGCAAAACGATTAATTACAAACAAATTTTAGAAAGAGGTAATGAATTATAATGATCATGATGTAACTGTCATTGATAGACAAGTGTAGGAGTATGTGAAATAAATTTGGAAAGGAATGCTTTAAATATTATCTCTTCATAGTGGATAATATTCTCAATACTTTCCTAGTTACAGGTAGATGAGAAAATAATCAGATTATTTGTAGGTGAAGTCAACCTGAAATGTACACTTGTCCCTCTTGCATAAAAAGTTTAGATTCAATGCAACTCTAGAAATCAACACTAGTCCCAAATAAGCGATTGTTGAAAATCGAGTCGCTTTCGATTTTTTTTTTTAGTTGCGTAGAATCCTAACTTTTAATGGAAGAGGGCCCTTGTTAACTTTGGTCTACGATTTTCATCTTGTTGAGTTTGCAAGACATCTACAGATTATCTCACCTACTATCTTAAACCATAGTCACAACTGGTTGTGTGTGTCCTGCAGCCTGTGTGAGGCAGCTGCCAATTCCTGCAATTCTAATTCTAATTTTTACATGGCTGTAGCAAAAGTACGGCCATCTTACTTTGCCTCGCCTGAAAAAAAGTGCACCTCTCTGTGTCTGATGAAAAATTTTCCGCCAAATGTGACGCCAGTCAGGAAGTAAAGAGATAGGGAGGTGCAAACCAACACACAACTGGCTGTGACCATTGAATGAAAGTCTACCAATATGTAGCATATTATCACATTCATGTATGTACATACGGATACTGTGATACGTCAATTCACAAATCCATCCACGCATCCAGTTTTATCCTTTTATTATGAAAAACAAAATAAATGAAAAATATTATGTTCATGAAAACTACTTGTATGATAAGAAAAACTAACTATTGTAATGGTTGTGAATTATAAATAAGTGAATAAAGAAGCTAAGTAAATGTTATTGTAAATATGGATTATATGCTATTATTTGTATCATGTGTTCCAACATTTTCGTTATTCCCGTCTCTTTCTTTCATAGATCCAATTATCCCAACTATTAAAGATATCTTGTGTTTTCTCTAATACTTTGTTTCAAATGTTTATGTAGCCCAAAACAGCAGGCAACTCGTATATATATATATATATATAGCGCTTATTTTATAGTTCTCTGGTTATTTTACAGGAAACATGTCCGAGTAATACCTAATTGCTTTAAAATCCTGTATAAAATATCTGCGAAAACTTTTAAAATATTCAAGATTTAGATTTTTTTTTTCATGTTTAGGATTTTAAATTTTCTTCCCTTCCATGTGGTAACTCTTCATATTGACTCAAGACAACGTAAACTCAGTTGCCTTGGCAACCAAAATGAGTTCAAAAGATGTAAATTTGTTTGGGCAAGCTAAACAATTCAACAGTTCAGTTATGTCAAAGTTAAGATGTCAGGGGGGGGGGGGGCTAAAAGCCTAATGTGACCTGCAACATTCAACAATTACACTTTCATAATTCCACACACATTCATACCAAGTTGAGCCTGCACAGTATGTAACCCTGAATACTTACAAAATGTAACCATTTTTATTATTCTCTTTCCTAAACATAACTATCAAATGCTTGCTTGCGACCCAATCAACAATATCATGAAAATTTTGAAAGTTCAGCAATATTAATTTCTAATATATAAACATGTATTCAGTTGACATGACAATAGTTAGCTAAATTGTGTAGAAAATCAATGGCAATGTAGATATGATGTGAAGACTTGTACATCCATTAGCTCGTGTGTACTTGAGTCAAAAGTTTCATCAAGGCAAATTATTTAAATTCTAAGGAATTTTATAAGCTGTAACAGCATATGTGCACATGAATTGGGTACGAGACTGGAATTAGAATGCTGACCTGTATGTAGCTCACTTGTTGATTTTAACACTCTAATATAGATTAAAGAATGACCGTTATGAACATAAAATATTTTGTATGTTCTTGGCGTTACGGTTAGAGGCACCAATTCTCCATTTTGGATTATTCTCATTTATTTTCTTCTACTTTTCATCACTGCTTCAAGAACTACATGTACATATATGTTTGTTTATACTTTGGTTTTACTTCCTTGGAGTAAACAGACAGGATTGCACATGTATACTACTTTACATGTAGGAATATATTTATGGTATCAGATTTGTCTTTACATATAACTTTGTTTCGGGATGAAGTAATGATTGTAGCCAATTTACTTTCCTTTTCACGTTTATGCAAGATTTTTTGTTTTTGCATGCTATACTCTAGTACATGCTTATGATTATTGTTTAGTATATATTCCATGCATACTTTTCAATAACCAATAATAGCCTACTGCGTCAAAGACATGTTTAGTTAGAAATATTCTTCATTTAATTTAATTTACTCAGAAAGTTAATAACAGATTTTGAGAAGATATAATGTCCTATATGACAACTGAAATGCAATGTGATTCTAGGGCAATATGTACTTTATTCTGAGAACCATCAGTAAAGTGACAAAAGGATGTTAAATCATCTGTACAAAATCTTTTGAATTAGTGCCCTTTTGTCTGTTAACTTCCTGGTATGTACAGAACCATGAATCAACAAATTAATCACAAAGTTAGAATAGTGGTTGTCAATGGAACTGGCTTTGGTTGGAACTTTTATTATTAAATATATATATATATATCACTGCTTGGTACAGACACACTGTCATTGTTAGCGCTGAACAGTGTTAAAATCGTTAACTGTGTAGGGAGTTGAGAGGCTTTCTTATTTTGTAGTCGATTTAAAAAGGCCTTTTGAGATGATCTGAAAAGATTGTCGTTGTGCCGTCCTCAAAGTGTTTGACAGTGTATGTTCAGTGACCCACATTTTGTTATTCTATATACCTATCTGATTGAGATGATTGAAAGGTTTTTGGAAAGCAATGTAAATAAGTGAATGATGGTCTTGTTTTTCTTGGATGTTTATTCATCGGTGATATTCAAAGCTTGATAAAAATATTTTGGATGTTGTTTTGGGATCATGTCTTCAAAGGGCTTAATATATGATAAAAGCTGTACAAAGTCAATATTTCTTCTCTTTTAAACAAGACCAACTCCTAGCTTTATGGACTGTAATGTTGTATAACTATGTATAATGTATTATTGCAGACTACTGGCATTGTGTGATACAGTAATACATGTAGAGCATGTAGAAGCAAGACGGTCAGTGCTGCTGTTAAAAAGGTTCTTTAAAAAATGGTGTACATGTAGTATTTTTTGGTTTCAGTCTAGTAGAACGCATGAACATTTTGCCCAAATTTTGCTCACAACAATATCAGCCGAATTATAGGAATGCTAAGGTAACATTTAAGTTAATTGCTTTATTAATATGATGTTAACATTTCCAACTTTGAAACTTTTACGATGTGTTAGTCTTTATGTGTTGTTCCTATAACTCTGTAGCTTACCACTACAACTGGAATAACGGGGTATACTTTCAGTTTTTACGATGTATCAAGTATAGACAAATGGTTGTTATTTTGGTTATTTTTTATGATTTTGTTCTTTCTTGTGTAAAGTTGAAGATCATGCCTGTTTTATCCCAAAAGATGAAGAAAAGATGTAATTAAAGAAAATGGATGAATAAGTAATATGTGTATACTATTTACCATGTACAATGGCATATGTGTACTCTATTCACAGTGCAAAAATAAATAAAACAATTTTGCTATGGAATGATATCATGATTTTGTTGTTTTTTGGCTGTTGAGTGAATGCTAATATTCGTAAGGACGTTGATGGATGACATAACATTTGCTCCTACGACAATTGCCCCTGGCTTTATTTCATTCAAGATGTATATAGTTCAATAATGGCGTGAAATGGCTAACGAAAACAAAATAAAACAAACATCGATAATATAATTAGGAAAACAAAAGGGTGAACCATTTCATTTTTGCATGATATTGATGTTTATATATGACTTGTGGCTTACCGGTATTTATATCTTAATATTAGCCGATTTATTCTACTATTGATATTGACCTTTTTGGCGGCCCATACTCTGGTGATAAATGAATGGCGAATTCCTGCGCAACCTCATGTTTGTGTCCTTCACAAAAGCGGGCGTTGCTCATTGATGCATGCATCATTTCCTGAGTTTTGTAAATTTGATTATAGCCTAATTGGATATTAAATAATTGATATGAAAATGATGTGATACAATTTAGAAATATATATACATGTATATACTCCAGCATACTCCAAAATACATTCCAACTCCAAATTACATGGAACATGCAATTAAATAATAACTTAAATCACAGAAAAGTAAAAGCAAGGAACTTCCATAACAGCATATCCATAACGAGCTTTTCCTCTTTAAAAAAATACCAATTTTTATACTGCTGTCGTCTTTTACTTTCTGCATTAAAAAAAAAGCATTACAGTCGACTCCCGTTCTCCCAGTCCTGATTTCAAATGTGCATGTGGTCTATGTGTTCAGTATAATGGGACTTGACTGTATCAGGGATTTTTATGTACTGAATAAGTGGTTATTTTTGCGGTGACTTTATTTTCGCTAGTCGGGCATCGCAAAAATTTCCACTTCAATACAAGGCTATTTATAGTAATGAAATCATCACCGAAATGGTAAAATTTTGCTCTCGCGAATTTTCCCAACTAGTTCAAAATCGCGAAAATATCTGTTCTCGAAAATACTGCCTTATACAGTAAATAATACCGTAGTGCAAGGTGCCTACATGACAAAATACTTTGTTAAATCAAATTTACAATCATCCTTCTCTGTAAGTTCTTGATTATTCTTGATTATTCATAATCAGAATGGTTTCAGAGATTTTGTTCAACAGAAAAAAAATTGTAACCAACAAGTTGGGCATTCCGTTTAATGTAGGCAACATACACAGAATGGAATGGGTGTCAATAAAATAATGAGCGAGGAATGGGTGAATAAAATTTCAACTTTGAGGCAATTTAATATTTACAGTATAACATGTATATCAATTAAGAGATAAAGTTGAAGGACATCAAATCTGATAAAAAATGTCTCATAAAAATCTCAATATACTAGCATAACTTTTGCAACTTTCATATTTACAAATAAACCTGTAGGTGAGCACAATGCTATGAAATGCATTGGACTGTACAGAAGAACTTATTTGGACGGAATGTATGCCCAATTAAAGGAGGACTCCAGGCTGGAATTCAGATGGTTTGAAATGTACAGTAAAATATAACAAGTATAACACTGGAAACTTCATGATGAATTTCGGATGAAAACTAACGAATTTATGATTATTTTCTAAGTTTGGAACTTTTTTGATAAAACAGTTAGACTATGTATATTCTTATGCATATTCAATGAGCCAACTGAGAATGTCATTGATGCAATTTTTCTTATGTATTTTATTATAAACCTATGAAATAACAATTATTCAAATTTTCCGCTCCAAGAACAACAAAAAATAACAGGATAATTCTTCAAGAAATGTTTCAGATCATTGCTGTAAAATATGCATATCTGGGGGGCATTTCATCAAAGGACTTGATATTTTATCCGGCAAATTTGCTCTCAGCCAATCAGATGCAAGCATTTCAGTAGCTTATAACAGTTTGTCGGATAAAACGTCCGACAAGTCCTTTGAAATGCCTCCCAGATTGCTCATTGAATATGCATGAGATTATGCACAGAACTGTTAAATGGGAAAAATGTAAAACTTAGAAAAATCATATCTTCAATATATTTCATCCAATTTTTGATGAAATTTTCAGAGTTTTACTTGTTATATTTTAATAATAATAATAATAATGCATATTTATATAGCGCCTTTTCTACAGGTAGATACAAAGCGCTTTTACATTACCTTCCAAACCATCTGAATTTCAGCCTGGAGCCCTCCTTTAATAGACGGAATACTTGAAAATCTAATAGAATTCTTTATGTTTAAATATCATTACTCACACAATAACGCATATGTCATATTTTACAAAATACAATAGCACAGTTTATGAAAAGCATGGACAGCATTCCAGAAATTATATGGATGGAATACAGTATAAATTAGTACACAAAAACTTGAATTAAAACTATTTATGATCTAAATCTCATTACTTGCATAAAAATGTATGCATATTTTCATATCATATCAATAAAGATATACATTAATTATCACAGTTCTATGTTATGAATTAGATGGCATTGCATCTATATTACACTGTATGTGGATGGAATACAGTCCCAATCAAAAGATGAACTGCTTGCATAAAAACCTATGCATATTTTTCATATTTACAAAATAAACCGGTAATATAGTTGTACTATAAAATGCAGTGGACGGCAAAATATGGACGAAAACATCAAATTTGTGTACATCCGCTTTTCTGTTCGCTTTTTAACCTTTAAAAATGGGCTAAAAAATCGTGACAAATAATCAACACCATAGTCCTTGGGCCCAAAAAGTTCAGAAATTCAATGCCAAATTTTACTTGTGAAGTTGTGTACACCCGGACAAATGAACTAAACTTGAGATATCCATGGGCACACTATGTACAATGCTCTTAACATGCTTGTGCAGAAAACGCAGAATTAGGGGCGTTTTATCAGGCATCTAAAAGCATCTAAAAGCATCTAGGGTATCAAAATCGCCAGACTTAAATACAACAGGTGATGTCTTTTTACAGTCTGTGTAAAAAAAATTATTTAGGTGTGAAATATTTTCAAATAATATGTGTATGTGGTACCAAAATAAAGCCAAAAGATTTTCCTTGCTGATGCGCTTTGTTCTGTATAATTTGCTTTCGTAAAACAGAAGTTATGCTAAATTTTGTGCGACGAGGACCAAATCGAAATTGAGCACTTCATGGCCATTATACGAAACCTATACACAAAGGCATGGGATGGCGTGCAAAAAAATTGATTTTCCTTGATTGTAGAAAACTACACGTAGTCATATTTAAAAAATTACAACACCAAATGTGATGAAAAAAATTGCAGGTGAAAGTCTGATCTTCCTGCTTTACGAAAATACCAAACAATAGCAGGCTGTGATTAATCTTCATACTATAAATAAATATTTTCCACTTGTACCATTTTATTTGACACAGACTGTATTTTGCATTCCATGCTACATGCATGGGTTATGGTTTACATGCCTGTATCATTACATTTTTGTATGGAACTGGGAAGTCCATGATTTCTCTCCATTTCTGATTCAACCATCTTGTCACAAATATTTCAAAATTGATTTTGTTTTTCTTTTTAAATATGAAAGTCTCATTGTTAAAACAAAAATTTATACAAAGCAAGTTATGCTTTTAATATAACAGGACAAGACACATTGCAGATACATTTCTTTGAACATGGTGAAAACAAGCTGGTGATACTAAAATTAGAACTGAATTCAATTATCAGGATATAATCGACGTGTGCCAGGCAGAGAGGCAGGAACAGAAATTTGGCCAAATACCTGGAATTCTAAAATTTCTTTTTATATCATTCATAGTCCCTACAGTAACATTATGATATCTACATGTATAGTTCAATTTAAATGTCATTTTTTTCAACGGCAACAAAAATTCAGACATTTTGACCTAATTTGAGTTAGCCCCCTTCAGCCAGGCACAACAATACTAGTATTTAACCCGTTGTATACTGAAAACTTTTTACAAAGCCGAATGAATCGTGGTTGTCAAGAATTCTTGCAAGAAATTCTTTACATTTAATGATGAAACAAAGACAGCTTTAAATAGATCAACATCAGATAATTTAAATGACATAAGAACTTTAAAAGTTTATGCAATCATGAGTGAAATAAATGGTCGACAAGAAGGATGTTCTATATTTCCTCAGCCCGCATATATGCGGGCTTAGTATACAAGGGGTTAAATATATCCGGCCTGCCTGAAGTTAGTGTACTACAAGTCCTCACAAGGACTGAATAATTTTCCATCAGGAAAAATTTTGTAAAATGAAATTGGAAGATTTTACAGCTGGCATCCATCAAGAAGAATGACCATAACAGTGATGTTATCCCTATTGCCAGCCATTAACGCACTCTGTACTAATCTCTCACTGATCATCTCAGCAGCCATTCGATATTCCTCTTTCTTATCCACCGAACCTAGTCCTTCCGAAAGACGAGACTTGGCATAGAAGGTGTGCAGCTCCGTCAACGTCTCAATATCCGCCTCGTTGCCATCCTCACACAGGGCCGAAAGCATGCTTTCAAAGTCTGTCTTCCCGCTTCCATCGTCGTTGAACTCATCCTTGTAGTTCTTCATGTCTGACACTACTGTTTCCTGCTCACTCTCTGCCTTTCCATCCTCAGAGACCCCTTTCACGCGGATACCATTGTTTAGGCTGCTCCCCTCGATTGACGATGCCTTCTGAGCATTCTCAGCACCCCTATCAGTGAGTGGTTCGTTCCATGTTATCTGTGATTTGCTCTTAGCGTCATCATCGTCCTCATCTTCATCATCAGCATCTTCCTTTAATGACTGGAGGGTATTCTTAAAGTGATGTTTCTGCGCATTGGCATCATCACCCTCAGCAGCGTCTATGTCGATGACAGAGGATACTGTATTGTCAAACCCTGTCTGATCGTAGCTGGTTCCCAGCCCGGTCACGAAGGAATCACCTAGGAAATCATCTGCTGCATCTGACATTCCATAGCCATCGAACCCATCAGGCATGTTCACGGTCACCGTCCTGGACTGGCGAATGGTCAAGGTCTGTTTGACCAACGACACCACCTCATCATCGGTCAGCACGTCCCATAAACCACAGGATGCCATCACGATGAACTGAGCATGTTGATCGATCTTGATGCTGGTTGTGTATGGATCAGGGATGACCGCCTTCTTAAGATGCGGGTCTCCATAGTTACCTAGTCCCCTTGTAGTGTCTAGGATACCGTTGACCCGCCCACATGAACCTCCTGCATGGACTGAAGAACCTGCCTTTTCTATGCGTGTCTTCTCCTGAGTGTTTCTAGGAGTGTGATCCCTGGATATTCTATATGCTTTACCAGCTCTGCAGAGGACTGCTTGGGTACTGCCTGCCAAGTTAGAATATGAAAATAACCATAAAATTAACCAACATATCATAACTTTATATCACAAACCTGTGGAGTGTGTTGAGAAATTTTTCACCAAATGTTGCTAAATTAGAAGTGAAGAACAAATTAATCCACACTAAATGAGATTTTTCCTTTATAATATCTCTCCTTTGAATCACGTATCGAAGAAATACTTAAGGTACTTGAAAAAATGATGCAAAAGAGCAAGAAAATAATTCCAGTCAAGCCCAATATTGATTTGAGATATTTTTTTACATTAACTATCAACTAGCAGAAAGTGAGTTGCACTTTAAACATTGAGTAATAGTTAATTCAGTTCATAAAAGCCAAATTGACAACATTTATTTGGATAATTGACACAAGATAAAGTCATGTTTTATTATGTAGTCGACCCCTTGAAGTTAGAGCTTGCCTCATAAGTTCATAACTTACCAGCATTTGCAATGTGCAAGACTCCAAGTTCTTCCAGTGGATCCTCAGTTCCTTTCTCTTCCTCCTTCTTCTCATCAGACTCCTCCTTTCCATCTTTGACCCCATCACTTCCTAGAATGCTCTCTTCTGTTGTTCCATTAGATTTGTCATCCTCATCAACTTTCTCCTTGCTATCGATGAGAAGAGAGAGGGCTGAGCATCCGCTCCAGCGAACCAGTGAAGTCTCATTGATTCCATAGGAAAGATACCGGTCAAGGTAGAGATACGTCTTGTGGTATGCCAGCGCAATCTTCTCAAACTCAGGATCTTTGTTCTTCTTCTTCCGCATCGGTCTATCGCTCTCAAGTTCCTGGCTCTCACCCTCGTTCATCTTCATCAGATTGCTCTCACAAGTATGCATGATCTGTTGAATGATGTTGATGCTTTCCTCATGGAGTATGTGACGGATGCTATCACTCCGTACGATAGGAGATCCTCTCTCCAGTTGATAATCAGTCAAATCGTTCTTATCGGCAAGATTTACCGTGCATGTACAGGAAACCCTATCATCTACCTTCTGCAGCTCACTCAGGAACACATGATGAAGATCATTGGCTGCTATGTCAGCGGCATACCTGCCATTATACCCATCGTATATTCCGAAGAAGCATTTGTTGACATCATTGCCATAGTAATCCTGAAACACACGTGTATCCTCCATCTTTGATTTCCAGCGACTGTTTTCATGGGAGCATATTCCCACTGCTCTCACGCAAGGAGCGCTGCAGTTTAGCGATATTCCTTTGCAGTCGTATACAAAATTCTCCTTGTTATGGATCAAGTCTTCGTACGTTTCCTCAAGATGGGCCTTCACCAGCTCAAAAGCCTCGTTTATCTTCTGTAATCTGTTCAGGGACATTGGCTTTCTGGGACTGTTTTTCTTGTTGAGATCTTTCATGAGTGCTTGCCTTCTTTTGACGAGCCCCTTCACACTATCTGGTTGTTCCTTGCCATTATATCCCAGAACAATGAGAGCAGTGTGGAAGCTCCTGTGCTCCTGGGTTGCTTTGACACTGATGAATTCATGGCACTTTTCGCAGAATATGCTGATGTCTGGATCATTTGGACGATCAGTGATCATTGTCTCTGGGGTCGGAGCTCGAGCAAGATTACGTGCCTTGATCTGGAGGACCGAGGGGGCCACACCTCCACCCCCAGACACGGAGGAAATATCACTGCTCATTCTGTTTCCAAGGTTTCTATAACAAGAAAAAAATAACAAATAAAAATTATTAATATTTCATTGAGGTAATTAATTCAACATGGTTAAATCTAGACCGACCAGTTCGCGACGGGAACTGACTGATGATTAGTTGTGGGGCTGGAATACCCCAAATCTCACCCAACTCCCAAGTAATATATATATTTTTTAATTGATACTCAAATTGAATTTACGTAAATACCAAGGATACAAGAGCAGATAGGTTCTTCCACATATTTATGTTGTAATAACAGTGAGGGATTGGAATTTAAAGGCAAAAATCAGTTCCAAACACGTAACTTATGTTCATATCGCAAGTACGGTACATGGCGATATAAACCCGCGGTCGCGAGCGCTGTCTGCTCAAGCTAGCTAGGCAGCTAGAGCAGGCGCTCCATATGCGCTGCTGTTCAAAAGCACAGCGATTTGTTCTACTTCCGGGTCGACCCACCAACGAGGTCACCGAATCGGTATTCCACATATAATTTCATTTCCCTTCTACAGCGCTGTCTATAGTTAGGTTAAATCGGAAATTAGTTATTATTAATGGGAAATGGTTATTAAATATTTCTCTCTATGTCTCAGTACATTTTCATATTTTTCTTCTTTGCTTTAAAATCCTAGTTGAAAACTACCTCTTTACAAGTTTATCAGAGTAGTAGAGTTAAGAGTAGAGAGCTATCAACCTAAATAAACCACAATGTAGGCGGGCAGTTCCAAGCAAAACAGGACATGACCCCCCAAATTTCAAATTCATGGTTCCATGACAAATTTGGTATCATATGACAGCTAAAAGTCCAAATTTTCAATATCTGTGGATGGTTTAGCCTTTTTAGGGCATTTTGGGTTTAAAAATGGCATTAATATTCAATATTACTAAAATTGTCAAATTTATATCTTTTTTTATTTAACTTTTATGTAAGAGAAATGTGCCTAGAAAATGAAAATATACTTTGATCATATTTTATTATGAAAGCAGGATATATAAAAAATAAAGTTTTCACATAATATTTTGCTTCGCGATCTTTGTTCCCCATCAATGAGCACAAACATGAAGTTACCTCAAAATGTCACTCCGTAACCACAAAAACACATATTTTTTAAATATTTTTAGAATAATTGGGTTTAATGCAACAAAAATTTATTTGCAAATCTGGAACACCCATACCTATCAATTACATTAACTTTTTATATTTGAATGGATTTTGTTTGAGAAATACGGCCTCATAAAATGTGTCACTCCATAACCATTATGGTTACGGAGTGACATCCCATTGCATTGCATGTACAATGTACATGTACAATTTGATCAAAGCTCACTCTATACTAGATCTTTTTAAATTCAGAATTCTTTTAGTGAAGTGCCCAAGAAAGACATCGGGGTGTCATGCTTTTGGTTACATGCATACCATTTAAGTAAGTTTAAATAGTAGTTTAAAGAAGACACTGACCTGTACCTATAAATAAAAGTAAGACTATGGGTTTCAAAATTACCCTACATTGTGCTATCATATAAAGCATGACAGAATTGAAATTCATCAATAAATGAAGGAGAAGAAGCATTAAAAAAAAAAATTAGCATAAATTAGCATAGATTATTTTCTAGTCAAAATTTCAAAATTCTGTGTAGAAGTTTAGTGAACATCATGGAGCTTTACCAGATTAGGGAAAAAAAATCTGTCAAAAGATAATAAAAAAAAAAAAAAAATTCTAAATTTTAAGAAATTTGCTTAAATTAGCATACTTAATGAGTTTCAAAATTCTGTGTAAAATTAGTGCATCTCACACCTAGTGCTATCATATAAAGCAAAAGGAATTGAAAATGATTGACAAATAGAGGAGAAGAAGCACTTATTGTTATTTTTTAAGAATTTTGCATAAATTAGCATATAATGGAGACAATTTTCAAATTAAAATTTTAAAATTCTGTGTAGAAGTTTGGTAAACCTCATGTAGCTCTACTAGATGGAACAAAAAAGAAAAGAATTCAAAATCGGTCAACAAATAAAGAAAATCCATTATTTGTGAATTTTGAAAAATGCGCATAAATTAGCATACTTAATGAGTTTCAAAATTCTGTGTAGAAGTTTTGAATCCCCCACCTAGAGCTATCATACAGAGCAAGCAGAATTAAAATTGAAACAATCAAGGGTGTTTTTTTTTATTTAGCAAGGGAGACAGTCCATTTACATTGCCATTGTGTGGATGATTCAGAGGTCACTCTGTAACCGTCACTCCGTAACCGGACATGGGTTCAAGTTTTAAGTCATAATTAACAAAATATTCAACCAATTTTCTCATGCAAGGCGCCGCATTATTATAACCTAGTATAACATAGAATCCAATCAATTACTCAAAATTATGATAGCCATTTAAAGTTCACAGAGTTTAAGCAAAATGTTTTTTGCTCAAATATGCATGTCCATTTTGCGTCACTCCGTAACCATGATTATGAATATTCATATCTCATTAATTATGCAGATCACTTTAACAAATGTTATCATTTTGAAAAGAGGGTACCATCAGCTATTGTCATGAACCATTTTTTGTAAATAAAGATTAAAGTATGGATGATAAATGTGTTTGAATGCTGAAATGTTGCTTCTGAATGTCACACCGTTAGGCCAAAAAAAAAAATTGTTTGGTTGTCCAATGAATGCTTTTTTTCAAAAATCGGGTCGGTCTGTCGGGTTTTTTTTTTTTTTTTTTTCCTCCCATTGAAAAACAAAGAAAAACAAAGAAAACGAATGACTTCCATTTTTTAGATCACTTTTACGTTTTATTGAGTTATGTAAAATGGGACTGCATGGAAAATAACACATGTTATAATACTGTTTTATGAAAATATATACAATAAATATGAGCTGTGTATTTTCGGCGTTTGGGTGAAAAAAAGAAAAAAACAAAAAGAGGTTGGTCGGGTTCGGGGCCGTTTTCAGAGGGTCGGTCGGTCGAGGACAACCAAACAATTTTTTTTTTTTGGCCTTACCTTGGAACTGCCCAGGCCTATATTATCATATGAAAATATGTCACCATTTTTTTTTGTGACGACTTTCAGCAAAAATTAATTTTTTACATCGAAAAATTATTTTCAATTTAGGCCCTAGACTATGATCTTTTTGTTTTTTTTATAGGATTGGGGCTTCTTATGTCTGAAATTTTATGCTAAATGGCCGTAGGTTCACTAGGCATACATGTATGATCCACAGCCGCGATGATCCATGTGGGCTTCCCCATTTACTTTAACTTTACCTTTACCGCAAATACTGAAAGAATACAGAGTAGCAATCGTTTATAACCGGACATCAAATTTCTCATTGTATACCCAGTTGTTGTGTGTCCGGGTTGGGTATCCGGACACCCAATTTAACTAGCCATTTACAGATATTTACAAGCAAAGCTTTTGAAGTTTTTAGCAAAGAATGTTAGAAAGTTAGAAAATATTATAGAGAACAGATAATGATGATAAGCACTATTCAACCTATATTTTTGGCTTATTCCTTAGACAAAAAACAGGGCTTCACTTTGATTTTTGTTCGGCTATGTGTCCGGACATCAAGTGATCATTTTGGCTTAATGTTCGTAAGACCAAAAAAAAAAAGGCCTCGTGTTCGGGCACCCAACACCTGCCCCCCCCCCCCTCCCCCCATCCTATAGAAATCATACTTACCAGGCATCAATAATCCTTCCTCAACCCAGAAGGGCTATAATTTATTTTATTTTTTTTTATTTGTAGTCTAATTTCCAGGATTCTTTCTAGACTATATGCTAGCAGCTAATCAGCGATTTTCACTTGTTCTCTGGTGTTGTTATTTCCCCCGATCTTGATCAAAATGCGACATGCATTGTGATCGCGATCACTTTAAAAATTAGGGGATATAATTATGCATGAATGAGTGAAAATACTAGTTTGGTTTCCCAGAGAAAGGGGGTTTAACGTTACAGTGTGGACAACAAAAAAAATAGAAGGAAGAGACTCTCTTAGCATGCTTAAGTTAGAGAGTCGATCTGTTTTTGTTTGTTTTAACGTTTTGTCGTACCGTGCTTAACAGTTAACTTACCGTCACTTCGGAGTCTAACTTGTTATTTTCTAAGCTGCTGTAAAGGTTAGTCTTCACTTTCCAATTAGTTTAATTCCTCCGTCTGGTCTCTAAATGATAAATTTTAGATTTCTCTACACAGATGCTGAGACATGAGCTGAGCTGTGCTAACACTACAACGACGGGATCGATATGGATATACACTTGGTAGGCTGGACCGTACTAGCGGATCGCTGGCTGGGCATGGGCGGACAGAGCGGGCCCGGGCGAATAGGGCATTCAGCCTTCGATCAAGCTCTCGCGCGCATCACGACGACTCTTTGTAAACACTGTAGAGGTTGAAATGGGAGAGGGCGCTCTGTCAAACAATTTTGTTTCCATAACTACGTTACCGCCTCCCCAAGTTTTGAAAGAGATAAATGAAAATACTCTTCAAGATCAATTACACCACCGATAGTTCCATATTTTCAATTTTCTCTCTAATTCCCATAAAGATTTTTCATTACACACTATTCCTTATCCTGCATTTCATATCTGTTTCTCTCCCCAGCTTCCTTCCCCAGCTCCCTTGTCTCTCTTTATCTCATCACTTTCTCTCTGTCTATCATTTTATGTATCTATATCTTCCCTCTCTTTTACTCTCCCACCTGACCACCCCTTTATCGGTCCATTTCGGCTGTGCTCCCCCTCTCTCTATCTCCATTTCTCTGTGTGCGTCTTTTTTTTCTTTCTCTCTCTCTCTCTCTCTTGATGTCACACACGATTCCATTTGCTCTGGCAACAACTGCTCCGCTGCAAATTCCATACACTAATCGAATCACGAGTTTCCACCCTGGACTTACACCTACACCCAACCCTAAACCTAACATAAGACCCTATTGCAACACTACCCCTATATCTTAGACAAAATAACGCTCGAAGCAATTGTCATGACTTTTCCCCTCTCTTGCTGTATAGTTGGCTCATAAACTACACATACTAAAAAGTAATATATTTTCATAATGCCACCAATAATCATATAAAATATTGAAGCAAAGACATATATAAACAAAATAATACGAAAGAAGGAAAAAGTTTATCTTTTCTTTTCTTGTAATTGCTTTCACAGTATGCACAAAAATGAAAGAACAAAATAGTTTAGGACAGGGGTGTAGACAGCGGGGGGGATGGGGGGGATGCATCCCCCCCAACTCAAAAGGTGGGGGGGATGGCATGTACAATCATCCCCCCCACTTTTCACACGGTGATATGTTACTATATGTTTTGTTTTGTGTTTTGTTATACATCATAAGGCTTGAATGGGCTTTGCCACATCTCTCTTTTTCTTCCACGGAGTTCTAAAAATTTCGCTCGCTCGCGCTTCGGCGCTCGCATATTAATTTATTATTATTATTATTATTATATATTATTATATTATTATTATATTATTATTAAATTCTAGATTATTATTTCTATATCTATATATATTTTTATTATTTAGGCCTAGGCTATACTTATGTTATTATTTCCAGGGAAATTATTTGTTTTTTCTCCCTAGAGTTCTATTTCTATTAGTCTATTTACCCTATATGTTTATTTTTAATTGTATATTTAATTTAATATAATAATAATTGCAGAGGGTGTATTAGAGGTGTAGGCCTATGCAGCTCTCTGGTGTATTTTGCAGAATAATCCCTTTGTGGATTCGAAATCGGGCTCAGGCCCCTAAATTGCTTCTTCTTTTTTTTTTAGCTCGCGCTTGGCCTCGCTTTACAGGAAATGAAAAGTTGGCACATAAACCCTTCTGGTACGGCATGTTTGTTTAATTTCTTATTTTATTATGCAAGCCTTGTATATTTGCTAGGAGGTAATTCGGCGCAACCCCAAAATCGGCCCCTTTTTGCCCCTTCTTTGTGTGTATAGATACAAAAAACACTTCTCGTTTACCTCAAAATTTTCCGCTCGCGCTAGGCGCTGCCTCGTGGAATTGTATATTTGCTAAGGAAAATTCGGCGCGCAACCCCTAAATCGGCCCTTTTTGGCCTTCTATGTGTGTAGGCCTATAGATACAAAAAAAAAAAAAAACCCTCTGTTTGCCTCAAAATTTTCCTCCGCTCGCGCTTTCGCGCTGGCGCCTGAATCTGTATATATTTTGAGGAAATTCGATACAACCCCAAATATACGGCCTTTTTTGCCCCTTCTTTGTGTGTATAGATACAAGAAAAAACAAAGGCGTCTGGTTTACTCAAAATTTTCCACTCGCCTGTTCGCGTCTGGCCTGAAATTTATATATGCTAGGAAATTGTCGCGCAACCCCCCCCACCGCTCCCCAGCCGACAATATATTTGCCCTTCTTTGTCGTGTATACGATAACAAATAACAGCCAGTTTCGTTTACCTCCAAATTTTAGTCTCTGGACCTCGAATCATCCCCCCCACATTCGAGGACCTGTCTACGCCACTGGTTTAGGAAATTAACAACTGAAAACAAAAAATGCAAAATTAACAAAATATTAACTTACATTGCATAACTTTTACAGAGTTTTTGTCAATATATCTTCTTTTTTCTTTTTTAAAATGATGTCCTTGAAAATGTTATTGAAATATGATCATAAAGAATGACCACAAGTTCATACATCTAACATAAAAATATTCACTCAAAGTGTGATGGCTTGGGCTTCACATATACTATCAAACAATTTTGGTACAGAAACTTCTTGTCGTGTTTTCCAGGGATTACAAACATATAACAAAGTACAAATGTATCATTAATAATTAAAATGCAAGGAAATATACCAACAGAGAAACATAATAAAATGACATTTTCTTCAATGTCTAAAGCACCATGATTGTAACCTATATCTGACATGAAAGCACTTCTAGCCTTTATATGCCATAGGCACTTGAAATCAAATGACAAAAAAAAATCATAGAAAAAAAAATAAGATTACTACAATACAACATTGCAGTCCACTCCCATTAGAGCAAGCACAATTATAACTTCTTCTTCTTCTTCTTGTTCTTCCTCCACTAGTTATTGGAGATCATCCAGTAGCTGGCTTGATATACAATATTTTTTTATGAGGAAATTCTCCTCAACAATCATGCTTTGAATGACTGAATGACAACCACAAAAAAAAAAAAAAAAAAAAAAAAAAACACCTCCGGGTGGGGGGGCGTTTCATGAAAGGATTTGTTGGACCTTTTATCCAAGAAATTTGCTCTCAGCCAATCAGATGCAAGAATTTCAGTAGCTTATAACAGTTGTCAGTGATAATCAGGGAATATTTGTTTTCATGAAAAAACAAACAGTCGTGTATAAACCTATGTGGTCAGTGTCTTTACAGAGATGCCAAGTTCAAAAACATATTTTGCGTGATCATTCACATCGTGTTTGGAAGCAGTGCGCATGCGGCGCACGTTACCACATGTGCGTGCACGCAGTAGTAATTTGTACACAAAGGAGGCGCGAGCGCACACTACACATGTTTCAGGTAGTAAGCTATCTTGCATATAACGATTGCACTCGCAGGGATTGATGCAGATATTTAGGGTTTTTAAGACTCCAAAATGGTTTTAAAAATCTATAATAATGCTACTTTTTCTCATTTTGCGTGAGAAATGGGGTGTTCTGCGTAAGATGAACCTGAAATGCATGATTCTCATGCGAAATGCGAGAGACTTGGTAGCTCTTTCTTTAGTATAACAAGATTTAATAATGTGCCAGGGATCTCATTTCAATAGGAGTGGACTGTAAACATAAATTAAACACATATTTACTCTAAGGAAGCTTATACGAGTTGTACTTAACTGAAATTATGATTGCTTCATTTTTGGTTGAGACACAAATTGTAATACATGTAGTTAGAGTTTTAATATATATAATATATATGACTTTTCAATTCATCAATTATATACATATTCATACAAAATATACCATTTTATGATTTTGCAATACCAATTAGAGAATACAATGATATACAAGTGAAATCAAAGTAATTACAAAACTTTTTATACAAACATATCTCCCAAGCAACATTAAAGTTATCCTTACTAGAAAACTAATAATACAAAGACAGATTGCAGTATAATACAAAAGTGAGAGAGAAATTAGGTAGATTTAATATTTCAGAATTTTTCTCTTAATATATACTTCTGTTCCTGTAGAAATGTTCCTATTAGATAGACTATACATAAAAGCACACAATGATTTGTATTTGACAAAATATGATATTTACAATGCCATATAGTACCTCTTACCATTTGATACATACATGTATATTTACACGACTTAAGCAATAATTCTGATGAATAACACAGATGCAGCACACATAATACTCCTAGCTGGGTTTTAGATGAATCATATTCAATTGAGATATCAAATTGAGATATTCATAAGCTGCAATGTATTATCTCCCCTATTTCCTAAAATATCATAGACCTGAAGGTGGATGTTTGGGAATTACATACCTAAAAAGTGGGGATTTTTTCATACATTTTTCTTTTTCATTAATGAATAGCCTGAAGTATATATTTTCATGATGTAAAGAGACAATAACCAAATTCTTATTGAAAGTCACTTAATTAAGCACTTTTGATGAGCCATGCAATTGTTGTATCATTATTCAAGAAACTTTACAGGCAATTTAAAGTACTTTCACTTTTTTGAATGATCTATAAGTTTTGAACAGTCCTCCTGTATTCAGTTCATTACCTTTAGTTATGAAATTGCACATGTATGTAGTATATACATTAGAGCATGGGATGACGTTTTACGTTTGGTAAAAAATTTTAAGGAAGTGTACTAATTATTCACCTCGCATACAATGTACATAATTAGGTTCAATCTCCCATGAAATCATGGTTTTCTTATTTTTAACAAGCAAAACTATACTTATTTGAATTTTAAAGACTGTAGCCCCATTGCATATGTAAATAGCTTTAAAATGACATGTCACTCAACCTGGTAGCCCTAATATTTTTCATGAGAGCTTCGCGCAAAAATTGCTAATTTATGTGTCATTTGGGCCTATTTACTAATTATGCATGCGCATAAATTAATCAATTATACAATGAATTAGCAAGCAGCCATATGCTAATTTCATCATAAAATATTTTACCATTTAAGAATTATGGTAATTACCAGGCATCCACCTTAAAGGAAACCAACACCCAAGGAAATAATCACTTTCATAGGAAAGAGCATAATGAGAGGAGCAATTTAAAAAAAGTTTCATCAAAATCGGTTATAAAATAAGAGAGTTATGGAAGTTTGAAAAGTCTTGTTGTACCTTCTATTGGGATCCTCAAATTGGCAACATCGGCTTCAAAATGGCCGATTTTATGGACAACTCTTCATCGGTTTTGTACACAAAATTTCAGATTTTCCCCATTTTCTTTCAAAATATATCTTCCCTCCTTCTGAGCTCAACATATGTTGAGTGAAATATATTTTTCCATGACATATCTTGAGCTCAGAAGTAAATAATACATATTTTGAAAGAAAATGGGAAAAATCTGAGATTATTTTCTTGAGTATTGGTCCCCTTTAAACTTGTGCACCCTCAATCATAAAGGGATAGAGTACTGTAAAACCAAAATTTTGTGTGTGCATGATACTTTAATGAATTTCGTGAGGAGGCAAAATTTGTGAAAGTTTATTTTTTCACAACGCATTGAATGCCAGTGATACAATATATAAATAGTGCATGCTCTACCATGCAACATACTAGATTATATGCACGACAAATACTAAATTATACCGAGGGCACATTTATTTCACCAAAACAGATGTGCATGAGAGATAATTTAGTATTTGGAGTTCACATAGTTAGTAATGTTGCATTAAAAGAGCATGCAATATTTATTATAGTAAATAGACCCCTAGATATTTGACCTTGCCTAATCTGGTTTTATCTTTGCCAATGTTTGCCAAACTTTTGGTGCTAATTTAAATTAAGCTATTGTGATGTATATTGTTGCTCCGCATATCTATTGTTGTACGCACCATGTTACTGTTATTACGCGCTAGCGCAACAAGGCAATCGATTTCACCGTTCATTTTAACACAGGATTTAAACCGTGCAACATAACAAAAACCCCTTCAAAATAACAAAAAACCGTGCAACATACCAGAATGTTGCACGGCACGTGACACCCTTTCAACCAATCACAGCTCGTGAAATACGACCACTATTTACTATTAATGTATACTTTACAAGTTTTTGATAGCCAAAATTCCCAAATGTTTTATGTCCCGATTGTTTCTAGTTTTACAGAAATTAGCTGTCAGTGACTATGTCTGTCAAAAGAATAGCAACCATTTGCCGAGACTGCGTAAAAATGGAAATGCGAATATCTGAAGATGTTGAATGGAAAATGTATGAAAGAAAAACCAAATTGAACTCTATGATTTACAGACTGTTTTAGGATTAATGTTGCATCTAAATATTTGATTTTACAATCACAAATGAAAAATATGAAAAACTATTACTCAACAAGTGATTCTAATTGGTTGAAAATCAAGTATTGTTGACTTTTTTACAATTATGTTCTTTTGCAACTTTCTTATCCAAGAGGGGGTTAAACAATTTCAATTTCTCAGGAAGACTCATTCTATTTTTCAGTCCTTTCTAAACATTAATGTAGTTTGAATATGAAGTGACTGGGTAAAATCTTATACATTACACACTGATATTGCAGAGTGTGGTGAATTCATACGAACAGGAATGAAATTATGGTTGATAGCACAGATTTGGAAATAAAATGTGAATTAAATTCCAATTTGCACTTGGGCTTTAATCGTAACAGGTGTCGAAATCATTTTTTTTGGTTTTTAATTTGCAAAAGATTAATATTGTTTTGTGCTTTAAATTAAATTGGTCGGCACATCCATTTGAACCACACTGACAGTTATCAACTCAAGCTTGGTGGTTGTCTTGTAAAATAATAAACTAGCATTATAAAATTAGGCAAACTGTGGACGGCATTTCAGGACAAAATAACACATTACTGGACTGAAGAATGTGGAGTTGTTAACAAAGGGATTTTATATCTCAATTTTACAAAACAAGTGCGAAAGAGACAAGAAATGAGTAAAATCCTACTTCTCTGACCATACTTAAATACTAACGAAGGTTTGAGGGCAAATGTAAGTTTATTTAATATCATCAAACAGTGAAAATAAACTAAGCTAGGCACATGGCCATACATGATCAAATTTACCACTGCTCTGTCTTGAGCCTTAGTGAAGAGGTTTGGAGCACCGTTTTTTAAAGGGACTTGTACCACAAAATATAGCTTCTGTATCACAGAGGAAGTAATGCTGTCTGTTACATGCTAAAAAGCGAGACCAGTCATTGTTTTCAAAAATTGAACTTGAAAACAGGTATTATTAGCTAAAGCAAGCAAATTTCAAGGGGTTCCTGACTGACCTGTAAGTTTAAAATCATGATGGCAGAATAAGATAAATTACTCTAGGAAGAACAGAGCCATTGTATTAATGGTTCTCAATAGAGTATTCCCTCCGTATCATTTTAAGTATCTGTATTATGTCATATTATTTTGTATCATGTACATGTATCGTGTTTGATTTTTATATGGAAAATAAAACCATACCATAACATACTAAATAACAACTGGAACCTCATTCAGTATTACTTAAGCAATCCCTTTAAAGCACAAAGTCCGTTCAAATGGTCTTATCATAATATTTTCATCAAGTTTACTCTAATCAAGGGAAAAACATTTTGGTGTAACAAAAAGTCTCAACAGAAGGACAGTCCAATTTTCACATCCATACTCTGACTATGATCCATTTAATGCTGTGAATTATCATCAAACCAAAGTAACATTGACTTCATCCATTTCTGCCTGCAGTACTGACACATTGTCAAGAGTTCTTAGGAGTCTTGAATATCTTAGCAGCTAGATTGTCATTGTTCAGCAGCAGTCCAGTGCATTGCCGCTACCATCCATACTATGTAGGGCTATCAGACTCTCTGATTGGTCTTTATCATCTGATGACGGTAACCTGCAGAGGGGACGAGTGGAAAGAAGAGATGAATTTAGTCAATAATAGTGCACACAAGGAGAACATTAAATGAATTCTTTGTAGATGGGAGGTGATCCTAAAGGCCCTGTCACATCAGCCTTGCGTATGAGTTACGGGTGAGTTGCTGGTGACAATTTTTGCTACTCGCAGGTCGCCCGCATTGACAGTATCTTGCACGCAACATCGCACGCAGTTGCCGGCAGGTACGCACCCAAGTCTGTTTTGCCCCAGAAAAGTTTTGAACATGCTCAAAAACTTGTTCCGGGTGATTTACTGGTGATTGCCCGCAGATGTACACGCAGAATACCAGTAGGACACCCGCATCGACCACAAATCACACACGACACACAATTAACCCACTCGAAGTATGCAGATTGTCCGTGGATCTCTGTGGCCAAAAATAGATGACGCCTCAAGGGGCAGAGTTATTTCAGGGAATTTTTTAGAAAATGATGGTTTCTCCAAGCTCGCACAGTGCAAGCAATTTACACGCAGTTATGCCCCAGATACCACGCAGTGCACGTATGTCAACCGTAACTCACACGGATCAGTTTCGAAGATTGCACGCGCCTCACCCACAGGTCACACGCAATACACACAATTAGACAGTAAGTTAAACGTGTATAGCAGGTAAGACGCATGCAAAACTTGTGAAAATTCTTGTTGAACGCAGAAATATTGATGCGTGCTGAAAAATCCCTGCTCGTAACTCATACGCAAGGCTGATGTGATAGGGCCTAAAAATTAGACTAGTTTACCTTCCATGGTATTTCTTAATTTATAACTTATTCCATGATAATTTGGGTGTCTTTTCAATAAATGTCGTACAATTATCTTTTTTTTTAAAAATGGTCAAAATGACAATTTATAGCACTTAACATGAATTATTTGTAGAGTATCATATTATGTGTAAAAAAAACAAACAAAAAAACATACTAGAAAAAATTACCTCTTATTTAATGGTGCGGGCAATGCATCAAAGGATGTTAAAGGGATGCTACAGCCACCTGGCAGCCAGGCATGATTGAATTTGCCCTTTCATTTCATAACAATAGAATTTTAGCACACATGGGGTCTATTGTTCTAACATAGCAATACAAACGTGTTTTCTAAAGGCGCAACCCAATCATGCCTGGCCACCAGACGACTGTAGCATTCCATTAACATCCTTTGACGTCATCACCCACGCCATTAAATAAGGGGTATTTTTTTTTAGTATTCGGGAGGGGTGGCCTGGTTGAGGTTTGATCATCTTTTTATGAATACTGTTATAAAAATTGAATTTTATTTTTGTGTATTTATGTTATACGCCTACTTAGCTTTCAATCGATGCAAGGTTGTATTTACTCCTTCCAGGATCTTTAACAAAATTACCTTAACAAAATCTTGTTGCATGTGTTCATTATATTGGGAGCGGACTGTATTATTGAGTCGGGACGTAAATTAAAGAGTGGCTTACCTGACGTGAGGAGTTTTCCTTCTGCATATGGAACATATGGTGCAGAATAGGCAGCTTAGTCTGTGGAAACAGTAGTAGAGTCGCTTGATCAGAGCCCATGCAGGATCCCAATCATTGTAGTGTGTTAGGATGGCCACCACAATAAATGACAAAAAGACTGGTATGGAGCCTAAGATGAACATCAATGAAAAGTCCACCTGAAAAGGAAGAAGGGGGAACAATGATACATGTGAATATCATCCCACAATTCAAAGAAACCTCTTTCCAAAAATAGATTATATACACATTGCTTGGTTTATTCACAATTCAGTACCATTGCAAATCTTACACATATTTCAGGTAATCTTCAATATTATTGTGCAATGGAAACAAAATAAAACAAAATATTTCTTTCTTTGCTCTCCCCCAATCTGGAATATGTTTTTAACTTGCGTCTCTTATCATTAGGAAGACAAACCTATTCTAATCCTGTATTAATTTACATAAAACACTTCAAATAAAATGAAATTGACTTACTTGGTTATAATAGATATCTACAAGGATTGACATTGGTATGGTGAGACTGAGAGATAGAGTTGCAATCAATGATGACGTCAGAAAACAGCCCCTGTAAAACAAATGAATAAAATAAACAATCTGTTTTTTCAAATAATAAAATAATGACTGTTTACATAACACCTTCATATTAAAGATTCAGAATCTTTGTTGAAAGATTCCTGGAGAATATTGATTGAGCTTTTGACATCTACTGCTATTCAGGCACTCGTTATACCATCAGGCCTGGTCCATAGCACAGACAAAATTAAGAGATGTGGAGTCTGGGCATTGAGTTTGCCAGGCAACTGATTGAATTACCTATTCAACAGTAGGTACTCATTGTGAATAGCAGGACTCCATCTATTTAATCTACACTTGATTATTAGATTAGAAACCTTAATTCTGACACAGACATAGACTCCATCTATTTAAACTACACTTCATTTAGAAGATTAAAGATCTTAAATCTGAATTAAGCCCTCTATTGTTCCGCCCAAGTACACAGTAGCCCTAATCTATAACAACAATGCAATGGCTTGTCACACCTGAAACAATCTTTTCCTCATTACAGGTTGTCCCTACTGCACAGGGGGGTTGGCACATGAAAATGAAAATTATAATCGGATTGCAGAAAACACAGAATCCACAGGCTATTTCCCCAAATTGATTGGAGGAACTTGTGTTTTGGAATGCTTTAAGCTGAAGTATGTTGCCATACAAATGTTGTGATTCGTCAGCAATTTAAGGCAGTAATTGCATACAAAATCTTCACACATAACAAAAATAATAAACAAAATTAAAACCTATCACTGTAGACTGGGTGTTTATAATCCCCTATTTTTGAAACCATTAATACACTGTACAAACATAACACTAGCCACATAATGTTAGCATGTAAGGACAGCACTTATATTTTCACTTTGTATTTTGGACACCCGCAGTGGCCCTTAACACAAAGGTTTACAATCAATTGCAAATATGACAGAACACTTCTAATTGGTTACTTGTCAGTCTTTTGAATAAAAGCGCATTCAACAATGATTGTAATTGGCTATTGTCACTTTGCAATTGATTGCAAACTTTTGTGTTACGGAGCCAAGGTCTTTATACAGATGGCACAAAGTTGAAGAGTAGAGAACAGAGTGGTCTAAATTTTTATTCCACACTAACATCATAGCACTTACCAGAGCCAGAGAAACTCAGAAAGCACTGTTCCCACAAGGCCATTCACAGCAAGGTAGATCCAAACGTTGGATTTAGGAAGTTGGAACGGCTCTAGGTTGGTGTAATGCAGGATCACTATTCCTGGCCAGATCATTAAGAAATTGAAGAGACCCACAAAACCTGAAAGACAAGAAGGGGAGAAACAAGGATTTTAGTAATTAATCTATCAAACGAAATATGTTAAGCAGTGTCTACTGAAAGCTGGAGTAACACTCACCCACATTAAAGGTAGCGTCATCCTTTTTCACAAATTGCGAAAACTAATGCAACTTGGCCTAACTTAAGAATATGATCGACCTATACTTTCTATTCAATCTTACTTTCATAGGTTGCCTAGATCAGTAATAGGAAAAGAAAATCTGACTACCAAATTAATCTAGACCAGCTCTCCATCAACATCATTGATATTACAGCGCGTGCAGCACGGACCACACATAGCCATATACACACGGCGTATGAGCGTGCATTATTCTCTGCACCAACGGTCAACGGTTCGCACCGTACGGTATATTTTTCGAGGTACGAAAAATTAGGAATGAATTTTGATAATCGCAATATAATGACAAACATACACATTTGAGCTTAATCATGTTGTGGGAAGATATATTCATTGATATACTACTATATCCTCTCAAAAACTAGAAATGTAAGATTTTTGCCTGCAAAAGAAGACACGGTCTTTAAGCACCATAACCATCTAGCATTCTTATACTATCTATTAGAAGAAAAAAAAAAACCCTGACTTTCCTGGGTGAAAATTTGCATGACCATTTCGAACAAGTTTGTACTTTTGTATCCCCTTGGATTTCTTTTCGGAATGATTGGCATTCTTATGAACATTTTGAAAAATATGGATTAAATAAATTTACGTAATTCACTGACTTTCCAGAGGAAACTAATGAAGTCACTGATTTCCCTTACTATGTGCTTCTGGAAAAGGTATTTTCAAAGACCCTAACTTCCTAGATTTTCCATAACTTGTACGTACCCTGACAATGATAAGAACCCATGCCCTCTTTACTCTCTGCATATAAAGTTTAAAGTGAGAGCGAACTGACCAACACTCTCATTGACTGTGTGTTATAAATAACTACTGGTAGTCTTAAAATATACCTTATTAGATAACTATTAATATTAGAGTGACTAAAATAGCCTTTAATTTTATTTGAAACAAGGAAACTAAAACATTTTGAAGGGAAAAGAGCTTGCTTTGCAACTTGTTAACATTTTTATTGGGGTAAAGCTTTGCAACTTCTTAACATTTTATTGGGGTATGAATGTATTGAGTACTGAGTTAAGTGTGTTATCATTCAAGTGGGCCTGTATCATAAGACTACACTGCTCAGGATGTTGCATTATGGGTTAGGAATCAGGGCAGAATTGAGTAGTTGAGGACTTGAGGTGGCCCCTGGTTTGTATTGGCTTTAATGTAAATTGATACATCAGAGATCCACAATTTACATATAAAAGGAGGAGATAAAACTGTTTACAATTTGAGTGCAAATGGCTCCTCTTTAAATTTGTAAATTGTTAAGGGATTTAGTTAAACACCTGAGCGAGCCCTGCATGTACACTGGTATGACTTTATTAGAAAATAATAAGAGGAAATAGACAAAGATGTACTTACCAAAAAACATTGGAATATCAATCTTGTCCTCGTTATCAACTTTACGTTTGAGAGCAACGAGGTAAACTGCATAGAAGAAAGCACCTGCCAGAGCCCATAGCGAGCCGAGCTTAAACTGGTTATCTTTTGTTCTATCAGAATAGCTCACCATAAATATGCCCCCAACGCTACAGGAATGTCAAGAAATACCAATCATGTAATTAATAAGAAGAAAAGAACATGTATATCTTTAAAATAGGCACACACAGATCATTTTTTTACAACTTTATATATACCTTACTATCACTATGTGGGGTATCTTATTTTTATGCCATTATTGTTACATTAACTCAATTCAGCTTATATATAGGCTACATATGATTAATCTAATGAAAACCCTTTCAGTTTAATTTGTAAGAGGCATTATCATATAATATCTTTGCACTTATAAGGTAGTTTGGGGGGTTGTTATGATATTGCTCGAATAAAGCAAACATTTGAGATATTTTTCCAACTGGCACCAATTTACATATTGCAGTTTGAGTTTTTGGCGAATGTAAACTAATATCGTGCCAAAAGTATTTCCAATATGCCAGGGACTCGAAAATGTTATGTGTTATGTACATGTATATTTTTTTCAATGATTATTAACATATTTCCTGATAACTAGTGATGAATTTTGGCCTTAAATGTCCAGGTACTGAATCAAAACAGTTCAGAGTAGATGGAACACAGATGTATACAAATTCATAACCAATATCTAAAAAAAAAACATCGTACTTTCTTTGAAAATAACTCACCTTACTAAAACCGCAAATAATTTTGTGAGAGTGAATTTGTCGCCCTGTGAACTAGGAAACAGTGCTGCTAAAATTATTGTGAATAAACCTGAGGATAAAATAGAAAGAAAAGGCAAAAGAAAAAAAAAAAAAAAAAAAAAAAAAAAAAGAATACTGAAACAATCTCATCATGTACATAATTACCTATACTGCACACATTTCTCAGGTAATGCTCTGTATACATGAAATATGACCATTTGGCATGCTCGTCGACAGACTAATTGAGTCAATGATTAATCTTTAGACTCGATGGATAATGAGTTCTGGTCACGACAACAAATAAATTCTAACAGAATCAAATGAAACTGAATGTTCAAAACAGCAAATGAATGAAATTACAGAAAACAATGTACAGGTATGATAGATGAGTAATGAATGAACATAACGAAATCAAGCTTCGGTGGTCCTCACACTTGATAACCGGTCAATACATGAACATTAATTCCAGTTCATTTTTGAAAGTTTTGCAATTATAATCTGTTAATTAATACATACATTGCCCTTTTAGCCAAAAGGATAGCAGATCCAGCAACCGAAAGCTAACCTGTTCAAGGTAATTTTCCTGATTGTACTGATGGAGAAATTTCTTAATCATATCTTCCAATCAAAGAAACTTTTCAGTGCCCTTTCAGCGAGCTTCTTTCTAAATATATGTCCATTATTTCAACTCAAGACAAGCTTTAATCAATCTTAAAGGGATTGGGTAACTTTAAAAAACAAGAGCAATTAGATCAAGATTAATAAAATTATACTGTCCCAACAGTAAAAACAAACCACTGAAAGTTTCAGATCAAATGGAAGTCATTTACTACCTTAAAACAGTGTAACAAACAATGCAAAGCATACAGTCGAACACCAGTACCCTCAGTTGCTGGCTCAGCAGGCCGCTAGGGACGGGGACTTTACAACAGGAAATGGGTGTATATTGTGCTATGTGGAAAAGCACATGGTTTTATAAACCATCCGGGGTCGGTTTATAAAATTGGAGTGTGAAGTCATTGATATCTCGAAGGTAAAGCAAGCAATTAGCTTGCAATTTTGAAGAGATACCAGACTGACCTAAGTGTTAACAATTATGTTGGCAAAATAGGCTAAATCGAATAAAATGTGATTTGAATATCATTCAATGTTACTGCATCCCTTTAAGAGCATTTCATCTAATTTCTCACCTGACGTTGATGAGAGTGTGTTGACAATGGCCATCTGTGAATCATCCAACGCCTCTTGGTAAGAAAAGTTTGCAAGGAACCACTGAAAAGAAAAAAAAATTTAGAAAAGACGTAATTGATGGTGATCAGTACTAAAAAATGCTCGGGTGAATTAACAAATTGAGCTTTGAAATATCACCATACATAGAGAAAGCCCCTACATTTTTTTTCCTTCTTTGATGAAATGCGTTTACGAGCCATTTAAATTTAAGAGAACCCAATTTCATAGGTAATTTGAACAACAAGAGAACAAGAGCATGTTGGCTAAAACACATGTACATAACCATAAGGCAAACTTCAATAAAGCAAGATAATAACAGATGTTATAACTGCATTGCCCCTGTTAAAACTACACTGTAGTAATATTTATTGCTTTTTTTCTACAAAACACTTTTAGTCAATTGACCTCAATAGACGCAATTACCAATTTCGATTGCATTTTGATGTGAGACATTCAACCTTTATTGGCAATCGAATTGATGGTTGACCCGATTCTTAAAAGCATCATAAAAATAGGTGCAGTACATGTATATCAAGAAATGGATTGTGTATTTGTGTACAAGTATAAAGCAATGTATAAAGTGAAACTAAATGATATCTGTGGGAATCTAGTTTTTCCCCCAAGTCGGGGGGGGGGGGGGGGGGGGGGTGACCTTCGATCAAGATCTGCGGAGTAGATTGGCTTACCACTAAACAAAACATGAAGCTAATTTTGGCAACTTGTGGAATGGTGAATTTATTGGCTTGTTGAAGGTTTTCCTTGGCTCTCTGAGTCGCATTGTAAGATAGCCTCGCCATCATGGCTTCATCTGCTACATTATCTGTAGAAAGTAATTAATTAAGCACAAGTAATTAACTAATAATCATTACTAATAAATTATGGTATTATTGATGAATTATATCAATATTGGATAAGTATAATAATTGTCCTATGTGTGTTATAATGTTATTGCTTTCATGGTTTTCATATTTAACATTATCTGTCACAAAGAAAATATCAAAAGTAATGCATAAGCATCAGAATAATGAATATATACCAGCACATTTTCCATGATTTATGACAAATACAATCTAAAAATGATTCTAGTTAATAGTAATTATCATTTTCAGCTTATTAAACACATCTCATTAGGGTACCATGAAATTTTCATTTCAATGGTTTCAATGGAATAAATTACATGTAGTTTTTAACTGATTGTTGCATGGCAAAAATATCTGTAGTAATACAAAGATTGTAAGCAGTTAGTATTAATCAAATTAATTTATTAATAAAAAAAATAAAAAAACACATTCTTTTTATTATTCTTAAAATCACTGCCAGACTTTACAATATGCAATGATTTTCAAGGAAATTTCTTTAAAAAACTGTAGACTACATGTAATTTCTCACCTGATAAGTGCCTGACTTCCATCAAATTACTGAACCGAACTCTTGCATTCAGTGATGCTAAAGACAGAAAAAGAAATTGAATTACATTTACCATAAGATCCAAAGAAAGATGTTAACTTGCAGTTTGATAATCTAAAGCTTCATTATCTAGAAGTTAGATCAGAGCATATAATTTTCAGACAAAATAATGTTAGATGAGATTTCTTAATAAAGTCGGTGAAATTGCAGTTATTCAGTGACATTGACAATTGAATGAGTCAACATCTACTGAAGATGCATTTGTTGTACATTAGAAAATTCTGCATAAAATATGTGTAAGGTAATGAAAAAAACACTGGAAATGTCAATGGAAAAAATTGTCCTACTGATAACTAAAACTGGACTCCGTGATTTGCACTGATGTTAATCAATCATTCTTCAAACAACATCAATTAATATCCAAATAAAGCTTGATAATTTCATTAAACTTTCCCCATGGTTTAATCAAGTATAGATAACATGTCATATTATAATCACTTACATATAACCAAGAACTACACTCGTGTAAAAAAAAAAAAAAAATCAATAATTTTACTGTGAAAACCTAATTCCAATTATGATGTTGATTAAAAGACAAAGATGAGAAAACTTCCCTTTCGATATCAGCTTTAAAAAATATTAGGCTACTAGAATCAATGGGACTGCTGGTGCCTTAAATAAATCTTGGTTAATAATCAAATAAAATGCTGCTAAATCTAGATACACTCACTTGAATCACTTGGTTCACTGAAGCTACTACTCCTACTGCTTTCTTTATCACTGTCATTAAACTTCACTGGTACATATAAGGGGTCACTCTGTAAAAAAAAAGACAGAAAAACAAAGATGGTGTGTTATGGTTAATTGTTTTTTACTAGTTTTTATACTGATTATAACATTTTTGCCAAAAGCTTTGTCTTTTAATAAACTTTGAAACAGCATCAATTGGTCAAGCTGTAGGAGTCTGGTCTAAAAATTTTTTAAAGCCATGTTCCATCGCAGGAGGTTTGCCTTCCAAAAAACAGAAACAAAAGGCCTTTGCCAACTGGTCTCTGTGGTTAAAAAGTTGTCATATATGTCATAACATAAGGAGTGGTAAACTGCGCCATGAAATTTTATGAAATGCACGTCATGACTATGGTTCTAGGACAACTACCCCCAAGACAATACCCCCCCCCCATAACTACTCCCCCTCCCAAAAACTACCCCCTAACCCAACATCTAAGCCTACCCCTATTTCTGGGGGTAGTTGTCCTGAGGGGCAAATTGTCCAAGGTGTAGATGTCACTATACACATTGCACATCTCAATGGCGCAATTTAAAGGCGCCAAATGGTATGACTACCGGTAGGCCTACATGTACCGGTATGCGCAAACCTCATGTAAGAACGGGGCTTGAAACACCATGAAGAGACTGGAGGTGTAGACTACTTGCACAATGTCTTGAGGTGGAAAGAAAATCTTCAAGGTTTTCCACAAATACTCTCAAAAAGCATGTCAATTATTCCAAGTAGATGCACATATTTCTGATACAAACGGAGAGATAAAGACTAGATGCACAAGACGTCTCGTTTCTTTGGCAACCCTACGACAGTTAGGCAACCCTGGGGCGATGGTGTGATCTTCAATCATGTAGCTATTTGAAGGTGACAGGAGGTGTCCCCATTACCAAATCTAATCACAAATACATGTCTTGTATACAATTGTATGTATGTATGTAGTCACATTTACAAAGAAAATGAACATTCACTTCAATTTTTTTATGTTTTTTTTTTTTTTTTTTGGACCTACAATGTACATGTACTCCAACATTGTATAAATTGAAGTGGATGCTGCCCCAACTAAAGACCCTCATCATTTTTACTTCTTTATTTGCAGTTTTCCTCCATTCTAATGGTTTCTGTATAGACATTCCATTCATACTTGTCTTTATTTTGCAAAACGTTTGTATACCTGTATACATGTATGAAGGCCGAATGTTTTGGGTTCTTTCTTTCCTTTGCCTTCTCTTCTATTATACTTTGTACTGTCATTCAAATTGCATTAATTAATATTTTCATGTAAACGAAATGAATTGAAACATTGTGAGGTTGTCTTTAAATGTAGTACTAGTACTTACCAGAGCAAGTACATATACATGTATATGATACATGATAGCAATATGGATAGGATTTTAAATTACCAGCATTTTAAATCACGATCATTTAGCCTTGCGTACTGTATGACACTGTGCTTACTTCTAACATATGCTAGAGCACTTACAAATTTGATAGGGATGGTTGACTCTGCCGGCTCTTCGCTTGCCTCTTGGCTATCTCGTCAGCGAACGACCATGATAAACACTTGCTCATCCTAATGATCGCATTAAGCTAGTACCAACCCCTCAACATGCGGATAGTGATTATAATGTGTCCTAAATTACATGTGACCTCTACATTTACAAACGTAGTCCTTGAAATATGATTGTACTTACATGTACAATATAGGTTTCACTTGTAATTCACATATTTTCTGATAATGCTTAATGCTACAGACAAGGAATAATAACCAGCAAAAGGAGAAAGAAACTAAATCAATTATTATAATCTAAAATCAAAGTTTGATGCATACATGTACGAAAAACAAACATCAAAATAAAATTGTTATTACGGATGAAAGCATGGTTGACACATACATAAATTGGTGCTTGTACATGTAAGGATAATTTTCCCTATTTGAAACAACTTAAATCAGCTGATTAAAACTAATACCACTCCCTCATATTAAAAAAAAAAAAACACACACATAAAAATAAACAAAAACAACTACATACATATAGAACATGAAGATGTACAATGTATGACCATCATATTAATTTACATACACTGTTATACCAGAAACAAGTTAACATGGGGTTCGGATGCAATTTGAACCAAAAATAATATGGCATATGAATTTAGTTCTAAAATTAACATTCATTTTTCCTTTGTTTGAATGATAAATATCTTACTCGATATCATGACATGTATGAAAGTAATATTTTGTGCATTATCTGTACTGCTTTCTCTTTCATCTATTGACGCAGGTATTACATGTATTTTGGTCGTTGGTTTGCAATCAAATAGACTTCAGCGTGTCTACAGGTAAAGCAAATGAGTCATACAGACATGTTTATGACTCAATAACCCAATGCAATTAAAGGCAATTTCATAACGGTTGAATGAGCACAGCATTCTTTGAATTAATGGAACACGTATGATTGGGCCAACATGTTTATCCATAGTATTCAATGACATTGCAATATTTGTTTTACAATGTAGTAAGCATATCATAAGTTATCAAAAATATTCTATGACATTGAAATATTTGTTTTACATGCATCTAACATTTGTAAGTCTGATCCAAAAATATTACTGACTGAAATACTGTCAGCCTATAAACAAAATAAAAAGAGGAGTATAAATAGACCAGTTTAAACTTACATGCATATATTCAAATTTTATGCATACTTTTTATACAAAGTTTGTTCTTGACAACCTGAAAGCTTGCCTGAGGCATGCCTGACATTGCAATGACTAATGTATGCAAACTGGATTCCATATATTGTAGTTCATTCTTTAATTACAGGTTGTTTGAATACCTTGTTACTATGTCGCTGGGAAAGAAACATGGATAAATTATAATAACTTAGTAGACTGGTCTATTGTAAATATGTAGAAAATGTTATACATACAGCAACTTTGCATACAGTGTAATGATGTTTTAAATGTTTTGAATACCGTAATTGAAACTTGTATTATTTTTCATAAAGATGCTGAAAACCACTGTACTGTATGCATATTTTGCACTGTTGTAACTGCTACAGTGGCAGTAATTAAACATGAGTCATGCCAACAATGCACATCGTAAAACCACATTTGGAAATGATGGGTTTAAATGCTTCCAACTCAAGGACAAAACTGCATACAGGTTATCGCTGATGGAGCTGAAGCGGGTTAATACTATGCAAAGATTTCAGGGTTTAAAATAACTTAAAGCAGGACATAGATGCACAAATAATAATAATAATAACATTTATATGGCGTTTGTACGGTTGTTTCTAAGCGCAAATTAGTACATGTATATGTGTCTATGTGGACATGATTACTAGGTACATGTACAGTACAGTAAATACTGAATGTAAAAAAAATTGAAATATATTGAATTGAATTGAAAAATAAATTGAAAATCTATAAAGTGACCGAATTGCGATGAAATAGTTTTAACACGTTGTATTCCAGAAAATTCTGACATTTAGTACTTCACAGGAATCACATGCCTTGTGACTTTATATTGTATTTTAATAATATGAAAATTAAAGTGGAACTAAATCCTAATTTTTTTGCATACTAGTACATTGTATACTACATGTATGTATTAGTCTAGGAAACTTGGCAAAATCAGTAGGTTTAGTCATTGCTGAAAATTATCTTGTTTACAAAGAAAACTAATATTAGAATAATGTTATTTACTTACATGTATTAATATTTTTACTTGTTGATAACTTACCAGTAAATGTTCTTGACTGCAAATCAGTACATCTTCATCATCATTGCAATTCTCATCAATGTTCTAAAGTAAATAAAACAAAATGGAAAAAAAATTGGGTATGAATTAATAACAAATTTCATATTGATTTATTAGCGATTGAAAGAAAACCCCAAAACCTATGTATCTTTCCTACACTTATTAATGGCCAAAATAGCAGTAGGACTGCTCTTGTAATGTACATGTACATGTAAATATGTAAGCCACTAGATGTATTGCCAGGATGTAAACACAAATGATAGTAATGTACATGCATGAAAATATAAACCACATTGTAGATACAATATATTGGTTAGTGACCAAAAAATATGCATCATTAAAGTGCAAGTTGTACGTCCCTAGATATGCCATGTAAACACAATGAACTTAGAATTTTGGCATGGAAACAATAAAACTGGTAAGTTTGTTAACCTTTATATTGTAGGAAACTATTGACATTGTGAGTAAGAATGGTTGTGAAAAAAAGTTTGTTGGCCTGTACCTTAAGGATATTTCATCAACCTTTAGATCAATACCTAACACAGAGACTGTAGTAATCACTAACTGGCATGGGTAAACAAAGCAGGTCAAATTCTTCATAATCAAGAAAACTATGAACAGTTGAACTGAGGAAATACAGTCAATAACTTGATCATAAACAACACCAAAAACTCTGTAATCATTTTTTTTTTATTATAATCATAAAGCCCGAGACTGTATTAAGTTATTGTACATGTACACTACAAAATGTACAGTGTATCAACAGATTTAGTTGATTCTAGAGAACAAAGCTTCCTATTGAATAAAAGAAATTAAAAAAAAAATTTTTCTAGCACTCATCATGTTTTTTAGTCAAACAAAAATGAATTTTTGACGTACACTACAAGTTCAAGATATTTAGACTCATTACCACTCACTGGTTTAAAATTTGGTTAATTTCATTGCCAAATCAAATGTCTGTGACCGGTTCATGAAACTTTTGCAGAAGAGTATGTACTGAGAATCCCATTTACTTTGCTCATTTTCATATTAGGATTCAAAAACTTGACACAATCTAACTTTGGCAAAAATACAGGAAATTGTAAAATATGCTAGTTTGTACATTTACATTATGTAGTACATGTATGTTAAAGTATTTGACACAAACCAAAATTTATATGTAACAACTACCATAAAAACATATTTCTAAACAAACTTTTGTGGTATCATATCTATCATTACAGCATAAATATTTACATAACATGTGTGTAAACATCACGTACACACAAACCTTTCAATAAGGAGACACACACGATTGACTTGTTCCGTGGAGTCAATATTGGCATGAAAATCAATACAACAAAATATTTTTGTATTACAAAGTAAAGTAAAATAAATCCTACATACATGTGCTGATAAAGTTCTAACGGGAACTACTATGCAAAAAGATTAAATCTTTCAGATGATCTACAAATTCCTGAAATATAAAGTCCACAATGATATATACATACAGGTACATGTGTACATTACATTGTCATTATTTGTACAATACACACGAAACAAAATTTATAGGGTCTCTAATAGCTTTTTAATGACCAATGGGTATTTCGATCCTTGCTTGCACATTGTACTCATGTAAAGAAAAAGAAAAATAAGCATGCAATTTTTTTTTGCATGTAATAGAGTGGCTCTACCTGTACATCACATGACTAATGTCTGTTTTTGTTTACATTTACAAATTACATTAAAATGCTAGTGCATGTGGCAGCTTTATGGTTAGTAATACATCATGTTGCCACACTACTCTTATCTATCTCTCTCTCTTGCTCTGTGGTTTGGCTGCAGAAGAGCATAATTTGGCCAGTTGTCAAACGAAACTGACAAATTTAATTATAACTTATTTCCAATTGGTCGAGTTTTAAAGATTTTATAAATCAAACCTGTATTGAACTCTATGGCCCGCATTCTGGACCGAAGACCGAGTTTGTATGAGTTGTAGTTTGTGCAAAGCTATTGTGCAGTCCCTTTGTGTGATGTTGACTGATGCATCAGACAAAAGGATCGCACAATACATGTGGTTTTGCACGAATTCAACTCCTACAAACTCAGTCTTCTGTTCAAGATATGGGCCTTATTAAAAAGCCTAACACATCAACTGTACATAAAATGTCTGTACGCGTAGTCCTATATGTACTGATTCTAACTTTGGTTGCCAAAAAGATAGAAAAGCACCAAGCGGCAAATAGTGCTGAAAATATTTGCATGCTTACAAATGCATGAAGACAGGGGCTGTTGTAGTTGTTGTTGTTTTTTTGGTTTTTTTTCAAATATAAAGAAGCAAGCAGTCAGCTTATTCATTGGAATGCATATATTCTGTGAAGTAATTGTGACAAAATCTCCAAACATGTTTTTTTTTTAGTCTTTTATTAGAAAGAAATTAGTTTGGCACAGATTCAAATGGACCCTCTTGGTGACCTTAGATGTAGGTAGTGTAACAATAGAATTTGATTGAATACCCGTTATTGACACAACTTCCAGGCCAGCAAAACATAACCGGTGATAATTCCTTTACAAGTATGCAACACTCTATTGCGTTCTGACAACAAACTTTTTTTTTTACCCATCGAACACGACTAGTTGTTCTGCCTGGATTTCAATTCAGAAAGAATGTTTGGAGTATTGTGTGTGCAGACAAGATAAAAGTTAATTTTAATTTGAAAGGGGAATTGTGTAGAATACAATCAGGCCGGCTAGGTTATAGATGCTTGAAAGGCTTTAGTGCAAACATTAACCATAGAAAGTGACCTTCTTGAAGATGAGCCGACAGAGTGTAATCGGCACAACATGTTGACTTGGTTAAAAACGATTATGATGTTGTATATTTGTAGAACTGGTGAAAATATTTTACAGTAAATCAATGTTGCTCTGTACTGTAATGATGCCTTTTTAAGGGTAATATCTTATCTGCTCATTTTGTACATGTACATAAAAATTGAATTGATATCTGTTTACAACAAAACTTGTACTTGCCCTTGGAGTTCACAATTGAAAGTGAAATGATCATTCCTGAATCATCAGAAACTCTGATTATACTTCAAGAACATCAGAAATTTTGATGAGCCAGCACACATTATCATGACTCTTCAGGGTGACCTTTATACACACCAAGCTTCCTCTTTAACCATGCTTAAATATTGAAATCTCATGAACATCATATTACAGCACTTTTATTGCCAAGTAACCATGACAGTATATTTATGTTGAAATCTACATCAGTCTTGGGACTTTACCAAAATATTCAATGTAACTTTCCATAAAGAAGCAAGCTTTCTGCACAGGTACTAGCTATAACTTTCGCGAGTGACAAAGCAAACATGAATTTAACACCACGCGAATATATCCTGAGGGAGGTAGTGTGAATGTGTTTTCGAGAGTTGTGAACTCGAATTGAACGGCATGCAAATATCCACCAGAAACCCTCAATCGTGAAAGTATATATGTGAATATTAGCTTATACAGTACATTTCAAGTCTTTGGGCTCCAATTTCAGTCTGTATCGATTAATAGTAGCTTTTATAGCAAAAGAAAAATTTACATTTTTTCATGCAAGCACAATGCCAGGCCATTGCTTAACTTTCCTGATGTTTATACTTCGAGCAAAACCGTAACATGCTACATGTATCTAGACAGAGTAAGCCATTTAAGAAAGTTCATATTTGGGCATGGATAAGCCTCAGAATGATGTTCAAATATACAGTCAAGATATCATCCCGGCAGATCTTCATACATATGTATGATAGTTTACTTAAAAACACAATTGAAGATAAGGAACATTGCATGCATACGAAGGGGTATAGGTCCTAAAGGCCATCGCTGAACGTTCCAGAAACTGTCTCAAAAGTCAGCATATATTGTTCATTAGAACTTTATACTTGTAAATAAGAGTCAAGAGTAAATGTGTTCTAGCAACAGGGTTGGAAATGGGCATATAACATGTATGGGCTGAATTTGGTGTGATTATTGTGCAATAGTTAATTGCAAGATTGAGAACCATCAACCTTGACAGCATGATGTCACATATTGGTACTCTTTAGCCTCACAACAGGCTTTCATACAACATCACCTCACGACCTTTCTTCAGGACTGCTATGCTGGTACATGCCTGACATATCAATATAATCTGAATGGTTATCATGTGGTATTGTATTATGGTGATACAACATTTGCTTCTGCAACAACTGCTCCAGGGTTTATTTAATCTAGGATGTACATGTACAAGTAGTGTTAGGGTCGCAAAAGGGTTTTATGAATAGGTAAGGGCAGTTCCAAGCAAAACAGGACATGACCCCCCAAATTTCAAATTCATGGTTCCATGACAAATTTGGTATCATATGACAGCTAAAAGTCCAAATTTTCAATATCTGTGGATGGTTTAGTCATTTTAGGGCATTTTGGGTTTCAAAATGGCATTAATATTCAATAATACTAAAATTGTCAAATTTATATCTTTTTTTATTTAAATTTCATGTAAGAGAAATGTACCTAGAAAATGAAAATATACTTTGATCATATTTTATTATGAAGCAGGATATATTAAAAATAAAGTTTCTCATAATATTTTGCTTCGCGATCTTTGTTCCCCATCAGTGAGCACAAACATGAAGTTACTTCAAAAGTCACTCCGTAACCACAAAAACACATATTTTTAAATATTTTAGAATAATTGGGTTTAATACAACAAAAAATTATTTGCAAATCTGGAACACCAACCTATCATTACATAAACTTTTATATTGAATGGATTTTGTTTGAGAAATACGGCCTCGTAAAATTGTCACTCCGTAACCATTATGGTTCGGAGTGACATCCCATTGCATTGCATGATCAATGTACAGACAATTTGATCAAAGCTCACTCTACACTAGAACTTTTAAATTCAGAATCTTTTAGTGAAGTGCCCAAGAAAGACATCAGGGTTTCATCTTTGAGGATATGGATCATAAATATGCAAATGAGCCCTTTGTCAGCAATTAATTGCACAACTCAGGCATTTGTGTGAGGTTTGATATGAGCTCTTTAGGACTTGCAGCAGATTATTTTGGAAGAAAGTGGATGAGGCTGTGAACTCAATCATTTGGTTACATGTATACCATTTAAGTAAGTTTAAATAGTTGTTTAAAGAAGACACTGACCTGTACATATAAATAAAAGTAAGACAATGGTTTGAAAAATTACCCTACCTTGTGCTATCAATAAAGCATGACAGAATTGAAATTCATCAACAAATGAAGGAGAAGAAGCATTAAAAAAAAAAAAAAATTAGCATAAATTAGCATAGATTATTTTCTAGTCAAAATTTCAAAATTCTGTGTAGAAGTTTAGTGAACATCATTGAGCTTTACCAGATTAGGAAAAAAATCTGTCAAAAGATTAAAAAAAAAAAAATAAAATTGTTTGTGAATTTTGAAAAATTTGCATAAATTAGCATACTTAATGAGTTTCGAAATTCTGTGTAAAATTTTTGCATCTCCCACCTAGTGCTATCATATAAAGCAAATGGAATTGAAAATGATCGACAAATAAAGGAGAAGAAGCATTTATTGTTATTTTTTAAGAATTTTGCATAAATTAGCATATATAATGTAGACAATTTTCAAAACAAAATTTCAAAATTCTGTGTAGAAAAGTAAATGGTAAACCTCATGTAGCTCTACTAGATGGAACAAAAAAGAAAAAAATATCAAAATCGGTCGACAAATAAAGAAAATCCATTATTGGTGAATTTTAAAAAAGGGCATAAATTAATACTTAATGAGTTTCAAAATTCTGTGTAGAAGTTTTGAATCCCTCACCTAGAGCTATCATAACAGAGCAGCAGAATCAAATTGAAACAATCAAGGGTGTTTTTTTTTATTTAGCAAGGGAGACAGTCCATTTACATTGCCATTGTGTGGATGATTCAGAGGTCACTCCGTAACCGTCACTCCGTAACCGGACATGGGTTCAAGTTTTAAGTCATAATTAACAAAATATCAACCAATTTCTCATGCAAGCGGCATATTATACCTAGTATAACATAGAATCCAATCAATTACTCAAAATTATGATAGCCATTTAAAGTTCACAGAGTTTAAGTAAAATGTTTTATGCTCAAATATGCATGTCCATTTTGCGTCACTCCGTAACCATGATTATGAATATTCATATCTCATTAATTATGCAGATCACTATAACAAATGTTATCATTTTGAAAAGAGGGTACCATCAGCTATTGTCATGAACCATTTCTTTGTAAATAAAGATTATAAAGTATGGATGATAAATGTGTTTGAATGCTGAAATGTTGCTTCTGAATGTCACTCCGTTACCTTGGAACTGCCCTAAAATAAGGTGAGGTTTAAGGTAGGGTACATATATAGAGTTATGAGTTAAGAGACATGGAATCTCGATTATGTAACCCTGAGGGCCCCTTTAGTTCCACTCACCAATGTCTTTGGCTTTTCAAAGCAATCCAAACACTGTCGTCTCCATGGTCTCCAGAATAAGAAACCTAGAAGGTACAGCATGAACATGGACGTCTTCAGATAGGTGGAGAAGAATGGCTTGTCATATCCTATGTCTTTGAAGATGTACTACAATGTGAGAAAATTGGAGAAAATGAGGTTATCATTTAGCTTTTGTATGAGGTAATCCAATATAGCAGTGCATAAAAATTCAAAATCACTGCTGTATATTAAAATCACTCAAAGTATTTTTTGCTGTGAATTAGTTTAAGTTGTGCAATCATGTACATAGCTTTGCCTGAAAAACGTTGTAACATACGTTGTACATCATGTACTTAGTACAATGTCGGCAAGTTCAAGGATTATAAAAAACAGGAAGTGTACAAATCTGCCCTTGAGCATCATAAGGTTTGTATGAAATAACATAATGTACAACAGCAATGAAACATACTGGGAAACATATTTCCACTCTCTGTAGTTTTATACATAATAGTTTTATATATAATAATAATAATAATAATAATAATAATGTGATTTGTATTGCGCACGTATCCACTCTGTAGAGTGCTCAAGGCGCATTATCATATTATTATTACTATTATTATTATTATTATTATGTTGTTATTATATATATCACAAGCAACATACATTACAAAAATAAAATATACCTCTCTAAAAAAATTAAAAAAAAGTATTTCTTTTACATCATCGCACATCAAACATTTCACACAGTCCCAGGGACCCCAGTGCAATGAAGCCCGCTTATTATCCCCCATTTGGCTGGAGGCACTATCAGAAATCCATGCAGCTAAGCATGTGAATCAATTGATTCTGCATCTCGGTTCATTTGGTCAGGGATATATTAATTCCTCCTGCTCCGTGTACGGCTCTACAGAGAGGAGACGGAAAGAGAGCGTTGGCGTGTGTACACTCAACAGGCCAAAACAAACAGACAGTGCATACAGATGGATCACTGGGAGGATGGATAAGACTTTTGGTGAACTTTGTACATGAACATGTAGTATATGCAAATTACAAAATGAAAGCAAAACAATTCTACTCACATGGTCGCAACATGCACAGTACACTGTATACAGTGACATTAAAATGATAGAAGATTAAATTGTGTATTGGCTGGTTCATACTCTATACATCAATGTTTCTATGGATACTTACAAAGTTCATACATTTGTAGGAATGACTACTTTTATATAATTACAGATGCAAAAACAGGTACAAATTTTAACTTCCCTTCTTCAAGTATTGCCCAAGTTTGTTTCAATGTACCTCCATGTAAATGTAACTTATGGATTCTACATGTATAGTTACTGGACAAAGGTACATACATGTAGTACATTACTAACAAGATCAGAATGGATTTACATATAACTTAGAGTGTGTTCAATGTCCAGTTTCAACGCCAACATGAATCATGATACAAAACGCAATTACAAAACGCTGATATAAAGAGAAACAAAGTGTGTGTTAATTGTCCCCCATCCCCGGTCGTAAAAGTAAACGTGTTTCAAATCTCGATTTGGAGGAAAATTTAAACGCCGAAAAAGACGCGTTTTGAAGCACAATCAGCTTAAATTTTACAACCTTGAGCATCGCGATTGCAACAAAATGCGACACTGAACAGGATTGAGTTTTCAAACATGTTTAAATGTGCTCTCGCAATGGAAGCTTCCGGTGCAAGTGAAAAAAGGAAAAAACGTTTGGTTTTTGAGAGCGGGGAATTTAAAGAAATATCCTTAAGGTACAGGCCAAATAAATTTGAAACTGAACATTGAACACACCCTTACAGAGCTCTACAGGTAGTCAGTCTTACCAACCAGCATACATGTACACCAAGCAAAAAATTAAAATGAAACTAATTGAAAAGACAGATTGGGAACAGATTGGGAACAAAACGACAGAGACATACCTGAGTTATCTCTGATGAAACGACCCATATCACATCCACTATTAGCAGTAAGAGGATTCCAACAGCCATCCTCTTAGGCTTGGTGAGTCCACTGGTTAAACTCATCCTGAATCTCAGCGGTCAATCAAAAAACTCTTCTTCAACCACCCATACAGGCAACTAAGCTCTTTATGTAGATGTGAGCCCAAGAAAGAGTGCTGGTTTGGAGATGTTGCCTTCAACACTGATCTTGGTGGTTCGAGCTTACACGATGCACAACATCAAGCAAGGATTACAGTGTCTCAGTAATCTGTAGAAGATAAAGCATTCAGATAGATTTGGAAAATATGTTTTTTGTGTTGTCCTTTTCTGTTTTTAAATTTCCGCACTCCTTTTTTTTCCTCCAACAATTAAATACAAGAGTTTTAAAGAAAGATCGAAGTAAACGTAAGTGAACAATCCCCACAAACTGTATCCCACTAGTGAATATTGCAGAAGTATTGTGAATGCATGTCCAGGCACAAAAGTGAAGATCCTTTGATGGTAATGACCACATATTATGTCCTGTTTGACCTGAATACATTCATATGTGGTGGGCCTATAATTTAATTTTCTTTTTTTTTGTAATTTGCATGTACACATACATTAACACGTATTTGCATTGAATGATTTTAATCATACAAATTATCTGTTTTAAAGAAATAATTCTATCGGCAATGTTTTCAGCTTAAGTGATGAAAAATAGCAGCCTTACAAGAAAAAAAAAATCTTATTCACAAACAAATGGACTAGTATGATATGAATTTGACCAACATTTTATAAGAATTTTATTCAATTAGTGATTATTTATTACAATTATTTATTTAAATATAGATCTATCCAGTAAAGGAATAAAATGCCTAAAAAAATGTTGGTCCAAAGATTAATGTTTCGTTTTTACTTTTAAAAAAAAAAAAAAAAACATACTCAGTAATCATGTTACAAAAAAAAAAATATATTAATTTGAAAAAAAAATTGTGACAAAAAGTGATTTTGTGCATTGATAAATTAGGAAGAGGCATAGGACAATGACAGAGGCCTCATCAGCTTTAATACAGAAACAAACAAACAAACAAACTTGAAATAACATTCAGCTTTGAAGTTGGACTTGTAAACTAAAGTCTAAGTGAAACAGCATGACACAAGTTACAATCAACTCAGAGTCAAAGTAGCATATAGGCTAATACATGTATGAACAAACTCTATTTGCGTACGAACAACCTCATTTACACAGACCCGCCCATTCATACGGTAGGACATCAAAAAGCTGTGATATTCACACTAAAAATTCAGACTTTTCACTGCTCGTCGAGTTGTCATCTCTGCCAAGTTATGTGTCTGAATTTGGGAGTTGCACGGTCAGTTGATTTGTTGGGGTTCATTTTGTGCGGTAGTCATATGGGCCCGAATTCACAAAGGAGGATTCTGCAAAACCCACGGATCCGTGGATCCGAGGATTTTTTAATCGACGGCTCCATGGATCCACCAGTTTATGATTAACCAACAGTAGACCCAAATTATGACGTATTATTACGCTGTGGATCTGTGGATTCAGTCGAGTCCATCTTTGTGAATACCAAAATTCAAAATCCTAGGTCCAACCCTACGTTAAACACAGGGTTGAAACCATGGATTTTGCAGAATCCACCTTTGTGAATTCGGGCCATGGTGTTTGGCAATGTTTCTTTGAAACTTAGCTTATCATGTTTTCTGCATTTTGGTCTCCATTATTTTGGTTTATGATCAACATCTTGTGTGGTAAAGCATTTTTTTGGACAGAGCTGAATCTGGACTGAATCACGCTAGCAGCAAAGCAATGTGACAAAAATTTTGTGTAGAGAGTGAATGCGTTCCAAACCAGTTTTGCAAAAGTGGGCGAAAATTTGGGAGTGTCTTTTATTTTTTATTTTCACAATAAGGAAATCAAATTTATTGAAAACCTATTCTACGATAAATATAAATACATAGAAATATAGGAAGGCTTTAATTTAGAATAAATATCTTTTTCAAAAAGTAGAAAAATCATGTGGAAAAATAATGGACCAAGTCCAAGATGCAAAACCTGCCACCCTTAGACCCACTTACATGTAGCTTCACTACTAGGTCAATACTTTGTATTGACTTAGTAAACCTATGACTATGAGTGGACTGAATCGCGAAATTCTGTTTCAGTTTTAGTCAGTAAAAGTCGGCACGCTCTCTCGCACTACATGTAGCTATAATCATGTTAAATTTAAAATTGGCTGAAAATGAGAAAAAAGATACTATATGAGTGGCCAAACACCCTATCAAGAAAAAAATTGAAAAAAAAAAAAAAATTGGTCATTTTCACGCAAAAAAAGTGATTTTCTCTCCCCTTTTTTGTACCGAAATCTTAATTGGAAAACTTAATTAGACAGATTAATCAGCCGTTAATTGCGCGCGTGTAGTGCGTTAGAGACTTAGCCTCTCGCCAGATCTTCATCACAGTGCAAGCGAAGAGAGTGCAGCGCGCGAGTGGCTGAAACGCGGCGGTGGGAGCGCCGGCCGCGGCGCGGGGGGCGAGTAGGTGTCGCGCTGTTCGCGTTGTGTTTGGTTGCTCGCGGTAGATTAGAAAGGAACCCGAGACGAGACAAGACAAGTGCAATATTTATTATTCAAATCATCCGAAAATAATACTGAAAAAAATAAATAAATAAAATAACACATTTCAAGAAATAATGAATTCAAACCTTGCCTGTCCTTTTGTTTCACAACACCAATCATCCTGCTTCACTGCTTGCAGCGCCGAGATGCTCTAGTCTGCTATACGAGAAGCTCTGTGATCTTGCGCGAGTGCAGCCCATCGCCCGGCTGGCGGCGCGGCTGCGTCGCGTTCGCGGAAACCAAACTACATTATGGTGTTTCATTTAACTTATATTTATTTTTTTCTTCTTTCCCCTTGCAGTGTCCAAAGTGCTTAGTGACTCTTAGTTCTATGCGGTTGTAAGTATGTAAACTGGAAATAAGCTGGATTGCATTTTTTTTTTGTGAAGGTGCACAGGATTTAAATTTTAATTTCATAAATCTATTTTAGTTTTTAAAAAAATGATATAAAAAATAAAATAGATGAAAAATAATAATTTGTTCCATTCTTCTTTGAATGAAGTCTGGAGGTATTGATATTTGTTGTTGATATAGAGAGAAAAAACAACAAACAATCTTGTATAAACCTGTTATATTTTCTTTTCCCCCCCCCCTCCCCCTCTCTTTCTCTCTCTCTTTCTCCTCCTCCTACCACCCTGCAGGTGACTGTTTGAGGCAAGACTGAAGACCCAAACCACCATGGCCGGCCAGGTCAAGAAAATCTTGGCGAAAAAATTTTAGAAAAGAAAAAAAAAAAAAAAGAGGAAAAAAAAAAAAAAAAAAAAAAAAATTATATATATAATATTATATATAATATATTATAATTTTTTTTTTATATATACTCTCTCTCTCTCTCTATATATATATATATATATATATATAATATATATATATATATATATTATAATATATTTATATATAAATATATATATATTATACAAAATTGTCTTTGGATGCGTTATTTTCTTCGCGCCATCTCTATCTTCAGCGCGATGATTCTTTTGAAAGGTGAGTTTCACAATCCGTCTGCTCATGAACAGTCGTGTTTTTTTCGTCTGTTTCAGAAACGGATTTTGAATACATCTTTTGTCACACCATGAGCACTGACGAAGAGTGTGACTTCGCCTTTCAATTTTGAGAGCTATGCTCCTTATTATAAAATCTATGATTTTATGTTTTTGGCATTCTTCTTTATCAACTGTGTTATTCATATATATATTATATATATATTATATATATAGAGAGAGAGAGAGAGAGAGAGAGGTCTATATATATTTTATATATATATATAATTCCTTTACATCCTAAACTATTTGTTGTCAAGGATGGGGAAAGAAGAGGGAGAGAAAGTTTGGAAAGTGATTCAGTGATTCGGGGGGGGGGGGGGGTGAGAAAGAGATGTGTGTAAAAGTGATGTGAAAAGAAAGAGAGACGGAGGAGGAGCAGGAAGTACGTGGTCGGTCCAGATTTCATAAGGGGGGGGGAATGGATTTTTTTTTTCGGGGGGGGGGGGGGGGGCTGGCGGGGATCCACATCTGACAGGGTTTGTAGCTTCATTCAAGTTGGCTTGGCAGTAGATCTTGGTAGAGTAATACCAGCTGAGGGAGAGAGAGAGAGAGAGAGAGAAACGGTATAAACATCTTGGTATTCTAAGTAAAATTTTTTTATTTTTAATTAACGATTTTAAAATTTCATTTAATAAAAAGAGACAAATGCAAATTAACCCGCCGCCCCCCCCCAAAAAAAAAAAAAAAAATGAAAGGAGCATCCACCTTTTATTACTTCAAAGAGGAACATATTATTTTTTTTCATTCAATTTATTTCTATATTTTTTAAGGGAAGAAATAATCCCACCCCCCCCCCCAAAAAAAAAAAAAAAAAAAAAAAAACACTCTCACACCGCCCCTGCCGAGCCCTTAACTAAACAAAGTTTCCATTTTTATATTTAAAATTTTAATCTATGCCTACAACACTATTTTAATATTATTAACACCAAACGCGGTGTCTAGATTTGACGAGAATAATATCCGCTTAATTAATTAAGAACGTGTGTTGTAGCAACGGCCGTGTCATCAACACACAAACCGCATAGCAACACGCACGAGACATCCAGCTAATTTGCTCAAAACATGAAAACCCATCTCGGAAGGTCCATTTTGGAGGTTAAAATTTCCTCTTGGGGCATACGTGGTCTCGCCAAAACTCTGTTTTAAAAATCCAAAACTATTTCAAATCTTGATTGAATCCATTTTGGAGACTGCAGAATGTGCCGAACAAGCTTAAAATATACATTTTGTCCAAAGTCGGCAAAAAAGAGCAAAAAAATTGACTTTTGAAGGTGAAAAGTTGGTGAGAATTCATCTTTCCGAATGTGTACTGCATATCGCGGCAGCTGAGTGAGCTGTAAGTAGTTCCTTTGTTTTTCATCCAATTTAATTTATGTAGGACCGAATCACTTTTATAATAATGGATATCCATCCACCCCTTGTAAATTTCCATGGCAGCTGACTAGCATACAAAAGCTGCGCAGCACGTACAAATATGATGTACGTGCGAGCGGGAACAAAGTACAAATCGAGCGCGCCATCTAGTGCTGAGTGACCATAGCTACTACATGAAGGGGAAAAGCTTCATGTGATCAGCCAATCAAAGCCCTAAAACCCTAGCTACTGCAGCGAGGTTTTCCTATTATGTGCAGGTCTCACTCTCAAAGTCAAATCTCATTTTTAAAAATTTATTACTAGATCTAGATCATACAAAAATTTAAATATTACTGGATTGTGAATATTTGCATAGACCTCTAACTGTTAGGCTCTAACATTATAGTCTACAGTAATTAAATTTTGAATGTAGCCTCCATCAACCCAATTACAATCAGTTGGGAGAAACCACCATGACAAAAGAAAACACTTTCTGGAATTTATTAAAAGTTGGACCCTGTTGCTGACTGTTATTTTCTACAGTAGTACAGGTACAACCACGGTACAACCACAACGTTATTCCCACCAGCTGTGCCCCGTAACGTCGGGGCTTGCAGCCAGCGCTAGTTTGTTGATGAGCGGCCAAGTAGGAGTGGCACACACACCACGCACGGAATCCCACCTCGTATCCGTACACATTTTGCATAAGGCATACACACAACATAACAGTCAACACATTTCATGATTTGTAGGCAGCGACAGCAACATGTTCTGTAAATTAAAAAACGAACTATACAACAACTTACCCAATTTTGCTCATAAACTGTATCGCTTCACCTTCTCCTACATGTAAACCGTCAGAGTGACCACTCAGCATTGATTATCTAACATAAAAAGTGCAATTTGCAAACCAAATATAAACCGACTGCCCGCCTGTAGTTACCAGCAGATCTGTTCCCCTGAAATCGAGATTGTATATCTACATAAAATAGTTTCAAAACGCGGTGGCATTAGATGTTTGGTATACGCAGGTCACGCACAGGCTATATTTTGAGATGGGATATTTACCATTCCCAGATTTCATTCATCAAAAAATAAAGATCACGGGTCGGTCTCGCATCGGCGCGAGAGCCTAGGCATGTGCATGGGGTGCATGCATGCACGTACTGGTTGATTTATGCCACAGAAATAATAAAAGCAATTTTATATATCAATAATAACAATGATAATAAAAAAAAAAAAAAAATATTTTGTAAACATTCATGTAGCACCTTTGCCTTGTCATCCGAGCATGGAGGAAAGGGAGGAAAGCTCTTTCCCCCACGAGGGGAACGAGAGTTTTGATATATATATTTATACAGGGGCGGATCTAGGTTTTTTCCAAGGGGGGGGTTGAGGGGATGAAGAAAAAATCTTGCGAGCGGAGCGAGCAAACGAGCGCGGAGCGCGAGTTTTAGACAATCCCCGATTTATAGGCCTATACTGACCTAAAACGAGGAATTATTAAACAATTTAGAGTTGAGTTATTTTGTGCATTATGATAGGCAGCGAGCGCGAAGCGCGAGCCGAAAATTTTGGGTTATAAAAGATATATGGAATAAATAAAGGGGCACTTTTTTAAGTATTAATTAATTTTTTAAAAGATAATTGTGTATTGGTAGACCCTTAAGTATCTGCGAGCGGCGAAGCGGCGAGCTGAAAATTTTGAACTCAAAATTGAAGTATTTTTGTGCATTATGATTTAGTATCAGCGAGCGCGAAAGCGCGAGCCGAAAATATTGGGTTTTAAAAGATATATGAAATAAATAAAGGGGCACTTCTAGTATTAATTAATTTTTTTTTAGCGGAGCGCGAGTTTTAGACAATCCCGATTAATAGGCCTATAACCGACCTAAAACGAGGAATTATTTAAACATTTTAGAGTTGGAGTTATTTTGTGCATTATGATAGGCAGCGAGCGCGAAGCGCGAGCCGAAAATTTTGGGTTATAAAAAGATATATGGAATAAATAAAGGGGCACTTTTTTAGTATTAATTAATTTTTAAAAGATAATTGTGTATTGTAAGACCCTATTAAGTATCTGCGAGCGCGAAGCGTGAGCTGAAAATTTTGAACTCAAAATTGAAGTTTTTGTGGCATTATGATTAGTATCAGCGAGCGCGAAGCGCGAGCCGAAACTATTGGGTTTAAAAGATATATGGAATAAATAAGGGGCACTTTTTTAGTATTAATTAATTTTTTTTGATAATTGTATATTGTAGACCCTATTAAGTATCTGCGAGCGCGAAGCGCGAGCCGAAAATTTTGAGCTCAAATTTGAGTTATTTGTGCATTAATAATTTAGTATCCGCGAGCGGCGAAGCGCGAGCTGAAAATATTGGGTTTTAAAAGATATATGGAATTAATAAACAGGCACTTTCTATTTGTTTCGCCCACCCTCCTCTCCTCCCCCAAAAGAAATAATAATTAATAATAATGATGATGATAATGATAAATAAATAAATACATAAATAATAAAATAAAATTACAAGTTAAAAAAAAAGATAAGATTAAAAAAAAAAAAATGGTCCCGCGATTTTTTTTTTGGGGGGGTTGCAACCCCCAACCCCCTCTAGATCCGCTTCTGTTAATATATATTATTCTTTTTGTAGCTACTATGATATCGTGGGGGGGGTTTCCCTGCATTCCTCAATTCCTTCATCTTTATCAAAATATAGGCCTTCCTTTTAACTGTTCTGTATTGTTCATTTTCGGTGATAAATCCAAATTTGTATGGATATAAAAAAATTTGAATTGATTTGATTTATCTCCCCCTTTTGAGAAATATCATGTTAAAGGGGAAGTTCACCCTGGAATTTTATTGGTCTTAAAAAAATGAGAAAAAATAATAGAAAAATATTAGTGAAAGTTTGAAGAAAATTGACCAGAAATAGCGAAGTTATGAATATTAAAGTTTTGATTCTGTGACGTCACATGCGAGCAGATCTCCTATGTGTTATGTATTGTAAATTCCATAAAATGTCATTTTTTTTCAGAAGAAATTAATCATGTTCACCTGTGCTGTCGATATACCATCAAAACATATGTTCATAGTACAGACTATATCAAATTGACCCATTCCTTTATGAAGAACCATGACAAAAGACAAATTTATGAAATTTTACATACACACATGGAAAGCTGCTCGCACGTGACGTCACAGAATCAAACTTTAATTATTCATAACTTCGCTATTTTTGGTGATTTTCTTCAAACTTTCACTAATATTTTTTTATTATTTTTCTTCATTTTTTAAGACCAACAAAATTCCAGGGTGAACTTCCCCTTTAAGTTTGTAAGTGCTGGAAAGGGAAGCAGCAGAACCGGAGGAGCGCGGGGGAACCTCCCTGCTAGAAAGTTGGGTTTCATTATGGTAGAGGTTTTGTTATTTACTGGTCGCCTATCAGTTGGGATGCAGTGGTCGTGAGTTCGATTCCGGGCACGTACGGCACTTATGTCCTTGAGCAAGGCATTATATCTACCATTATGATTTATTTGACTTTATACCAGGAAAGATGTCACCTTGGATGTTACCACCATACAGTAATTATTACCATCAAAATTTTATCAGTAGCGTGTACCCCGACCTCCCTCCCTCCCTCTCTCTCTCTCTCTCTCTCTCTCTCTATAAAATTAAATTAATAAATATTAATATTAATATACCAATGGTATAAGCATATATATATATCTCAATTTGCCAGAGTAACAACTGGGGGTCGCAGATCCTGGCCCCCTAAAAATACGTCTGTCAGTAGAATCCGGGCCTGACTCATGTTTCTGGGTTCACTCTGTATGGGTTTCCAACCGGGGGAAGTGATGAGGAAGTATTATGTTTCTAAATATCTGGGCTAATAGAAGGAGTATCTTAATGTAGAATTAAGAGAGAAACCGATAAAGTGAAATACTTCTGCATCGATCTGTCTACTTTTCTTCCAGATTTATATTTTCCGTGACGGAGAGAAACTTGTATCAATTTTGTGTTTACATTGTGTATAATCACAGCCTTTTATTCCGTTAAGAAAGGCCCGCGAATAGGTCTGTGTATAGGTAGGTTCTGCGTCGTAAGACATTTATTATCATTATTTTTTTTTATTTTTTTATTTTATTTTTTTCATTTTTTTAATCTTCCGTAATCATACAAGATTTTCTACAAGTTTTAGGAATTAAGGGGGCATGTGTGAACATTTACCCGCCCTGGATCAAAGCTCAAACCATATGGACCTAAAACTTTTCAAACTTAACGATTTCTCACTTGAAACAGGGGATTTGTGGTATTTTATTATCATTGTTGTTATTGATGGGGCATCGACAGGAAACTCCCCCATTGATAGATTAACCCACTTATTATTTTTTCCCCCTCACTCTCTCTTTTGAGCTCCAAACATGTGCCGTTTATCCTGACAGCTGGCGCTATTTGACTTTCTATTTTCCAACATAACTCTTGGTTTTTCCCCGACCAAAACATAATCAATTCAGGTTCAAGGTGCAATCTGTACCATGCATGCAGACTGGAGAAACTCGACTACTTACATAGTATGCGACATGTAGACATTATGCGATTTGTAACTACATGCACATAGTAGTATGTTCTCCAGTTAATGTTCCAGTTTACATTATCGCCAGTGAGTCTATTTGCTGCATTTTGGATTGATTGCTGTTGCCGAGTGTATATGGAATTGAGCAGAGAAAGATGGCAGAAAACGGGCAACGGGTATATCGCTTTGCTTTTTATATATCTAATATTTTTTTATTTTTTTTGCCGTGCCATTCATCATTACAGATAATTGACTGGTCGTACTGTTTTCCGATGTTCATTGAGAGTATTGTCAATAATGTATGTATGAATGTTTTTCATGTGTATAGCCTATATACATGGTCATTGCCGAATGCCATTCGGAAATTCATAGGGTGGTGAGAGAAAGAAAGATGAGAGAGAGAGAGAGAGAGAGAGAGGGAGAGAGAGAGAGAGAGAGAGAGAGAGAGAGAGAGAGGTATGTAGAGAACGATTAGCAGGAGAAAAACAATGGAGAGGGGGAAACAGTCAGCTATGAGGGGAAGGAAGATGGAAAAATAAGGGGGCGGGGCTCCTTGTCGGATGCATGCAATGTATAGCGTGCCTGTCACTTTTGTGACTACCCCCTCCCCCGGGCCCTGCCCTCTAATGCACCGTTGCGACTGACTTTTGAGAATATTGTGTCTTACTGTTATACCATGATTAAAGGAATAACTTTCAGAAAATGATATGCACCAGTAGCGTATCCAGGATTTGAATATACGGGGGTGCAGCCCGAAAATTTGCAAAAAATAGGCGGCGGTGCCGAAAATTGTAACAAGTCAAGTCAAAGAGTTATTTTCAAATTATGGAGGGGCGCGTGTCCCCTGCGCCCCACCTGGTTCCGCCACTGTGCATTTTGTATAAATAAAACTTACTATTGTAATTGCAAACCATCGATAATATTGGAATAAATTTTAATGATTTCTGCTGTTGTTTGAGTAAACTTATACAATTAAGTTTTGTAAATGTAGAATCAACGTTGCTAAAATATTTGCATCGTGTAAACAACGATCATTAAATTATTGATTATGACCGTGTGTGTCTTTATTTAGTTTTCATCGAACAATAATGTCTGTTATAGCTGATATGAAAATGATAGTCAGTAACATATGGTATTTTAATTTATCTCAAAGCAAATAAATGTGGCTTTTATATCAGCATATCTGAGATGATAAGACCCAAATAAAATTTGTGTTTGGGAAGAAATTTTTAGGGAGCATGAAATAATATTTTCTGAACTTGGTGAGCCTGCTTAATCTAAAGGAGATATTATTTCGGACAAGTTGTTCCTTTCTATGTTTTATATCAGGCGTGGATACAGGGGGGGGGGCCGACGGGCCCGCCCCCCCCCCCCCCCTAGCCAAAAAAAAAAAAAAAAAAAAAAGAAAAAAATCGAAGTAAAAATCGATGAGGCGGGCCGATTGACCGCCCCTATGGCTCATAACATGATGACCTCTTTGTGGGCAGAAGGCCAAAAATTTGATACTTATAACCCCCCCCCCCCGCTTATCGCTCGGCCAGCGTAACGTGAAAAAAATTGAGTGTACCTTTTTGCTCGCCCGGTGTAACGAAAAAATTTTTGGGGTGTACCAAAATCTGAAATTCCGATATGGGGCCCCCCGGCCTGTTATGAAATCCTGGATCCGCCACTGTATATAATTATAAACATTTAACATTACTGACGTTGATCGAGTTTCTAAGTTTTCATTTTATTTTCCATTATAATTTTTGATAGTTTTTATTTATTTTTATATCTTCCCCTGTCAGAACTAAATAGATGATGATTGATGATGCAATAGTTTAAATTTGTTTGAATAATTTCATTAGGTCTCCAGCAAGATATAGAGTGTCATCAGTTTATTTTTTTTTCTTTTATCGAGATGAGATCAGTGGTAGGCCTATATCCAGGATTTTAAAATAGGGTGACGCCCCCAGCCGATATTTCCCGATTTTATCTGATATACAGTCAATGAGTGTTTTTTTTTTTTTTTTTATTATCGAGGGGGCCGACTCCTTCGTGCCCGCCCTGGTATCCTGCACTGACAATACAAGAATAAGAACTGTTTGAAAATGTTGACAACTCGATTGGCTTTATTGCAGCACACCCCCCCCTGCCCATTATGTATGCGGGAAAATGAAATTCCTATTGGATTTACGTGTGTGCTGGTATTTGAAGTAGAATGAGCGATGATCATTATTTTAACATTATTATTATTATTATTATTTTAACTTTATCAAGTTTGCTCAAATAAACTATGAATTTTGCTAAAAACTAGCAATTTAAGATCGTTATAATTATGGAATGTACTCAATTTCATTCCACTTGATAAAAAAAAGAAAAAAGAAAGATAAGTAAGTAAGATGAGTCTCCCACTATACTCATCTCGTTTTAGCATGTTTAGGGGGATGCATGGTGGTCTTTCACGAATTTAATAGGCCGACTCCAAACCGACACCTGTCCGACAAAAAGGTTTCATAACCGCAGATGATGAGTGGGAGATCGGTCTCATTGAAGTATAGAGTCAAGGGTGCAAGAAGCACACAGGGCGCACACCCCCGATATCGTTTGAGAATCTTACATTGAGCATACATGTTTATAAAATCATATCGAAGAAAATTCTGCACCCTCTCTATTTTCAAACTTGCCGTATGCACCCCACCTCATTTTCAAATCCTAGTATGAGTCTCGAGTCGGTCTCTTCGGTGCTTGTGAAAGAAGATTATGAAAAGCTTCGTTGATGAAAACCACAAAATTGCCCACATTTTGTTTTTATTGCTCAAATAGTATGGTAAACAGGAAAACCGCCCCCATACAAATACACCCACAACCCTCCACCAGGAATTTACCACCAAGCCCCATCTAAACCTAATAGCGGATAAATAGGGGCTGGTCCCCTACGCCCCGACTGGATCAGCCACGCCACATAACCCTAATCCTATTTTCGAGGGGAGGTAATCGTCCAGGGTTTAGTTGTCCTGATACAGGTAAAAGTATTTAGAGGATTGCTGTCTCTGTGATGATCAGGGATGGTTTAGTCCAGTCATACCGTGAAATAGACTCCGAAACAACCAAATGGCTTGTTATTTCGTGCAATGCCATATTTTGCTCGATGTGTGTCATTCTCGACAGTATGAAAAGAGTACAACAGATGGCCAGTCATTATGATCAATGATCTATACGTATCCTTCTACAATGACCTAATTTGACGCGATAGGGCGTGGTCACACGTTTTGCCCCTCCCCATGCATCCGAAATATAAACTTTTACTGCATAGATTTATCAGGCGCGGATCCAAGAAAACCGAAATGAATGCATTTCGGGGGCCCATTGTCTGGGGACAAAAGCGGCTCTATTGTGTTACGCATGGGCCCGGTAAATTCATTGTATGACGTCGGTCTGCGTCCGCTGCTGTTTATGATCATTATGATTTAAATAGTATTGTCAAGGGTCGAGCATGGCAGTAAATATTATGTATCTTGTATCCGTGGCAGATCCATGATTTGGAATTAGGGGGCGCAGGCCGGAAATTTTAATAAAAAGGAGGGGGCAGCCATATTTTGCCGATTTTAACGTTAGTCAATGAGTGGTTCCAAGAAAAATAGGGGCATGTCTCTTGCGCTCCTCCTGCTGGATCGGCCACTGTCTATAAACAATGTGATCTTAGTTAAAAGCTGGTGTATAGTTTTGGTAACAAAAAAGGAATTGACGTAAAAACCTATCAAATATAGTCTCATGTTCAGGCGCGGATCCAGGGGGGGGGGCCGACGGGCCCGGCCCCCCCCCCCCCAAAAAAAAAAAAAAAAAAAAAGGAGGGAAAAAGGAGGAAAAAAGGAGGAGAAAAAGGGAGAAAGAAGGAAAAAGGAAAAGAAAAGGAGAAAAAGAAAGAAAGAGAAGGGAATAAGGCCCGATGCTTGTACAATTTTTCGCCCAACTTTATTCAATAATAAGCGCGAAATGGGCTTTTTAGGTTCTAAACGACCACAACTAAGGCCTTTAATGTGGGGAGGGCCCACGAGGCCGATTTTTCTCATAGTATTTTGCAATATCCTGCTCAAACGCCTTTTTTTTTAAGAAAAAGAAGTACTAGTACATGAGTGACAAAAAGTAAAAATAAGGAAAATATTTAAAACTAAAGTTTCAAAATTTCAAAAGAGGCCTCGTGGACCCTTGGCCTCCTGGGAAAAATAGTCGGCCTCGTGGGAATACTAAAAAGTGCCCCTTTATTTATTCAATATATTTTTTGAAACCCCAAATTTTCGGCTCGCGCTTCGTGCTCGCTGATACGAAATCATAATGCACATATAACTCCCATTTTTACCTAAAAAAAATTTCAGCTCTCGCTTCGCGCTCGCGGATACTAAATAGGGTCTATAATACACAATTATCAACCATTTTCTAGTACTAGAAAATGCCCTTTTATTTATTCCATATAACTTTTAAAACCCCCAAATTTTCGGCTCGCGCTTCGCGCTCGCGGACACTAAATAAGGTTTATAATACACATTTATCTACAACTTTTATACTAGAAAGTGCGCCTTTACTTATTCTCTATATCTTTTAAAACCTCAAATTTTCGGCTCGCGCTTCGCGCTCGCGGTTACTAAACCATAATTCACAAATAACTTTAATTTTTAGCTCAAAACTTTCGGCTCGCAGATACCAATTCAGTAGGGTATATAATGCGCAACAACTCAAAATTTTCAGCTCGCGCTTCGCGCTCGCGGATACTAAATAGGGTCTATAATACACAATTATCTACAGTTTTTTATACTAGAAAGTGCGCCTTTATTTATTCTATATATCTTTTAAAACCCCAAATTTTCGGCTCGCGCTTCGCGCTCTCGGATACTAGACCATAATGCACAAATAACTTCAATTTTTAGCCCAAAATTTTCGGCTCTCGCTTCGCGCTCGCAGGTACCAATTCTGTAGGGTATATAATGCACAATAAATCAAAATTTTCAGCTCGCGCTTGCGCTCGCGGATACTAAATAGGGTCTATAATACACAATTACCTACAAATTTTTATACTAGAAAGTGCGCCTTTATTTATTCTATATGTCTTTCAAAACCCCAAATTTTCGGCTCGCGGATACTAAACCATAATGCACAAATAACTTCAATTTTTAGCTCAAAATTTTCGGCTCGCGCTCGCGGATACTAGACCATAATGCACAAATAACTTCAATTTTTAGCTCAAAATTTTCGGCTCTCGCTTCGCGCTCGCAGGTACCAATTCTGTAGGGTATATAAGGCACAATAACTCAACATTTTAGCTCAAAATTTTCAAATCTACAATTTTTAATGCTAGAAATGTCCCTTTATTTATTCCATATACCTTTTAAAACCCCAAATTTTCGGTTCGCGCTCCGCGCTTCCTGATACTAAACCATAAAGCACAAATAACTCCCATTTTTACCCAAAAAAAATTTCAGCTCGCGCTTCGCGCTCGCGGATACTAAATAGGGTCTATAATACACAATTATCAACCATTTTCTAGTACTAGAAAATGCCCTTTTATTTATTCCATATAACTTCTAAAACCCCCAAATTTTCGGCTCGCGCTTCGCGCTCCCGGATACTAAATGAGGTTTATAATACACATTTATCTACAACTTTTATACTAGAAAGTGCGCCTTTACTTATTCTCTGTATCTTTTAAAACCTCAAATTTTTGGCTCGCGCTTCGCGCTCGCGGTTACTAAACTATAATTCACAAATAACTTTAATTTTTAGCTCAAAACTTTCGGCTCGCAGATACCAATTCAGTAGGGTATATAATGCGCAACATCTCAAAATTTTCAGCTCGCGCTTCGCGCTCGCGGATACTAAATAGGGTGTATTATACACAATTATCTACAGTTTTTTATACTAGAAAGTGCGCCTTTATTTATTCTATATATCTTTTAAAACCCCAAATTTTCGGCTCGCGCTTCGCGCTCTCGGATACTAGACCATAATGCACAAATAACTTCAATTTTTAGCCCAAAATTTTCGGCTCTCGCTTCGCGCTCGCAGGTACCAATTCTGTAGGGTATATAATGCACAATAACTCAAAATTTTACCTCAAAATTTTCAGCTCGCGCTTCGCGCTCGCGGATACTAAATAGGGTCTATAATACACAATTACCTACACATTTTTATACTAGAAAGTGCGCCTTTATTTATTCTATATATCTTTCAAAACCCCAAATTTTCGGCTCGCGGATACTAAACCATAATGCACAAATAACTTCAATTTTTAGCTCAAAATTTTCGGCTCGTGCTCGCGGATACTAGACCAAATTCTTTGGGTTTTTAAAAATTCTGTATTGTTCTAACTCTCATGACTAGTTTTCCATTAAGTAATGTAAGTGACAGCGATTTTAATATTTTTTCTAGTGCCTATCACGTTCAAATTACTGATAACATTCCAATTTCTGATGATCAGTATGAACAAAATATTTCTAACTGTATATAATGAAAATGCTCCTGAATTGAATATTCTTTCGATGACAATGATAACTCTATGGTTACTTCGCCAGTATCTATACTCAGAACCAGTTCGCAGATAAACTCCGCGTTCAGCTGGGGGACAAAGATTTGAATTTTTACATATTAACAATCGTAGTGCAAATATAAAATTTCGAACAATTTGGTTACATGTTAGATAATATCAATGCAGATTCATTTATAATTTGGTTGACGAAACGTGGTTTGCAGATAATCCTCACACTATATACTCCTTGCCCAGGCATAATCTTGTTTTCAATAATAGAATGAATAAACAGATGGTAGTAGCGCCTTTCATCCCGCAGCACATACATCACAATGTTCTAAACGATTTAAATCTTATGAATGAAACGATGGAGACTGTTTTTATTGAAATAAAAATTCCTAGAGAAAAAGCTTAATTGTTGGAACGGTTTACCGGCCACCTTCTTCTGATCATAATACATTCCTCACTGAATGCAGAGGCTGCTTTCAAGCCCTCTAGTCCAAAACAAACATTGTTTTTTGATGGGAGACTTTAAATAGAACTCTCCTCAAATACAAGATGATAATTTTACACAAAACTTTTTAGATACCATATTGTCATTCTCCTTTCTTCCACTTATCACCCGACCACTAGATTTTCTAATCATTCAGATACTTTAATCGATAATATTTTTTCAAATGTTGAAAAAGAAACTGATTCTGGTGTTATTTATCAGATATATCTGATCATTTTGTAATATTGCAAGCGGATATTGTCTTTTTTTGGAACAAATCCGCTAACTCCTGTGAAAAAGGTGAGAAAATTCACTTCTGAAAAAAATAGCAAGACTGAAAGAAAACTAAGTTCTATTAGATTGGGCTGAAGTGCTGGCAATTGACGATTAACAGATCTTACAATAAATTTATGACTATTCTTACCACAATTTAAACGAATGTATACCCCTTGTTAAATTACGACCAAAAAGTAAACGGACACCACGCAATCCCTGGGTCACTAAATCACTTCTCAGATGTATCAACAGAAAAAATAACCTTTACTACAATAATTCGTGCTAATCCAACGATCTTAACTCATGAAAAATATGTCAAATAAAAAAACACATATCATCCCTTTTGCGATTTAAAAAAAGAAATTTTATTTTTCAAAATTTGAATCCAATGTTAATAACATGAAAGAAACTTGGAAAAATAATTAATGAAGTTTTGAATAAAAAGAAGTCTCAGAAGAAAATTAATGGTATTAGATTGGAAATAATGTTACTGATAATGATTCTGACATAGCTGCTGGTTTTAACGATTACTTCTCGAAAATTGGCGCTCAAACCTTGCCGATGCTATACCGCACACTGACAAAAGTTTTGAGTCCTTTTTAACCAACAGGAATCCTAACTCCCTTTTCCTCACTCCTACTGATTGCAATTGAAATTGAAAAATTGTGAAAGAATTGAAAAGTAAGAAAGTCCTGGGTTTGACCATATTACAAATGACTTATTAAAAGATATAATTCTGAGATTGTTACTCCTTTAGAGCATATAATAAACTTGTCCCTTGTCAATGGTGTTGTTCCTGATAAGATGAAAATTTCCAAAGTCATTCCTGTGTATAAAAAAGTAATCCAACTGAAGTAGGAAACTATAGACCTATATCACTATTGTCTTCTATCTCCAAAATATTAGAAAATTATGTATCCCCACAATAACATTTATAAGAACTTTGATTTGCTATCAAACTCGCAGTTTGGCTTTAGACAAAATCACTCAACAACACATGCCAATCTATACTTTATTAATCATATAGCAACTGCTATTGACAAACATTCCACAGTCTTGGGATATTTTTGGACTATCCAAGGCTTTTGATACAATTAATCACGAAATATTACTTTAAAAATTATCATATTTATGGAATTCGGGAAAGGCCTTGGATTGTTACAAATTATCTCACGGAAGAAAACAATTCGTATGTATAAATGACTCAAACTCTAATTTTAACGCCAAACCTGCGGTGTACCACAGGGTTCTCTTTTAGGACCGCTCTTATTTATCATATATATCAATGATTTTCAGAAATCCTCTTAGCGACTTATCATTTATATTATACGCTGACGATACCAGTGTCTTTTTCTCCCATAAAGATCCTGAAACGCTTGTTAACACTGTTAACTTGGGTTTAATAAGTATTACGAATGGATTTGTTGCCAATAAATTATCTTTAACGTTGTTAAGACTCAATGCATGCTTTTCAGCAATTCTATAGAAATGTTACCTAAAACGTAATTCTTAATGATAATGTAATAGAGCTTGTTGACTCTACGAAATTCCTCGTCTTGAAATTGATACCAAGCTTTCTTGGAAGCAGCCATCACATTCACATATATGTAAAATCTTAGCCAGAAATGTAGGCGTCATGAATAAATGAATTCCTTCCTCCCTCCAATATTTTATTAAAATTATACAACACACTTATTCTTCCTTACTTAAATTATGGCCTTTTAGCTTGGGGAAACTCGTCTCAACGTAATTTAGAGAGGTTATTAATAATCCAAAAAAGAGCAATGAGAATTATATGTCACGAAAATAGACTAGCTCACTCAAACCATTTGTTCTTTCTAATAAAGTGTTAAAAATAGAAGATTTATACAATTTACGTTTGGGCAGTTTTATGTTTCAATTGAACAAAGGTGAGCTTCGCATCGCCTAAGCGCATTGTTTTCTAAAAACCAACATTTTCATTCTTACCCCACAACATTGTCATCCTCCTTTCATCTCCCTATTGGTACGAACTATATTTATAAGCAAAAGACTGTTGTTATAGCGACCAAGTTTTTGGAATACCCTGGAAGAGTCGCTTAAAACGCTCCCAGGTTTTTTATTTTTAACGTAAACTCAAAGCTAAACATATAGCTTCTTTATAAAGCTTAATATCATTGTCTGCAGAAGGTCATTCCTTTTTGTCTTGTCTTTGTGCCGTTCTTGTCCTGTTTTCTGTTTTGTGGTGTGTCTGTTTTGTCTCTTCTAATTTTTTTCCTCTTTACACACAATTTGATATTCTGGGAACCTTTAATAACAGCTTTGTTCATTGGTTTCCATCGCAATACAGCCTCGGCTTATATAATTCTTTTGATAAGTTACATATTGGATATTGTTACAAATGTATTTGTATTTTGACTATATCTATGTAAGCCTAATTATCTTATTCACTGATTGTTTTGTTCTGTAAATTATTTTTGCTGTATTGTGAAAATAAATAAATGAAATGAATGAAATAATGCACAAATAACTTCAATTTTTAGCTCAAATTTTTCGGCTCTCGCTTCGCGCTCGCAGGTACCAATTCTGTAGGGTATATAATGCACAATATCTCAACATTTTAGCTCAAAATTTTCAGATCTACAATTTTTAATGCTAGAAATGTCCCTTTATTTATTCCATATACCTTTTAAAACCCCAAATTTTCGGATCGCGCTTCGCGCTCGCTCCCTGATACTAAACCATAAAGCACACATAACTCCAATTTTTAGCTCAAAATTTTCGGCTCGCGCTTCGCGCTCGCAGATACCAATTCAGTAGGGTATAACAACTTGGGCATAACATGCCGTTCTTCCAGGTAATTAAATGGCATACTTTGCGCTCGCAGCGTCTGATGTAATTATAATGGGGGTAATAATCGTATTCATGGTGGCAATTTAAGATATATATTCAAACCACTAAAGTTTTGTTTAAAATATTCCGATTTGTTTTTTTTTTTGTTGTTGTTTTGCTAGTTTATATTATTATTTTGTTTTCATAGGAGTAAAAATGAAAATGTTTAAATTCCTCGTTTTAGGTCAGTATAGGCCTATACATCCGGGAATGTTTTAAACTCGCGCTTCGCGCTCGCATGATTTTTTTTTCAGTTTTTCAAAGTTGGCCCCCCCCCCCTCTGGAAAATCCTGGATCCGCGCCTGATGTTGTTCACACTGCACTGAAAGATATGGGTAAGAGATCTTGTGGTATTCCTTTTTATGATTTCCAGTGAATTTCAGTGAAAATGTTTGAAAGAAACATAATGGAACGGTAATTGACCTTTGCTGCATACCCGCCCGCCGGAGCTTACCGCATGAACGGTGCGTAACGATCTTTGTGTATCACCCACACAAGATAATCCCCACGTGAACGCTGAGTTGGTGTCGGTTCCCCGAATTTGCACGTATTATACTTATATTGAGAAATAAAGACACTAAAACGAGATTTCAAGTAATATAATTTTCTTTATTATGGTTATAGGATTCAATCTTCTATATTATCTAACCATGCTAACTGTGAATCCAAATTAAATGTTTCATTTCTCTAGCTCCCAAAACTGTACACCATGCAGCTTTAATGATGATAATTAAATAAACCCGTTGTATACTGGAACCTGGTGGTCCATGCATAACGTCTATGAGAATGAGGAAATTCAGTTAATACTATTGAATTTATAAGCGACGGGATAAGCGTTTTCCATCATGTCCGTGCCATGATTCTGTGAGTGAAAGCGTATTTATTTTCAGTGTAATTAAAGGTGTGAAGAGGATGCCACGTATTATGATATCAACTAGAAAAAAAAAAAACTACTAGAGTGTGATTATTATGGCAAATCTAGGAATTAAGAAGGTGGAGGGGCTTCCAAAATGTTCAACAAACATCATGCTCAGAAAAGTGGGGGAGAGCGTAAAAAGAAGCAAAGATTTGAAGGGGGGGGGGGTAACGGCACATTTTGGGGCACTTTTATATGCCTTTTTCCCTTCTAAATTTGGGTCTATTATTTTGGAGGGTCCTGGGCACGCTCGCACCCCCGGATCTGTCACCTTCTGAAAGACAGGTACTTCACCGGGTAATGCTCAGAATAATATTGCCAACATTATTAGGCGCGTATTCCCTGTGAATGTGTTTGTGTGTGTGTGTGT
>CALNVZ010002974.1:9994641-10008539 GCA_940671915.1 Paracentrotus lividus
TAATTAACGTGTCCAAGACACCGCAGAGTCCTGGCGCGTATTCTTGGGGGGGGGGGGCACGGGGCCCGGTAGGCGAACAATGGGCGCGAAAAGAGGGAAACTTGGAGGGAAACAAAAATCTTAATACCCGATAGATCATCTATTACCCTACCCTATGCCGATATATGACCCTTCTTGACGGCCGAAGGCCACAATTTTTTTTTTTGCCCCCCCCCCCTCCTTTCATGAAATTTGGGACACCATTGGGGGCGCAAAACTGCTGGATACGTGCTTGAATTCGAGTTGAAAATGGGGGCTCCGTCCCACCAATCGGCAATCTTATTTTGGTATTTTCGCCAGTCTAAAATATTTGATGACTCCCCCCCCCCCCCACCCCACTCCCCGCGCTTATCGGACACTCGAAATATTTTATGACTACCTTCGTTTTAAAAGTCGTACTAGAAAAAAGAACAAAAACAAACAAAACAACAAAACAAACAACAACAACAAAAAGGAAAAAAAGGAGCGACTTTTTATCAATCACATGTTATTTGGGTAAAATTAGTGTTTCCGGTCGTTTATTGCTAGGATCTGTTAGTTGGTTGAGAAAGAGAAGGTCGTTAACCCCTTTTGCGTTTGCGAGATAATCGCGTTTAAAGTTTTGAGGGGCGGGGGGGTTGAAACACGTTTTCAGTACCTTTCCGGCAGCTAATTATTAAGATCTTAACACTCATCCATCCAAGAATTATGATCAATCAACTTTCCTTTTCTACAATTTCCGATATTTTTTTTGTAAAGCTTTTGAGGGGGGGGGAGGGGGATGGCAATATAACTTGAAGTAGTATAGACCTATATTAGAATGAAATTTACCAAGACATTTGAAAATCGATGTTACAAAAACAAGGCCTTGTAGATTATGACCCTAACCCTCTACTAATCTTCTCTCATCCCATACTGGTAGGCAAAAACAATTAGTTTTTTTTTTTTTTATAGATCTAATTAACCGACTTTTTAATTTCGTTATCGGAAGTGTTGCCCGATGAAGGATTGACCTGCCCCGCCGACAAGGATAGGGATCGACACGTGGTTCACCTGGTCGACGGACGATGCAAATGTGAGCCCTGTTGACAACGGAGATCGACCATGTCCATCTTTCAAACGATTCCCCGTGTTTCAGCGCTCCGCCACGAAAAAGACGGGGTCGACGGGTTTCCCACGTTCCTGCACCCAGCAACGACGCGTAAACATCGGATTTAGAAGACGATTAGAAATTCGTATCAGGACAACTTATCCCCTGAATAATTACCAAAGGGACAACTACCTCCAAAAGGGTTAGGTTATAGTGTAGACGTTAGGTGTATTCGCCTGAGACTCTCCGCGCAGAATAGAAAATTTCGTTCTCCGCGGACGGATAAAAAGTATTAGAGACGTCTCTGATATCTCGGAGACGGATTTGGGACTACTCAGACTTTTTTTTTCATAATTGTCGCGAGCGGTCTCCGCGATATCGGAGACGTCTTATACTTTTTTATCGTCGCGGAGACGAAATTTTTCTATTCTGTCGCGAGACGTCTCGCGAAATTTCTGAGGGGTTTAGACCCTTATAAGCCCTCGTTCAACCACCGAGTCCGGTCCGAGTAAACCGGTACGGGCAAACCGTTCTCAATCGTTCCAAGAGCGATCCCATAAAAAACCGTACCCGGTTGCCGTTCCGGTAGTCGGCAGCCCCGTGTTTTGTTTTGACCCAGTCTCATTGCAATAGTACACGGCCGATTCATTCCGAAACGTTTTGCCCATTGTTGAACCGGACCGGGCCCGGCCCGTGACCCGGACCGGACTCGGTGTGACGAGGCCTTAAGGGTAGATTTTTATGTGCTGGATAGGTGTCCAGGGATAACGTCCAGGGGGGTAGTGTCCTAGAACCTAGCAACCCATTACTGTTGACGGTCGAATGACCCAATTCCAGGTGACGATGGTGATGGTCATGAACAGCATGTTGTTATTGTTGCCTAATCATCAAAGCGCGTAGGCCCCCTCAAATGTACCGGTACACTATTCACAAAATTGAAAAAAGGTTTTGAGTTTCAGATTTGAAGTTCGTCGATGTTGTTCATTTCGAAGTTTAATAGATTAGAGAGTTCTAAAGACGTGGAGCAAACTGCGGAAGAAAGCTCTATCCTCGTAAGTGTGTGGGGGTCCATCCATTCAAGCGATTTCGGTCAACAGGGCCATACCATGTATTATTGTGTATGACCCAAAATGGACCAGGGAATCTCAATGTCCTTTTCTTTAATTTTTCTAATTGTACACCGTTAGAAAAAATGCAATCAACATCAAAAACTATTTATGATAATTTCGAATTCAACTCAACTCGGGTCCAATAAGGGGGGGGGGGCCGGGGAATATACTCTATCCTCTTATGCTTTTTTATATGGATTCATATATTCCATTATTTAATAAATACTAGTACATGGATCTCATTGTTTGATACCATATGCGGGACAACCCTATCGCAATGTATCTGTAATGCAATCATTGAAATTAAAAGCCTTAAAATTAATGAAGTGAAATCTGTAATATATTTATATTGTTGAACAATGACACCATGCCTGCATGTTAATTAAGTTAATTCCTTAAATTAAATGTATTTACTATTTTGTTATTTACAATATTAGTTTAGCAAAAATTATAGTATGAGGCCAAACTATTTAGTTTTCTTTTTAATTGGAATGCTTGGAAATAACTTTTTGATCCATTGTGGTCTTTTACCCATCATTTTGTTTGCCTTTCGATTTGAAAAAGTATAGGCCTATCTATCGATCAAATTGTATTTTGTTTAATCAATGTTCCATACGACACAACCAGAGTTGTTTTCTTCTTGTCTTTTTGTTTATTTGCTTGTTCGGAATAGATTAGAACTCTTAAAATTAATTTGTTCGCGAAACAATTTTCACCTCATCATTATTTATGTTAAGTTCTATTGTGACCACATTACGATTTGATTTTCTTTCAATGCATGCTAATAAATTCATCAAGGAAGTACAATTGGAATAATCAAAATATTGTTAGTTAAACTAGAATTATACCCCAAAGTACATGTCTGTTGGAAAAGAAAAACAGCACCCGTCTAAATTATTGCTGTGCAAGCTAAGGATGATCTTTATCTCGGATCTAAATAAATGCGTTTTTTTTTTTTTTTTTTTTTTAAGAATATTTTATTGCTGATTGACATTAAGTTATGTTGGCAATATCCTACTACCAGTACTTATTATATTGTTCAGGACCACATGTATTCCAAAAACATACATGTCAGCCGTTGTATACACATAAATAAGTTTGATTGGGTGTTTGACCGATAGTCCAATGTTTATGATGATTTCTTTATATTTCATTGTATTTGTCATATTATGATATTTGTTAGTTACAGTTGTCTCTATCTGATTGAAGCAAGGGTAGGCATTGACTTATTTCATGCCTTGCATAACTGAGGTGGGTATAGTTCAAAAGTCTTTATTTATGATTTATTATTTTCTTCCTTTTCAATACTGGGGGTAGGGAGGGGGTTATTGAAGTATAGCGACAATTATTGAATCCATTTTACGGTTTAACTTGTATTTTGAGATTCTCTTTGGTTTAAATCTTGTAATTATGTTTGTTTGTATTCATTGTAGCGGGGTGTTCTATCTAGAATTAGACTCTATTAAATTTCACGGCATACAATTGAAGGGCAGGTATAAATGAATTCAATATTTATTATCTTGGGTGTTTGATAGTTTCTTTCTTTCCAATGCTGGGGATATAGAAGGGACTATTGAACATGTACAGAGTTGTGATTACGTTGATTCACCATTTTTATCCAATTATGGGCAGCTCATTTGTAAATGTATACAAGTAGTTTACAAGTAGATAAGATTTCTTTTTTAAAGTCTTGTCCTCAACTTTTTTCTTTTGTGCCTAATTTGCTTTTATGTTTAGAATTAAAGGTGACCACCAACACTGTTTAGAAAAAAATTAAACAAGATTGTTTAATATTTTAAACAACTGCGTGTTAACCCGTGAATCGCACAGCGTTGTTTTAAAAATTAATCAACCTGTAGTTGTTTAAAACTTTAACACTCTTGTTTTTAAAAGTTTAAACAACCTGTTGTTTAATGGTTGTTTAAAATATCAACAGTATTGTTTAACGCTCCGCTCCAAAAATAAAAACGTTTCCAACTTTTATTTGTTAACGCGGCCGGGTATCGAACTCACCGTCCTTTCGATTATAAGGCAGACGCTCTATCACTGACCCAACACATCTCTGTATACACTTATTTAATGTGTGAGGCATAAGTCCTTCGCCATGATTGAAATGTTGCGCCGATTTACCTTGCATGTAACGAGTGATGCCATTAGCTCATGACATCCACGTGACATTTGCCTCTCGCCTGTTTAAACAAAACCTGTTTAATATCTAAACTCTAATCTTAAACAGGTCTTGTTTAAGGCATATAAAACCTCGCTTTTCTCGGTTTTAACAACAATGTTTAAATATTAAACAAGAATGTTTAACTTTCAAACCAGCATTTTTTTAACAGCGAAATTTTTTAAAACAGCGCTCTACAGTGAAATTTACTCACATGCCATAGTATTATTACAAATTTATTAGATTCTAATTATTCCTGTCACCACCAAAAGCTATAACTTGCCATCACGCCTACGGTGTTGACACGGCAATTTACGACAAAAAACATCAAAACACATTCCAGTTATCATTTTCCGTCTTAAATTGTATTTCGATTTTATTTTTTTTGGTGCATTATTAGAAATGATTATATTTTTATGTGTATTTAACCTTTTTTTCTTTTGGTTGAACTTTATTATACTCTGAATGCAATTTTGTGAATGTTTCTGCCTTTTTTTGTGTGACATTTACAGATTATATGAAAATAAATACAATACCGTATATTGCTGTTCGCTTGTCTTTTTCTTAAATTTGTAGCTGAATTTTGTTTATATTTGAATTCGAGCTTTAATTGTTTTTTTTTCTCATTAATCTACCGTTTATAATATCTAATTGAACAGTAAGAAGAATCTCAAGTAATTTTTTACTTGTTTATGACAATCCATATGCCCGCCCTTGGCAGCACAGTATTTTAAAAAAAAGAAAAGAAAGAAAGAAGTTAACGTGAAGAGAATGATTAGAGTGTGTGTATGTGTGTGTGATGTGTGTTGTGTGTGTGTGTGTGTGTGTGTGTGTGTGTGTGTGTGGGTGTGAGGGATGTGGGTGTGCGGTGTGTGTTGTGTGTGTGTGACGGGTTAGATGAATGACGTTTGGGGGTTAAAACCCACTAGAACTTCTCAGGAGAATTGATAAGCGTTGTATGTGTTGTAGAAGAAGGAGTATTCCCTTTTCTCCCTATTTTGATTCCAATACCATCATATCGTCAGCAAATTGCTAATAAAAAGGTTGTGCTGTTTGTTTTGTTTGTTCCGGAAATGGCCTAATGCCGCTCAAAATTTGCCAAAATAATTAAGGTTTTTACCTCGGACATTCCCACACTGAAACACTTATCTACCATTATCAATGTATATTACCTCACTTATGGTGGATATGATATCCTTATTATTCATCGAGAACCTATAAAAAAATTATATAGTATCTTATGTTACAGAGCGTATGCAATGAATTGCATATTGCCTATATAGGCGTATTTCTCTTTTAGTTTTGACGTATAGGTCCGGAAGTCATGACTTTTACATTATTTACATACGAGCAGAGGAGTATTGAACGGAAACTTGTCCGGAGGAGCATTTTCACGAAACAAATATTTACTATTCTCCTAACACACTGTCATAACAGTACTGAAATGCTTGCATCTGATTGCTGAGAGCAAATTTGTCGGATAGAAGTCCGACAAAGTCCCTCCATGAACAACCGCCCCCCGGACATCACAATTCTGGAGATTGTTGGTATTTTTTATTTGGCTTTGATTTTTCTTCTGCATTCATAGAAGTTACCGTACCCGACATTTTTATTCAAGTAACAAGTTAAATGAGATGAAAATATATGAACTTTCTGACAATGAATCAAGGACAATAATATATTACCAACAATGTATCTTTAAAAGAATTTAAAATTTGATAATTTGTCAAATATTAAGAACACTTCGCCTAACATTTACGGATTTGTTCGAAGAAGGACAATCAAAGTAAGGAAATGCTTGAGAGTATGACAGTCCCTAATAAACTCATTAAAGATTAATTACCATGGATAAAATAATGATTGAAAACAAAATGTATTAGGGCATCAATAATTAATACTGTATTAATGCTGGGTAACAGTGATGATGATGATGATGACGGTGATGATGGTGATGATGATAATGATGATAAAATAAAAGTATGGTGTGTATTAAAAATGATTGAAAAGTTGACACAGGAAATTTACCTTCAATATTCTGATATTAGCATTTCTTTTAACTTTCTCCTTAAATGCATAAAGGTTTGACAGATTGATACAACCTGCGAACGTGAATTTCATAATCTGGACCCCGTGGTCAGGCGCGTATCCAGGATTTTGCACCCCGGCGGGCCCGATTGTTGATTTTTGATTTGGCGCCCCTATTGATGGATCGAAAATGGTACACCAAGAAGTGAAACTGTAGAACATTTTATTTTCCATTGGTAGAAAATACACAACGAGAGATGTCTCTTAAAATTAAGGATTAATCTTAAACAATCCCAGTTTGATACAATTATACGATGGTCGAAGCAGTATTTACACGGGAATTGTTAATTTTATATACAGATACAAATCGTTTAGATAGCTTGTTAAAGTTATTCAATCCCTTTGTTGCGAATACACGCCTTTTGCCTGCATGCATTTATAATTATGTAATTGCGATTTTCCACGAGCAATGTTGCGATTTAAGCACCTTTTCGCTTTTATGCATCTTATAATTGCCGTTCTGCTTGTTCTTCTTCTTCTCCTTTTTCCCCTCTCTTTTCTTTTCTTTTTCGAACCTTTTTTCTTTCCCTTTGTAAATACTAATTAGACCATATCTAATTACACTTCCAAAGGAAAGTCGCTCGTGGCTAAACTCGAAGCCCACGCCAAAATAATCTTGGAGATTGACAAGCGCCACAACCAACAACCCAAAAACGCATTTTTTCCTGTTTACGAGGGTGACCAAAAGGTAGCTGCCAGGCGATTAGCGGGGGGGGGGGGGGCGGGATAGCGTGTTGAACAAATTCCGGCCTTCGGTATAAACGCAAGTTTTCTTATAATTTTTTTTTTTAGTCTTTTGCTCATGACGCACCTCTATAAGGTCATTTGGGCGCTCTTTTGGGCGCCTCCCCGGTGGCCCGGGCCCCGAGGCCCCCCACGGAATACGCCGCAATGATTGCATGTCTTATGTGTCTTATGGACCTAATATAGCAACGGGGCCAATCTAGGGTTAACTAAATGAAATTTGAAGAATTACGAGTAGGGTAGAGAAATAATATCGTTGCTAAAAAAACAAAAAACAAAAAACAAACAAAAAACCAACAGTTTTTTAAATGAAAGACGGTAACATTTGTTTACATCAGTGGCGTAGACAGGTCCTCGAATGTGGGGGGGATGATTCGTGGTCCAGTGACCTCAGATTGCCCAAAATTTTGAGGTTAAAACAAAGGTTTTTTGTATCTATACACACAAAGAAGGGGCAAAATGTCGCTGGGGATTGGCAATAATAATTGAAGTAGTATAGACCTAATATAGAATGAAATTATACCAAGACATTTTGAAAATCGATGTTACAAAACAAGGCTTGTAGATTATGACCCTAACCCTCTATAATCTATCTCTCATCCCATACTGTAGGCAAAAACAATTAGTTTTTTTTTTTTTTATAGATGCTAATTAACCGACTTTTAATTTCGTTTCGGAAGTGTTTGCCCGAGAGGATTGGACCTGCCCCGCCGGACAAGGATAGGGATCGACAACGTGGTCCACCTGGTCGACGACATGCATGTGAGGCCTGTGACAACGGGAGAATACGACCATGTCCATCTTTCAACGAATTCCCCGTGGTCAGCGCTCGCCACGAAAGTACGGGGTCGACGGTTTCCACGTTCCTGACCCAGGCAACGACCGTAAACATCGATTTAGAAGACGATTAGAAATTCGTATCAGGACAACTATCCCCTGAATAATTACCCAAGGACAACTACCTCCAAATAGGGTTAGGGTTATAGGTGTAGAGTTAGGGTGGTATCTCGCTGAGACGTCTCCGCGACAGAATAGAAAATTTCGTCTCCGCGACGGATAAAAAGTATTAGAGACGTCTCTGATATCTCGGAGACGGATTTGGGACTACTTCAGACTTTTTTTTCATAAATTGTCGCGGAGACGTCTCCGCGATATCGGAGACGTCTCTTATACTTTTTTATCCGTCGCGGAGACGAAATTTTCTATTCTGTCGCGGAGACGTCTCCGCGAATTGAGATAGCACCCTTAAAGGCCTCGTCACACCGAGTCCGGTCCGGTAACCGGTACGGCAAACCGTCTCAAATCGTTCCAAGAGCGATCCCATAAAAACCGTACCGGTTGCCGTTCCGGCTAGTACGGCACAGCCCGTGTTTGTTGTGACCAGTCTCATTGCAATAGTACACGGCCGATTCATTCCGACCGTTTTTGCCCATTGTTGAACCGGACCGGGCCCGTGCCGTGACCCGGACCGGACTCGGTGTGACGAGGCCTTAAGGGTAGATTTTATGTGGCTGGGGATAGGTGTCCAGGATAATCGTCCAGGGGGGTAGTTGTCCTAGAACCCTAGCAACCCATTACTGTTTGACGGGTCGAATTGACCCAATTCCAGGTGACGATGGTGATGGTCATGAACAGCATGTTGTTATTGTGCCTAATCATTCAAAGGCGCGTAGCTCCCTCAATGTACCGGTACACTATTCACAAAATTGGAAAAAAGGTTTTGAGTTCAGATTTGAAGTCGTCGATGTTGTTCAAATTTCGAAGTTTAATAGATAGAGAGTTCCAAAGACGTGGAGCAACTGCGGAGAAAGCTCTATCTCTGTAAGTTGTGGGGGTCCATCCATCAGCGATTTCGGGTCAAACAGGGCCATACCATGTATTATTGTGTATGACCCAAATGGACCAGGAAATTGGTCAATTTGTCCTTTTCTTTAATTTTTCTAATTGTACACCGTTAGAAAAAATGCAATCAACATCAAAAACTATTATGATAATTCGAATTTCAACTCAGCTCCGGGTCCATGAAGGGGGGGGGGGGCGGGGTGTACCATATTGCGGGACAACTATCGCAATGTATCTGTAATGGCAATCATTGAAATTAAAAGCTTAAAATTAATTAAGTGAAATCTGTAATATATTTATATTGTTGAAATGACACCATGCTGCATGTTAATTCAGTTAATTCTTGAAATAAATGTATTTACTATTTTGATTATTACAATATTAGTTTAGCAGAAAATATAGTATGAGGCCAAACTATTCAGTTTTCTTTTTAATTCCCAAACTGTATCACAAATGCTTGGAAATAACTTTTTGATCCATTGTGGTCTTTTACCCATCATTTTGTTTGCCTTCGATTTGAAAAAGTATAGGCCTATTCTATCGATCAAATTGTATTTTGTTTTAATCAATGTTCCATACGACACAACCAGAGTTGTTTTCTTCTTGTCTTTTTGTTTATTTGCTTGTTTCGGAATAGATTAGAACTCTTAAAATTAATTGTTCGCGAACACATTTCACCCTCATCATTATTTATGTTAAGTTCTATGTGACCACATACGATGTTGATTTTCTTTCAATGCATGCTAATAAATCATCAGGAAGTACAATTTGGAAGGTAATCAAAATATATTGTTAGTAAACTAGAATTTATACCCCCAAAGTACATGTCTGTTTGGAAAAAGAAAAAAAAGCACCCGTCTGAAATTGCTGTGCAGCTAAGGATGATCTTATCTCGGATCTAAATAAATGCGTTTTTTTTTTTTTTTTTTTTTAATGAATATTTTTATTGCTGATTGACATTAAGTTATGTTGGCAATATCTTACTTACCAGTACTTTATTATATTGTTCAGGACCACATGTATTCCAAAACATACATGTCAGCCGTTGTATACACATAAATAAGTTTGATTGGGTGTTGACCGATAGTCCAATGTTTATGATGATTTCTTTATATTTTCGTGTTTTTCATGATTATGTATTTTGTTAGTTACAGTAGTGTCTCTATCTGATTGAAGCAAGGAGTAGGATATTGACTTATTTCATGCCTTGCATAACTGAGGATGGGTAAAGGTTCAAAAGTCTTGTATGATTTATATTTTCTTCCTTTTCAATACTGGGGGTAGGGAGGGGGTTATTGAAGGTATAGCGACAATTATTGAATCCATTTTACGGTTTAACTTGTATTTTGGATTCTTTTTGGTTTAATCTTCGTAATTATGTTTGTTTGTATCATTGTAGGGTGTCTATCTAGAATAGAGCTCTATTAAATTTCACGGCATACAATTGAAGGCAGGTATAAATGAATTCAATATTTATTATCTTGGGTGTTTGATAGTTTCTTTCTTTCCAATGCTGGGGATATAGAAGGGACTAGTGAACATGTACAGAGTTGTGATTACGTTGATTCACCATTTTACTCCAATTAATGGGCAGCTCATTTGTAAATGTATACAAGTAGTTTACAAGTAGATAAGATTTCTTTTTTAAAGTTCTTGTCCTCATACTTTTTCTTTTGTGCCTAATTTGCTTTTATGTTTAGAATTAAAGGTGACCACCAACACTGTTAGAAAAAATTAAACAAATTGTTTAATATTTTAAACAACTGCGTGTTAACCCGTGAATCGCACAGCGTTGTTTAAAAATTAATCAACCTGTAGTTGTTTAAAACTTTAACACTCTTGTTGTTTAAAATTTTAAACAACCTGTTGTTTAATGGTTGTTTAAAATATCAACAGTATTGTTTAACGCTCCGCTCCAAAAATAAAAACGCTCCAACTTTTATTTTGCTTAACGCGGCCGGGTATCGAACTCACCGTCCTTTCGATTATAAGGCAGACGCTCTATCCACTGAGCCAACACATATCTGTATACACTTAGTTAATGTGTGAGGCATAAGTCCTTCGCCATGATTGAAATGTTGCGCCGATTTACCTTGCATGTAACGAGTGATGCCATTAGCTCATGACAACCACGTGACATTTGCTTCCGCCTGTTTAAACAAATCCTGTTTAATATCTAAACTCTAATCTCTAAACAGGTCTTGTTTAAGGCTATAAAACCTCGCTTTTCCGGTTTTAAACAACAATGTTTAAATATTAAACAAGAATGTTTAACTTTCAAACCAGCATTTTTTTTAACAGCGAAATTTTTAAACAGCGCTCTAACAGTGAAATATATTCACATGCCATGTATACGTTACAAAAATACGTGCTTGTGCAGCATTCTAATTATTCCTGTCACACCAAAAGCTATAACTTGCCATCACGCCTACGGTGTTGACAAGGCAATTTACGACAAAAAACATCAAAACACATTCCAGTTATCATTTTTCCGTCTTAAATTATATTTCGATTTTTTTTTTTGGCACTATTAGAAATGATTATATTTTTATGTGTATTCAACCTTTTTTCTTTTGGTTGAACTTTATTATACTCTGAATGCAATTTTGTGGAATGTTTCTTGCCTTTTTTTGTTGTGACATTTAAGATTATATGAAAATAAATTACAAATACCGTATATTGCTGTTCGCTTGTCTTTTTCTAAATTTGTAGCTGAATTTTGTTTATATTTGAATCCGAGCTTTAATTGTTTTTTTTTCTGCATTAATCTACCGTTTATAATATCTAATTGAACAGTAAGAAGAATCTCAAAGTATTTTACTGTTATGACAATCCATATGCCCGCCCTGGCAGGCACAGTATTAAAAAAAAAAGAAAAAGAAAGAAAGAAGTTAACGTGAAAGATGATTAGAGTGTGTGTATGTGTGTGTGTATGTGTGTGTGTATGGGTGTGTGTGTGTGTGTGGGTGTGTGTGTGTGTGTGTGTGTGTGTGTGGGGTGTGAGGGATGTGGGTGTGCGGGTGTGCTTGTATGTGTGTGTGCGGGTGTGCTTGTATGTGTGTAGAAGGGGTATTCCCTTTTCCCCTATTTTGTTCCAAAACCATCATATCGTCAGCAAATTGTAATAAAAAGGTTGGTGCGTTTGTTTTGTTTGTTCGGAAATGGCATAATGCCGCTCAAATATTTGCAAAATAATTAGGTTTTACCTCGGATTCCCACACTGAACAACTTATTTACCATATCAATGTATATTACCTGCATTATGGTGGATATGATAATCCTATATTCATCGAGACCCTATAAAAAAATTATATAGTATATTATGTACAGAGCGTATGCATGAATTGCATATTGCCTATATAGGCGTATTTCTCTTTTAGTTTTGACGTATAGGTCCGGAAGTCATGACTTTCATTATTACATACGAGCAGAGGAAGTATTGAACGGAAACTTGTCCGGAGGAGCATTTTCACGAAACAAATATTTACTGATTCTCCTATACAACTGTCATAACATACTGAAATGCTTGCATCTGATTGGCTGAGAGCAAATTTGTCGGATAGAACGTCCGACAAGTCCCTCCATGAAACGCCCCCGGACATCACAATTCTGGGAATTGTGGTATTTTTTATTTGGTTTGATTTTTTCTTCTGCATTCATAGAAGTACCGTACGACATTTTTATTCAATAACAAAGTTAAATGAGATGAAATAATGAACTTTCTGACAATGAATCAAGACAATAATATATTACCAACAATTATCTTTAAAAGATATTAAATGATAATTTGTCAAAATATTAAGAACACTTCGCCTAAACATTACGGATTTGTCGAAGAAGGACAATCAAAGTAAGAAAATGCTTGAGAGTATGACAGTCCCTAATAAAACTCATTAAAAGATTAATACCATGGATAAATAATGATTGAAAACAAAATGTATTAGGGCATCAATAATTAATACTGTATAATGCTGGTAACAGTGATGATGATGATGATGACGGTGATGATGGTGATGATGATAATGATGATAAAATAAAAGTATGGTGTTATAAAAATGATTGAAAAGTTGACACAGAAATTTTACCTTCAATATTCTGATATTAGCATTCTTTTAACTTTCTCCTTAAATGCATAAAGGGTTTGACAGGATTTGATACAACCTGGAAGTGAATTTCATAAATCTGGACCGTGGTCAGGCGCGTATCCAGGATTTTGCACCCCGGGGGGCCCGATGTGATTTTGATTTTGGCGCCCCTATTGATGGATCGAGAATGGTACACCCAAGAAAGTGAAACTGTAGAACATTTTATTTTCCATTGTAGAAAATACAACAACGAGAGATGTCTCTTAAAATTAAGGATTAATCTTAACAATCCCAGTTTGATACAATTATAGATGTCGAACGCAGTATTTACACGGGAATTGTTAATTTATATACAGGATACAAATCGTTTTAGATAGCTTGTTAAAGTTATCATCCCTTTGTTGCGAATTAACGCCTTTTGCCTGCATGCATTTATAATTATGATAATTGCGATTTCCACGAGCAATGTTGCGATTAAGCACCTTTTCGCTTTTATGCATTTAATAATTGCGTTCTGCTTGTTCTTCTTCTTCTCCTTTTTTCCCCCTCTCTTTTCTTTTCTTTTCGAACCTTTTTCTTTCCTTTGTAAATACTAATTAGACCATATCTAATTACACTTCACAAAGGAAAGTCGCTCGTGGGCTAAACTTTCGAAGCCCACGCCAAAATAATCTTGGAGATTGAAAAGCGCCATCAACCAACCAACCAACCATTTTTTTTTCCTGTTACCGAGGGTGACCAAAAAGGTAAGCTGGCCA
>CALNVZ010002974.1:10028033-10044216 GCA_940671915.1 Paracentrotus lividus
ATGTTAACTTGCACAATTCTATTTTGTTCAAATGTAAATATGATTTCTGTGGAAATGAAAAATAAAGTTGAATTGAATTGAATTGAATAGGCCTACAATAAGTTATTTATATTAATTATATACTGTGAATGTACCCTATAGTATTTTATTTCTCTCTCCGTCTTTACAATCATGTATAATTAATATTGAATTATAGCTTTGATTCTAGTGAGTTCCTAGCCATCTTTATCATTATTTGCAACATTTTCGTGTTACTCAGTCCTTTCATATCTCAATATTCCAGCTCCCCAAAATTAACCATCACATGTAGGCCTAAGGACTATGTTAAGTTTGAAATGCAAGATAATTAAAGTGACTATATGCAATAGGTCGTAAAACATTTTGTAAAACGGGAAACCTCTTTTAGGGGCTCTTATAGGGTCACCCCCGCCTCACGGCAGTAGATGTGAACGTGACCACTTACTTACGAAAACGTTCCTCAGCCCTTCATTCTATTTCTTTCATGATAATAATATAGATACTTGTCCAGATTACAATTTGCAAAGAAATTCACTACAATCGCAAGCATTAAGTTGCTGCATGACAAAGCAACACCCTGCTTTTGGCGACTATTTTTTTTTTAAATTAAGATACCCTGACCCCTAACTAGAGATGTCACAGCTAGGGAACTACCTCAAAGAACTTTTCTTTTTAAAAAAGTTCAAATGGTTTCACCCAGGGCATTTCAGAATTATTGATTGCCATTATTTTGTGCAAAAGTCATATTTTGATATCGACTGCAACAAAAATAAATAAATAAACAATAATAATAATATTAAAAAATCCATACCGCAGCAAATAACATTGTATATCTTTCACTAAATACTGTTCAAGGACCAGTATATACTTTTATATCTTTGTTGTAGAAATAAAACCGCCTTCTGTAATTGGTACATGCTGTCGTGTGCCTGTCAGAGGGGCCTTCTAGAAATTGAATTGAGACAAACATTAAATAAACTGGGGTCAATAATTGTTATTCTTATATTATTGCAATTAAATTTGTGATGCTCTTCTGACAAGATTCCCGGTTCGGTGAGCCTAATCTGATTATGAAATTAAATATGAGATATATTAATCTCCACTTAAACTTAAATTTGTAAGCATTCTTCTGGAGGGAACACCTTTTCCTTCGTATCCAAGGCTACATATTAATGCTGCTGCAAACCCAGTCGTCCATCATAATACCACCCTTGACTCAGGAGGTGAACCATATATACATGATCAACGGCGGCGATTTCATGTTACGACTGGGGGCGGCGGAAACACCAGAAGGGGAGTTAATAATACACTCAAACGGAAAAAAAGAGTCCCAAATATAGGCCTATACATAATTATGTATTTGTATATCCAAAATTCAAAAGTTCTGCCTTACAAATCAAATCAAATCAAATCAAATTTATTGAAACAAAAATCCGCAATTCGGATTATCTCCAATACAAAAATAACAAAAGAAAACAAAGAAAACAAAGAAAATTAAAAGCCTTATAATAGGCCTAACATAATTTTCATATTATTAGCTTTGTATTTTACATACATTTTGCCTCTGTACTGTCTTCACTACCTGATCACTATATTAAAATATGCTATAAGCTCTCAAAAATCGAGGGGGGGGGACGATCCTCCGCCCCCGGGATTGCCACCAATGTACACGATGCATACTCGCTCCCTATCAAACATCTTTGGAAGGGAAGGCGCACAAAAATTACACCTACGACACGCTTTTGGAGGCATATACAATTCTAGTTGTAACTTAAGAGAAATGAAGAGGGCGCTTCACTCTACGGCAAACAAAAGGCATGCCATAGACATTATTGTATTTTGCCACAAGTTTTTTCACTTTGCTTTTCTTGATTATGGGCGAGCAAACTACCTTTTCCAAAAGGAGAATGATGCAAATTGTGAGATAAGGCACTGTAACCTGAGTCATGTTTTTTCATATGAAAATAAGGGGAATGAACTCACTGCCAGAAGTGGGAAGCAGAAAGATCCTGTCACTTGTGTCAATTCGAAATTGCTTCTGAGACATGTTCCAATATATTTTGTACAATGATGGCCAAATTTTGCACTCTACAAAGTATAGCCATCATACGCCACATAATTATCTTCCTGGATAACGCATAATTATATTTACAGCTTAATGATCAAAGCCGGTTTTTAAAAGCTTTTGTTTCTCAACCTTTCCAGAGATGGTAAATTCATTTCGATTGGTTAAGAAAAAGTTCCTGTCACTTTGAACATTTTAAATTAGAATCTTTACTCGCATGGTCGATATTTCCGCATATCACATTGCATATCGCAATGTGGACGGCGTCTTCGCAAAGAGGTGACAAGATCACTACTTGATATCAATAATCGTGTTGATTGAACACCTCAATCCTATGGTCGATAAAGATTCTGATTACACACTTCAATCAAATCAATGTTATTAAGACATTGGCAAATGTGGCTTATTTCTCTCCATCTTGGTCCTGGACGAGATCTTTATACTAACATAATTTAGAATAAGTTCATTAATTTCTTTCACTCTCATTGTAGCGAGTAGAATTGCTGAACTCAGAAACGGATAATACCATTATCCTACGCGGGGCTAGGGAAAGTCTGTCTTAAGGACGACTTTTCTGATCAGGAGCTAAATTTTAGTTATTGCAGCCATAGCCGTATAAGTAATGTTTCTACTAAGTCTTTCGTGTCATCGATTTCCACGTCGTACCGGCTATCGTTTGCGTCTGGCATCTAGATAATGGAGGCGACCTGTTTTAATTACGAATATATAATGACGCGCACATGTGGGTATCAGACGTATAAATCAACTTTACATTTTTACATATGCAGTATTATGGGAATTTGATATGAAAGACAGCAGCCAGATTGATATATACCTCGCTCTATCGAAGTCTTTGTTGGACATTATTCCGAGAATTCCGCTCATTTGATAGGCATTTTTGCGAGCAAAGATTTGAACATACTAAGCCTATCATCTAAATAAAGAAAATTAGGGGGAATGCCTAAAAGACCCCGTATTCGCAATTATTTTCTGAATTTCCCCCCAGCACTGAACCACCTAAACATCTGAAACGAGCATACCGTGTATGATTGAACGGGGGGGGGGGGGGAGGGAGGGCTTGGTCATTAGAAGAAGTCTGAACTTGCGATCTGATGCAATATGAAGCACTGTGACGCGCGTTGAAGGCAAGACGACTGTAGGTCTTGCAGCTATCTTGCTCACTTTGTACGTGCAACGCACCTTGCCTGTGCATGCATGTGCATTCAACGTGCGTTGATTTGAACCTCAAACCCCTACCAGAATCGCCAAGATTGACTTACAACCTCTTGCCATGCAGGCACGTTGAAGGTTGGGGTGCGGATTGCCGTGTCGTGCCATGCAGGCGATCGTAGAATCCAATCGCAATTTTATTGGGACATGTCGAAATAATCTTCAAAGAGTTGTACCATCGACGTGCGTGTCTGAAAAATTGTGCAAACGCTGTACGAATTTTCTACGGAATCCGTCGTAAGGAGTTGTACGTCGAAGGTACGGCGAGTTGTGACCGCCGCATTATGCGGCGGTCACAACTCGTCGTAGGCTACGGGGCACGTGCCATCAACTTAGCCTGCGCGTTGCATGTACAAAGCATGCACAGGTCGTTGGTCAATTTCTGCGATTCCTGCGTTTCTGTAGTAAGGGTATTGGAAAAACTTCCTGCATGTCGTACATGCAACGTGCCTCCGAGGTACCTGCGCTGCACGATTTTTCTACGAAATCCATCGTAGGGAGTTGCACGTCGAAGGTACGGCGAGTTGTGACCGCCGCATTATGGATCTATGGGAAATGAGAAATTTAGGGTTAACTAAATGAAAATTTGAACAATTACGAGTGGGGTAGGAGTGAATAGTATCGCTTGTAATTAAAAAAAAAAAAAGTTTAAATGAAAGAGATAACATAATGTTGACATATCTGAACTTCAGCAGTAGACTTTGCGACGAATTTATACAGCTTTGTGTTTGTAAAATATTAGACTCGTCTGTGATAAATAAATGAAGCAGCACATCCGAAGGGCTTTCTTTGTATTAAGTAAATGGGTTGGACATTGGTTTTGGCGCCTGTGGCCAGTTCTAAATTGCAATATGTTACATGTTATAAACTTTGAAAAGCGTATTATTTGGGATGAATTTCTTCAGTTTATACAATATCCCAACATTCCTAGAAATACGAGTAGTGATGTTACGTAAAGGGTCATTCTAATTTAAATTGTCATCAATAATAACACCCCAAAACTGTGTTGTTTTCTTTATTTCTAGAGGTCGAGGAACACCATTTATCATTATATTGCGAGGAAGGTCGTCAACATGAGAATTTGCGTACTTGAAATATGTGAATTTTGTTTTAGCTTTATTTAAGGAAACTTGTTTGCACTGGGACCATAAAGATAATTTTGGTAACCCATTAGATATCTACTAAAGTGTTTAAACTACATTGTGAACAGAAGATGAAAGTGCAGTTCCACGAATTCCTTAACAATAGAGATTTTAAAGTAAAATGTGATGGTCCAGGTTATATCGAAACTTTAGATAAGTCATACTCCTAATACATGTTTTTTTTATTGGCTATGGCATTCGTTATAATATGACTGTATAGTTTTGCTAAACCTTGGTCAGTTGAATTCCCTTTTCTGAAACCACATTGATTCGGATTAAGAAGATTAAACGTATCTAAAAATTTGTGGGACCTGTTATGAATAATCTTTTCTAGTATTTTGGATATGAGAGAATATAAATGGGTCTGTAATTACTGATTTCATGAGGATTATTGTTTTAAAAATCATATTTAGCGCTTTGCCCCCCCCCCCCCATCGTGCATCTCTTTCTCTCCCGCCCCCCCCTCTCTGTCTCACACAAACACCTACACCCACACACCATCTCGCTTGCATTTTCTCTCTTTCTCTATCTTGGTGTCTTTCTCTCTCTCTCTCTTATTGTCTCTTTCGACATTTTGCTTCTCCCTCTCTTTCTTAATCCTTAATCTTTAATCTTATTTTCTGTCAGACTCTCTCTCTCTCTCTCTCTCTCTCTTTCTCTTTCTATAATTATCCCTCTTTCCTGGTCTTAATTAATTTTATCTATATACCTTTATGCAGTCAGTAAAATACACCATGGACCCAAATGACATTGAACGACTGCAAAGGAACTGGAAAGATCTTCTGGAGGTGAACAGCGATGATATCATGCCAGACCTCATTCAAGATCTTATATTTGATACAGATGCAATGGAAGAAATTAGTCATCAGGGCATAAGAAAAGTGAGTGCCATCAGGCGAAATAACTAAGATTTCATTCACAACTAATCTAAACTATCACAACACTTAAACATAGGCTACATGTAAAAGATAAGTAGATGAAAAAGCATGAAAATGTATTCCGACCTTCAAAATAGGCAATAATGAATCTCATGTCCAACAGCTCACGATGGCGGTCTACTGCGTTTCATAATTATCACTTTACTTAAACAAATTGTACATTATATATTCCTGCATTATATTATATTGTTTTATACAATTTTATGATCATGCAATTTTCATGTAAATGTACTTATTTTGTTCAGCAATCGATCGATATAAAATTAAGATTGAAGATTTTATGCGAACAAGCGCATTTTTCTCATGTATTTATATTGTAGGAAATAGATCCAATAGAGATACATGGGCAGACGTTTAGTTTTGGTAAATGTGGGGTCTCCCCCCCCCCCATGTGTTTGTTTCCTTTCCCCACCTCCTTCGTTTGATCGAAAGGCATCTAGCTGTCGGCCTAAGGGGGGGGGGGCGTGAGTTAAGATAATAACGGGAAATTACCAGCAGACAACATTGTTTCATTATGAAGCTGAAGAGGTGTAACGTATATTCAAACAACGAATATCTTTTGTTATCCAATTCATTGCAGAAGAAAACTGAAATGATGCTCATGAAACTGACCAAACGGGGTCCCAAGGCATACTCTTCGTTCAAAAAAGCTCTCCAGGAAATTGAAGTATACCACCACCTCGTCCAAAAGCTCGATTCGACCCAGTGTGGCAATTTATTAGTCACACAACCCTCAGGTAATCTCTTCATATTATGAGTTGTATGGTGTTTGGTTAAGTTTAACCCTAAACATAACATAAAACCCTAATGCAACACCAACCCTACGTCTTAGACGAAATAAATTCCTTAGCAATGCACTGCCAGCAAAGCACTAAAGAGAAAATGAATTATTACGATTGCAGATAATAAGAACATTTGCACGAAAACGTGTCCATGGCACGTTAAGGGTTAGACAGTTGTCGAAACCATAAAGGTCAAGCATACACAATATACCCGAGCTCTGAAGAACTCAAGGTTGATGAAGGCCTTTCAGAAAAAGCTTGTATTGAAGAAAAAAGAAGAAACAAACAGCGAGACAGAGAGAGAGAGAGAGTGGATATACTATAGACGACGTTGATATAATGTACTACCTTTATGTATTTTACAGGAGACGAGGCGGATGTGGGGCCAAGTAGACCTGGAACATTAAGAGCGGATCTAGGACCATCAACTCCTGCTCCAGAAGGTAACAGCTTTGGTCGACCAGATCAAGTCCAAACTGATACCAGACCGATCGTAAGCTAGAATTACCGTGAATCGCAAATTAGTCATCGGTTTGGTGTCTGTAGTGTCGGTGTGACCAACATAATTTAAAAAAGAAAAAGTAAGGTCAATTGGGGCTATTATTTCTCTTCCGATATGGCCACAATGTAGGCTGTCCAGAATTAAACCTATCATACTCACATACTAGTAAGTAGTAGTCAGTTGTTCATACATGAAGAAGCGACAAATGGAGCTCCGACAGGACCAGTAAGTTTTGGGTAAGCAAATGATGTGATTTCAGATTTCAGCATCCTTTCGCATCAGCCACGGAAAAGTTTGCGATCTATTTTTTTCCTGGGACAATCGTATGGATGCAAAACTCTAGGTCAGGAAGGAATAAACAGTACCTGGTATCTAAGTATATGTGGACATGTTGCTGAATTGATAGCAAATTGCTAAATTTGCATTTAGTATCTTGTTCGTTCCTTTATATGGACGGAATATATTACAGGGGCCGCTGAGCCGGGGGGGGGGGGGTTCAGCCCCAACTTTTTTAGTAAACGTATCCAAAAACGCAAAAATGACCATCTACGTGTGATTTTTAGTCTGTTCAGCCCCCACCCCAAAAAAAAATTTAAAAAAAAATAAAAAAATAAATAAATAAAATAAATAAATAAATAAATAAATAAATAATAATAATGGAGGGAGGGGAAGGGGCTTACTTTTTGTATAGTAGGCCTATGTGTATGTGTTTCTATTCATTTGTATCACTCTCTGTGATTCTTCTGTTTTGATATAATCATCCTCTCCAATGCAGTGGCTCGAACACCGTTTACGGATCTGGAGTGTCTAGACCTGGCCGAACTTTTAGACCAAGAGAGAGATTTTCCGAGACTTTGTCTACACTTGAATTTCCACGGGCCTGCTCTGTCTAGATATCAGAGAGCAAATTCCGGAGGAGGTTCAAATGGGACTTACATGATGCTGGTTGATTGGAAGAAACAATACTTAGATCATGAACAGAGGGAACATCTATCACTAGCATTGGACAATACAGGACTTATATCTCTGGCGTCCCGGGTACGATATGGTAAGTGTCAACATTCTCTTCATCCCAAACAACAAGTTTTGGTTTTGTTCCAGCAAGGGGGGGGGGGGTGCGACCGTTAAGCATTTTTCTTCTAAATTTTGAGATAACTTGGAACAGATAACTTGGAATTGTAATGAAAAAATAATATATCTCTCTGGTCATTGAGTGTGGGTTTTTTAAAACCTTCGCGAATAGATCACCTTTCTATTTTCTGCTAGTTATACCGGTATGGCTTCTGAGTCTTACCCCAAAAGCAATGTGATAGGTACAAAGACAAAGGCTGAAGAGGGCGTCAGGGCAACAGACGTTGATCCAGGGGCAAGCATACTCCCCCACAAAAAAAAAAAAAAAAAAAAAAAAAAAAAAAAAAAAAAAGAGAGAAAGAGAGAGAGAGGGGAATGGGAGAATGTAACATATTTAGGTTTCAAAACACTTTTTATATCGCGTCTATATAGGCTACAGGCCATTTAAGAAGATTCGGTCCCTAATAAACAGACAAAAACGAATGATTTTTATTTTTTTGTAAATAAAGGAACCAATCGAAGATAAAACATCCCGGAAGAGACAACATGCAGCAAAATCCCTAATCTATGCAATTGGTTATTTAGATCATACATGTATTATAGTATTGTTTTCAAAGAGGTTTACCTTTTTCAAAAGTTTAACTTCCATTTATATACATGATATAGAAGAGCAAAAGAGAATTTCAATTCATGGCCCTCCTTTTTTTGCTCTCACATTTTTTCTTCACGTATATTGAGGTTGTTATAAAATTGAAAAGCAAAAAGAGAATATATTAAAGTGATTATATTGTTAAAATTTTTCCTTTGGGGGGAGGTGGGTGGGGGCGAGTGTATAACTTGCCTTGCATTCAAATAATAGCATATTTTTTGTTCACTCTCGTATTCTATCATTTAGACAATATGAAATTGTAGCCCAAACAGATCAAACTGCCCTGCTTTCCTAATAAATGGTAAATAGAGTATTTGCGCTGTGCGCTCATGTGATTTAAATGACATAACTTAAAACAAATTGATGTCAATAACCCTTTTTGACCGGGCATGGCTCTCTCAAGAGGTCATAACCATGTTTATGCTAGGGATTAGCCAACTAAAACGAATTTTAAACAAAATTATTCAATATATTCTTGTCATATAAAAAAAAGGGGGATTATTGAGTTATATAAGATTTAATTGCAAAGGATTTCAATCAAATATGGTTTCGAACATCTTGTTTCCGTTATTTTTTTATTGAGTGGAAGCTCGCTTGAATTATTATTAGGTTTTTTAAAAATTTGTCTCCCCTCCCTCTAGGAAGTTTAGGACCTTTATTCGCTAACCTAATAGAAATTCGCTTACCTAACAGGAAATTCGCTTACCTAACAGGAAAAATGTCAGACTCTCATAAAATAGGAATAATTACTTTGATCCCATATCAATTCTACTCTATGTAAAATGTAAAGTTAACGTATACCAATGTGCGGCATTATATCGTAATTAAACAAGGCGCGTTCCATTATCTAAGAGGCCAGACGCAACGAAGCGACGTTGGAAATACGACTGACAAGCGTTATAAATTCTATACAGCTGCGCTGCAATAATAAATTAGCTCAACAAAAACTCGCTTAAGAAGACTTCCCTGCAGCTGGAATGGTATTATCCGTTCGGTTCAGCAATCTACTGGTACATGGAGATGAAAGAAATTAATGAAACTTTTATCATGTTGTTAGTTAATAGATTCTCCAGACCAGAGTGGAGGAAATACACATTTGGGCAAGCTTATAACATTATTGTGATGAAGTTTGTAATCAGAATCTTTATTTCACATAGATTGATGCTGTCCAAACGATTATATGATATAAGTAGTGATTCTTGTCACCCTCTTGCGAAGACCCGTCCACATCACATGCGATATGCATGTGATATGCGGAAATATCGACCCATCGAGTAAAGATTCTATTGTGATAATGTTCAAAGTGACAGGACTTTTTCTTAACCAGTCGAAATGAAATTTACCATACTCTGGAAAGGTGAGAATTCAAGCTTTTAAAAACGGCTTGATCATTAAGCAGTAATATAATTATGCCGTTATCCAGGAAGATAATTATGTGGCGTATGAGCTATTTGAGAGCAAAATTGGCCATATTGTACAGGAATTTGATTCTGATTAGGATTTCGAATTGACACAAGTGACAGACTTTTTCCCCCTTTGCAGTAAGTTATTACCTATTTTTGAAAAAAAGAAAAGACTCTTAGCGTACTTATTCAAGTTGATCATTTCTTTGAAAAGGTAGTGCTCGCCATAATCAAGAAAACAAAGTGAAAAAACTGTGCAAAATACAAATGTCTATGGCAGCGTTTGATTTGCGTAGAGTGATAGCGCCCTCTTCCTCTTAAGTTTACAACTAAAATTGATATGCTAAGGGAAATAAACCCAGAAATTTGTTAAAACATGCAATTGGCGCCCTATTTCACTTTTAAATTGTTATATACAAAATAACATCTGTGTGGGTGTAACACAAGACTTACGATTGATAAAAAGTTACGATTTATTTTTTTTCTTGGTAGCCTCATTTGGAAACCAGGTACAGATTATGGATTAAGATTTTGATTATGATTAAGAGTAGGGTTAGTGCTAAGGTTAGGATTAAAGATCATCATCTTTAAGAGCATCCTGTCCATGGTGAGGCTAACGTCAAAAAATCCATCGTAACTTTTAATCAATCGTAAGTCTTTGTGTTACATCCCACTGGATGATAGTTAGTAAACAGAATTAAACAGGTTTTTACCATATTTGATACATAGAGAATCAAAAGGGATTCCTAAAGGGACGTTTTATAGGGGAGAATATCCGTTTAGTCTGTGATATACTACTGTATACAGAGCTTAATGATATTCCGGGTATGTTGATGGTTATCGACTTCGAAAAAGCTTTTGATTCTGTGTCACACAAGTTTCTCTTTAAATGTTTTCTGTGATGGTCCGCCTTACCTTCACACTCTATAGCGCACCAATATATGACATCGTAAAAGCACATGGATTGGACGTCATGATGTACGCTGATGACACCCAGCTTTATCTGACTTTCCGATCAACTGACAGGGCTAGGTCGTTGTCTAGAATCAGTGAATGCCTTGCAGATATCAAAAGCTTGGTCACACAAAAACATGCTCGCGATGAATGAATCGAAACAGAACATCATTCATTTCTCATCACGTTTTCGACCCTTAACCTGAATCCTTGTCTGTGGATTTTGGAAACCATGTCCTGGAATCTTCCTCCCATGCCAGAAACCTTGGAGTATCATGAATCGCCATCTTTACGATGGAGAACACGTCCGCCTCAGTCTGTCGTTCTGCCCATGATACGCAATCCGAAGAATAGGGACAGATCAGACAGTACCTCACGACTCAAGCAACGTTGGCCTTGGTCCACATGCCTTCATTACCACGGCTTGACAACAACAACAGTCTTTCTATTTGGACTTCCGCACTCTCATCACTCAGCTAACAGGAGAATCCAGAATACTGCAGCCAGAATTGTTATGAAAGTCCCCAGGAGAGAGAACGTATCTGAAACCCTCAAACAGCTGCACTGGTTACCTGTTCGAGAAGAGAATTCTCTTCAAGATCCTTGCTCATCAACATATAAGGCCATCCACGCGGGAAATCTCCATCATACATTACGAGCATGATAAAACTGCTACCAACCTTCTCGTTCCCTGCACTCCTCTCACCAGAATCTCCTTGTCGTTCCCAACTCAGCCCTCACTTACTCACGCCTGACAGAGACCTTCGCAACTGCAGCCCCCTACACTAATGGAAACTCACTTCTCCCAGTTTAAGAAATCATTCTACTCTCACATCTTTTAAGCACAGCACTCAAGACCCATCTTTTTCTGTAAATAATAATGAAGCCTTATCAGTAAAGCAATGTTCGAATTCATGGAGTTATTTTCACAACCCGTAGTTTAAGCTTGGTACATAAATTATTTACAAGTTAGGCGGTAATGTTAGTTTAGTTATTTTAGTTGATTAAGCAGTAGTTAAAGATATTTAAGTTAATTGAGCAATGTTAAGTTATTAAGTTTGTTGATTAGCAGTAGCTAAGTTATTTAAGTTAATTAAGCAGTAGTTAAGTTACCTAAGTATTTTTTTTTAAATGTAAAGCGCTTAGAGAAATTTTTGATAGGCGCTATATAAATATTGAATTATTAATTATTATTATTCTTGACTTCTTTCACTTCGGACCGTCTCTGAAAAAATGGATTTTCATGTTTTATGAAAATGCATGTTCTAGTGTTTAGTGAATGGAATTGTACAGAGAGGACGAGGGTGTCGCCAAGGGGACCCATTATCGCCTATTATATATTTACATTTTTTTTACTTGTTAGCGAAATATTAGGAATTTTAACCAGACATTCAAATAATATCACTCGCTTGCACTTGAATGGGAAGGGAATTAAATTATTGCAATATGCAGACGACACTCTGTTAACACTTGACGGTTCCGAAAAAGACTTTCGAAACGCACTCAAAATTTTAGAATGAATTTGAAAAAATGTCCAATCTTAAAATAAATATTACTAAAACTCAAGTTATATGGATAGGAAAAAACCAGAGCATGTAAGAAACAGTTTTTGTCAGAACACCATCTAAATTGGGTATCTGAAGGTTACACTATAGATACCTTGGAATAGATTTTTCAGTTTGAATTGTCAAAAATGATCGATTATAATTATTGTGAAAAAATTAAAGATATCAAATGACAGATTAGTTCATGGTCAAAGAGAAATTTAACATTCTAGGGAGAATAATTGTAGTTAAAACGCTATTGGTACCAAAATTGAATTATTCTCTGTTATCTCTTCCAGAACCAAGCATGCAAATTATGAAGGATTTAAATCGTTCATTTTATTCATTCATTTGGGGGAACAAACCTGATAAAGATAAGTAGAAAACAAATGTGTGAAATATTATAATGAAGGAGGGTGTACAAATGATTGACATTTTCACTCATGCCAAATCCCTTAAGATATCATGGATCAGAAGATTTTTGAAAAGTAACACTTTGGAAGAAAATAACACTTTCCATTCATTACGTTCATTTTTGCCAAAAACGTGCATTTTTCATATGGGATCGGTTTATTTTTTAAAACATAGGCAGACTTGACACCAAACTCATTCTGGAAAGAAGTCCTATTAGCTTGGTCTGAATTAGTTCAGCTCTTTTACCCGTTATATTACGTGTCAACCCTCTCTGGAACAACCTCTCATAAAAATAAATAATAAAGTAATCTTTTGAAAAACTTGTATGTAAAAAGAATACGTTTCGTGAATGATATTTTTAAAGAGGACGGATCTTTTCTTTCTTATTTTGAAATTCAACGTAAATTTGATATACAAATAAATTTCCTTCAGTATTTTAGTTTTTGTAATTCTATTCGTTCAGGTTTGAAAGAAGAAGAAGCACGATTTGATTCCAAAAGCAATTGATCGTTTAATTACAGAGCCACTCCCATATACTGAAAACAGAAACTGGATGTTCACATATTTATCAAATATTTTTAAAACATAAAGTTAAAAAGAGTAAAAGTTTAACAAAATGGCAAGATAATATAAATATTGAAGATGACCGATGGGGCTCGTATTGCCTAATTCGTGTTCAATCTACTTAGATTACAAATATGAGATGGTTCCAAAGAAAAGTACTTAGCAGAATATATATATATGAAAGATGCATTGTATAGATTTGGTTATAGAACTGACACAACATGTACATTTTGTAATAACAATGAAGAAAATATTTTACATGTCTAATGCTCTTGCCATTATTTCTAACGTTATTTGGTCTAAGCTAGAGCATTGGAGATACTAGATAGGACAGAAGAAAAAAATTACACTTTCGAATCTAAATAAACTATTTGGATTTTGTGGATTTAACAGCAATGCACTAAATTGTATTTTGATATGTGGCTAAATCACAAAATAAATTGCCTTATTTGAACAAATTATACGCAGCCGTAAGACGTTATTATGAAATGGAAAAGTATATATATTCAAGCAAATCTCAAAGAAAGGAAATTTTTTAAGAAATGGTTTTTACTAAGAAAACTGTTTACAAACTATAAGATGGAGATTTCAAACTGTTTGTTTATGCAATTTAACCAGTTGACCTTAATAGAAATTTATACATCTGTTAGTTAATTGTGTTTTGTATAGTGACGCCCAGCACATTGTTATAGGTGACTGAGTTTTCAGTGGCTTTGGTGCAGAATGCTGGCACAAAACGGGTAACAGCCGGTGTCTTCTTTTTGCACTTAGCCATTGGAATGCAGTACGCCTGCACCATGACAGTTGATTGTAAATATTTTTAGTGGTTTAAAGGAGAATGAAACCCTAGGATTCAGTTGAATTGTATGAAACAAACAAAATCAAAGAAACAGATTAAAGAAATTTTGAGAACAATTGAATAAATAATAAGAAAGTTATATGCATTTGAATGTAGTGATCACTAACGCTAAGGACATCCTCACACTGGCAACAGACCCAAGATGTGTGATGTCACACATGAACAACTCTCCCATATGACATACAAAAAAATACCAAAAATACTTCTTTTTCCTTAGTCCAATGGTAGTAAAGACTCTTCACCCATGATTATATTTTGTGAAATCTGTATCACATGCCCTCCCATGAAAAGAATCTCAGATCTTTTAACAGAATTAATAAAAAAGACAATTTGAGTGAAATATGTACAAAAGTAATGGGAAAGTTCTTCATGTATGACATCACACATCTTGGACCAGTTGCCAATGTGAGGATCCCCATAGCTGTATAGTGATCACAACATTCAAATGCTCATAACTTTCTTATTTTTCATTCATTTTTTCTCAAATTTTCATTGATCAGCTTATTTGATTTGTCTGTTTTCTACAATTTAATGAATTTCTAGGGTTTCCTTCCCCTTTAATTTAATTTAAATGTATTGTAACTATAACAACTTACGCTATTATCTATATTGTGTACTGACATATTCAGACATTGTATTATCTTGTTTAATTTGGTTCATTCTCATTGATCAATGTTGTTGATGTACATGTATATATTGTTTATATTTGTTCTGTTTTTTATTAAATAAAGAGCACCCTGTGGAAGGGCAAAAAAAAAAAAAAGAAAGAAAAAAAAAAAGTTTAGGACCTGCCTCTCGAAGCTATTACATTTATATAGGGTAAATTGTGGTTAGTGGGACAGTGGGGTAAGTGGGACACTTTGGGGGGAATTGCATATATGCATATGATTAAGACCTGCCTTAGTGGAGGAACTATTTTAGCGTGAATAAACATACATCTAGCAACAAATTGCATGCCTGTTTGGGAAAAATTGACAGTTATCTGAAAAATAATCATTAAAAATCTGTAATATCTCACGTTTTGACATAAAACGATTGCCAAATAGCCAATTTTGAAAATACACACGTATGGAAACTTGTCTTTGTGTTTCCCAGATCCCTTTTGTTTTCGGGGAAACGTGGCATTGAAATTGTTCACAAAATAAATTTTAAACTAGAAAATAATATAAAATGAAATAACATTTAAACAAAAGACTTAAAGCAATTGTTTTAACTAACTGTCCCACTTACCCCACATGCTTGGGGTAAGTGGGACGCTCCCAATTTCAATAGTATTTTAATGTATAAATAAAGTTTGCGAAGATAGATCTTCATTCCGCACTTTTATATCATAGATCACTGCATGTATTACCCCAATTTGACGGCCGGGGTAAGTTGAGCAATGGAGTAATAATCATTAATATTGCCACTTTGACTTCATTTGGAGGATTTTTTTTTTTTACCAAAACATTTCTAAAACGTTTATATCTAAATAAACTACAAAATGAGATATATGATTGCTTTAAAAAGTTTGCTTTTATAAATAATGCTTAGGTAAATTTTCAAGTGTCCCACGGGTTTTATTAAAATAAACTGGCACTGATATTGTTGAATTATGCAGACTTTAAACTTTAGTATGGAAAGAAATAAGTGTTTTTTTTTTTTTTTTTTTTTTTTTAATACTATATCTTTTGTTTATTTCAATCAAAATGGGGGTAAAGGACGAAGGAAATGCTTGCTTTTTTTTTTTTTTTTTTTTTTTTTTTACAGAATCACAGATTTAAAAAGTGCTCTTGAGCTTTGATATGTTGAAAAAAACAAACAACTTCTTTTTCATCACTTGAAATGTGTGCAGGAAAAAAGATAATAATGAGTCGTGACAATGTTTGAGAAAATAGTTTGGCTATCAGTTCTATATATCTGGAATATCATTTCTAAGATTCTTAGAAATTATATTCCAAATGTATAAACAGTGTTTATGAAGATATGTCTTTGTTTCTCACTTTTAAACTACATTTTATTCCATGTATTATGCTGTCCAACTTACCCCCAATTTGACGGGGTAAGAT
>CALNVZ010002974.1:10054737-10112305 GCA_940671915.1 Paracentrotus lividus
ATTCCCCCTCAAAAATCCACGATGGTTTTGATAAAATAAATAATGAATATTGAAGAGTCTGTAACACTTAATATGTCGGCTCTTCATCGAAAACATTTTCGGTCTCGGACCATTGATTATATGATACACTTCCACTGTTCTCTGGGGACTAAATGCCCTCTTTTCAAACTAGTCGCTATATTTGCTCTCAAATTTCAGATAACTTTTAAAAAATTGCCTAAAAAACTTTCAGCTCGCGCTCGCATAATATAAGATAACGCAAACTGCACTTGACTTTGTTCATCTTTTATGCATGTATATTAACGTCACAATGGTACGTTTAAAAGACCAACTCCCTCCCCGTTTCATGTTCCCATAAGGCTACAAGTATTTTGTGTCATCACGTCACTATTATTGAGAAAAATTTCAGCTCGCGCTTCGCGCTCGCAGAATATTGCGCTTACTGGAATTCGTCCATATTTATATAGATTCGCGTTTATTGGCATTACGCCATGATGTTCGGCTTCTAATCACCTGTTAAAACTCCCTAGCACTCCATAAATTTCGCGCTTAATTACATCCTTGTAACGCTACAAATACCATTTTCATTTCAGTATTATTGAGAAAAGCCCTAAGAATTCGACGATATAGTAGTACTCATATACATAATAATGTACATGTGTGTATATCTATATACATTACATCATGATGGCCCCTTTAATAAACCAGATAATGCCCATTCCCAGATACGCGTTATTCTACAATATATATCATGTCACTATTATTGAGAAAATTTTCAGTCCGCGCTTTGCGCTCGCATAGTGAATTTGAAAATATGCCAGTAGATACTCACGTGCATGCACGTGTGTATTACCATTAAATCATCATGGTCCCCCTTTTAGCAAACCAGTTAAAGCCCCTTCCTTGTTTCGCGCTCGCATAATGCTATAAATGCCCCATTTTGTGACAATATTATTGGGAAAATTTTCAGCTCGCGCTTCGCGCTCGCATTATACAATACATTTCCCCCCATATTTATATGCATGTGTGTATACAAGCATTACCCCCGCCCAACGATGGACACTGCGATCATATACAATCGTATGTGTCACATTGAGGAAAAGAGGAAATATCGACGATCATCCCCCCCCCCCCGTCCCACAATCGCCAAAACAAATCGACACCGTTGTAGGTACAACTCATAACCACCTCAATTTGCTATTTGATCTGTCACATTTTTATTGAATGAAGAAAAATGTTTCGTATCAATGCTGCATGCAAAAAGTGAATTTATAAAAATATATATATAAAAAAAATAAGAAAAATCAAATAAAAATAAACAGAACAATTGTTAGACGATTAATTTATTCATTTGTCTCCAACGGAAGAAACCATGCAAATTGGTAGAAACACACGCAACTGCTATGTGATAAATATTGGAACCAGACAGCTATGAAAAAAAATTCATAGGCTGCCCGGGCAGGATTCGAACCCATGACCTGTGGATTGCTAGACCACCGTCATAACCGCTAGACCACCGGAGTGCCCGTAGCGATCAAGGTTCATACTATCCCATATACATGAACATCCAACGTAAAGGAATTTTTTTACGCCGTTGGGATGTTAAATAGACAATTAATTAATTTATTAATTTATTCATTTGTCTCCAACGGTAGAAAACATGCAAATTGGTAGAAACACACGCAACTGCTGTGTGATAAATATTGGAACCAGACAGCTATGAACAAAAAATTGTTATTCTTATCCCCTCAATATTAATTCACCTTGCATAGGCAGGTATGATTAAAAGAAAAATCAATGTGTTAAATATAAATCGGGTTAATTGATCATCTGCGCATATTTAAAACTTTGAATACACACATAATCAAAATAGACAGGTTGTCCCCAATTTAAATAATTATAGGTGCCAGGGGCTCAGGCGGTTTGGGATAGGGGAGACCTGGGACAATTGTAACAGTTTTTTCCAAATTTGACCTATCAGCTTTATTAAAGCTAAATACTTGCTTAAAACTAAATAAAATGAAATATGCATATCTTAGCTTGACATATGAATAGGTTTGGGTTAAGTAAAACAAGTCATTTTGAAGCCATTACCATTTCAAAACAAGAGGTCGAGTGTTACAATTGCCCCGTGACCAGGGGCAATTGTAACAGACGTGCGGGGCAATTGTAACACATGAACTTGTAACATTTTGTTTTTCTTTATCAAAGCTATGCACATGACAAATTAAACATCATTAACCACATAAACTAATTATAATGAAACATGACAATGCTTGACTCATTTATATTACATTTTCCACTTGTTATATGCATGAAATGGGGCAAAAGTTATGATATATTTTTTTTTTTAATGATTATTTTTTAGGTTGTTGTGGCTTCACCCTTTAACAGTAGAATTATAGAACCTTCATTAATTCATATTTTGGTTCTTTATCTACTTTGTACCTACACAATATATCTTTTAACTGACAACTGTTGTATAACACTTTATGTTAGGCTTACGCCTTTTGACTTTAACGCATTCTTTCAAAATAAAGTGATACATTTCTGAGAAGAAGTAAAAATGACAGCTTTTTTTTTTCTGTCTTTTTTTGTTGTTGTAAAATCAATCTTCAAAATTTACGCCACCTTTTTTTCTTCTGGCAAAATCAATATGTCTTTGCCCTTTTAACAAAACGTATTGGACATATATTTTCAGGTATCATATTGAAAATATATTTTAATTTTTTATGGGGGATGCCATCCCTCCCTCTCTCTCCTCTGTCTTTCTTTCTTTCTATCTTTCTTTTTTCTACATTCACTCCCTCTTTACTTTTTTACTTTCCTATCTGCCCTCCCCCCCTCTCTCTCTCTCTCTCTCTCTCTCCGCCTCTCCCTTTCTCTTCCTTCCTCTTTCTTCTTTCTCTCTTTTAATATGTGCGTTTTTTAATAAGAAAAAACAAGTCAGGGGGGGGGGGGTCCCTATTCTCTTTCTCATTTTATAGGACCCCATTGTAAATAAGCCTTTTCGGTTTTCATGGGCTATCCTGTCAGTGTTTCTTTTATGTGTTATACCATGAACACTCGACGAATAAAATAAAATAAAATGAAATAAAATCACATGTTCACAGTTATTTATTCCTCATGTTTGAGCTCATAGATAAGGTTACCTTTTGTCCTGGTAAAAAAGAAACTATAATTGATTATACATTCAAAGTTATGAAGTTCTGAAGTTCTCTAGTAAGTGATATAAATTATAAAAAAAAACAAGAATAACAAACTTGAGGCTCTGATTACAATGAAACAAAATGATAAACAAACTAAAGGCACTTTTTTCGGAAAATATCAATATTTCATTGCATTTCTAACAAAACGTATTAGACAGATATGTTCAAAGTTATTGAATTTTCATGTCTGAGATTATAGATATGGTTACCTTTTGTATTGTAAAGCATAATAATCGACAATACATTCAAAGTTATAAAGTTCTGATACTTGAGCTTATCAACGAGGCTTTTCTTTGCTATTTTTCTTTATATCCAAGTCTACTCCTATTTACAATCTTGGCATTAAAAGAACGTAATGGTCACTCTCTTCACATTTTTTACTTTTTTCTTTTCCAGTAAAGTGATATAAATTATTTAAAAAAAAAACAACAACAACAAGAATAAAAACTTGAGGCTCTGGTATCTCACTTTGCGGAGACGTCTCCGCGATAGAATAGAAAATTTTGTTTTCGCGACGGACAGAATGTATTAAAAACGTCTCCAATATCGCGGAGACGTCTCCGAGACGCGCCACAATTTATGAAAAAAATCCGTCTCCGAGATTTAGGAGACGTCTCCGAGACGTCTCGGATACGTCTCTAATATTATTTATACGTCGCGGAGACGAAATTTCTATTCTGTCGCGGAGACGTCTCCGCGAAGTGAAATACCACCCTAATTTTCATGTCTGAGGTTATAGATGTTGTTACCTTTTGTTTTTGTAAAGCATTATAATTGAAAATACATTCAAAGTTCTGAAGTTATGATGCTTGAGCTAAGGGTGCTATCTCACTTCGCGGAGACGTCTCCGCAACAGAATAGAAATCTTGTCTCCGCGACGGATAAATAGTATTAGAGACGTCTCCGAGACGTCTCCTGAATTTCGGAGACGGATTTTTTTTCATAAATTGTCGCGGAGACGTCTCGGAGACGTCTCTAATACTATTTATCCGTCGCGGAGACGAAATTTCTTTTATGTCGCGGAGACGTCTCTGCGAAGTGAGAAAGCACCCTTATCGACGAGGCTATACTCTATGCTGTTTTTCTTTATTTCCAAGTATAATCCTATTTACAATTTTGGCATTAAAGGAACCTAATGTTCACTCTCTTCATATATATTTTGTAGCATAATGCCCCCTGAAAAATTGTGTCCTATCAGCTAGCTCCATGGTTCAGAGGTTTCTGATTATGTTTTAATTATGTTTACAGGAAGCAACAAATTCCGGGACAATTGTAATGTTTTCTATGTAATTTGCAGGGCCACGGAGCCTGGGAGGCTTCGTCAGCGAACGTGTACAAAAACGGAAAAATGACCATACATATGTGATTTTTTTAGTCTGTTCAGCCCCCCCCCCCCCACCCCCCTCCCCTCCCACTTGCCGCTCAGCCCCTCCACTTCCAAAAACGCTCCGCGGCCCCTGATTGGTTATTTAATAGCTTGGTGTTGATTCAGCGGAAATCTGCTTTACCGAGTTCCTACGGGAGTTACTTTAACAAAACAGGGGCAATTGTAACAGCTGTTACAATTGCCCCTGGCAGAGGTGACCATATTTGGAGAGATTTTTTCCATCTTAGCTTCGGTATTCGTCGTTGAAACTTTAGCAAAATATGGCCTAAGAAACATAATTTCTAAATATACAAAAATGACAGCCGTAGCTCATCCACATATTTGTCCAGAAGAAAAAACAATGGGTAATGTGAAAATATTACTTTTATGCTCAAAAAATGGTTTTTCCGCTGTAGAAAGTTCCACGAACCGTTAAATCTGCTAACACTCATACAGCATGTGGAGCGATTAAATGCGCATGTTCTCTACAAATTTTAAGTTTATAGCGTGTTTCTGCTAGGAATGGGAGCCTCTGTTACAATTGCCCCGTGTTACATTTGTCCCCGGTCTCCCCTACATTTTACTCAGATTCGATTCGTGCTTTATTTCAAGAATTGCAAGTTTAATCTGATCAGAGAATTGTATTTTTATGACGAGCGGTACTCAGGCGTCATTGAGCAAGGCATCTATTTTACAGTGATTCTCTCCACCCACGAAGGTATATAAATGGATACCTGGTAGTTCCTGGTGTTCAATTGCTAGTTACTGTGACAGATCGGCAATGTCGGGGGGGGGGGGGGGGGGAGTAATAAAGCATTAACATGATTAAGAACGTCATAATCAATGTGGTACAAGGCGACAATATAATTGTTATGATGAAACCGAGAATGCTGAATTAGGAATTATACATTTTCTCTAATGAAAAAGACTAATCTCAAATAAGACGTCTCGTAGTTATTGTAATATTTTATACAAAGTTCACATCCCAATAAAAGACAATTATGATCTTATCAACATTAACCCTCCTTCATAATTATTTATCTTCAATGCCCTCAATGGTCTTATTTTATATAATGATAATGAAATCTTAAAATTTTTATTTTCAGCGTTTTTCAAGTTTGCGGTTCTAGGACAACCACCCCGTGGAAATTATCCCCGGACAACTACCCCTGCCAAAAATAGTCCCTATAGGCCTACCCCTAACTCTACACTTAACCCTAACCCTATTTCTTTTTTTAGTTGTCCTGGGGTAAATGTTCAGGGGTTTTTCTCCTGATACGCAAGTTTGATAATATATAAAAAAATAAATATAAAAACTGTACTGAAACCTTTTTTGTAATGTTTTCAGCGACCCACCGGGATCACTTCATGTGCCCTTAGCTAACCCAATAGGAATAGGACCCGGACTTGGTCTTAACACGAGACTGCAACGGCACACCCACCCAAGCCATGGTAATGATGTCACTGATGTTGATTTGTTTAACCTTTCTCGACATCTCAACTTGGAATGTTATCAAAGATTAGGACTCTCATTGGGCTACACTTTGGATCAACTGGATGCTTTCAAGACCAAGAACTGTTGTGATATTCCAAGCACTGCACTAGACATGCTGAGGAATCTAAAATCCCATGTCGGTCACATCCGAAAGTCCGAGTTCAAAGAATTTCTCGGTTCACAAGCACAACTCCTAACTTTGGTGCATCTTTTGTAGCTCTCGTTTAAAATAAAAATTGCACAAAACAATATAATTGACCTATGACGGCGAGTCATGATAAAAGTTTTTACCTGACATGCCCGAGATGCTCTTAAAACGGCTATTCCCCGCCGGGGTCCACCATCAAAGGGATGGGGGACTGAAGAGGCCGATTCCGCGACATCTTATATGCGCTGATCTGATTGTGTACATCCACGTGTTTATTACATGGGCAGGCCTAATTATCATAACATTTTAGAAATAGGGGGCAGGGCGCAGCTGGAACTTATGCAATAAATAAATAAATAAATAAAGGGTACAGCCGAAAATTGTCTTCGCCTCTAAATTTGCCTTTGATTATCTTGCCGTTTTTGATAGAAAGAGCCCTAAAAATCATTTTGTTATTCCCATCTCTTTTGGGACGCCCCCCCCCCCCCCCCCCCCCGGATCCGCACCATGCATATATTACTGTTTTTGCGAGGATTAACCATTGATGTTTAATCTCTGTCTAGTATTTTGGCAATTTCTCTTATACAGGTCCCTCTATTTTATATATATGTTTTTTCCTTAAATTTTCATGATTACATAGCCTTTTCCAAAGACTTATTAAGTTTCTTTTACTTTCTCATGTCAACGTTGTTGATCGATAACTTGATACAGGGTTTTTATCTACTTCATTTCCTTTCTTATTATTATCCATTATTAGTACAGTATAATTATACTTCTTAAAAAAATTAAAATCATTGCACATCATCATTACATAATCACTACACCTGGAAATGTTATACACAATCTTATATTTTTATCATTATACGAAGTCATTAATGAAACATTTTTTTAAAAGAACTATATTCCTTGATATCTAACCCTACATGTAAATGTTCTTCGGACTATTTTGTAATTAATTTTGACACTTTGTGCTAGTAGTTCTGCTCGATATATGGCTGATGTACAAAAACAGAATTTATATATGTTTGAAAGAGTTTTCTTGAAGGTTATTTCATAAAATACTTATTAATCATTAAAAAAATAATCAGATATCCACATTTCATACTTTTCTTATTTACAGCACCGTAGCATCATTTTGTTTACTATAATCATGAGTATCTCATATTGAAGGAAAATGCGCTTTATTTTGGAGAGTGTTGCAGTTCGGGATGTGTTTGCAAGTCATAATAATAATGATAATAATATATTTGCTTAAATATGTATATTCTTGGGTACTGTGTTTCATAAAATTGTCATGTTCAATGCATTTTTTTTTGGCGGTGATAGATAAACTCATCTGTGTGACAGAATAATAATATATAAAGGCTGAGCAATATAATAATCAACAAGATAAACATTCACAGTCTATTTATTCAACAGCATGCATGCATGGGTAACGATCTGAATAATTTTATGTAGGCCTAATAACCATGCTAACTGAGAGTATATGAGTTGATTAGAGATTAGGTCTACGATTCTTTGGCTGATATGATTCATAATGATGATGGTAATGATGATGATGATGGTGGTGATGATGATGGTAATGATGATGATGATGATGATGATGAAGGTGATGATGATGATGGTGATGGTTATGATGATGATGATGATGATGATGATGATGATGATCAGGCGATTACAATGATGATAATGAGGACAGCAATGATGATGATGATGATGATGATGGTGTTGGTGATGATAATGATGATATTCCTGATGGTGACGATGAGTATGATGATGATTTAGGTGATAATAATGTTGATGTTGATCACAATTATATGGTGCATTTTAATGGTAATGAAGAACGCTCGATCATAACATGGAGTTAGTAACTCCATGATCATATATGTTGCTGGTAATAGAGTGATGAGGGTGCAACGGTGATTATGATAATGGTACTGACAAACATTTAGTGCTGAAGATGGTGTTGGAATTATGAGTAGTGATGGTGCCTTAATTTGGTATGGGGATGATGATGATGATGATAATGATCGATGACGATGATCAAGAGAGTGGGGATGGTGATACAGGTGATGATCGCTGATGATGATGATTATGATGGTGATGAGGATGGTGGGGATGATAATGGTGATGATGGTGATGATTATGATAATGGTGATGATGATATGTGATCGATGATAATGGTGATGGTGATGACGATGAACAAGATAGTGTGGATGATGATGATAATGATGATGAGGATCATCATGATAGTGAGGATGACGATAAAGGTGATGATCGCTGATGATTGATGATGACGATAATGGTGATGATGATGATAATTAATGATTATGATGGTGATGATGATCATGATCGACAGTGGGAATGATGATTATGATGACGATAATGATGATGATGACGATGATGATGATTATAATGATGGGGAGCAACTGCAGAATACCCCTCCACTTTGATGTAGGTCCGTAGGTTGTCCTACGAACCTACGGACGTTGAATTGAAATGTTTTTAAATGGATTTCCGTGTACTACTTCTCTCTACTAAACGCACGTATAAACATAATTATCTACTCCAATGAAGTATTGTGTAAGATCATAACGCGAGAGGGCTCAATTGATATGGGATCGGAAGCTGCTAAGATCGCCAATTTTTTTGACAAACAAGTTGAACAAAGAACAGTGTATCTATACTAACTTATGTTCCTCTCTATGTCATCCCCGTCAGTATCATGTTAACATATAACATTATATTGTCAGCTCTCCCTTTGGGTGTATGTCCCACGAACCCTCTTTTTAACTTTTATATTGTTATATATATATATATATCTCTCTCTCTCTGTGGGTATATGTCCTACGATCCTACTATCCTACGAACCCTTTTGTTAACCTTTATATGTGTATATTAATTGTCATCTCTACCTGTGGGTATAGGTCCTACGATCCTACTATCCTACGAACCCTCTATTTAACCTTTATATTGTCATCTCTCCCTTTAGGTATATGTCCTACGATCCTACTATCCTACTAACCCTCTTTTTAACCTTTATATTGTCTTCTCTCCCAGTGGATATAGGTCCTACGATCCTACTATCCTACGAACCCTTTTGTTAACCTTTATATGTGTATATTGTCATCTCTCCCTGTGGGTATAGGTCCTACGATCCTACTATCCTACGAACCCTTTTGTTAACCTTTATATGTGTATATTGTCATCTCTCCCTGTGGGTATAGGTCCTACAATCCTACTATCCTACGAACCCTGTGTATATTGTCACCTCTCCCTGTGGGTATAATTATGTCCTACGATCCTACTATCCTACGAACCCTCTGTTTAACCTTTATAATGTCACCTCTCCCTTTGGGTATATGTCCTACGATCCTACGAACCTACGAACCCTAAGTGTTAACCTTTATAGCCATTAGGTTAACCTCTTTATTGGGTATTACGTTCTACTATTATATATATTTATATATGTTATCCGAATCCATAGAGAATGCAAAATCATTGATATCCATTTTACTATATAAACATCAGTATCCCGTATCTTTTGTTTTTATCCAATTGCATAAAGACCGAACATCCTTATCCCGTGTATATTTTGTTTTATCTAAATCCATAAAGAACGAATATTCGTTAATCTCTCTTTAACTATAAACATCAGTATCCCGTATATTTCTTGCTTTTTCCGAATCCATAAAGAACGAATAATCATTGGTCTCTCTTTAACTATACAAACATCAGTATCCCGGATATTTCTTGTTTTATCCGAATCCATAAAGAACGAATAATCATTGATCTCTCTTTAGCTATATAAACATCAGTATCCCGTATATTTCTTGCTTTATCCAAATCCATAAAGAACGAAAAATCATTGATCTCTCTTTAACTATACAAACATGAGTATCCCGTATATTTCTTGTTTTATCCGAATCCATAAAGAACGAATAATCATTGATCTCTCTTTAGCTATATACAAATAAGTATCCCGTATATTTCTTGCTTTTTCCGAATGCATAAAGAACGAATAATCATTGATCACTCTTTAGCTACATAAACATCAGTATCCTGTATATTTCGTGCTTAACACAAATCCATAAAGAGCGAAAAAAATCATTAATCTATTTTTAACTATATAAACATGAGTATCCCGTATATTACTTGTTTTATCTGAATCCATAAAGAACGAATAATCATTGATCTCTCTTTAGCTATATAAACATCAGTATCCCGTATATTTCATGCTTTATACATAAAAAAACGGATAATCATTGATCTCTCTTTAGCTATTTAAACATCTTTATCCCGTATATTTCTTGCTTTTTCCGAATCCATAAAGAACGGATAATCATTGATCTCTCTTTAGCTATATAAACATCAGTATCCCGTATATTTCTTGCTTTATCCAAATCCATAAAGAACGAAAATCATTGATCTCTCTTTAATTATATCTACATGAGTATCCCGAAATATTTCTTGTTTTATCCGAATCCATAAAAAATGAAAAATCATTGATCTCTCTGGAACTATATAAACATGAGTATTCCGTATATTTCTTGCTTTATACAAATCCATAAAGAACAAAAAATCATTAATCTCTTTTTAACTATTTCTTGTTTTATCTGAATTCATAAAGAACGAATAATCATTGATATCCATTTTACTATATAAACATAATTATCCCGTATCTTTTGTTTTTATCCAATTGCATAAAGACCGAACATCTTTAACCCGTGTATTCTTGTTTTATCCAAATCCATAAAGAACTAATATTCGTTAATCTTAACTGTAAACATCCAGGCGCGGATCCAGGATTTTCCAGAGGGGGGGCCCAACTTTGAAAAAAAAAAAATCTTGCGAGCGGAGCGAGCCAAACGAGCGCGAAGCGCGAGTTTTAAAACATTCCCCGAAATAAGGCCTATACTGACCTAAAACGAGGAATTTAACAATTTCATTTTTTACTCCTATGAAAACATGAAAACAAATAAATAATATATACTAGCAAAAAAAAGAAAAAAAATTGATGATTTTAAGAATGTGTTTCATTAATGAAAAAAAAAACAAAGCGAGCGCGAAGCGCGAGCCGAAATTTTTTAGCTACTATTTGAGTAATTGTGCATTATAGACCAAATTAGTATCCACGACGCGCGAAGCGTGAGATGAAAACTTTGAGGTAAAAATTTGAATTAATTGTGCATTTATACCCTACTGAATTGGTATCTGCGAGCGAGCGAAGCGCGAGCCGAAAATTTGAGTTCAAATTTAGAGTTATTGTGGTATCTATATGGTTAGTATCCGCGAGGGAAGCGCGAGCTGAAATTTTGAGGTAAAAATTGGAGTTATTGTGCATTATGATTTTAGTATCAGCGAGCCGGAAGCGCGAGCTGAAATTTTGGGTTTTAAAAGATACATGGAATAAATAAAAGCTGGCATTTCTAGCTAACAAATTGTAGATAATTGTGAATCATAGACCCTATTTAGTATCGCGCGAGCGTGAAGCACGAGCTGAAAATTGAGTTAATTGTGCATTATATATCCTACTTGAATTGGTATCTGCGAGCGCGAAGCGCGAGCCGAAAAATTGTTAGCTAAAAATGGGATTTATGTGTGCATTATGGTTTAGTATCCCGAGCGCGAAGCGCAAGCCGAAAATAAGGTTTTTAAGAGATACTATGGAATAAATTAAGGGGCATTTCTAGCATAAAAAAATTGTAGATAATTTGTGTCATAGACCCTATTTATATCGCGAGCGCGAAGCGCGAGCTAAAAAGTTTGAGTTAATTGTGCATTATATACCCTACTGAATCGGTATCTTCGAGCCGAAAATTTGATTCAAAAATTGTGCTTTATGAATTAGTAACCACGAGCGCGAAGCGCGAGCCGAAAATTTGGGGTTTTAAAAGATATATAAAATAAATAAAGGCGCACTTTCTTGTATAAAAAATGGGTAGATAGTTTGTGCATTATATACCCTTTCTGAAATGGAATCTGCGAGCGCGAAGCGCGAGTCGAAATTTGAGGTTTTTAAAGTTATATGGATAAATAAAGGGCATTTTCTTGTACTAGAAAATGGTAGAATATTGTGTATTATAGACCTATTTAGTTTCCGCGAGCGCGAAGCGCGAGCTGAAATTTTTAAAGTAAAAGTTGGAGTTATTATTTGTGCATAATGATTTGTATCAGCGAGCGCGAAGCGCGAGCCGAAAATTTGGGGTTTCAAAAAATTGAAGGTAAAATTGGAGTTATTATTTGTGCATTATGATTCGGTATCAGCGCAGCCGAGCGCGAAGCGCGAGCCGGAAAATTTGGGGTTTCAAAAAAATTTAAGGTAAAAATTGGAGTTATTATTGTGCATTATGATTCGGTATCAGCGAGCGCGAAGCGCGAGCCGAAAATTTGGGGTTTCAAAAAAATATTTTGATAAATAAAGGGGCACTTATAGTATATCCTGAGGCCGACTATTTTTCCGAGGAGGCCGAGGGCCCAGGAGGCCGAGGGTCCAGGAGGCTTCTTTTCTTGTGAAATTTTGAAACTTTAGTTTTAAAATTTTCCTTATTTTTACTTTTTTTTACTAATGTATTTTCTTTTTCTCTTTAATAAAAGTGCGTTTGAGCAATTATTGCAAAATACAATATGAGAAAATCGGCCTCGGTGGCCCTCCCAACATATTAAAGCCTTAGTAATGGTCGTTTAGAACCAAATAAAGCCTATTTCGTGCTTCTTATTGAATAAAGTTGGCGAAAATTGTACAATTCGTCGGGCCTTATTCCTTCTCTTTCTTTCTTTTCTTTTTTTTTTCTTTCCCCTTTTCTTCTTTCTCCCTTTTCTCCCTCCTTTTTTTTTTTTTTTTTTTTTTGGGGGGGGGGCCCGGGCCCGTCGGGCCCCCCCTGGATCCGCGCCTGACATCAGTATCCCGTATATTTCTTGCTTTTTCCGAATCCATAAAGAACGGATAATCATTGATCTCTCTTTAGCTATATAAACATCAGTATCCCGTATATTTCTTGCTTTTACCGAAATCCATAAAGAACGAATAATCATTGATCTCTCATTAGTATATAAACACAGTATTCCCGTATATTTCTTGCTTAACACAATCCATAAAGAACGAAAATCATTGATCTTCTTGAACTATATAAACATAGTATCCCGTATATTTCTTGCTTTTTTCCGAATCCATAAATAACGAATAATCATTGATCTCTCTTTAGCTATATAAACATCAGTATCCTGTATATTTCTTGATTAAAGGGGAAGTTCACCCTGGAATTTTATTGGTCTTAAAAAATGCAGAAAAATAAAAGAAAAATATGAGTGAAGGTTTGGGGAAAATCGACCAAAATATGATGAAGTTATGAATATTAAAAGTTTTGATTCTGTGACGTCACATGCGAGCAGATCTCCTATGTGTTATGTAGTGTAAATTCCATAAAATGTCATTTTTTTCAGAAGAAAATAATTTTGTCACCTGTGCGGTCGATATACCATCAAACATGTGTTCATATACATGACTATATCAAATCGACCCATTCCTTTATCAAGAACCATGAAAAAAGACAAATTTATGGAATTTACATACACAACCAATGGGAGAGCTGCTCGCACGTGACGTCACAGAATCAAAACTTTACATATTCATAACTTCGCAAATTTTTGGTCGATTTTCTTCAAACTTTCACTACTATTTTTCTATTATTTTTCTTCATTTTTTAAGACCAATAAAATTCCAGGGTGAACTTCCCCTTTAACACAAATCCATAAAGAACGAAAAATCATTAATCTCTTTTTAACTATATAAACATGAGTATCCCGTATTGTTTTATCTGAATCCATATAGAACGAATAATCATTTATCTCTCTTTAATTATATAAACATCAGTATCCTGTATATTTCTTGCTTTATACAAATCCATAAAGAACGAAAAAATAATCATTAATCTCTTTTTAACTATATAAACATGAGTATCCCGTATTTCTTGTTTTATCTGAATCCATAAAGAACGAATAATCATTGATCTCTCTTTAGCTATTATAAACATCAGTATCCCGTATATTTCTTGCTTTATACAAATCCATAAAGAACGGATAATCATTGATCTCTCTTTAGCTATTTAAACATCAGAATCCCGTATATTTCTTGCTTTTTCCGAATCCATAAAGAACGGATAATCATTGATCTCTCTTTAGCTATATAAACATGAGTATCCCGTATATTTCTTGCTTTATCCAAATCCATAAAGAACGAAAATCATTGATCTCTCTTGAACTATATCAACATGAGTATCCCGAAATATTTCTTGTTTTATCCGAATCCATAAAGAACAAAAAATCATTAATCTCTTTTTAACTATATAAACATGAGTATCCCGTATTTCTTGTTTTATCTGAATCCATAAAGAACGAATAATCATTGATATCCATTTTACTATATGAACATAATTATCCCGTATCTTTTGTTTTTATCCAATTGCATAAAGACCGAACATCTTTAACCCGTGTATTTCTTGTTTTATCCAAATCCATAAAGAACTAATATTCGTTAATCTTAACTGTAAACATCAGTATCCCGTATATTTCTTGCTTTTTTCTGAATCCATAAAGAACGGATAATCATTGATCTCTCTTTAGCTATATAAACATCAGTATCCCGTATATTTCTTGCTTTTTCCGAATCCATAAAGAACGGATAATCATTGATCTCTCATTAGCTATATAAACATCAGTATCCCGTATATTTCTTGCTTTTTCGGAATCCATAGAGAACGAATAATCATTGACATCTCTTTAGCTATATAAACATCAGTATCCTGTATATTTCTTGCTTAACACAAATCCATAAAGAACGAAAAATCATTGATCTCTCTTGAACTATATAAACATGAGTATCCCGTATATTTCTTGCTTTTTCCGAATCCATAAAGAACGAATAATCATTGATCTCTCATTAGCTATATAAACACCAGTATCCCGTATATTTCTTGTTTTTTTCCGAATCCATAAATAACGAATAATCATTGATCTCTCTTTAGCTATATAAACATCAGTATCCTGTATATTTCTTGATTAACACAAATCCATAAAGAACGAAAAATCATTAATCTCTTTTTAACTATATAAACATGAGTATCCCGCATTGTTTTATCTGAATCCATAAAGAACGAATAATCATTGATCTCTCTTTAATTATATAAACATCAGTATCCCGTATATTTCTTGCTTCATACAAATCCATAAAGAACGAAAAAATTAATCATTAATCTCTTTTTAACTATATTATATAAACATGAGTATCCCGTATTGTTTTATCTGAATCCATAAAGAACTAATATTCGTTAATCTTAACAGTAAACATCAGTATCCCGTATATTTCTTGCTTTTTTCAGAATCCATAAAGAACGGATAATCATTGATCTCTCTTTAGCTATATAAACATCAGTATCCCGTATATTTCTTGCTTTTTCCGAATCCATAAAGAACGAATAATCATTGATCTCTCATTAGCTATATAAACATCAGTATCCCGTATATTTCTTGCTTTTTCCGAATCCATAGAGAACGAATAATCCTTGACATCTCTTTAGCTATATAAACATCAGTATCCTGTATATTTCTTGCTTAACACAAATCCATAAAGAACGAAAAATCATTGATCTCTCTTGAACTATATCAACATGAGTATCCCGTATATTTCTTGCTTTTTACGAATCCATAAAGAACGAATAATCATTGATCTCTCATAAGCTATATAAACATCAGTATCCCGTATATTTCTTGCTTTTTTCCGAATCCATAAATAACGAATAATCATTGATCTCTCTTTAGCTATATAAACATCAGTATCCTGTATATATTTCTTGATTAACACAAATCCATAAAGAACGAAAAATCATTAATCTCTTTTTAACTATATAAACATGAGTATCCCGTATTGTTTTATCCAAATCCATAAAGAACGAATAATCATTTATCTCTCTTTAATTATATAAACATCAGTATCCCGTATATTTCTTGCTTTATACAAATCCATAAAGAACGAAAAAATAATCATTAATCTCTTTTTAACTATATAAACATGAGTATCCCGTATGGTTTTATCTGAATCCATAAAGAACGAATAATCATTGATCTCTCTTTAGCTATATAAACATCAGTATCCCGTATATTTCTTGCTTTATACAAATCCATAAAGAACGAAAAATCATTAATCTCTTTTTAACTATATAAACATGAGTATCCCGTATTGTTTTATCTGAATCCATAAAGAACGAATAATCATTGATCTCTCTTGAACTATATAAACATGAGTATTCCGTATTTAGTAACATATACTATATAAACATAATTATCCCGCATCTTTTGTTTTTATCCAATTGCATAAAGACCGAACATCTTTATCCCGTATATTTCTTGCTTTTTTCCGAATCCATAAAGAACGGATAATCATTGATCTCTCTTTAGCTATATAAACATCAGTATCCCGTATATTTCTTGCTTTATACAAATCCATAAAGAATGAAAAATCATTAATCTCTTTTTAACTATATACACATGAGTATCTCGTATTGTTTTATCTGAATCCATAAAGAACGAATAATCATTGATCTCTCTTTAGCTATATAAACATCAGTATCCCGTATATTTCTTGCTTTATACAAATCCATAAAGAATGAAAAATCATTAATCTGTTTTTAACTATATAAGCATGAGTATCCCGTATATTTCTTGTTTTATCAGAATCCATAAAAAATGAAAAATCATTGATCTCTCTTGAACTATATAAACATGAGTATTCCGTATATTTCTTGCTTTATACAAATCCATAAAGAACAAAAAATTATTAATCTCTTTTTAACTATATAAACATGAGTATCCCGTATTTCTTGTTTTATCTGAATCCATAAAGAACGAATAATCATTGATATCCATTTTACTATATAAACATAATTATCCCGTATCTTTTGTTTTTATCCAATTGCATAAAGACCGAACATCTTTAACCCGTGTATTTCTTGTTTTATCCAAATCCATAAAGAACTAATATTCGTTAATCTTAACTGTAAACATCAGTATCCCGTATAATTCTTGCTTTTTTCCGAATCAATAAAGAACGGATAATCATTGATCTCTCTTTAGCTATGTAAACATCAGTATCCCGTATATTTCTTGCTTTATCCAAATCCATAAAGAACGAAAAATCATTGATCTCTCTTTAACTATATCAACATGAGTATCCCGTATATTTCTTGCTTTTTCCGAATCCATAAAGAACGAATAATCATTGATCTCTCATTAGCTATATAAACATCAGTATCCCGTATATTTCTTGTTTGATCCAAATCCATAAAGAACGAACAATCATCGATCTCTCTTTAACAATATAAACATCAATATCCCGTATATTTCATGTTTTATCCGAATACATAAAGAACGAATAATCGTTAATCTCTCTTTAATTAAATAAATTAATTCTTTAACTATGAAAACCTTAGTATCCCGTATATTTCTTGTTTTATCCGAATCCATGTAAATAACTATTTAAACATCAGTATCCCGTATATTCTTGTTTTATCCGAATCCATAAAAAACGATTAATCATTGGTCTCTCTTTAACTATAAAAACATCAATATCCCGTAGATCTATATTTATTGTTTTATCCGAATCCATAAAGAACGAACAATCATTGATCTCTCTTTGACTATATGTAAACATCAATATCCCGATATTTCTTGTTTTATCCGAATCCATAAAGAAGGAACAATCATTGATCTCTCTTTAACTATATAAACATCATTATATCCCGTATATTTCTTGTTTGATCCGAATCCATAAAGAACGAACAATCATCGATCTCTCTTTAACAATATAAACATCAATATCCCGTATATTTCTTGTTTTATCCGAAACCATAAATAACGAATAATCATCGATCTCTCTCTTTAGCTATATAAACATCAGTATCCCGTATATTTCTTGCTTTATACAAATCCATAAAGAATGAAAAATCATTAATCTATTTTTAACTATATAAGCATGAGTATCCCGTATATTTCTTGTTTTATCCGAATCCATAAAAAATGAAAAATCATTGATCTCTCTTGAACTATATAAACATGAGTATTCCGTATATTTCTTGCTTTATACAAATCCATAAAGAACAAAAAATTATTAATCTCTTTTTAACTATATAAACATGAGTATCCCGTATTTCTTGTTTTATCTGAATCCATAAAGAACGAATAATCATTGATATCCATTTTACTATATAAACATAATTATCCCGTATCTTTTGTTTTTATCCAATTGTATAAAGACCGAACATCTTTAACCCGTGTATTTCTTGTTTTATCCTAATCCATAAAGAACTAATATTCGTTAATCTTAACTGTAAACATCAGTATCCCGTATAATTCTTGCTTTTTTCCGAATCCATAAAGAACGGATAATCATTGATCTCTCTTTAGCTATGTAAACATCAGTATCCCGTATATTTCTTGCTTTATCCAAATCCATAAAGAACGACGAAAATCATTGATCCTCTTTAATATTCAAACATGAGTATCCCGTATATTTCTTGCTTTTTCCGAATCCATAAAGAACGAATAATCATTGATCTCTCATTAGCTATATAAACATCAGTATCCGTATATTTCTTGTTTGATCCAAATCCATAAAGAACGAACAATCATCGATCTCTCTTTAACAATATAAACATCAAATATCCCGTATATTTCATGTTTTTATCCGAATACATAAAGAACGAATAATCGTTAATCTCTCTTTAATTAAATAAATTAATTCTTTAACTATGAAAACCTTAGTATCCCGTATATTTCTTGTTTTATCCGAATCCATGTAAATAACTATTTAAACATCAGTATCCGTATATCTTGTTTTATCCGAATCCATAAAACGATTAATCATTGGTCTCTCTTAACTATAAAAACATCAATATCCCGTAATCTATATTATGTTTGTATCCGAATCCATAAAGAACGAAACAATTCATTGACTCTCTTTGACTATATGTAAACATCAATATCCCATATTTCTGTTTTATCCGAATCCATAAGAAGGAACAATCATTGATCTCTCTTTAACTATATAACATCAGTAATCCCGTATATTTCTTGTTTGATCCAATCCATAAAGAACGAACAATCATCGATCTCTCTTTAACAATATAAACATCAATATCCCGTATGTTTTCTTGTTTTATCCGAAACCATAAATAACGAATAATCCATCGATTCTCCTCTTTAGCTTATATAACATCAGTATCTCGTATATTTATTGTTTATAATGCAAAATGCCATAAAGAACGTATTTTTCATAATTATATCCGACAGCAAATAAATAAAGTTATCCGTATTACCTTAATCACTAATTCAGAACATTTTATTCATAATTGATTTTTTTTCAATCTTTATCTGTATCAACATTATTATAACGTTTATTTCAAGTTTATTAAAATCATTTATTAAAAAATATTAAAGAACTCCCAAATTGTCGTGGCTGCTTCAAGAGACAACACATTCTTACTAAAATGGTATGAATTTTAAAATTGTTGTACATACATGTACAAACTTTATGCAAGCATCTGTAGATGCTTGCCTTTATGCTTCATATCAACAACCGAGTATTCCTAGAAAAAAAAAAAGAGTATAAGAGATGAAAGAAAACAAAAATATAAGAAGAAAGAGAGGAAGGATTGAAAGAAAAAAAAAGAAAGAAAAAGGAGTATAAAATGAAAAAAGGTATAAAAAAGAAAAGACGAAGAAAAAATAGAGGAAAAAGAAGATGAAGAAAGAACTATAAGCCTAGCGTATGAGTTTGGTTTTTTTTTTTAGTAGAAAAAGATAAAAGAAGGAAAAAAAAAGTAAGAAGAAAAGGAAGAGAAGAAGAAGAAGAAGAGAGTAGAGAAGAAACAAATTGGCCTACGGTTTGAGGTTGTGTATATATTTTTTTTTATTAGAAGAAGAAAAAAAATGAAGGAGAAAAAAGAGATGAAGAAGGAGAAGAAAGAAGAAGAAGAAAGGAGACAGAGAAAAAGAAGAAGGAGAAGAAAGAAGACGAACAAAAAGAAGAAATAGGGTATGCGTGTGTGTTTTTTTTTTTTTTTTTTTTTTTTTTCTGTTTTTGCCAAACTTAGGACACCATAGATTGGCAACCATTCTCTTCTTCTTCTTTCGTTAGGTTAATGGCAATCAGTCATATTATGACTATTACGCCATGCAAATTTGACATTCTCTCATATATAATAATAGAAGTCTATATATATATTTTTTTTTCCTTATTTTTATTAATATCTATTGAAAAATATTCCAGTGTCATCTGCATAAATGCAAACCCGAAAAAATTAATTAAACAGATAATAATTATTTTCTGCTTCCTGCTGATTGACAATGTCAATGGAGAGAGAGAAAAAAAGTCTGATAAATAACCTCTATCTTTCAGCTCAGTTCCACCAGCACTTGCCTGACCTTTCTCGATGCAATCTTACCGGGTCAGCACGGTACGTTGCGCCGATTTTTCGAACAATGCCTAGGTCACTCATGCATAATCAGGGGCGATGGTGGTACCTGTACCTATCGATTGGGTTGCGATTTATCATTTTATATTCTTTTAACATCTAAAAAATAATAAATACGAAAACACTTGTGGGCTTGTTAGTTTCATGTGCATCTTTCAATAAATTCCGTTCATAAAAAGGGGTGTATCCACACATTATATATCTTTTGAAGTCCTTCAAAAGGCTTTCAAAAAGATAAATATACACGAAGATATATTGAAATTTATTGATACCAAAATACAACATATACATTACAGTAATTCAGTGGAATTTACTCTTACTGAAACGTTTCGTTCTAGAAACGAAACGCAAAAAGGCCTTTGTATTCCTGGGTCTCTTTTGCTTAATACTCCATTATTTTCTCTGATTGAGATTCGTTTATTTCTACGAGTAACATCGCTCTTTCAATTATGTATTTAGGGCAATGTATAAGATAATGCCTGACTGTTTCTATTTCAGGGCACAAATACAGTACCTGTAGGGTGAATACCCAATCGAAAAAGGTCTTGGTTAGACACTAACTCCGAGAACGAAGACGATGGAGAATAGTTTCCTGTCTTCCCAGGTTACATTGATATGTTGATGACACGAAGGCTGGAGCTCCTTCAGTGCCGAGTTTGATTGGTTCCATCTTGTTTGCCAAATCATTTTTGAATTGAGTAATAACTTGCATGATTTCTGACAATGATATTTGATTGTGGATTTGTATTTTGTTCGATAATGCCGATTTAGCACATGAGTCTACTATTTCATTCCCAGCTATCCCACAGTGTCCTGGGATCCATCTAGGTATGTCGATCCCTTAATATTTGAGGTTAGTAGTAATGGTGAGGATTTCTAAAAATAGTGTCTTGGTTTTGTTTCTTTAAAGCTAAAAGTGCATTAAAGAGTCACTGAATATGACAATGCCTGTAATTACATTTAAATTTTCTATCCATTGCAATGCTAGCAGAATTGCAATTAGTTCTGCCTTATAGGAAGAGAAAATCGACAATCTTTTTCCCTTGATGATATGCAAAAAAGGGTACATAGAAAGCAGAATGAACTGATTCCCTTTTCCGGTAATTTAGATCCACTTGTGTATATATGAAATTGGTTTGACCACTTTGTGTGTATCAATTCTAAACTCGATTGTTGTTGTTGTATTGGTGATCTGATTTCTTTAATTTTCGGTTAATTCTGTAGATATAGTTGGAGGACAAAAGCAACCACGGTGGAAAAACTGGAGGAAATATCTTCTCCAAAATATTTCTTTTCCTATCTTGCTTTGGAGTCTGTATCCAAAAGGTTTTACTCACGTTCTTACCTTTAAGGTAATCGAACTGCCAGCATGGTTTAATATGTTTCTCCAGTGGATGGTTGACATGTCTTTTATGTTTGTCTATACTTGCTCGAAAGTCTCTGCTTCTTAAATCTAATGGGGGTTCACCCATTTCCACCTGCAGAGAAGCTAGTGATGTCAAAGGCAGACCACCAGCGCAAATCCGTAGTGCCTGATATGCAACTGAATCAAGCTTCTTTTTTGTAGTGTCTGCTGCACTATTGTATGCTTGCATCCGTATCAAATATAGATCTTATAATTGCTCTATAGACAATAAACAATGATTTTGAAGAACTACCCCAATTTGGCCTGTTAGGGCTCGCAAAATATTAAATTTTCGTTTGCTTCTTGTAACTATATTTTCTATGTGTATTGCCAAGTCAGTTTACTATCGAAAATCATTCCTAAGAAACGGTGGTTATTTTTGTATGTCAATACATTTCCTTCCAACTTGATACCGGCAGGGATTAATTGTGCTTTTAGTGAATATGGCACAGTCTTCTCATTGGATAGTGTAAATCCCACTCTTTAAACCAAGAAGATATAATACATCTATATATTTTTGCAGTTTCATCACAACAGTGTGTATATTCTTACCTGCAATCTAATTGCACAGTCGTCAGCGTACATAGATATTGTCACTTCTGGTCTGTTGGGATATCTCTCATCATTATATTATATAGCAGGGGCTCAGGACCCCCTGGGAAGCCCATTTTGGCAGTTTGTACGTTTTGGATTTAACATTTTCAATTCTTACTGAAAAGTACGTTCTGTTAAATAATTGTGCAGTATTTTTAACATATTTCCGTTTATACCACACTGTTCTTATTTATATAACAAACCTTCAATCCAAAGGCTATCTAAGCCTTTTCGACTCCAAGAAAAACTGCGACCATGTGCTCACAACAATTTATAGTTTTCTGGAATATCATTTTCCAGTAGGACAATGTCTGTCCGTGGTACTACGTCCTTTCCTAAACCCACTAAGGAGTTTGGTAATAAACTATTCTTCTCAATATACCATTCTAGTCTTCCTTTAATCATACGCTCAAAAGCTTTCGCAAGCATTGAGTAAGTGATATTGGTCGATAGGAGGAGACGTTTTTTGGAGTCCTTACCATATTTTAGGATTGGCACTAATATGGAATGTTTTAAAGGATGGGGGTGTCTGCTGTTCCCAAATGTTAATTAATTATATTTAACATAATATGCTTTGTAGAATTTGGCAAGTTTTCATAGACCTTGTATGGAATGTTATCACTGCCAGGAGTAGTCCACTTAGTCGATTTTACAGCATTTATAAGTTCGTTGAATGAGAAAGGTTCATTAATTCATGTTCTTTTTGATAAACAGAACATCCACTACGTGGTGGCAATTCAACTAGTTTTTTCTCTTTCCCCCATCTTTCTGTCCTAAGTTTGAAAAAAAATCCCCAAATCTCTACTCTTTTTTGTAAAGATATAATTTCTTTCCCATTTGGACTAATATAGGCATTTTCTGTGACTTATTTACAGGTATTCCATTTAGACGTTTTATACATGTCCAAATTTTTGTCGTGGGCATGCATCTGTCCAACCTTTTACAAAACTGCCAATATTCTGTTCTGTTTTCCTAAGAAAACGCTGGCTTCAGCCTTTTTCTTCTTAAATTGTTCTATTTTGTCAGAAGTAATTTTCTTTGAAAGACAATTACTGAGTCTATTCTTTCTCTTTATTTTTCTGTACACCTTGGTCCACCAAGGGACCGGGTTACGTCCGTTTTTCCTCTTTCTTGGTAAAGTTTCAGTAATACATTCTTTTAAATATTCATGTAAAAGATCGTAGGATTTCCTAACATCCTCTGTATAAATAAATGATCTTTCATGATAAACTTCACATCTATTTGCCAATTTCGTTCCAATTTTATTCTTGAAAGAAAAAGCTCTATGTGATATATCATCATTATTCTGATTTCCATCTTGATTTCCTTCTTTGCTAATGCTATTTGAATACTCAAAGGGAAATGATCACTTCCCAAGGAATTATCCATCATCCACGTCGTCCTATTAGCTAGACATGGTGAGGTCATAGTTAGATCTAAACAAGACAACTTTCCCGTCCTTGGATCTAATCTAGTTCCTTTTCTCGCCGCGCCGAAATAGTAAAAAAGCTTATTTTTACCTGATTTACACTGCAAATAAAGAATTTCACTCTAACACAGTATAGAGGTTCGTAGGATCGTAGGATCGTAGGACCATTGGGTAAGTGAAGATAATGAGAAATTGTGTGAATTAATTAATTACATTTTTTAACAAAACCAACGGCGAGTACGTAGGACTTTTGCAAACACTTCAAATTAATGAATTCATGGGACTACAGTTAAGAAGTTCGTAGGATAGTAGGACGGCCTACGGACATACATCAAAGTGGAGGGGTATTCTGCAGTTTAGCCAATGATGGTGATGATGATGATAAAGGGGGAGGATGATGGTCGTATAATTTAAACATAGGCCTACAAAACAGTATAATTATGATTTACTAGTAGACCTCTACTAGTAATAACAAAACTTTGGCAAAATAAACAGCAAATTACTTCCGGGTACTACGATTAAAGTAACGTGTACTTCCGGCGGCGACGTCAACAAAACACGGTGGCAATTACAGCGTCCAGAGATTCCGAAAATGGAGAAATTATACCATGAAACAAATAAGTAAGTACTTATATGAAGTAAATAACTAAGCATTATGAAATTTTTGTAAAAATCCCTCATACTCATAGTAATACCAAGAGAAATGTGACGTTTCGTATCCGATTTAAACATCTGGAATTATAACAGGTCCCACATGCATATTTTTGTGTTAGTTTACCGGAATGCACCACATCGAAATGCCTACAAGTTCGCACATACAGCTGCAAACCCACATTAGTCAGTACTGTAAAATGGCTGTCTGTCGCCCTCTTGGTTGATGAGGAAACTTCTCAATAATAATTAGCGAAACCAGCTTTAAACCTACCTCAAAATAAATTAAGATAATCTATAGTCTCATTGCAATATAATTCTTCCATTAGATTTTTAAAATTTTGTTTAGTAGAATTTTTAGACCCTTTTTGCCATTTTGGATATGCCACCTTGACTTGGCTGTAGGTGCTCAAGACACTTTTCTGCATTGATTTTCCATTGGAAGAAAACTGCTGCAATAAGGTACTTCCCAGTGCAAGGTCAATTATGAATTGACCATGCATAAGTGTAAGTGACAAGTTCGTTCGTACAAAACAGACCCGGAGGACGATGCATTTTGATTGTTAGGGGCTCCGATTAGCTATCGCGTGGAGCTCCGCCTCCTGGTTGCGATGACTATAGTGCGTTGACCGTAACTGAACAACCCGATTCAGCTGTTCGATAAAGACCGCTTTTGTCGTGCGCGCTGTCAATCATAACCAACCAAGGGCCCACATATGCGTGCAAACCTACCATAGAACGGATCAACGCATTCCCCATCGGCCACCGATTCCCTTTTTTTATACTCACCTGATCTATCACTTTACCCACACAAGCAACTGAACCATCTGGGACTAATGACAATACTCAGTAAGAAAACTTTCAGAAAACAAACTTCATTTTTCACTTTTTAAAATAACATTTTCACTTATCTTTCTTCAATAACTGAGTGGTTGGATGTTCCTTTCACTATCCCTAATATTTTGAGTTTTCTTTCTTTCTTCTTGGATGAAATATTATTTTTTAAAGTCCACTTTCTGAAAATTTCCCCGCTCGTTTTTGGGCGGGATAGGGCAAAAAAATAAGTGATGTTTTAATTTTTTTTTCATGATTTTGATTTGAAATTTATCCAAAACCTATTCACTGTGTCTTATAATGATATAGACAATATGCTGCTACTTAATTTTGGAGCTGAAAGTTATTGCAAAAAGGAGAAAAACCTCAGATAAAACAACATTGACAAGGTTGCAAAATTTCCCCCAAAATATGGCAGTTTGGTCCACGAGGTCAATACTAAAGTATTGACATCGTATCATGAGTGACTTTGCCTGTGTATTTTGGACTGGATTAGAGGTGATATAGATTATTCAAATGCAGACATATCAGTCCGTTTCTATCCTCCTATCACTTTGTATCAGCCAATTCAGTGAATGAGAACAGAGTCGAGTGTGCACCAGCTGCTGTATGTTGAACGACGTTGAGGGCTTGCACCCTAGTATAGAGCTTGAATAACGAGGACAAAACCCACTCAGTAAAGCATTAGAATACTATGATAATATTTTGTGAATGACTATCATGTAATTGACGATCTTTGTTTACGAATTGTAAACAAGATTGACCCGCGGAACTCAATTGACCTCATAACGGGACTAGCTTTCTTCCAGGCCCAAAGAAGATTTTTTATCGAATGATTTATTCAGGTAGTCCCAACCAATACTGATCTTTACAAAAGATACAGTGGCGGATCGAGTATTTACAAGAGGGGGGGGGGTGCAAAATTTGAATTCTACAATTTCTTTGCACCCCATTTTCCCCCGTGTCACATATTCCCCCTTCTTTTCTTTCCATTTTTTTTTTTTCTTTTTGGAGGGGGGGGGGGGGTAATTCTAGATGTTTTTTTTTTTTTTTGCCCATCATAAATTAAAATCGAGCTGGTTCGTTTTCGACTTTACTTTTCTTTTTCTCATTTTTTTTTGGGGGGGGGGAGGCGGATAGTTTTGATGGGCAAAAAAAAAAAAAAAAAAAAAAATCGGCCTTTTTTGCCCATCATAAAGGTCATCAAGTATTGCCAAAGGGGTTGGGTTCAATTGGTAAATTTGGCCGGTCGCCATTTTTCCCTTTTTTTTCCTCTCTCTTCTTTTTTTCATTTTTTTTCATTTTTTTTTTTTTGGAGGGGTGGTTTGGGAGGTAGATTATAGAAAAATGGCTGTCTGTCGCCCTCTTGGTTGCTGAGGAAACTTATCAATAATAATTAGCAAAACAAGCTTTAAACCTACCTCAAAATAAATTGAGATAATCTATAGTCTGATTGCAATATAATTCTTCCATATATATTTTTAATTTTGTTTAGTAGAATTTTTAGACACGTTTTTGTGTAGGGCCTATGCCACCTTGACTTGGCTTGAGCTGCTCAAGACACTTTTCTGCATTGACTTTCCATTGGAAGCAAACTGCTGCAATAAGGTACTTCCCAGTGCAAGGTCAATTATGAATTGACCATGCATAAGTGTAAGTGGACTTCGCCCAACAGTTGAAAACGTACAGACCTAAAGAAATGAGGACTTACCAAAAAAATAAATGACGAATCTAAATTTTATTGTGACTATTGTTCATTAGAAGGCACAATGGTAGTGTATTTGATTTTCATGTGCTAACGTGATCATTCGAGCGTCGTGCATAAATTATGGAGTAAAAATTTCTATGTGTGCACTCGCTAAAGACTGTTTTTCGTAAATACTTCTGCTACTGCTAGCACAGCTTTTTATGAGGTCAATGATGAATAGGTCAAACTACAAGAGACACACATGGAGAAAAACAGCAATATCATGATTTGACCAATTTTAGGAAACCATTCGCTCACTTACACTTGTGCATGGTCAATTCATAATTGACCTTAATGCAGCAGTTTTCTTCCAATGGAAAGTCAATGCAGAAAAGTGTCTTGAGGAGCTCAAGCCAAGTCAAGGTGGCATATCCAAAAATTCTACTAAACAAAATTTAAAATATCTAATGTAATGGAAGAATTATATTGCAATGAGACTATAAGGCCTAGATTATCTTAATTTATTTTGATGTAGGTTTAAAGCTGGTTTCGCTAATTATTATTGAGAAGTTTCCTCAGCAACCAAGAGGGCGACAGACAGCCATTTTTCAGTACTGACTGATGTTGGTTTGAAGCTGTATGTGCCATTCGCTCAAAGTGTGTGCTGCACAAAGAAGTGTCTAATGTTAGGGCTGTAGAAGGGAATGGAAATTATACGTGGAATATGGATTTGGTGACCTCGCCAGTTGGCTGACCCGAAAGTAGAACACATTGCTGTGCTTTTAAACAGCAGGGCACACGGAGCGCTATAGCTGCCTGCGCAAGCCGCCTAGCTAGCTTGCTAGCAGACGGGGCTTGCGACTGCGGGTTTACATCGCCATGTACTGTACTTGCGATATGAACACCGGTAAAGACAGGTTACGTGTTTGGAATTGATTTTTGCCTTCAAATATCAATCACTAGCTGTTATGACAACATAAATATGTGGAAGAAACTATCTGGTCATGTATCCACACATCTTGGCATTTGAATGGTTCCTTATATGTCATATTCATGCTATTTGCACTTACCGGTAGATTGTAGTTTATCACCAGGTATTAAAGTTCAAGTTCAAGTTCAAGGAATCTCTGGAAAGTGGAAAGAGAACTTGAAAATACATTTTTTAGAAGCAATACTAGTCTAAATTAATCAAAATTTTTGTTCTGGAAAGTCAAGGAAAAACATTTATTCAAGACATTTGTCAAAATGTCCCCAGCTTGCTACATAAAGTTATGAAAATACTTTTATAGATCTACACTTCAAACTTATGGGATTTAATTTGTAAATAGGACAGGAACTTTTCTTTTTGCTCTGGAAAGCCATGGAAGGCAAAGTGATTTGAAAATATATAAGTGGTCATGTTCAATTTAAGTGGGACATTTAGCTGAAATTTCAATGTGGCACTGTGCCATTGAAAATGCAAATTAGGATCTGAAATCAACACAAGGGCTTCTTTACAGTACACTCAATTATTTAAGTTCAAATATTATGTGTTCCAGTGTTCTTATGCTGAATAGTTGATCAAACAGGAATTTGCACATATGGGACTATGGTCTCTTAAATGCCTCTTCTTCCTATATGCAGTCACTTTTGTCAAATTTTTTTTTGCTCAAAGTAATTATCATGGACTACTCTAACATGGCATATACAAACTGGTAATTTCGATCTAGTTAATTACTTGAATTGTTGCGTTTAAGGCACTGGTTGTGTCACTCACATTTTGGATGTCGTGTCACGACACGTAGAGGTGGACCATTTTCCACAGTGAAGGAAAGATTGATAAGGACAATAAATATCAGAGAGGTAAACTATTCTTATGTTTACTTATGGTACCCTTTATAGAGATCTACTTGGGCACAAATCCAACCATAACCAATAATGGTCAGAAACCTATGTCTTTTTTTTTGTCGTGTCACTCACGCACTGTTTTTGAATCATAATTTCCAAATCCAACTGGTATGAAACATGCCACTTTTACATTATACATAATATGGTAGTCATGATCCATTCATAACCTACAAGTGCAAAGATATATATGCGCCCTTCTGTCAGTCCAAATGTCGTGTCACTCATGTTTGAATATGACCAAGTGTAAGAACCCTAGATATCAGTATTTGAAACATATCAGATCAGAGAGGAGTTTGGCAGTTGCAGGATTGGCAGATGGAGAATTGAAGTTGAATGTGAACATTGTGTATGAATGTACAAATGGCTATATTCTCAGGAATTTCATCTGGTGGTCACATACAGAACCTTCTATATTTAAGTTGGGCTGTGCTAAAAATAGCAGCCTGCTGCCCCACGTGGTTGTTGATAAATGCATTGGGATAAATTATTTATTGTATTTTTTTTTCAACCTACTTTTCAGAATTGTACTTGATGTGCAGAATGGACTGAGTCGGGTTGAACAAGCCAGAAAGGAAGATGCCCATTGTAAGTTGCCAAAAATAGACCAAAACATTGGCCCATATTCACAAAAGTGGCCTAAAGTTAAGCCTAGCTTAAATCTTTGGTTTAACTATGAGTAGCAAAATGTGACACAATCTGTCAACATTGTTATATTATTTACACGTTTACTGGGTTCTGGAATGATACTTTAATGGTTACGGAAACTTTGTCCTTATCATTCCCATGCAGTTTTCAATAGTTGTAAGTACCAATAATTCTGATATATCGAACATTTGCTTTTCAAGATTGTCTTCCATTTTGCTAGCCATAGTTAAACCAAACACTTAAGCTTGGCTTAACTTTAGGCCACCTTTGTGAATAAGGGCCATTGTGTACAATGACAAAGGTTTCACTATCGGTGTAAAAATCACATTCGCAATGGAAACAAACTTTTTGTACTTGTTGTACGTCGAATTCCCTCTGCTCGCTCTCTAACCCACTGTAATCATGTTATACAGTGCGTTTCAGAAAAAAGGTAATCCATTTTTAGAGGGCCCATATTCCAAGTTAATTAGTTTTTGCTGTTCATATGTTACAAATAATTGAAAATGAACTCTCCACCTTTCCAATGGTACCTTTCTTGAATCATAAATGTAAAGCATAACTGGGTAAATTGCAAATGAAAATGACGGTACAGAATCAATTTTTTCCAAGTTTTAAGGAAATGAAAGAAGACTGAGTGAATGCTGACCCTGCTTCCCAGAGCACTGAATAGGATTGCGTGCGGTGATGTGTGACTCCTTTGAAAGCATCCATCTGTCTTCTTTCATTTCCTCAAAAATTGATTCTGTACCGTAATTTTCATTTGCAATTTACTCAGTTATGTTTTACATTTATGTTTCAAGAAAGGTACCATTGGAAAGGTGGAGAGTTAATTTTTAATTATATGTTACAAATGATAAGCAAAAACAAATGAACTTGGAATATGGGCCATCTAAAAATGGATTACCTTTTTTCTGAAACGCAGTGTATATGAAGAACTGTTTGAATCATTCTTACGAATTGCTTAGGAAAATAAGAATTATATCAGGTTCATAAGCAATAGGCATAAACCTAATGTTGTTTATTGATATCATGTATCCAAAAATAAAGTTCAAATGTGTAATAATGGCTATAGAACATTGGAGCTGTGGGTACCAGATATTGAAGATGTTTATCACAAAATAAGCCATTCTTGCTCACGAGAAATGCCAAAATTGTGAGTTTCAAGAACATTGAGTAACTGTGATACATTAATGCTGATGCAATATCAAATAAAACTTATTTACCAGGACACATAAAGCAATGTAAATTTTAATGTGTTGCATTCTTCTATTTTTATGTAGTGGTTGAGAATGAGATCAAAGCAAGATTGGAAAAACTGGCGAGCAATTGTGAGACACTGGATATTCTCGTCAACAAAGAGCCAGTGGCAAGGCGACAAAACGCAAAGTTGTGAGTATTCATGCTTTTAAAGGGGTGCATTAACATTGAATGATAATTCATTCCATATTATCTTAAAACTCTGTCTTTTCATGTTTCATAAATAGGAAAGTTGATCAACTGAAGTACGACTGCCAGCATCTCAATGCTGCACTGCGTCAGATACATGTACAGCACAGTGCCCTTTAATACAGCATTAATCTTCATTACCATGTTTCTTAGATAGGATTTAAAGTTGTAGGTCCCCTAGTTGATTCCTTTTAATGTTTAATTGATTCCATATTATCTTAAAACTCTGCCTTTTCATGTGCATAAATAGGACAGTTGATCAACTGAAGTATGACTGACAACATCTCAATGCTGCACTGGGCCAGATACAGCACAGTGACCTTTGATATGGCATTAGTATTCATCACCATGTTTCCAGATAGGATTTAAAGTTATAGGTCCCCTGGTTGGTTGAATTAAATTGATTCCATATTATTTTATTATTTTGTCTTTTCATGTTGCATAAATAGGAAGGTTGATCAACTGAAGTACGATTGCCAGCATCTCAATGCAGCACTTGGCCAGATACATGTACAGCACAGTGCGCTTTGATACAGCATTAATCTTCATTACCATGTTTCTAAGATAGGATTTAATGTTGTAGGTCCCCTAGTTGATACATTTTAATGTTTAATTCATTCCATATTATCTTAAAACTCTGTTTTTCATGTTGCATAAATAGGAAAGTTGATCAACTGAAGTATGACTGCCAACATCTCACTGCAGCACTGGGCCAGATACAGCACAGTGCTCTTTGATATGGCATTAGTATTCATCACCATGTTTCCAGATAGGATTTAAAGTTATAGGTCCCCTGGTTGGTTAAATTCAAATGATTCCATATTATCACAATATTTTATCTTTTAATGTTGCATAAATAGGAAAGTTGATCAACTGAAGTATGACTGCCAGCATCTGAATGCTGCACTGCGCCAGATACAACACAGTGCTCTTTGATACGGCATTAATCTTCATTACCATGTTTCCCAGATAGGATTTGAAGTTGTAGATACCCTGGTTGGTTACATTCATTTGAAGTTTTCTTTAACACTCGTCTTTTTTAATGTTGCATAAATAGGAAGGTTGATCAATTAAAGTACGACTGTCAGCATCTGAATGCAGCACTGCGTCAGATACAGCACAGACGATATCAAAGAGAGCAAGAGGAGAGAGATAGAGAAGATCTACTCACACATAGATTCACTGCCAATGTAAGTTGAGAAACAGTCTTGGATAAAGCCCATTTCATTTTTTTTATCAACCACTTTTTAACTGAATATTAATCCTGCTTGAGTTAAGCTTTCCTTACGTATAAGGTAACCAAAGTTAAATATCATGTTGGAAGAAGATCTTTTGTATACTAAATGCAGATGTAGAAATGTCTGCATCTCCTGGCACTTGGTCTAGTCCAGTCAGCAACATATTTATGGTTATGAGGTGGTGGGTCACTGGAGAAAAACTTTTCAAACCAAACTTAGTCAGTTTCCCTTGGTTTGAGAACCATTATAAGACCTCAAGACTGGTCCATGTTCACAAAGGTGTCCTAAGTTAAACCATAGCTTAAATCTGTGGTTTAACTGTGGGTAGCAAAATGTGACACAATCTCGAACAATAGATGTTCCATTTATAGGAATTTTTGGGAATGAAACTATTTAAAGCTGCATGGGAATGTTAAGTAGTAGAGTTTTCCTCACCATTAAAGCATGATTTCAGAATCCAGTAAACATGTAAGGAACATTACAACATAGACAGATTATGTCACAGTTTGCTACCCATAGTTAAACCGCAAATACGGGCCATTGTCTTTGATCTTCATTACACATTGCTAAATCACTTTTCAAACTCTCCTTGTGATTCATTTATTTCCTATCTTGTAGGATGATAACACCTCTATAATGATAGACCATGAGCTTCAGCATAACACCTCATTACATAACAGTCATAGAGAGATGGATAACCTCTTAGCGACAGGGTCAGCTACCATCACCAATCTCAGAGATCAACGAGGGGTGCTGAAGGTAAGGTCAAAGAAAGAACCATGTAACCCTGTATTCACGCATAACACTTTCATTGGTGGCGCCGGGAGAATGATATGTCTGTAAAGTGCTTAGAGACCAGGGCCCGTATTCCATAAATGTTGGACTTAAGCATGGAATTTAAGCATTTAAAAATAATCTTTTTGCTAAAATTAATCTTTGTTTTAATTTAAGAATTTTTTCTAAGCCAATTTTTGACAGTTAAGCATAAATTCTTAGATTGGGCTAATTCAAAAGTCTTAAATGGAGTTGCGCCTACAAATACGCACATAAAAAAGAGAATTTTATCCTAACTTTAAGCCTACTACCTAGTGGCTTAACTTGGATGTTGATAGTATGGCAAGCTCATTTGAGACCACAAATTAAACATGACGATATTAATGGAAGACAGATTTTTGCCTGATGTTTGTGAGCTCAGACAGAGTGCTTCACGTATTTGGAATAAAGGCTAAAAAAAAAATTTTCCTGGACAAAATCTTAGTGTAAATACTTAGACTTAAGACAAATTGCTTAAGTATAGTTTATGGAATACGGGCCCTAGTCTAACCATGTATGGGTGCTATATAAATCCAGAATATTGTTATTATCATTGCAAAGCCAGCTGCGGATCCAAGATTTGGAAAAAGAGGGAGCACATGGCAAATTTGAAATAGAGAGGCAAAGACGATGGTTTTCTTAGAAATAGCTTTATTAACATGTTGGTTTAATGTGTGATTCTCAAAAAAAAAATATAGGGGGTGCATGCCACTTTCACCCCCTCCTGGATCTTTCACCGATGGCTATACCTATTAACAGTTTAGCTATAAGATAGATTTCAATGAGCCGTCGCTTACCAACTTACAAGGTACATGTATAAAGAAAGAGATGTTTGGGCATAATTTAGAACTAGGATTCAGGATTAATGTTTTACACTTGGACAGCAAACCTGCTATAAAAATACAAATTATTAGTTTCAGGATGAACTTTTTATGAGTAGACAGGCTGTAAATAACTAATAAGCTTGTTGTTGAGTTTTTCGATAGTCCTCATTGTATCCAGAATATGTGGTCAAACATGCCCATACTCGTTGTCATTACTTGAGCGGTGCGTGCTGTTGGATTCTGCACAAAAAGTATATATGCTTGTGTCAAGCGCCTACAAGAATTTCCCATAGAAAAATACTGCTGCATACAGCCAACACTTTCCGTCAGGGAAAGTGCCAGGAAAAACTGGCACTTTTCATGTAGTCATAGTCATGGTCTAGTGGTCGTATCGCTTGACTGAGAATGCAAGGACTGTTGGTTCCATCCCCGGTATGCGACTTACGTCCTTGAGCATGGGCACTTTGTCTACATGCTTCTCCCCACCCAGGTGCCAAATGGGTACCCAGTTGGATTTCAACAAGTGCGCTGTAAAGGCTGCAATGATTCGAAAGGATCCCCTTTGGATTGGATAGGTGTCAGAAAGACTTACAAGCATCCAATTACCGGGCTAATAATAATCTCAAAGCACTTAGAGATGAAATTACATAAATACATAAATCGTAACTATAATTATTATTATTATTTTTATGTAATCTGTGGGTACTAAAGGATTAATCATGAACCATGATGAAATATGATGCTTACTATGATTTCAATTATTCCATTCCTCTTTCCAGGGAGCCCAAAGAAAAATGCTAGATGTTAGCAACATGTTGGGACTCAGTAACACCGTCATGAGACTCATTGAAAAAAGGACTTTCCAGGATAAAATCATCCTCTTTGGAGGCATGATCTTAACTCTTATCATCATGTATTACATCTACAAATACTTTGGTTGATGACGATGCCGTGTAACCATGACGATATCCTGCCAGTCGATTTGATGGATGGTAACAGACGTTGCAGTATTTAAACTCTGATTGGACGAGGATATGTTTACTGCATAAGCCTACATTTTTGCGTACAGATTCTTTCATGATTTTGGACCATGTAATGTGGGGAAATTTGTATGAGCATAATTTTATCTTTTTAGAATGTTTCATGACTATCAATTGCCTTATATTGAAATTTTGCAAGAATTCATGAAAGTAACCACTTATACAATATGCCAATCCTGCAGTGCACGACATAATGGCTCATTCTGTGATCCTATTCAAAAGCAAACTAATAGCAATAAAACATGGATCCTGCTTTAACAATGTTTTTTGCAATTCTATATTCTGGCTTGTACAAAATGCACAGTTTGTTGAAAATTGCCACTGAAGGTTCTTCTGTGTTACAAAAGAATGGTTATGGATCTAAATGTAGGAAAATCAACTCAGGGTGGTGTAAAGTCACACCTTCTAATATTTGGGGAAAATGACTTAATTTTTAGGATGATTTGTATAAGATACATGTAGAGGTACAGGACTGATGAAAGTGACAAAAATTGATAAGAAAGGATTAAAACAGGCTTTTGGTTTGAATGTCCGAAATAATTATTTTATAATTTGCTTAAACATTCCCAACATATCCCTGAAGTTAATGATCTCTGAGGCCTGACAGCTTCTAGAATCTGCAGTCTTGTTCTGCGCAAGATGTTAAACAATTTTCTTCTTCATATTGTATTGTAGCTTGGAATTGTGTGTGGTGGGTTCCTTATACAAGGAAGCTTTTCTTCAAATTGGAACTGTCCTTCTGTGTTAAAGGAGGAGTCCGGGCTGAAATGAAAAAGTTTTGTAAAATTAAGTAAAATTCATCAAACACAACACAGAAAATTTCATCAAAATCGGATGAAAAATAACAAAGTTATGCATTTTTTAGGTATTGACTTTTTTGGGGTAAAACAGTTCTTGGCAATTGTCTCATTGTCTCATTTGAATATTTGAATATTCAAATGAGCAAACTGATGATGTCACAGTCCCCCTACTTCTTGTGTATTTTATTATATGAAATCCTATTTATCTCATTTTTTCATATATTGCGTGTACAGAAAATCTGTCCCTCATACTGAAATAAGTAAAAGCACTTGTGACCTTGAACATTCCACAAGGATTTATCCCTGTTTTTATGTCCTTGGGGCAGAAAATCTTGATAATTGGTGTTTCATACAATAAAATACAAAGAAAGTAGGGGGACTGAGACATCATCAGTTTGCCAATTTGAAGAACTTTTTCCTAAAATATTCAAAACCTAAGAAAATTCATAACTTTGCTATTTCTTATCCGATTTTTATGAAATTTTCAGTGTTGTGCTTTTTCGATTTTACTTTATTTTTCTAATAATGCAAATTCCAGCCCGGATGAGTCCTTTAAGAATCATGATGACAGGTTACCTGAAGTTCTGCCAGTTCTTTCTAGAATGAGGTATAAGCATTGTCTCTATTGATATGGACCAATACCCTGATAGCTCACTGGAGACTTTCATCTTGATTGGAAAAGTAGAATTAAGAATTTTACCTGTTTAGGGTCACTTTGGCTCACTTGATCTGCTAACTTCTTCAGACTCATGATGGTGGAGTGGTTAAATTTCTCATTGAAGCTGGCGCTATTGAAGATAAAGAAACCCATTGTTTAGATCCAGACTTTTGTGCAAGTGATCTTAAGCATCCTTTATTACATGTTCACTTTCCAGTTTTTCAACATTTATTTTACCATGGTTATTCTGTAAAAAAAAAACACACACACAAAAAAAAAAACACAGCCCATATCAATTTTTTCATAGACTGAAATTTTTTTTACCAGTAAGCCTTTACCTGCTGTTTAAATCGTGTGTTGACAAAAAGTGGTGACAACTCAAAATTATAAAATCAAAACACTTGTATTTGTATCTGCGATATAGATTCACATACCAGATTTGTTTGTTGTGTTGAAAATAAAATTGCAGCATACATTATATATCTTTCTATGACAATTGTTAAAAACAACTTTTGTTTCGATGTCATTATCCACAGTGTTGAGGCATATGTGTTAAAGTATATTCTTTACACCCGTGGGTATCATTCCCATTGAGTTGCACATGTATTCTTGAAATTCCAGTACTTGATATACTCATTATATGACATGATATTTGGAGTAGTCATTGAAATGGCATTAGTACTCAACAAGGGTTGTGACTGATTGTGGTGAAAACATAAAGACCACCTAAGAAAGAGTTTTTGTTCTTTTTTTTTTTATAAGATTTTTTAAAAGAAAAGATAATGTGACATCTATTTATATGTTCTAAAATAATTGGGCCTCTTATTATATTATATGTAATATATCTATATTCAATAAATATGAATAAAAATTACATTTACCAAGTGTATAATAGTACCTTTTAATATTTGCACTTGATGATGTCAAATACTAAATAATCACATTTATTCGATATTTATTCCTCACCTACAGGTTTATTTATTTTCAGTATTAAATGGTTTGGCTAGGTATTTCTACTGATCCCCTGATCTTGGTGACTAATTTCAAACATATCAAACAACTGAAGGGAGAAAACAAAGTATTTTAAGATCGTGGATGGAGTAAATACAACCTTACATGGATTGAAAGCTAAGTAGGCGTATAACATAAATACACAAAAAATACATTCAATTTTCATAACAGTATTCATAAAAAGATGATCGAACCTCAACCAGGCCATCCCTCCCAAATACTCGAAAAGCGACCCCTATTTTAATGGCGCTGGCGATGACGTCAAAGAATGTTAAGGGAATGCTACGGCCAGGCATGATTGGGTTTCGCCTTTAGAAAACACGTTTGTATTGCTATGTCAGAACAATAGCCATTAAAAATAGGGGTAATTTCTCGAGTATTTGGGAGGGATGGCCTGGTTGAGGTTCGATCACCTTTTTAATGAAATACTTTCTAGATGGACAATAAAAGCGCTTGAATTGGGAATTGATGTATTATGTAAAATTATTAGCTTTCGTTTTAAATGTAATTTGGGTTTTCATTTCTCGGTCCGGTCGAGGACTTTAATGTTAAGTGTTACATAACATTTTTGCTCAGGGGACACTTGCTCCAGGCTCTATTTCGAGGTAGACGTAGGGTTAGGTTTGCAATTGGGTTCTTATAGATTTATGGTTAGGTTTAGGGGAAGGTTTAGTGTTTAGTCCGAGGTTTAATTCAGGCATTTGATGAGTGTATGGAATTTCCAGCTGAGCAATTGTCGCCATAGCAAATGTGGTTGTCTTTATGGACTGATTGTTTTTGAGTTCAGGTTTCAAGTTCAGGTTTCAAACAGAAACGCTGCACAAGAGAAAATATATTTTTATGCCTGTAATTACTGAAGGCAGTTCATGTAGAACTACATAAGGGCTATTTCACGTTAAGTGTACACTTTTAAAAAACCGTGTTTTTCCTGATTTTGGTATCTTTTAAACAATTACTATATTATGTTGGCCGTTTTATTTTATGGACCTTATCAACAGCAACCTACTGTTCAATTTTTGTAACACTGCAAACATTATTTCGGGTAATATCAGCATTTTTAGAGCATTTTTAACAGAAAAGGGTTTCTCATTTCATAATTTGGATTATGTTTACTGATATCATACATGAATATCTTGAAAGTTGTCTGAAATTTTAATGCTTTATAGTTAGTATAGCCACCATGTAACATCATGAATCTTATTTGGCCAAATTTGGCCAAGAAATGTGGAAGAGATCAATATTTTTGTAAAATGTATCTTTTCCGTTAAAGTTAAAAAACATGTCCTCTCCATAACACTGAGGTCAGCAGCAGTGAGATAAAATGATATGTATGGGCCCAAACTCTGTTTAAATAATCTTAAGTATGTTTGAATATGAGGACATGTCACAAATCAATGAACAAAATATGTGACATATATTTTATTGCTTGGTTAATTTGATGACTTTATTTTCTGTTAAAAGTGTGTCCTCTCCATAACAGGTATTTTCTTCATATTTTGAAGCACTGAGGCTTGAACTATCTATGGCACTGATATACAATAATAATATACCTCCATTTAATATCATGCAATGTGATTTTCCGTCTGAATATCTATAGATGGTCAGTATCTCACACTAATGCAATGTTAAATTGAATGTCCTCTCCATAACAGGGTCACCCATTTTTTAAACAATATACAAAAACAATTATTTTAAAAGTATAATCACTTCCTTCATGTATGAAATATTTGATAATGTTGTTCCACTCAATATTAGAATTCATTAGATATCATTTCAACAGCAATAATTTTATTTTGGTGTTGATTTTCATTAAAAATTTATGTAATTGGGTAATTTCTGAATGCAAAGACAGAAATATTCTCACAACATAGTTTAATATTAAATACATCTTAATGGAATATTATTTTTAAGGGTGTAACTGACAAAATATACTGATCATTGCAATCACTCACAACCCTGGTAGCAATATTATGTATGCCATTAGGTTGTTAAGGAGAGGACACATTTTTTTTAACAGGGCACTTCAGGTAGGAAAACAATTTCTGGACCAACTGCAATGTACCACTTTTACTTATGGGCAATTCCACGGTAACCGAGGATGGTATCTCACTTCGCGGAGACAGATAAAAAGTATTAGAGACGTCTCCTATACATTTTATCCGTCGCGGAGACGTCTCCGCGAAGTGAGAAACCACCCTTGCATAATTCTGTGGAATTGCCCTCATAATAATTCATTTATCAGCTAGAACTTTTTTATCATTTATGTTAAATATACATCCCATATTTTCATTTTTTCAGGAGTTTAAAGTAAGATTTTTTTTTTTTGTTGTTGAAAGTTTTGTTTTCTTTTTGTTTTTTTGCTTATTACTTACTATAAATACTAGTTTGGTTGAAAATATGTATGGTTTCTGGATATGTCATACCAATATCTAACTTGATACATGTATATAAAAATCAAAAGTAGACTGGTGAATGTATTGATCTCAATAAAAAGGTCAATTGCATAAACAAAGTGCCCTCTCCATAACATAATTATCAACGAGTCACTCTTAAAGAGTTTGGCCTATAAAGAAAATAGATAATAAGACTTATATTAAAAATGGTGTATCATGTTAGATATCAGTATTTAGTTCAATTGTAAAACAACACTGTTTAAATAACATGAAACAATGTATTGAAAAACAAAACTTTCAGGCGATACATGTATGTTATGAGATAAAGTTGGAGCTGTATTAATGGTGAATAATTTGAAGTTTATCCTCTCCAATACACGTCATTTGGCTCTGTAATGTTACAATAATCTATTAGCATGTTCTTACAGAAATTTTAGAAATGAATGATGCATAGCAATTGACATATAGTAAGAGTTCATATTGCGAAGATTTGTTGTTAAACAAAATGTCCTCTCCAAAAGACCTGAATGAATTGGGTTTGGAAGCTCATATTTGATTAAAATTTGCATTTACTTATTTTATATTTATTACTTTTTATTTTTTTATTTATTCATTTATTACATAGCATCAAATAATTTAGACATAGATGCAGCTCTGTATACAAAATTTGAAGTAAATGTTAGAACAAGAAGAAATTCCCAAGTCATTAAATAAATTCAACCTCCCATTTTCAGTTTTTCTATAGAATACACTACCGGTAATTTTATGGCAAAATATAGCCTAAGTGAATAGGAAATAAGTGCATCAACATCTGATAAGTATAAATATGCATATAAAAGTACAGAAAACTGTAAGTGTGCCATTTACAGGTGTAATGAAGATAATGTTTTCTTTGTTAAACCAAATGTCCTCTCCAAACACCTATTTTTGTTAACGTATTTCAATCAAATATTTAAAATATGTAAACATGGACTTGACGCTCTATAATTTTACACATTTCTGACATATACCCCAAACATTGAGATTCTGTGCATCATTTGCTCTAACAACAGCTTTCATTTTTGACCCCCAGTGAGAAAAAAAGTGTACACTTAACGTGAAATAGCCCATAATCACTTTATCTTTTTGAATTGTTAAACTTAGAAAGGACACTTTCGCTGTACTTATGTGATATTATTAACAATGGTTGTATTTTTATGCCGCTCTTCTATTTTATTTTGTCTGAAGTCAGTATTCAACCTAATTTTCTTTATCTGTTAAGAATCAAAGCTGCTCAAGAAGGTCCTATTTTAAAACGATATGTTTGTTATATTAACAATATGGGTTTATGGAACTGATAAGATGTGTATTATAGAAACAAAATCCCTTAGGAATATTATGTACTTTTCACGTATCTGATTTAACATAATATAAATAATGATATATAATGTAAATCATATATTTATGTTGTTTTTAATTCTTTTTTAATTTTTTTATTACAACCATTAAGTTTATAATATACTTATGATTTTGCGATGAACGGAGGAAGAGGCAAAAGGGAGAGAGAGAGAGAGAGAAGGGCGGGGAGATACCTGGGGAGCATTTCATGAAACAAATATTCACTGATTCTCACTGGCAACTCTTGTAGGCTGCTGATATGCTTGCATCTGATTAGCTGAGAGCAAATTTGTCGGATGAAACGTCCGACAAGTCCCTTCATGAAAAGCCCCCTGATTCCAGCCAAAAGTTGTATTTGTTTATTTGTGTTTAGGTTTTTTTTTTGTCTGTTTTTGTTTTGTTTAATATTAATTATTTTTGGTTGTGTAACCAATTCTTCCCAAATTCTGGTGGGGAGGGGGAGGGGCCTATGAGAAGAGTAAGTCGTGTATGTTCTTGAAAATTCTTAAAAAAAAAAAATAATAATAATAAAAAATAAATATGGCCTACTTATCCCAAAATATTACCAGCTGGATGTTACACATGATTATTACGAATAGATGTTAATTGGGCAAGGGTGTAAGAAGGGGAAACGATTCATATAGGTCAAAGAGGTAATAAATTATTATTGTATCAACTTACTATCCTGGAGTTATGCTCCTTTTAAAGGCACAGTGTAGCAGGCTCTATATTTTTTTAACGACTGCCGTTGCCTTTTGCCAGCGCCTTTACTCAACAATAGCGGCACATCCCAAATCAAATGAAATTGTATTGCTACTTCAAAACAATAAAGAAGGAAAGATTTTGGCCTTCTGATGTGCAAACTTATTTAATATCTTGAAGTTTTAATTGTGCATGGACCATGTATTTAAATTTTGTTTTGTTCTAGAAAATCCCAAAACAATAGGTCTGCAAAAACTGCAAAAAGGAACTCTAAAGTTCTAAACTGTGGACTTACTTCCCATTTCATACTCTTGATATTGAATAAAAAAGCTTGCCTTTTGAATAAAACAGTTTTAAAAAATCATATTAATTTAACTTCTAAATGATACCGCCCTTAGCCGGTCTTACACCGAAACAAGTACACTTTCAAAATTCGTCTTGTGGATGAAAATAAAGTTGATTATAAAATCTTCTAAATGTTTAAAATGCCAATTTTTCAATCATGTTCCAACTACGAAAGAAAAGGTTGAAGTGAACCCCACAGATTGCATTTCGTCGACCTTTAATTTTTACCACTCGTGTATCGGGACGCAATTTTGGTGCAAGGGCGTATTCGGAGTATATTTCCTGATGAAATATAATATATCGTTCAAAATAATGACAAACGAAAAGTAGGGGAAATTGATACTAATGCAAAAGGGCCAGCTTTAAAGGAAGGGTTGAGTACCAACGATGATGTGTGTACATTGGTTTAAGGATGCTAAAAATGAAAGTCATTGATCTTGAAAATATTTTTTACAGCGATTATGAAAATTGAAATGGGCCTATAGCAGCCTCAATATGAATGATAATGATACAAAGGGTGATGGAATATAGAGGAAGGTAAAAGAAGCCCCCCTCCCCCCCCCCCAAAAAAAAAAAACAAAAAACAAAACAAAAACAAAACAAAAACAGAACCAGTTCCTGACAACAGACAGAGAGAAGGGGAAAAGTTAAATCTCGAGAGAGAAGAGAGAGAGAGAGTATAGAGAGAGAGAGAGAGACAGACAGACAAAGAGAGAGAGAGAGACAGAGAGAGAGAGAGTAAGAGAGGGGGTGGAAGGGGGGGGCGCAATATGATCGAGAGTCAAATAAAGAATAGTTATAACAATTGTTATGCCTCCGCGACGTAGTCTCGCCGGAGGCATTATGCTTTCGGGTTGTCCGTCCGTCCGTCCGTCCGTCGGTACGTACGTAGGCCTACGTCCGTCCGTCCCACTTTCGTTCTCACGATAACTTGAGAACCGTTTGACGGATCATCTTCATTCTTGGTACATGTATACATACTGGGGTGACAATGATCTGATTAGATTTGGGGGTCACAAGCTCAAAGGTCAAAGGTCACAGAGGTCAATAGATAGGTGAAAATAGCTCGTTCTCACAATAACTCAAGAACCTTTTCACGGATCATCTTCATTCTTAAAAACATGTGTGCATACTGGGGTGACAATGATCTGATTAGATTTTGGGGTCATGAGGTAAAAGTTCAAAGGTCACAGAGGTTAATAAATAGGTGAAAATAGCTTGTTCCCGTAAAAACTCATGAACCGTTTCACTAATCATCTTCATAATTGGTAAATGTGTGCATTCTGGGGTAACAATGATTTAATATGATTTTGGGGTCATGAGGTCAAAGGTCAAGGTCACAGAGGTCAATAAATAGGTGAAAATAGCTTGATTCTCACAATAACTCAAGAACCGTGTCACTAATCATCTTCATACTTGGTAAATGTATGCATACTGTGGTGACAATGATCTGATAAGATTTTGGGGTCATGAGGTCAAATGTCAAAGGTCACAGAGGTCAATAAATATGTGAAAATAGCTCATCTCACGATAACTCAAGAACTGTTTCATGGATCATCTTCATACTTGGTTCATGTGTGCATACTTGAGTGGCACTGATCTGATTAGATTGAGACTTTTTACAAGGTCAAAGGTCAAGGTCAAAGACATATTTGTATACATGAACATGAATATAGAACAGATGAATGTTTCATATATTTCTGATCTGGCAATGGCGGAGGCATAAATTTCGACCGTGCGCGGTCGAGGATTCATCTAGTTTGTTTTTGTTTTGTAAAATACCCAGTGCTTGCAGCCCTCCTATAGCCAAGGAAAAGAAGAAAGAGGTAGAGACAAGGTAATAGAATGAAAGAGGAAGGGTTGAAGACAAACCCGGGAGACAAAAATGGACAAAACTGTAGATGATGAAAAAGGGAAATAGAAGGTGAGAGGTAAACTAGGGATAAAGATCATTTTTAATATGACATTTAGGCGAAACAATTGAACTTAATAAAATTAGAAACAATTGAAAACACAAAAGATAAATTTCGAATTTCTACTTCGCTTATGCCGCCGTTGTGTCTGAGAGGGTTCATTTTAACATTCTGACATCTTAAATCAGTTCTCGTTTTATGAGACATGCGGTTATTTTGGTTCCAAACTTTGAACAACTTCTGGGACGATTGTGGTTGGTGGGTAGACGTCCTAGTAAATTTGAAGGCATACCAACGTTATTTTTCTTAAAATCCATAAAAATATAATCCTTGAGGTGTTGATTAAAATATTGCAAATAATTATGATAAGGATAACGTTGAATGCATTATGGCAAACTGGAATAAAAGTTATATTTCCGTTTTGTTACTTAAAGAAAGAAAAGAAAGAAGTCGTGTTTTGATCGAAATGACATTCGTTTTCATAAAGCATAGCATAAAGAGGTAAAATAAAATGATATTGGTCTTGTTTGTATTATCAATTCTCTAACATTTTATACTTTTTAAAACGAGACCGTCATAATCCACACTGGGCGTGGGCTCAAAGTTACATGTAAAATTTTTAATCGAAAAAATTTAACTAAAAATTTGAGTTGATTGTGCATTATAGACCCCATGATCGAATAGTTACCCAATCGAAGATACGTTCAACACAGGTTTTAAAATAGGAGCGCCCCAATCATGCAAATGATTCTGATCGTCAACAGTACCCTTTCGCAAAGTTTGTCTCCGACGCGGGGTATTGCTGGGTCGTATCATATCAATCACATCAGAAAGTTTTGCTGGTTACTTAGAGCGAGTTCGGGAGGAGACCAAGCGGAAAATATGGGGTTCTAAAATTATGGAGTAGAAAAAGGGGCACTTTTTAGTATTAAAGGTGCCCCTTTTTAAAACTAAAGTGAAGTGTAAATTGAAGCAAAGTGAGAAAATTATGTCTGATTACCTTCATAATGTGAATTACCGATTTGAAATACATGCAAATTTACTTGTTTCATAATTATTAAATTGTTATAAATATAGCACTAGAAAGGGCATTATAGGGAATCAAGGTTAGGGCTGTAACTCTTAATCCCCTACTACAACCACATTAGGGCAATTTTCATGATATTTGCCTCCAGCAGCTGGAAGTTATTCGTTCCATGCATATTGCTCGTTATTTTCAGTTGGAAAAGACATATTTTAGGCAAAAGGGTGAATTTCTTTGCATCGAGAGTGCCCCCTTTTTAAAAAGAAATTGTTCATGAAACTTTTAAGAAGTCTGAAAGGCTTCTTTTTTAGTATATGAAGGGCTTTTCTTTAGCTAGGAAAAGGAGCACTTCTTTGTGATAAAAACGGGCACTTTTAAGGTGCCTCCAAAGTTGGGGGCACTGTGCCCCCTGCCCCCCTCCCGGTTTCGCCGAGACTCAGAGATTTTGAAATGTCCCAGAGACTCCGACACATCTACGAGATGTCTCCGCGATATACACCAACTTAAAAAAAACAAACAAACAAACAAACAAACAAGCAAACAAAACAAACAAAACAAAACAAAACAAAAAAATGTCCCAAAAAGGAGTAATGTATGTTTGTTTGGTTGTTGTTGTTGTTGTTGTTTTAGTGGGTTTTTTTTAATGGTTTTTAACCTTTATTCTTTTTATAATTTTGCTTTAAATTTGGATGATTGATAACCCTACACTGAAAACCTAAACGGGTAGACCGACTAGCTTTAAAGCTAGTCGTAGTGATGCCCAGACTGACTAGCTTTAAAGCTAGGTCGGTCGGGACGAACGGGGACTAGTTTTCCTTCAACACACCACGGTTATTAGGACTGGCCTTTAAATCTCGTCCGTTCTACGGACTAGCTTGAAAGCTAGTCCTCAATTTAGTCCGTCAAGACGACTAGTTTTAATGCTCGTCGGTCACACGGACTAATTTTAAAGCTTCGTCCGTCGTGACCGACTGTTTGACGGACTAGGTAAAAGCTAGTCGTAGTGATGCCAGACTGACGAGCTTTTGAGCAGGACTAGCTTTACGGCTAGGTCGGTCATGATGTAAAAGCTAGTCCGTCGCGCTTTTCTGCCGCGATGTTCTGCTGCTGTTTGACAAGATTAGCATGACGGACGAGGTTAATATGGCTTCACCACTGGTCAGAGACGTCAAATTGAAATTATTGAAGACATTATAAAGATTAGATTAAAACATGCATTTTGTCACAAGAATTTTGAGCAAAATAAATAAATAAAAAAAATAATAATAAATAACATTTTATTGATGATATAAATCAGAAGACAGGAATTATACAGGAGGCACATTTAGTTACATTATGGCAATTAACAAATATGGGGGCACGGGCCCAGGAGTCGCGCCATGGCTTGCATCATCATGACTTTTTGTTGTAGGCCTACTGCTTTTGCATTTCGGCGTATACACTTGTCCTTGAGAGCCATTCAGAATCCCAAAGTGCGGCCTCTAATCCAATATTCTTTTCTTTCAGAATACAAGTAATCTAAGAGAATAGTGGCGCCTATATTTATTATTAGAATTTAAATTTCAATTTTCACAATTTAATGTGATTGTTACTATCGTTGTAAATTGCACACAATTTATAATTGATTTGGCAAGACAATATTTTCGCGTGGTGAATTAGTGCATTAATCTATGTGAATAAAAATAACGCTATCTGTGAACTGAAACATAAGGAATTAAAAAAGTACTTCACACATTCATGTCACAGGAAGGAGATCGCCATTATAATCAAAATCTTAAGCTATTACGGGGTATATCCAGTGTGCGTCTGTACAGTTTGCTCATTAAATGGAATTCACATACAGATAATGCAACTAATCATGTAAAGTGATGTCCTTTTTCGAATACCGATTGTTATTCAATCAATTGTACCACTTTCTATTCACTGCTGTTGCTAAGCCAGGCATTCACAGCAATCTATAAGAATAGACGGTTATGGGTTCTATAGTAAAACGAAGTATTCATTGTTCTGTAATTAAAGGCGCGTCCCACTGGCTCTTTAGGATGATTTTCGTATGAATTGCGGATTGTTTGTTTTTGTTTTGTTTTGTTTTTTGTTGCGGATGAACGAAATTTGTATACGCAACTCATGCCGCAATTAATCCTCCCGTCAGTGGGACCGGGCCTTAAAGAATGGAACAATATTTCTAACCTACTCGTGAATGGCATACTTGTCACGATTTATGTTATTTCGGCTATCGTAATGCTCTCAGATTGTCAAGCAAAACAACCTTTGTTTGAAGAATGTTGATTGTATCCAACTTATATTCACTGTTGTTGCTAAGCGGGAATTCACCAGCAATCTGTAAGGAAATACCGGTTCTGTGAGTTCTATAGTAACAATTCAATTAGCCTTTAATTGAAGATGGAGAACAATTTTGGAAACTACCGGTAGGGGAGACGTGGGCAATTGTAACAGTTTTTTCCAAATTTGACCTATCAGCTTTATTGAAGCTAAATACTTGCTTAAACTAAATAAATGAAAATGCATATCTTAGCTTGACAATATGAATAGGTTTGGGTTAAGTAAAACAAGTCATTTTGAAGCCATTACCATTTCAAAACAAGAGTGGAGTGTTACAATTGCCCCGTGACGAGGGGCATTGTAACAGACGTGCGGGGCAATTGTAACACATGAACTTGTAACATTTTGTTTTTCTTTATCAAAGCTATGCACATGACAAATTAAACATCTTTAACCACATAAACTAATTATAATGAAACATGACAATGCTTGACCCATTTATATTACATTTTTCCACTTGTATATATGCATGAAAGGGACAAAGATTATGATAGTTTATTTTTTTTTTTTTTTTTTTTTTTTTTTTTTAGGTTGTTGTGGCTTCACCCTTATACTGTAGAATTATAGAACCTTCATAATTCATATTTTGGTCTTTATCTATTTGTACCTAAACAATATATCTTTAACTGACAACTGTTGTATAACACTTTGTTAGGCTTACGCCTTTTAGACTATAACGCTTCTTGCAATAAAGTGATACATTTCTGAGAAGATATAAAAATTACAGCTTTTTTTGTTCTTTCTTTCTTTTTTTTTTGTAATCAATCTTCAAAATTTAGCCATTTTTTTTCTTCTGGCAAATCAATATGTCTTGCCCTTTTAACAAAACGTATTGGACATATATTTTCAGGTATCATATTGAAAATATATTATTTTTTATGGGGGCTGCCATCCCTCCCTCTCTCTCTCTCTGTTTTCTTTCTTTCTATCTTTCTTTTTTCTTCATTCACTCCCTCTTTACTTTTTACTTCCTATCTGCCCTTCCCCCCCTCTCTCTCTCTCTCTCTCGCCTCTCCTTTTCTCCCTTCCTCTTTCTTCTTTCTCTCTTTAATATGTGCGTTTTTAATAAGAAAAACAAGTCGGGGGGGGGGGTCCCATATTTCTTTCCCATTTTATTGACCCCATTGTAAATAGGTCTTTTTGTTTTCATGAGGCTATCCTGTCAGTGTTTCTTTTTATGTGTTATACATGAACACTCGACGAATAAAATGAAATAAAATCATATGTTCACAGTTATTTATTCTTCATGTTTGAGCTCATAGATAAGGTTACTTTGGTCCTTGTAAAAAAAGAAACTATAATTGATTATACATTCAAAGTTATGAAGTTCTGAAGTTCTCTAGTAAGTGTATATAAATTATAAAAAACAAGAATAACATTGAGGCTCTGATTACAGTGAAACAAATGATAAACAAACTAAAGGCACTTTTTTTCGGAAATATCAAATATTTCATTGCATTTCTAACAAAACGTATTAAACAGATATGTTCAAAGTTATTGAATTTTTTGTCTGAGATTATAGGTATGGTTACTTTTTGTTTTTGTAAGCATTAATAATCGAACATATCATTCAATTTATAAAGTTCTGATACTTGAGTTTACAACGAGGCTTTTTTTGCTATTTTTCTTTATTCAATGTCTCCTCCTATTACAATCTGGCATTAAAAGAACGTATGGTTCATCTCTTCATATTTTTTACTTTTTCTTTTCCAGTAAAGTAATATAAATTATTTAAAAAAAAACAACACAAACAAGAAAAAAACTTGAGGCTCTGGTATGTCACTTTGCGGAGAGTCCTCCGCGATAGAATAGAAAATTTTGTGTTTTGCGACGGACCGAATGTATTAAAAACGTCTCCATATCGCGGAGACGTCTCCGAGACGTCTCCGCCACATTTATGAAAAAAAATCCGTCTCCGAGATTTAGGAGACGTCTCCGAGACGTCTCGGATAGTTTTCTAATATTATTTATCCATCGCGGAGACGAAAATTTCTATTCTGTCGGTGGAGACGTCTCCGCGTAAGTGAATACCACCTAATTTTCATGTCGGAGGTTATAGATGTTGTTACCTTTGTTTTTGTAAAGCATTATAATGAATATCATTCAAAGTTATGATGCTTGAGCTAAGGGTGCTATCTCACTTCGCGGAGACGTCTCCGCGACAGAATAGGATTTTGTCTCCCGACGGATAAATAGTATTAGAGACGTCTCCGAGACGTCTCCTGAATTTCGGAGACGGATTTTTTTTTAATATTTGCGCGGAACGTCTTGGAGACGTCTCGGAGACGTCTCTAATACTAGCTCCATGGTTCAGAGTTTTCTGATTATGTTTTAATTATGTTTACAGGAAGCAACAATTCCGGACAATTGTAATGTTTTTATGTAATTGTGGCAGGGGCCACGAGCCTGGGAGGGCTTGTAAGCGAACGTGTACAAAAAACGGGAAATTGACCATCTCATTTGTGTTTTTTTAGTCTGTTAGGCCCTCCCCATCCCTCCCCCATCTCCTTCCCACTTGCCGCTCAGCCTTCCTCCACTTTCCAAAAACGTCTTCCGCGGCCCCTGATTGGTTATTTAATAGCTTGGTGTTGATTCAGCGAAATTTTCGCTTTACGAGTTCCTACGGGAGTTTCTTTTAACAGAAACATGGGGCAATTGTAACGCTTGTTACAATTGCCCTGGCAGAGGTGACCTATATTTGGAGAGATTTTTTCTATCTTAGCTTCGGTATTTCGTCGTTGAAACTTTAGCAAATATTGGCCTAAGAACATAATTTCTAAATATATAAAAATGACAGCCGTAGCTTCATCCAATATTGTCCAGAAGAAATTACATATGGTATGTGAAATATTACTTTTATGCTCAAAAAACGGTTTTTCGTGTTAGAAAGTTCCACACGTTTAATCTGCTACAGCTCATACATGTGGAGTAGCGATATTAATGCGCTATGTTCTCTACAAATTTTGAGTTTATAGCGTGTTTCTGCTAGGAATGGGAGCCTCTGTTACATATTCCCCCGTGTTACATTTGTCCCCGGTCTCCCTTACTCGTGAATTGCAATCTTGTCATGATAGAGTTCTGTATGTCTAGTAGCTTTCAGATTTGTCAAGCGAAACACCTTGTTTCAGAATGTATCAACTTGATTTTGCTCGGAAACAGAATATATATAGGAAGGTACATTGAACGACATTGCAACTATTTTGTTATCAAAAGCTTAGTCAGTCATTTCTAATTGGGTAACTGTCTCTACCCCTCTCTTTTTTTTTGACCGAGTCGGTCACGTTTCGCTGGACTAGCATCAAGCTTGACGGACGAGCTTTAAAGCTCGTCGTCAAGTTTTGAAAGAATGTGAATTTCAGTTGTATGCTATCTCCGTCTTGAGGACTAACATGGCAGTGACTAGTCTTTATAAGTATATGTTTCCGTTTCTTGTGACCGTTCTTAGCTTTTAGCTGTCTGGTCCATTTTGACGGACGATGGTTAGGTTTTCAGTGTATCCTAGTCCATCACACTGGATAAGCGAAAATACGTTATTTCAAAAAGGTAGAGGCGATGGTATTATATCATTTGGTCAGTAGGGCTACTAATAACGGCTTCAAATTAGTAAGCGTTCATATTTATGACATCCGGTTAATAATTCAACTATGGTCTTAAAGACATTTATACCATCGATGATTTAGTGAATATGGACGTATATACTGTAATTTATTGTTTGCTTACACTGCAATAAGAATCACCGGTAATTGATATCAGACATAATATTGGAGGCAGAACGTCAGAATTTACAACCATTATAAATAATCTCTATCGCTCTATCATATCAGTTAGTTATCATACTCCCATTTTGTTTTCATCCTGTCTTCTTATCGTAAATCTACCTTAGGTATCTCTATATGATTTGATTCAATACAATATTCAATGTCCTCAGTGGATGACAGTGCTTGTTGTTAGTCGGCAACTCAAAAAACGTAATTGTTACAAAAGGCTCCTATAACAAATATGAAGATTTGTTTTATTTATTTAGGAATCAGCTTTTGAGCTACAACTTTCTAGATAGGCTTGGTCTCTTCTCTCTTGCTCTCTCTGTCTCTTTCTGTCTCTCTCTCTGTCGGTCTCTCTCTCTGTCTGTCTGTCTGTCTGTCTGTCTCTCTTTCTATAAAAAAAAAACAAGCAAATTTTACATGAAAATAATTTGCTACGATTTCCCAATCACAATTTTTCTTGAATCGCTCGCATCAGCAATACACGGCAGTGAGGACTAGGGGCCGGGGGGGAAGGCGGGGGGATTTGTGCTGAGGGCGGAGTGGACGACTACAGACGCGTTGCATGATTAAATTGCCCCCCCCTCGCCCAGCCAGCAGATCAGTGGCTCCGATATTCACGCTGCAATAAACGAATTATAGAACAATGTTATGTTAAGGCATGCCGGGCTTGCTAGTTTTATTAGTGCTTTAACACATTGTATCTGCTCTTAGATCTCGTATTACATATATTCCTGTAGTCTACTTCGGTATACCTATATAACCGTTCTTTAACCAATGAGTCCGCAGGATATTCACATTTCGTTGTTTTTTGGCGCATTAGTAAAATTATAATACCTTCGACTTCGGGGAAGAGGAAAAAAGCGCTCGCATTAGTCCAGCTCTCCCATTTCTACAATATTTCTTCCATCCATCGCTATTAACCCTTCCATCGGCGGAATACCAATATGAGCGACTACAAATCTTGCATATGCACGCTTGCGTGTTGACGATTCATACTTGCATGAAAATAAGGACTAGGTGATCGCTTGTTTGAACCAAGTATCAAGGTTGGCTGTTTATGACGGAGTCTGAAAGAATCTACTACTTTTGGATACATGTGGGCAACAGGGCTCTCTGGAAGAATACGGGAGGTTGTTTATACGCGCACTTTCTGCGTAGATAGAACACTCAGTGGAGAGGGATGGGAATTTTTACGAGATTGTGCTGGAAAATGTTCGCCTTTTTTTTTCCGAAGCCCTTTTTTGTCCTCAATTCTAATGATTGAGGAACGGCAAAATGGCTGATACAATCTATACCTGAAGTTGATTGGCAGTAATACTGCTTGAAGTTGGTTTATACAAAATCCTGCAGAAGTAAAGAGACTCGAGATAGGAAGAAGGAAGAAGTTGTTTATAAGGTGGGTAGGGACTTATGTCAGATCCTTCGGGGTGCTGAGGTATCTAATTTGGGGATTCTTGGGATATGGTCGAATTTGTAACATTAGAACAGTTATCTGGCTGACAATCTAACTCCCTATGACTCTGAGTAAGCCTTGACCGGATGGAAACGGGTAATATTAATTCTTCAACGTTCTTATGTAATACAACTACATACATCTTTCATTTTTGTTGCTGCGACAATATGATTTGTTTCTCCAGCTCTATAAATAGACTACATTATCTTCATCGTCTCTCGTTCTCTCTCCTCCTCTCTTATCTGTCTCTTCTCGTTACATCACTACACTCGTGCTTTTCTTTCGATGTCTATTTTCTCTATTTCCTCTATCTCCCTCGATTTTTTCTCTCTTCATTCTTGAGCTTATCTCGCTACAACGTGGTCATTTACTATCTAGCTCAGTGGATAAAAAATATAGAGAGTGCTGTAGTGATCGAGCCTAATATTTCTACGTACAACGCACACTTCACGGATTTTTCCAAGGGAAGCGCTTTGGGTAATGTATCATAACACATATAAGTCTACTTCCGGAATGTTCAAACATTAGCGCAGCACGAATAATTTACTGTTGAAAACTGTATAGTATGTTTATACAAGCACGTGACCAGATAAACACACTGGGTCTATAATTCAAGTTAGATTGTGGGATATCGTCTGTGGGATAATCAGAATGAAATATATAGTGATGAAGACACACCAGTCACACATTTTTCGGCAGGATGTATAGTTTTGAGCCTTATTAAAGCGCAATAAACACGCTTATCCTGGTCCGGGCCATATGGTGAAGAGGTGACAAAAAGAGTATTAAAAGAGTTGTCTAAACACTTGGGGGAATTGTGATTGATAAGGTCGCGATGCACACTGGTTGGGGTGACAAAGTCTGGTTATGATCATGTGTCAACCCAGAGTACCAAAATCAAGTAACGGTTCTCTTTTTGGCGGCCAAGAGCTATGAAACAATTGTGTTCAGTTTTGGCGATGCAACATCATGAGGAGATACTCGCATGCGTGTTGGAGCCGAACACTGGCGTTGCGGTCAGGTGCGTTTTGTGGGTGTAGCGATTGCTATAGTCTTTCGCACGGACGCCATTATACCAAACAATTTAACAGGTCAGGGGTTGTTATCTGTCATAAACATAAAGAACAGCCTCCTTCTCGGAATTAAAAGCTTATCCACCCATTTATTTTATTGAGACGCGATAAGCAAGCACAATTATTGACTTGCAAATTTAGGTTCTAACCTACAGACCGATAATAAAGTACACGGTCCCGTCATAAAGGTGGAATATTTTCTCTTGGAAACCGTAATGCGACATGATTCCCGCTAACTGGATGAATTTCTTGGAATATTGTTTGTCACCCTGCCTTGTTACTTTTTGGGACCTGGCTATATCTTGGACACTTTCTCAACCCTTTCACATCGACAATTTTCTCAAAGACGTTTTGTCAAACTCCCGTGTGCCCGATCTTTATTGTCATTTTTATCTCATTTTGGGGCCCCTTTCTGTTTCTCCCGGGAACCAATCAAGGCCAATCCCTCAGTACCTAAGCCCCCAGGAAACGCGACTGAGGTGTAATTGTTTTAAAACTAATGTGCTTTACCCCAGTTAGATCATGCATTTTCTGGGCGAGCAGCATTATAGCGTTCGCTTGTACATTTAGGGGAGGGGTTGAAGCTAAAAAAACGAGATTAGCGTGTAATTCGGAATATTGAAAATTCAAAATTATCTCGCTGAACAACAAAAGAATTGAAAAACCACCTTTAAAACACCCTAAATAGTCATCATTTCCCCTTAGATTTTGTTTCAGTTCGTTCTGAATCGAACGAAGGATTGTGCTAAACATGGGTCATTATTCTGGATAACTTTTATTTCTGATTTATGTTTTGGTTGAGACCTTTTAACAAATACAATTATAAGTGGAAGATAGAAATTCCCATGGTGCATATAAGAATGGACGAGTAAGATTGAATTCGGTTGATGGTGGGCCCCAATCTCAACAAAAATGAAAATTTCTTGAGAACTCGCCAGAGGCGCCTAGAACAAAACGGTCGCACGCCTGTAACCATAAATCTCTAGACATTAATATAAAAGAACAATAAGCATAATAACCCACCTCCAGGACGTCCGAAAATCAAGAGCTCGCGCACTCATTGTTGACAGGATTGTTTTCCTTTGGTGCGTAATGCAACATCTTGGAAGAGGGGCCTTGGGGTGGGTTCGGCGTGGAAGCACAAAAAACTGGCCCGCCACAAAATATAAGAAAAAATGAGAAAATTGCGGCGCATGACTTCTGGGGGTAGACAAGAGAACTTTTTTTAAAGAAAGAATCCAACAGCGGTTAAGTTGGGATATAGCTATAAGGGATAACTAAGTCTAAGATATACCACATGGATAACTCAGTCCAAAAATGGTGAAAATGTATAAGCGGGTGTGGTGAATTCTAAATAAACCTAGCAAAAGTTTTGGCAGAAAGTTGGCACATAGATAGACTAGCTCTTTTGGGTGATTCTATTAATTTCGATTGATCCAGACAAAAAAATTCACTATGAATTACCTTATTGACGAACAGGTTGTATAAAGGCACCTTAATTATTACAGTTCATAAGCCTTCATTGGTTTTATGTTTTCAGTGGCGGATTTCTTAAGAAGGGAGATGGGGGCAACTTACGCGGAAGGGGGTGACCAACCCCACCAAAAGCGGGTGCGGACGCCCCCACCCTAAAAAAAAAAAAAAAAAACAAAAAAAAAAAAAAAAAGAAACAAAGTAAGAAGAAGACAGTTAGAGGTGTAAAAGATAGAAAGAGAAAAAATAATTAAATGTTTAACTAGACCCGAGAGCTTAGGTGTTTTAAACACAGGGAGGAGGCGGGGTTCCCTCTATCGAAAAGGGATAAGATAGCATAGGTGATTTTAGTATTTTTTAGTACAGAATTTTTTTTTATTTTCTTAATCAGCTTTTTATAGAAGATAATCCTATAAAGGGAGCTTCAGAAGGTCGCAATTGCAAACAGTGTGGCTTGTTGTTGCAGATAGGGGCGAAAGAAGTAATTTTTTCCTATATGCAATATTACATGCAAAGACATTTAATCAATCCAATAGATTTATTGAACCAAAATATGAATTCGGATATTACTTAGTGCATACATGGTATGTGTACGTATGTCCAAATTTGAGGGGGTTGGGGTCAGAATATAACAATATTATGAGGGCGCCAGTATATAATGTTGAGGGCCCCTAGATTAATCTTTGTGTTTCAGTCATATTCCAATAATAATTGGCGTTTAGATACCAGAGGGAATTACAAATGCGTCATCAAAATTATTTAATAATGGAAAATGGGGTCAATCAAAATATAAGGAGGCAGCCGGATATTAAAAGTTTGGAAAATGTCGTTGTCATTTAGGAAAACAATAGTTTCTCTGAGTGACTCGCATACTGATTCCCATTTTATCTTAACTATGTTTGATGAAATAAAACAATATTTTACATTCATTTCTCGAGAAGATTCTCTTAAACCTAATTCTTTGCTTCGACTTTAACAGAGCAATAAACGATGATAATTCGACAATAAATAAAAATTGATAGAATATTATTTTCAATCAAGGTATATCTCAATTCAATTTATTTATTATTCATCCATAAAAATATATATAAAACATGTTGACAATTATTCAACGAATCATAATAATGATAATAATAGAAGATATAGATGAAAGGATACCTTCAAAAAAAAAAAAAGCACGAAGCTTGTACAACAGAAGGCACCTGAACAAAATTAAATAATACATTCTTACTGATAACATAGTTAAACCAGTCACAAAATACAAAGAATCACACACAAGCACACACCACACACACACACACACACTACACCCTGTATACACCCTGCATACGCTTACAATTATATCTAATTAAAAAATGTGTACAGAATGCCAAAAAGAAAGATTAAATAAAATATATATATAAGTAAGATTCATTTCAAATAGCTGAATTTGTCTTTATTTGTGAATGCGAAATTCGTATAAAATAATAAATTGTCACGTATCATACATAGAAGTGATAGAGTATTTTTTTTGGTATGTATTTTAACATTTAATGACAAAAACGTTTTCTCTTCTTGAAGATATCCGTGGACATGATTGTGTCAATCTACAAATTGCAATTCTTTTTAGTTCCAGTGTATTAAAGATGATGATAATGACGACAATTGATGGAGAAGATAATGATCATAACGATGACATCTATATATGACGATGGAGATGACGATTATTTCGTATTGTAGGGTTAGGCATGGACTTTCCTCCGGGTTGCGATAGGATTATGGTCAGGTTTAAAGTAGGGTATAGTGTTAAATCCAGGGTTTAAGCTAGTCGTTCCATGATGGAATTTACAGAGGAGCAATAATATTGTCGCTAGAGAAAATTTTATGGAATTAAAAAGAGTAAAGGAATTGATAACATACTATTCAAATTATTAACGTTATGCATGACATTAAACTAACGTCCTTTGAGCACTAATGCCAACCGTATAAGGGCAAGCTTCTTCGAGGAAAGCAGAACATTATAG